>CM038677.1:239119244-239719244 GCA_021605205.1 Aegilops longissima
CGACTAAAGGCATGAATTCGGGGTATCCGATGCTATCAGATTCACTTTCTTGTCATTACCGCTACCGGTCATGGGCGATCATCACCATCACTGGCAACACGTACATAGGCGCCGTGTTCTTCTAGGTAATCGTTTTGTATCAAGGCCGACCGGGCTCGACAACGGGTCATTAAGCGTAGCAGGAGGCGGCTCAAAGAAAGCGGAGGAGGGCAAGGCCGCCCATTGGCGATCCCGCGAGCCAGTGGCACTTCCGTGGTGGTCTGATTTGACAGCCTTCAACGCCATTGCAGGAACTTGTGGTCCGGCCCAGTAGTCTTCAGAAGAGAAGGTCTTAGAACTGGGCTTGATTCTTGCCGCCTTTCCGCCGCTATGAGAGGCTGCCTCCGCCATCGGTTCGACGCCGCCACTGGCCAGTTGCTGGAAGTCAACATGGGCCTTGGCGCTTATGATCATTCTCACAGCTTTCGCCGATCGGCCGCCACCATGGAGTTCCGGGAGCATGAGGAAGCTATTTTTCCAACAGACTCGACTTCGATCTCCGACTTCATGGAGGAGCTCTACTGTGGGCATTTGTTCCGCTTATGACCAAAGAACTCCGTCGAGGGTCTCCTGGCCGCAAAGGAGCTCGTTGCTTGAGGAGGGTGCCTTCTCGCACCCTATGGGTGAAGTACTCGATTGCTCAGACCTCATGCACTCCTTCAGCAGAGTTCCGAGCTCGCCCAAAGACGTGAGGTAGTCGCTAGTAGACTCATGTTAGCCTTGCACGCACAAGGACAAATTGACGAGGCCTCGAGGTCGCCATGTGCTCGTGAAGGCGACAAAGGCCTTGTGAAGTCCACCCACTGCTGATGTCATGGGCTTCAAGCTATTCAACCATGTCCTGGTCGTACTCGGAGCATGAGGGAATATACTTTCAAGAACACGCTTGTCGTTGCTCGCTATGCCGACGGCCCCTGGAGTAGTCTACTGCTTCACCCTCCTGGCCCATGGAGCCGGTATTTGGGGTGTGTCTCTGGGTGTGTGAATCTCTGGGAAGGGCTCGCCTTGATGCGAGGTCCGAAACAACACGGGCCCAACTCGCCTTTCTTCTTCTAGTGCTGTGGATCGGTGGAGTCGCCGATTCGGAAGTGGCGCTATTTTCTCCGACTTTCTTGATGTTAATCTGCGTATGGGAGACTCGCTTTTCTTCGCAAGGGAGGAGGAGGTCGATAGTCGCCCCGCCGCCCATCGCTTGGGTGGCCGCTCTCGCTGCTAGGCCGATTGATGTGAGTCCTGCCAACGACAATGGATCTCGTTCTTTTTTTCCGCTGACGACGCCGCCAATGGCGGCTTCGAGACGTCGCCGCTTGATCTCGGGAGAGGCAAGTCGTCGCGGTTGTCGCTGTGGCGCCCAAAGGCAATACGGCTTGGCTTTTGCGCGAGGCTGCGTTGAGGAGTCGGGGACTCGCCCGTCATCAGCGCTTTCCCTCGCCGGTTATTCAGCTGTCCTGCCGCCACTGGCGGCGCGTGAATGTTCTCCATGGGCGTGTGCATATGGCGATCGCCCCAAACAGATCGGGCGATGGCTACGCCAAGGCCAGGCTGCCGCTTAGGCGGTTAGGCTCACCGGAGCTTAGCGAGCCAGCCACAACACGATCCATCTTCGAAAGCCGATAGGCTCGACAAGCGTTTCACGCTGTTAGCTTCCAGAGCGCCACGATGAGCTGGAGGCGCGCGGCTTCCAGCTGCCCAATGGGCTGCCGTTTTCCTAATGGAGGCAAATGTCTTGCGTAACCGAAGTCGAGAGGGTCACGAGCCCCTCGTTAAGGCTCGCCGTGACCGGCGACGAGTACTTTCTATGACGGCAGCCCCGCCGCCTCCGCGAGGGAGAGGTTTCGTCAGAGACCACCACGTTATGGGGAACGCGCCGAGCGACGGTGGTCCGGGAGTCGCATCAAAGATCGGTTTGCGGAGCCTCACGGACTCTGTGTCCACGGCAGCTCCTCGGCGACGTGGAGCCGCCGAGAGGCCCGCGAGAGGTTTGGCCGCGCGGTTTGCTGGATGCGTGCTCGCCGGAGAGGCTTAACTCACGACAAGTTCGGCGAGGCGCTCGCCGCGGCAAGCGACCTGGCGCTTACAGTGCCAATAAGGCCGGGCGCAGACCATTCGGGCGTGTCGGGCTGGTTAGCCGCCGCCAGGAGGAAGAGGGTTCCTGCCCGCAGAGGTGTCTCCCACGATGATGCACCAGCCCCACTTGCTGGCGCCAAATGTTTGGGTTGGTGCGACAGATGCCAAAGGATGGCTTATCATGGAGGGCGAGTAGAACGTCAGCCAGTGCTCGAAACTGGATGAGGCGAAGACATGCACGCCGCTAATCTTACCAGCCTTCGTGGCTCTCCGAGGAGATAACACCCCATCGCCTCCTCTCCTGGGTCTCCGTGATGATCACTATGGCAAAGTGAGTACAAGATGCCTTGAGTTGTTCGGGTGAGGAAGGAGAAGGGCACGGCCAGCTTCTTTCTCTCCTATGCGTGTCTAAAACTACTAGGTTCCAACCTTTGTACGGTGCCCCGGGTTTGAGATAGGCCTCACCCCTCGGTACAACCAGGAATCCCACTGGGGTGCAGTCCAAGCCGCCGCCTCTTAAGTCGCCTTTCTCCGGCGACTTTTTGGGGCCCGGCCGACTAGCTGGGCTCTGCCGACGGCTCCAAGATGGGCCGACATTGGTCTCGCTGCAAGGGTCTTGCGCTTACCGCAGACATCAGAATGAAGTTTAGTGACGCGAAGCTATCATGGGGTCATGGCAACTGCAGGCTGCCACCGGGCGATCATCGCTGCATTCCCCGCTTAGTAAGGAGCACGGCGCTGGAGCTCCGCGAGGCCTTACCGATTCCGGAGGCCGACTCCAACGGGTCCGCTTTGGGGCTCGCCTTTTCCGCGTTCCTTCCCGCCGACAAAGGTCCCGCTGCCTTCGGGTCGCATGACAAAGCCATCGTGGCATGGTGAATCCCCACTTGGCCGATGTCAGTCAGGTTGTGGCAACAAGGTTACACGGACGGAGATCTCCGCTTGCATGCCGGCTCACAGGCTATACTCGCTTTATGGGCGATGGCAGGATGGGGTCGCGAGGCGGCTTTTATCCCATCCCGCCAGAGCCGCCTGTGCAGTGAGGTGGTTAGGTCAGCGGGCCGACTTCGTGAGCCGGCCTCACCGGGAGGCCGCCGAGTTGAGTCCTGCCCCGAGGCTGCCTCGACCTCGCCAGGGCAAGGGCCATGACTCATGCTGCCTACCTCAAGGCGCTTTTTGTCTTGGGTCTCTGAGAAGCGCACCTGCCTGATGTTTTGAAAGGTTCAGGCTCCTGGGTCCGCCACCCGTGGCCCATTACTCCACACCGGACTATGAAGATACAAGATTGAAGACTTCGCCCCTGTCCTGGATGGGACTTTCCTTGGCGTGAAGGCAAGCTTACGTATGCGGATATTCAAGATGTCCTACCATTGTAATCGACTGGTGGTAACCCTAACCCTATCCGCTGTCTATATAAACCTGAGGGTTGTAGTCCGTAGAGGACAATCATCTTCATACACAACAATCATACCGTAGGCTAGCTTCTAGGTTAGCCTCTTGATCTCGTGGTAGATCTACTCTTGTACTACCCATATCATCAATATTAATCAAGGTGAGTAGGGTATTACCCATCGAGAGGGCCCAACCTCGTAAAAACATCGTGGTCCCTTGTCTCCGTTACCATCCCGCTTGACGCACGCTCGACCCCACCCGAGATCCGCCGGGCTGATAATCGACATTGGTGCTTTCTTACGAGAGTTCCTCCGTCGCCGCTTCAAGTCTGACATGGCTCTTCGATCATCAACAATGATGAGATCCAAAGTGAGACTTTTCTCCCTGGACAGATCTTCGTTTTCGCGGTTTCATCATGGCCAATTCGCTGGTCACCTAGAGCAGATCGAAAGCTACGCTCGCCATCAAGTCGTTTGAAGCTTAAACTACACTACCGATATCCACGGAGACTTGATCTTCGACGGTTCGAGCTATGCCTAAGCGCTACCAAGACTACCTCGAGGGGCATGATTTAGCTCTCCTCCAACAAAGGTCTCCGAGGTCGACGCGCACTGCTTCCGAATTCTTAACTCGGGTTTATCGCCAATCGAGGATGAGCGTTGACGCCACCTGGGTCGCGATCTCAAAGGCGATCGAGTTAACGCCAAATTTCAAGACTAAGGTGACTCCGTGACTCGAGGGTCCGGACCTCCCGACTACTAAACCCCCGCTACTTCGCCTAATCGAATCCAATTGGCGCCGATAATGGAGTTCACCATGACATCTTCAAGACTTCGCTTTCTGGCCGACATCCTCGAACTCTCTCAAGTCTCTCTTTGTCGAGAGCCCTCTGCCGGACACTTGGCCAATGAGGATGGATACTGACGATGAAGAAATTCAAAGCCCACCCACCACCCACTTTGTGGCCACTGCCGACGATTTAACTGACATGCTTGACTTCGGCTTCAAGACATCGACAGATGGACGACATGTAGGAGATTTATCAGAACCAAAGACCAGAGGGCGCTGAAGGCCACCTCGCCATACGACATATATATGGTGGATACTCCAAAAGATGGAGATGGCGATGGAATAGTGGGGATGACACCCCAAGAAATGTACCCAAAGCACCGGCACAATGCATGCCACCAAAATCCCGCCAAAGCAAAAACGGTGATTCCTAAGATCGAAGAAAATAGTACCCTGATAGCTATCAAGAACACCTCCCCAAAGAAGATTCGGCGCAGAAGATGGATAAGCCACCTCATGAGAGAGCCAGCATCGAGAGGTTGAGGATGATAACTATATGCCTCCTCAAAGACGAGGCAAGCCTCGATGATTCACTTAATTGGCTGCACTATCGCACTTCACCAACAAGAGCTGCTTTCAAACGCAGCTTTTAGCCACGCAAACAGCCTCAAGAAAAGCAATGAATTTTAAAGTCGATCAAGATTTGCTAGTCGACAGATGGATCAAGTCCTTATACCAAGAGTATGAACTCGAGCGCCCCTCCATGAGTTACCAAAGCGCAGCCGCTACCCGATCGAGAGGAGGAAGCACTCTACGCCACCAACAAGACGACATGGCAGACCGGCCACCTCACAAGCGACAGAGAGGCCTCTCGGCCTTCCACTTAAGCCATGCCCCGACGCCGCTCAACCAAGGCACGGGAAAATGCGCCAGACCTGCGAGACGTACTAGAGGATAAAGCAAGACAAACAAGATCGATCTATGGATCGCGTAGGCGCCCCACTGCACGTGACGATGATCTTCACTCCGGATACAACAAATCCGGTAGGGCCGAACATAACAGACATAGCTCTTCTGAGCTGCGTCGTGATATAGCCCAGTACAGGGGCGCCGCACACCCACTATGCTTCACAGATGAAGTAATGGATCATAAAATCCCAGAGGGCTTCAAGCCCGTTAACATCGAATCATACGATGGCACAACAGATCCGGCGGTATGGATCGAGGATTATCTCCTTCACATCCACATGGCACGTGGCGATGATCTACACGCCATCAAATACCTCCCGCTCAAACTCAAAGGGCGGCCCAAGATCGGCTTAACGACTTGCCGGTGGACTCAATCGGTTCTTGGGAGTACACGAAGCCGCATTCCTTGACAACTTCGGGGCACTTACGCGACCACCGGATGCGATTACTTAAGCCACATAATTCAAGAGCAGCCGGAGAATCGGACGAGCAATTACGACACGGTTCCTAACAAGAAAAACCAGATAGTTGATCCGTCCGGACGCAGAGGCCCTAGCAGCCTTCAAGCATAACATCCGCGACGAGTGCCTTGCGGCTTTGGGACAGAAAAGCCAAATCTATGGCAGCCCTCATGACACTCATGACCCGCTTTGCTGGAGAAGACGGTAGCTAGCTCGCGGCAACAACTTATCAAAGAACCACAGTAATTCGGATACGAAGGACAAAAGTGGCGAGACACGTCGAAATAAGCAAAAGCGCCGTTAGCGGCGACAACAATGAAGATCTGCGAGCTAATGCCGATTCGAGGCTATAAATCCGGTCGCAGAAAAAAGCCATTCAAAAGAATACTTAGGGCCCGGCCCAGTTTGGACCGAATACTCGACCGCTTGCGCAGTTCATGGCACCCAGAAAACCACCAATCACACCAACAGAGATTGTTGGGTGTTCAAGCAGCAAGCTAAGAGCGAAAACAAAGACAAGGGCTTTATAGCGATGATTTAGGAGGAGCCCAGCCAGAACAACAATGGATGTAAGATTTCCCCACAAGTGCGACGGTGAACATGATATACGCAACCCACATTCCCAAGAGGGAGCGAAGCGTCTTCGCTCTGGACGTATATGCGATGGAGCGACGCCCCAAAGTTCAAACCATGGTCCTCCTACCCAATCACTTTTGATCGAAGGGACCACCCCACTAGCATCCGTCATGGCGGCTTTGCGCATTGGTTCTCGACCCAATCATCGACGGTTCATTTCATCTCACAAGAGTCCTCATGGACGGGCGGCGTGCTCGAACACCTTTACCAAGATAAAGTGCGGAAAATGGGCATAGATCCCTCAAGGATTAAGCCCACAAAAACGACCTTTAAAGGCGTTATACCATGTGTAGAAGCCAACCGTACAGGCTTAGTAACACTTGACGTGGTCTTCGGATCCCGAGACAATTTTCGAAGCGAAGAGTTAATCTTCGACATAGTCCCGTTTGCGATGGCTATCACGCCTGCTTTCGGACGAACAACATTCACAAAGTTCAATGCGGTGCCGACCACATATCTCAAGCTCAAGATGCAGGCCCTCGAGGTGTAATCACAATCAGCGGAAACACGAGCGCTCCCTCCGTCGGAGGAGCACACGGCGGCTCTAGCGCGGAAGTACAAAGCATCCTTCTTAGGCGATTCTCGGTCCGTAGTTAAAGCGAGACACCGCCAAGCGCCGCCGGAGTAACCTACAACAAGACCGCCTGCACGTTACGGCGAGGCGTAGTAATGCGGCCCCAACCCCACCCTCGCGACGCCATGAAACCGATTGCCTCACGTACATAACTCGCCCTCGAAATACCATGGGCACAGGAAGGGCACAATAACAGCGCCCAAATATGGCTTAAAACGTACTAGGGGCTGCCGGATTCCTTTTTCTTTCTCTTACTTTCAGGACTCCATACTTCGGACGACCTGTTCGGCAATTCGACTGCCGCACAAACGATGCAAGATCCAAGGAGGTAGACAAGCCATGCCGCATTATGGAACTCCCAGGTGGTCTCTGTTACGAGCAGTATACCTATTTTGAATACAACTCCGCGGCCTGCCCCTGGTCAGGACATGTTAAATAGTCCAATATCTTTTTTGCTTCTCGCACTACTTGTATCGTTCGGCTTTGAAAAATAGCCTCTTTATAAACAATGCATAGCTTTTTGTCTATTTTTTGCATTATCCTCTTTTCATATATATGTTTATTAAATAACATGATCGCACCCGTACACCATTGTACGGCAAACACGTCAGGGGCTTCAGTACCCTTCAATATGGTGTGAGAAGTCCGTACACTTTCACAAGTGTGGCACCCCGAACTTATAGCACTATATGCATCGGCTCTGAATCATGATTTGGGTCAATAGTTGGGTTTGTCCGGCTCCTATGTTTTGGTGCCTTACGTTCCGCTATATCGGCTAAGGTAGCACTAGGAGAACCACTGCGATTGTGCCCCTTGTTCATTGGGTTAAGCACCTCGGAGAAAGCTAAAACCGATTGTCATGATAAAGGCGAGAGACCGGTCATTGTTCGAGAGGTTTTTCGAGTCCCTAAAGACTTATGCCGCTTGAGCGAGGAGTCTTTGTCCAGATATGGCGTGGATAGCGCCCGAACTCGGTCTTCCGAACTAGGGGCTTCGCAAAATTTAAAATTATAAAGTTCTATGGCTAAGTGAGAGTGTTCAAGCATTATAGTCCGATTGCACAGTTCGTTGTCTTTGGCGCCTCCCTCGAAGGACCCAACCATGGGAAAAGAGCGCTCGGTTTATCCGAACACCCGGCAAAGACAAGTAGCACGCGGCAAGCCAGACGACCGCCATCTCTCAATTTTTGATAAGCGGCCGCATAGAAAATAATATTTTAAATTCAATAAGCATTGCTTAGCGCATATGAACAAGTTTTCAGCGCACAGGATAAAACACGAGCGAGTTCATTGAAAAATTACATCTTTGGTACATTCATCCGCCACAAGGCACACATAAGAACATCCTTGTAGTAGTTCTCGGGCTTGCGATGCTCCTTCCCCGGGCGTCCGTCCTTCACAAGCTTCTCACCGTCCGGCTGCAGGTGCACCTTTGCACGGCAAGGCCACCGGCACCTTCGATCTGAGACGGGCGCTTGATGACCTCGAGCCTTGGGCAGGCCTCCACCAACGGCCGCACCACCCAAAATAACTCCCTGGCGAGGCCTCTCAAGACCCGGTGAACTAGGAAGCCCTTCATGGCTGTTCGATCGCCTTGTGGAGCTCGACCACTGCTTCATTTGGTCGCTCAAGGGCACAGGTGTCCGCCTCGAATCTTGAGACCGAACACCTTCTCAAATCAAATGCCTCTTATTTCGGTAGAATCTGGCGGCGGCGGATCGTTCTTGGGAAGATCTGTGAATGCCCCCAGAGCTCGAGATTCGTAAGTGACAAGTAATTTACTTTTATATTTCGCTTGCATTAAGAATGCCTTACCATTGCTATCTTTTCATCTCCTCCAACTCTTGGAGGGTCCTTTGAGCTTGACCTTGGCGGACTTGGCGCCTCAGCACCGACGAGCTCGGATGCATGCGCCTTTGACTCAAGCTCCAAGCCCTCATGTTTTTTCATGAGAGCCTGCAGCTCTTGCTGCACCTCGCCGACCTGAGCCCCAAGTCTCTCTCGCTCGGTAAGCTCCTCGGCCGATTTCTTTTTGGCCTCAGATAGCGCCTGCTTAAGGGTCGCCACCTCAGTCGTGGCCCCTACAATAAGCAATACAATCCTGTTATTATTTTTTTTGCAATCACGCCTTTCTATAGGCATCTTTTTCTGTAGGGTATTTCTTACCTTCCTTTTCCTCGAGCTTCCGTTTGGCAAGGCCGAGCTCTTGCTCAGTCGCTCGAGGTACTAGGACACCCACCTCACGCAGGTCTTGGCGGTGGATAGCAATGGCTCGTGATCACGATATTGACTCTTTTTGTTAGACTCCTCAGACATTTAATAGATCCTCTATTCGGCTTTTCTTCCGAGCATAAGCGAGCATCAAGGGCTACTTGTCTATGTGGTAATATTTTATATATTTTACTTACCTCGGCTTTGTTAGAAGGCTAAGCGCAAGCTTGGTCGATCCGCTCTTGGCGGATCAAACCTCCGGATCACCGTACTCATAATAGTATGGTGCCTCGTCGATGGAGGCGCCGTCAAGCACCTCCAATGGATCGTCCAGCACCTCCGGTTGGACGGAGGCCGCTGGCTTAGAAGGCTTGCTCCTTTTGGAAGGAGTTCGCCTACTGCGGTCGAATCTGTTGAAGATTCTCCTGCGGCGTCCGGCTCAAAGCCGGACTTGGAGCCCTCGGGGTCTTGTCCCCTTCAACTCAGGTCCGGAGGTTGCCTTGCGGCTCCTCCAGACCACCTCCTCCCCGCCGGAGCTTGTCGCGCGCCACTTGGCGTCGTCTGCGGTCTTGAGGAGGCAAGAAGGGGCCGAGTCCACGTCCGATGGGTCCAGGGAGCCGCCCGACGATTCGTTCAATTTGGCCTGGGGCGGGCTGCATAATTACGTTCGACATTAGGGAAAGCTGTGAAACAAAGGAGAATCATGAGTTACTCTGATATCCGAACTTATGATTTCGCCGGACGTTTGGCCCTGTTCGGCCATTCCTCTTCGCCCTCTTCGGCATCGTGGGAGTAGTCCGGCGAAGGGGTCTTCCTTTTCCTAGACCCCTCGACCCCCCCGGCTGGGGCGGCCTTCTTCTTCTCTTCTCCCTCCGCTGGGGCGGGAGAGTTTTCTTCTTCCTCCTCCTCGTTTTCACGGGAGGAGGGCGGTCTCGGACTCATCAGATGACGAGTCCGACACCACCACGTTACAGTCACTCTTTCGAGTCCCGGTGGTCTTCTTCTTCTTAACCTTGTTCTCCGGCACCACATAAGGTGCCGGAACCAGCAGCTTCACTAGGAGCGCAAGGGCTGGGTCTTAGGGCAGGGGAGCCGGACAGTTGATTGGTCCGGATATCGCCTGCCAAGCCTGTCAAAGGTATGGGAGTTTAGATCCCGCATAAAGTCAAAACTATGAAAAAAATAAAAAGAGCTTAATATCCTGTCAAAGGTAAAGATAGCTCACCGCGCTAGCGTGACGCTGCGTGTTGTATCCGCGATCCTCGGAAGCGGATGTTGGGGCCTCGGCGCCTTTGATTAGCACCTTCCAGACGTCTTCATACGTCGTGTTGAAGAACTTTGTTGAGGGTTGGTCTTTGCGGGTTGAACTCCCACAAATTAAAGTCCGTTGTTGTACGGGAGGATCAGGCGAACGAGCATGACCTGGACTACATTGACAAGCCGGATTGGCTTGTTTACCAGGGACTGAATGCATGTCTTCAGTCCGGTCACCTCTTCCTCGTTTCCCCACGACAGGCCAGTCTCTTTCCAGGACACAAGCCGCGTGGGGGGTCCGGATCGAAACTTCGAGGCATGACCCATTCGGATCAAGCGTGGCTAGGTGATGTAAAACCGCTGGCTTGCCACCTTTAGGGTCTCCACGAAGGAACCCTCGAACCGGAGGGCGTTGGCCATCTTGCGGCCATGGCGCCTCCCTTTTCCGGGCTTTGGTGCCGCCACCTTGGGCTTGCGTTGAAGGTCTTGAGCGGAGGCCAAAATGGGGGCGACGCGAGGAAAGCCTCACACCTGACGATAAGCCGAGATGTTGTGATGAAGTTCGGGGCGAGATCGTGGAAATCCAGACCATAGTAGAACATGAGTCCCCGGACAAATGGGTGGAGTGAAAAACCCAGTCTGCGGAGGAAATGGGAAGAACACTACCCTCTCATGGGGTAGTGGGGTGGGGAGAAGCCCCCTTCTCGGGAAGCCGGTCAAGGGATGTCCTTGGGCAGTGTCAGGCCTTCCTTAGCTTTTTTACTTGGGCCTCCGTGATGGAGGAGACCATCCACTTGCCTCCCGCTCCAGACATTGCTAGAGAAGGTTGAGGTGGGAAGAGTGGGCTTGGGCGCTGGAGCTCGAGTGCGCAAGAGATGGATTGGCAAAGGAGGAAGAAGGCATAGGTAAAAAGGTGGATCCTTATCCCTTATATGGGCGGATCTTGGTTATCGTCCCCCTACCTAATAAAACTCGCTTGCCTCCCAAGCGCAGTGGTAAATAAAGGCGGTTGGGTTACTACGTCCGTATAGATGACAATCCAGTAAAAGGGCACACAATCTACCTTTGACAAGGCGTGCCAAGTAAAGCGCCTCATGAAAGCGTCTTGAGGTGGAAAAATAAAAGCGATTTGTGTAAAGAACTTGGCCGTAGTGTGATGGCCTTTGCGGAATCGTCGCCAGATTTGATTTGTGTTAATATTATTCTCTCTATGGCAATATGTGAAACTTATTTTGCGAGCCGGACACTATTCTAGGTGTCTACAATCTTCTATGAAGGACTTGGAGGAGAACCCGCTTTGCAATGCCAGAAGACAATCTGCCTGGGGACTCGTTGTCATTGAAGCACGGTTCGAGGGACTCTTGAGGAGTCTGGATTAGGGTGTGTTGGTGGCCGGACTATACCTTGGCGGACTCTGGACTATGAAGATACAAGATTGAAGACTTCGTCCGTGTCCCGGATGGGACTTTCCTTGGCGTGGAAGGCAAGCTTGGCGTCTGGATATTCAAGATCTCCTACCATTATAAGGCTACTGTGTAACCTAACCCTATCCGGTGTCTATATAAGCCGGAGGGTTGTAGTCCGTAGGACAATCATCTTCATACACAACAATCATCTTAGTAGGCTAGCTTCTAGGTTAGCCTCCTTGATCTCGTGGTAGATCTACTCTTGTACTACCCATATCATCAATATTAATCAGCGAGTAGGGTATTACCTCCATCGAGAAGGCAGAACACAGGTAAAAACATCGTGTCCCTTGTCTCCTGTTACCATTCGGCCTTGGCCTTGATTCGGGACCCCTACAGAGATCGCGGTTTTGACACAACACCCATAAAGAACAACGGTTTGCTACCTACTACCAAAGTATAAGACACGAATCATATAGTATAAATGAATCAAGAAAACAAGAACCCGACAACGAGAATCGCATACTAGTGCACCAAATGATCAACATCGGGCATAGTATATTCACATAAGTTTGCTAGTGTCACGAGTTAAGCGATCGGTAAACATCATCATCGGTGTATAATTGCCAATATAAACAAGCCATGTAGAAATGCCAAGTTACAGAAACTGCATCACAAATATGATTTGCCTTTGGTGTTTGCCATACAACAACAGCAGTAGTTGATCATGGAATCTAACAGAGTTTAGCTTATGCAGGGCAGACATAACTGACACAAAAATCATACAGTTCAGATCAGGAATAAACCAAACAAGCAAACATCCAATACAGCTAAACTAAGCACAGAACCACAACATGAAGAGTAAACCAATCACTGTATAGGAGGCTTGGACTGCATACATGGTCGTCCTTGAGGTAGAGGACCATCTTGGTACCCCTGCCGAGCTGCTCCCCAGACGTATCACAAGTGACGGTGAAAGAACGACCAGCCTGGGACTCCCACACGTACTGCTCATCGTTGTTGTGCTTCGTGCTGACAACGATCCTCTCGGCAAGGGAGATGGGGTAGAAGCCAACACCGAACTGCTCCTTCTCAGTGGTCTTCTCAGTCCACAGGGAGATGGGGTGCTCCTCAAGGTATTCCATCTGAAAGCAAATTGTATCAAATCAGACAATGAGCAGAAAGAATGTGCAAACCAATACTGTAAAGAAAAAATATTTGAAGAACAGCCAAACATACAGCAATACTGTATCAGAAATAAACTACGAGAACACATAGAAATTCCATGAAGATGCATAATTCCAGAACAACAATTTTTAACAGTTCCATAATGCAGTATTATAATTAAAACAGATATAATGTTTAATTGTAAGAGGCCAGAACCAAGATAGGTGTACTTAATAGTTAGACCATCTATGTTCTGACTATGAATCCATGCTTGCGTTGCAAACATGTGGGCAGGCCTACCAAAAGTCAAGACATTATTATGAATCTGATTGCCATTTATTTCAAAAGGGCGTGGCAACGCACGGGCATGTGTTCTACTAGTATCAATAGTGGATATCACTGCAGGAAGAAAACACAACACTTGCATGTTCAAACTTCAAACCATAAGCAAAAACTCCTTGTGCCATTAGTTTAAGCCTGCAACCACAGGGGAACAAAGTGGAGACAAACTAAAAACAACAGAGGCGCCAGATGCCTCAACTCCAAACACAAGGTTTTTATTCTTAGCAGAGAACAAAAGCAACACACATACATGCACGTGAGAGGCATCATTCCCAGTTTTTGAAGTACAGATCAAACATTTACTATTACGCACTTCATCCAGACATCTGCGGCTCATCATGGATAATCCTGGGTGGTTCATGAACTAATCATCTTGACAAAGATTAACTGACATAGTGGCATTGACTAAACTCGGCCTTAGTACAAATGAAACTATGACTACAAGAATAGCACCACCATGACCAGTGGGCTGCTCTGCTTCTGCTAGCAACTACAAGAATGGTAGCACGTCAAGCATCAGCGACCGTACGTGTTTCAGAGAAGGGAAATCCCCAAACCCAGTGCCTCCGGAGCGAACCAAATCGGATCCGAAGTGCAGGGTTAGAAGATGGCGGTGGCACAGATGAAAAGGGAAGCGAGAGGGGAAGGGGAAGGGGACCTGGAAGGGCTCCATGGAGTCGGAGCAGCCGAGCCACCGCCGGCTCCCTCCTCGCGTGGAGCGGAAGAGCAGCGTCAAATCCCACCCACCGCACGGCTGTGTCGTCGCCCGAGAAGAAACGCCCGGGGACACCTCCCGCGGCGCACGATTGTGGGTAAGGAGAAAACCTCCACCACCTCCGTCGCGGCCAAGCTCGAATCCCGTGACGACGAGGTGGAGGGGGCGCGTATGCGCTGTGGCCGTCGCGGATCTCGGAGAGCCATCTGACCGGCTCAATCTTGGTCCTATGTAGGGAAAGAAGGCGAGGGGGAGGGTGGATGTCACCGGCGAAGGGTGAGGGAATTGGAGGGGACGGCGGTGGAGGGCGAGAGGGCAACGGCGACGGAGGGTGAGGGAATTAGTGCGCGCAACAGTGGCGCCGTCGTGCTCTGGGCGCGGTCGTAGGAGGGGCTGCGGAGCCAACGTAGAGGGTACGGTGCCGGTCGTGGAGACGAGGTTGCGGTGCCGGCCATGAAGCACAGAGAAAAGGAGGAGGGCGGCACGACCAAGCGCGAGGATGGATCTGGGGAGTCAAGGGGAGGGGGAGAGGGTGGGTGAGCAGTGGGTGGGTGAGTGGGGGTGGCGGCGGGTGGGGATCTGGGGAATCGAGGGGAGGGTGGGTTAGGGTTTTTGATTCTCAGGAAAATCTCCACCGTTTGATAGGTGCATGATGGAAGGCTCGGATTGCATCCAATTTGGTGATCCGCGTGAAGGCGGTTCCTCCCGTCTTATTGGCCGATTGTCTCGCACTTGAATCTCAAAATTTTAGACCCAAAACTCTGATTTTGTTAAACATAATAATGCCATAGTTTGTCAAAATGATCTCGTTTTTTGCATAAGTGTGCATCTTGGAATGGCAAACAACGGCATAGTTCGACACCTTTCATTTTCTTTGCACAAAAAAATTATTTTCCATTTTCCTAGTGCATAAAAAGGTATTTTTGTGAAGAAGCTACCAAATATTTGTTCTAAAATAGCACAACTCCATTTTTACAAAATATTATACCACATTTTATGTAAAATTGACCAAATAGTTACATGTCAAAAGTTTTTGATCCACCTCTTATGAAAAAAACAAAGTTCACCCATTGAGTAGGAAGAGCGGCAAATTTGAGCAACACCTACCTCATAGTTTGTTCAAATGATCTCATATTATGCACAAGGGTGCATCTTGGAATTCCAAACAATGTTGACTAAGGGAGTTTTCATTTTCTTTGCACGGAAATTTCATTTTCCATTTTTTGAGTGCCCGAAATGAGTTTTTTGTGAAGGACCTACCATATATTTGTTTCAAAATTGGACCAAATAAATTTTGTAAAATACTAGGCCGTATTTAATGCACAATTGACTAAATGGTTGGGTGTCAAAAGCCTCGATCCACCTTTGGTGAAAAAGAAAAAATTTCACCGATTCAGTTGGAAGTGGGTCAAATTTGAACTGTAGCTACCTTGTAGTTTGCTCTTTATTTTTTCCAAAATCATTTCTAGGTACATAAGTATCTATTTAATCAGAGAAACACCAAAAAAATTCCAAGATTCAACCACTAGCTAGGAGCGATCGTTCCATTGTTTTAATAGCATTCTCAAACGGCATCAAAATTCAAAAAAATCAAAAAATTGGGAAACCTTCGCATGGGTCATTATATGTGGCCAAGTTCTCAGGAAAAATAATAAACTTGTAATAAGGCAATTATTTTAAAAAAATGTTCTCAGAAACGAGCTATCACGTGTGGAGATCAATGGCTTTCAAGCCAAATGATCAATCTTATGGCCACATTCATGGAATAGTTTGTTCAAATGATCTCATATTGTGCAAAAGGGTGCATCTTGGAATGGCAAACAACATTGCCTAAGGAAGTTTTCATTTTCTTTGGACGAAAAAACAATTTTCCATTTTTCGAGTGCCCAAAAGGAGGTTTTTTTGTGAAGGCCCTCCCAAATAATTGTTGCAAAATTGGACCGAATCATTTCTCTAAAATACTAGGACATATTTAATGCACAATTTACCAAATGGTTGGGTGTCAAAAGTTTTTATCCACCTCTGGTGAAAAAGACAAATTCCATGGAATTCGGTTGGGCGGGTCAAATTTGAACTGTAGCTGCCTTGTAGTTTGCTCTTTATTTTTTCCAAAAATCATTTCTAGGTACATAAGTATCTATTTAATCAGAGAAACACCAAAAAAAATCCAAGATTCAACCACTAGCTAGGAACGGTCATTCCCGCTAGTTTTGACCGCATTTTGAAACAGGCATAAAAATTCAAAAAAATCAAAATTGGGAAACCTTCGCATTGTGTCATTATATGTGGCCAAGTTCCCAGGAAGAATGATAAACTTGTAATAAGGCAATTATTTTAAAAAGATGTTCTCAGAAACGAGCTATCACGTGTGGAGATCAATGGCTTTCAAGCCAAATGATCAATCTTATGGCCACATTCATGGCATAGTTTGTTCAAATGATCTGATATTGTGCACAAGGGTGCATCTTGGAATGGCAAACAATATTTCCTAAGGAAGTTTTCATTTTCTTTGGACGAAAAAGCCATTTTCCATTTTTCGAGGGCCCAAAAGGAGGGTTTTTTGTGAAGGACCTCCCAAATAATTGTTGCAAAATTGGATCAAATCATTTTTTCTAAAATACTAGGCCATATTTAATGCACAATTGACCAAATGGTTGGGTGTCAAAAGTTTTTATCCACCTCTGGTGAAAAAGAAAAATTCCCGCCGACTCACTTGGAAGCGGGTCAAATTTGAACTGTAGCTGCCTTGTAGTTTGCTCTTTATTTTTTCCAAAAATCATTTCTAGGTACATAAGTATCTATTTAATCAGAGAAACACCAAAAACATTCCAAGATTCAACCACTAGCTAGGAACGGTCATTCCGCCGTTTTGTAGCATTTTGAAGCAGGCATAAAAATTCAAAAAAATCAAAAATTTGGGAAACCTTCGCGTTGTGTCATTATATGTGGCCAAGTTCCCAGGAAAAATAATAAACTTGTAATAAGGCAATTATTTAAGAAAATGTTCTCAGAAACGAGCTATCACGTGTGGAGATCAATGGCTTTCAAGCCAAATGATCAATCTTATGGCCACATTCATGGCATAGTTTGTTCAAATGATCTCATATGGTGCACAAGGGTGCATCTTGGAATGGCAAACAATATTGCCTAAGGAAGTTTTCATTTTCTTCGGACGAAAAAACCATTTTCCATTTTTCGAGTGCCCAAAAGGAGGTTTTTTTGTGAAGGAGCTCCCAAATAATTTTTGCAAAATTGGACCAAATCATTTTTCTTAAATACTAGGCCATATTTAATGCACAATTGACCAAATGGTTGGGTGTAAAAAGTTTTTATCCACCTCTGGTGAAAAACACAAATTCCTGCCGATTCAGTTGGAAGCGGGTCAAATTTGAACTGTAGCTGCCTTGTAGTTTGCTCTTTATTTTTTCCAAAAATCATTTCTAGGTACATAAGTATCTGTTTAATCAGAGAAACACCAAAAAAATTCCAAGATTCAACCACTAGCTAGGAACGGTCATTCCCGCAGTTTTGGCAGCATTTTGAAACGGGCATAAAAAATTCAAAAAATTGGAAAACCTTCGCATTGTGTCATTATATGTGACCATGTTTCCAAGAAAAATAATAAACTTGTAATACGGCAATTATTATTAAAAAAGTGTTCTCAGAAATGAGCTATCATGCATGAAGATTCATGGCTTTCAAGCCAAATAATCAATCTTATGGCCACATTCTTGGCATAGTTTGTTCAAATGATCTCATATTGTGCACAAGGGTGCATCTTGGAATTCCAAACAATGTTGCCTAAGGGAGTTTTCATTTTCTTTGCACGGAAAATACATTTCCCATTTTCCGAGTGCCCGAAATGAGTTTTTTTTGTGAAGGACCTACCATATATTTGTTGCAAAATTGGACCAAATCATTTTTCTAAAATACTAGGCCATATTTAATGCACAATTGACAAAATGGTTGGGTGTCAAAAGTTTTGATCCACCTCTGGTGAAAACGACAAATTCCATGGATTCGGTGAGGGCGGGTCAAATTTGAACTGCAGTGCCTCATAGTTTACTATTTATTTTACAAAAATCATTTATAGTTACATAAGTACCTATTTAATCATAAATACATGGTTTGGTGGCGATCGTCGAGGTTTGGGCGGTGGTAGGGCCCCAACTCTAGAGTCGTGAACTTCGCATGCTGCCAGCGTGGTCACCGCGTGAATGTGGCGTTGCCATGTGTTCTAGGCAGCCTAGGCATGTCTAGTGGGTTGGGCACTCCCCAGGTAGGTGCTAGGAAGAAAATTACAACATAAGATTCTCGCGAGGAGACCGATCGATGCTCAAACATGAATTAGCAGCCAAGTGTTTGATTAGCGGTACGGGAAATGTACATGGCTAATGGGCATGAGTTTTGGCTGAGGATGATCAGTTACTAAGAAGATTGTCTTCACAAATTTTCAGCTCAAAAGAAGGAGCCTAGGTGGTACTTGCTTTGCAAACTACCACACTGGACATAACTACGAATGGATTGAGCTGGCATTTGGTGGAGGATGGTTATTTGGGCATAGGAAAGCACTGTAGAAAATGGATACTATTTGGACATGCCAAAGTGGTACTTCCTTCACAAAATGTTGTTCTGAACAGAATAGGATAATGGATATTTTTGAATTATTTCTGAACTAGGCAAGGAAGGTTTTTACATATTTGACGAAGATATGACCCAAAGAATTTATGAGATTTTTTTGGGAATTTTGGGAATGACAGAAATATAGGTTGCTTCACAACCTAGGGCCAAAACTGCCACATGGACATGACACATAGGCAAAACTGATGAGGTGGCGCCTAGTCATAGCAACCCACCACAATTTACAAGGCTATGACCATCTATATTGGTCGTTAACAACTAGAAATAAGGCAAACTAACTAGCGCTGTTTGCTTTATGACCATTTCATGTAAGGAAATTACGACCTTCGACCAAAATGGTCGCAATGGTTTAGGGTTTGGAGCCCCGAACGACTTTTGACCAATTGGTGCGAAATGGTCATAGATCTATGACCATTTCTTCGAGGTCACCGATAGAAGGTCACCATTGACATATTTCTTGTAGTGCATATCAGATTCGGCCCGTCAATTGGACGCTATGCTTTTGGGCCCACTTGCTAAAGGCCCATTTAGTAATTGACCTAATATTAGTTTCGACCTGTTAAGGGCCGATTAACATTCGCCCTATATTAATTTCGGCTGTTAAAAGCTGTCATATAGTTGGGCCTAACTTCGACCGGTTTGCATCCGTCACCTTTCGCGTGGATAATCTGATTGGGCCAAACAAGGACCGAGACAATTTTGTCTGTTATAAGCCCATGATTTGATTGGCACATTCATGGGCGGGGTCTATTCGACCTTCTCTGGCCCATGAGCTGTTCGCACGTTTGGGCCGAACCTAGTTTTCATCCTCCTAAAGGCCCATTGAGTTTTCTTGGGAAAATAGGGCGGCGGTTTCTCGACCTATTAAAGGCTGAATCTACTAGTGGGCGATTTAAATTTAGGCACATTAACGGACCAAGATGATGGGGCCCATGATGCGGATCATACATGGTGATTTGCATGACGTCCATTTGGTCGGTTTACTGCGAAGACAGGATATATATACAGTAAAATAACTGCAGCATCGTGAATAAGAAAAAAAACCTAGACTATACAATAAATAAATTACGGCATATTACATCCACTGGGCATGAAAGTTCGCCACTATGATAATAAAGCACAAGCGGACATCAGATTACATACCTTTGGGCATCAAAGATCGCCACCAAAGGCAACTAAACACGCCGACAAAATAACATACAAAACCAATGATGAACTTCAATAGAGTTCAAGAAAGGTTAGCCCTGCTCGAGCTGCTGCGAAAGCAAGTGAGCAAGCAAGCTGGTGAAACTGCACTTGTTTGACACTTATATCCTCCTCACTCGAAAGATAAACAAGCGAACGGATGATAGGTTGCACATATAAGTATCGGTCTTGACAATTCATCAAATTTCTTCTTGACGAATGAAGTGACACGATTTAAAATAGCATTAACATAATATGGTATTGTTCAGTCAAGACATGGCAGGAAATGACATTGTGAAGGAGTTGGCGACTTCACGACACAAGCTGGATTACGGATCAAGAACTCATAAGTATCAATGGTTAGTGTCTTTGTCAATTTACCCCATTTCAGATTGGCAAAATAAGATCACTTGCTCTGTATAGTTTAATTTACATGGTATGAAGAAGGAACTTGGTTGTACAACTGAAAACTTAAATTGAGAAGGACAAACTTTTTTTATGAATTGGAGTGCATAATAAACTTTAAACATGCAATTTGATGCAAACACCAAAAATAAACAGCTGTTGCAGTCATGCCTAACCAAATATACACAACAAAGTTTGAAGGCTTGAGAACTACAAACTTACATTGTTGGTGAAGGCAGGCTCTATAAAGCCCTTGTCCATGCTGATGGGGGGCAATTCTAGAAGTTTACCACAGAATCTTCTTCATAAGCATTGCCTTTATTCTACATTTTGTTAAGAGTAAATATAGATGTGACAATATAAGAAAAAATGGAGAATATTTAAGATAAGATGAAGAGTGATGCTACATAACCAAGTAGCTATAAATGTAAGTACAGCCATACAGGCAAAAGGTATAGCCAAGAGCAATGCAGAGCTAAACTTCTTCAGTACCATCGGTGTTATCCAACCTTATGGTAAGAGTAAATACAGATCTTACGTGTGGAAAATGGAGGGCAAAGGAAAATAAGCTGCAGAGTGATGGTACATGAACAACTACCTGTCAATATAAGTACACTGATAAAGGACAGCAGGTACTTACAAGAACAATGCGAGCTAAAAAATTCATTGGCATTGGATATATTCTACACTAATGTAACCATTCATACAGATCGAGATAATTTGGGCGAACAATTGATAAGCAAGCTATCATGCATCTGCTGTCACATAATGAACCGGTATGTATGCAAGTACGGTGATCTGAGACAACAGGTACTAACAAGAGCAAACCAGCGGGCAGCATATTTGCGATATCCTGTCGTTCTTTTCAAACTAGAATTCTTTTTCGAGCATATTTCCTACAAAAAAGATCCGTAAGGTACATGCGGAAAAGTAGAAGTTCAAATTGTCATACGATATCATAGACGATACCTCATCCTCGAACGAGACCAAGGCATAACAAGGTTTTTCCATTCAATGTCTTATTTAGCACGGAGACTTCACGAGAAATTCGTTTATAGACTTGCCATCAAAGTGTGATTTCCTCGAGTAACACCAATCTGCTGCAATGCTTCCTTGAAAAGCGCAAGCAAGCTTTGCTCGTCATGACTATCCAGATTGACCTCGCCTACTTACAACAATGTAATGTAAATCATTGATGTGTTCAATCAGCGAAAAACGGAAAATAATCACCATGAATAATAGCACTTACACGTAAGTGGGGCGGAAGATGTGAAAATGGTGTTTGTCTTCACTATAATCTTCCAATGATGGGAATATATGCACGTAGTCCCTAACAACATTGAAAGCATTGCCTTTTAAACTGGGATTAATCGGAATGGGGTTCCAATCCGCAGAGAATTGGCCGTCTCTGCGGTTTGGATAGGTCTTGACGGTGGACTTCTTGTACTTTTTCTTTGGAGTGGGATTTTTCTATGGTGCAATTGGTGCTATGGCAACTGAAATCGGCATACCTTTTCTTTGGAGTGCAGTCCCGTGTGGTGGGGCTAGTGGTGTGGCCAAGAAGTATGGGTGCAGTCCACCGGAGTCGGTTCTCGTTTTGTGTCACTTGGTTGTACAACCAATATAAGTGGGTTGGCCTTTGATTTCTCCGGCACAACCACGTTTTCAAGGACTTTCTGGTGCTCCTTGAGTTCAGCAATCACCTCTTCCTTTTGATGTCGATGCACAAGAACAACATTTGAGTGAAAAAAACATTATATGATGACAGATGGAAAATGTATTGATAATGGATGGGCATGGCATCTCGACATATATGATCAGTAAACAAAGCAGATGGCAGTGCAACAAAGTAGAAGAAATGCAAGACAACATATGCAAGATACGTGAAATCAATAAAACCTTGCCAAATTAGAACAGGCACCTTGATGGGTGAACAGGACAGGCCATCTGCCTTTGACTCCTCAAGGTTAGAATAGTCATTAGGATCATATTCTGAACAGGAATCAACAGGTGGGGAGCGTATGAGTTTCATTGCATCCAGAATGGCACTCAATGCCTTGGTGCCAATTTTGTAAATCATTGCGATGTTCAGATTCAAGAGTGGACTGCTGCTAGTGCGACACAAAGCAGCTACACAGATCATAGTGTAGATATAACGGGAAAATCGTAAGCATCAGAGTAAAATCAGCAAAGTGGAACTTGCTGGAATATATGTGCTAGTATTGACGGTACGGCTAGAAAGGCTTCGGATACCAGCTCTCTTCAACTGAAGGTGCAGTACTATTAATATCAGTGTAACTCTCCAAGTCGAGACAGCTCCCCGCATTTCCTTGCTATTCTTATAGGATTCAAGTGGGCATGCCACTACAAATCCTATTCCCATGTTTACCAAATCCTATGAATCAAAGAGGCCCGAAGAGTTCAAAGTGTGCATACCAACCGACCATATAGACCTCTACACTGCAAATGTCCCTGCTCATCTTCACTACAAGGAACATACTGTACTACTATCATACTCCCTCCGTTCCAAAATATAAGTCTTGGTAGACATTTCCACTATGGATCACATACAGATGTATCCAGATACATTTTAGAGTGTAGATTCACTCATTTTGCTCCATATGCAGTCCATGGTGGAATCTATACAAAGACTTGTATTTAGGAACGGAGAGAGTACTTATTAAAGAAGAATGGAAGAGGAACATGCTAAAGAAGAGCAAGCAGATTTTGGATAATAAAATGTTAGATTCTTGCGATGCCCACACATGATGAACCAGAGCGCATTAAGAAAGCAACTCCCTGCTATCTCTCTATATGTGGTGCACGTGCTTTTTCGAAAGTAAAGTAGGAACATTTGCTGACCAATTAAATGTTATCTATTTTAGAAATATCAGCATCATATCAGATTCGTACTTGAGCAACAAGTTGGAATTATGAGTGGCACGTTGTTTAGCTTGATTGATTCAGGAGCAGTGATAAGCAGGTACGATGATGGTACTGAATATGAAGGCATGTTTGCATGCAAGTCGCGTGACTTTTGTCATTTGGGTCAGTCGACCATTTCAGGCGGTTGGGTGAAGATCCTATGTCTCCTAACCCTTCTTCTTCCTTGTCTCTGATTCTTCCCATCTGAGAACACCAGCAGACGCCGGCGGACCACCGACCCCATCGCTGTGTTCCTCCGCCACCCCCACCCCACCAGCGTCGAGTTTTCTTCGTTCGGTGAGGCCCCACCACCCCCCCCCACCCACAACCAAAGTCCCCACCCGAGTCCCTTCGTTCGCACCGGCGAACTCCGTGACTCAAAATCGCTGACCCAATTTTGAAATTTAGTCTCTGTGATTTAACTAGTGTGGAATATAAAAGGAAAACCATAAGCATTGGGAGTATAGTGTTGAGCGTGCCATGGCGGATCTGAAGGTGCAAAGCGACAAAGGCAACTTCACAACCAATGTTTGCTTTCAACTAGCAAGTAAGTGATGGACAAGAAATCAAAGTAAGCGTTGGCGATCTATTTTCTTGCTGCGATAAATAAGTTCAAGATATATCTGAAAAGTACCGCCTCACAGTGCGCCGCCATGTATGCATCTGCTGAGAATTTGACGGTGATGCGGTAGCAATGGCTGTCGGCGTGTGAAACAGATCTAGGAGGGTAGACGGTGGCGGGGGCGCGATGGGCGAGATAATCGTAGGAGCGGCGCCGACAAGGTGGACGACGGCGGGGATGAAGCGAGAGGATCGGATGCAAGGATCCGGTCAAAGCCGTGGATGAGAGAGGTCGATCTCTTGTAATGGGCGGCGGTGTCGGTATCAGCTCGGCATGGTGGATGAGGGCGGTGGATGGGGTGGTGGACGGAGGAGGCTGGGGTGGAGAGGGTGTTTTGGCGCCCACGAGTACTAATGGGAAATGGAGGTGGAGAGGAAGGGAACCATGTCTTGAGGTGCGCTTGTCTCAAATGCGAGAAATTTACAAACTTAGCCCTGTTTCAAATTTCCTACATCACAACAATATTAGTCGGTTGGCGATAGGACGGTAATCTCGCATACACGAATATTTGCCGACGAGTTTGTTTTTGGCGCCCACCATGTATGAATCGGGAGGAGTCGATTTCGATAGAGGACACCTTGTGTTTTGGCGCCCAGTGTATGAATCCGGGTGAGAGGCGGTTATGTCATGTTTGAGTGAAATTACAAACCTACCCCTATCGAAACCTATAGAAATCGAGCAGATAGGCTTTGCATGGTAGGGATAGGTAGTAGTAATTTCCATCTCGCAGATTTTGGTTTCGGGCGGTTACTGCAACTTTCCCCGCTTCGTTCAAAATTTGCAGAGTGCACGTTTACCGTGCCAACTCAATTTGAATCCCGTTTGTATTCTATTTTTTCGGGCGGGAACCATTTTCGATTGGAATAAAATTCTATATACATCATTTTTTATATATACTTTCAAAAGCACAACACCCTTTATACATAAATATGGTTTACAAATGGCATGATCTCAGATTCATAAGGTTGTACCCATCAATTAGGATTTTCAAATATTTGAAACCACTTTATGTTGAAATCCAATGTATGCATTCCTCGCTAACTGTCTCCAATTAATGTGTGTTTCATGCGGGGTTTTTTTACTTCTCAAACATGTATAATGTGTTTCACACACGCAACATATAGTGTAATCCCGTTTAGACATTAATTGCATAAAAATCATGCATTGTTTCTAATTAAAGAATATATGGATCACCAATATTGATAAACTATATAACATTACACGTGTCCCCAAATTCAAATGAATATGCATGTTTGATACACCAATTTGTGTTATGATATTATCGATGTCATGATCTCCAGTTTAAATATTTAAATCCCATTTAATCCAGATATTCGTCTCATATAACTATCACTCATGCTTATATAGGACTATCTCTCTAGACCTATACGCATTCATCATCTCTCGGGTATCTCTCGTGCTACCTGTATGTCGACAATGATCTTTTATCTTCGTAACACACTGACGGTACTCTCTCCCTCGATCTTCATCACTCTATATCTCTCTAAGTATATCTCGCTCCCTGCTATGTGTCTCTAACTATGATTCTCCATGTGGAATCTCTTTCTCTCACACAAACACAAAACTTTGTCTTCTGGGGTCTCATTTCTCTCTACTATTCCCCTATGTGCCACTCGCACACCCCTCATAGAGAGATGTTTTTCGCTCCTTAGGTATGAGAACCTACGACTCTTCCTCTTAAATATCTCTTTCTCACACACAAACACAAACTCTGTCTCCCAGGGTCTCATATTTCTCCACTGTTCTCTTGTATGTCGCTCACACACACTCTCTCTCCCTAGAGATATCTTGCGTTCCCTCGTATGTTTCTCTAGATATCACTCTCGTTTTGAATATATCTTTCTCTCTCGTAGACACAAAACTCCATCTCTCGGGATCTCATTTGTCTCCGATATTTGTATGTGAGTCACATGCACCCTTTATTCATCTCCCTCACACCCACACCCATAACTCAACCTTCTGATCCCCTCGACTCCTATCTCTAACGCACACTAGCTAGCATCCTTATCTTTCTATTTATCTACTTCTCCATCAACCTTCTTTCATTTATAGGTTGATCTCTTTTGCACAATCGTTGTGCCTCACTCCCTCTGCTCGCCATAGATGCATGCCCCATCCCACGCCACTATCTCTTAAAGACAAAAACACATGCTTAATTATCGGGCCTTCTTCCCTGCATTCTCGCATGCATGCATATTGTCATACCAATCTATCTCTCCCATGTTGTTGATCTTAGCTTATGACTTATGTCTTCTTTCTATTATCTCGATCATGCGCACGTGCACACACACACACATCCCACGTATACATGTATACCTCTCACACATGCACGTTGAAGGTCTCTATGTCTCCATACGTAGTAAATTACCCTCAACCCTAACGCCACATCGAATCGTTCTCTTCTTGTGTGCACATAACTTCCACCTGGATGGGTAAAACACACACTCACACTTAACAATCTCCTTCTAGCTAGCCCCTCCCCCCCCCTCACTCTTCCCCTATATCCCCGAAACCAATAAGACCATCCCTTCATTTAATTCCCGCCTACATGCACCATTGATATATAGTAGTCTTCCTCGGTGTCTCTCGAACAAACACGTTCTCTCGATGTCGACTACTCTCACGCGCACACACCTTCTCTTCCCTCTCTACGGGCATTTTCTCTCTCGCACCCCATCGTTGGTGGCCTCTGCCATACACATCACCTCTCTTTGATGAAGCCATGCACACTTAAATTACATCCGCACCGAGGACCCCGCGACACACACACACACACACACACACACACACACACACACACACACACACACACAAACACACACACACACGCACGCACGCACCCACCCACTCCCCCAGACACACACAAACACACACACACTAAGACTCCGTCACACACACACGCACACACACACACTCAGACTCCATCTCACACACACATGCTCTAGGCGGAGCATTTGTTCCTACCACCCTTCATCCACCCTTACCCGTATGATAAACAATCACCTTAATTTACTTGTATAACATGGACAAATTCCACTTTACTTTAGTAGTTAGCAAACTTACCCTTATAAAAAAAACCGAGTTGGCGATGATGGTGTGCCTGCCATCTTGTAATATAGACCGTCTGATCTATATCTAACGGAAACTATGATAATTTTACAAAAGATAGCCGCATCTCTCTCCACATCCTTATCTCCCATAACCTCATTGCTGAGCAATTAAAAAAGAAAGTCTCCAAAACAATCTAGCATGGTGGCCGCTGCCACCTGCCGGCGCCGTCCATCCCCATGCCTCCGCCCATTCTGACCACCAGTAGCCACCATGCTCCACTCCTCCTCACCTTATCTCTCATCTTTCATTTTTTCGATGACATTCTCGAGATACCAATTTTCTGATAAAATTATCGAAATATCATTAGTTTTTACACATGGGATTACTCCTGCATGGATAAATCACAATAGGTGTTTTGTGCATATTGATGTTCCGTGCAATGCACGAGCATCTTGCTTGTAATTATATAATGCAAATCATGAGCAGGAAGTGACATTTTTTTACACAACCATGTTAACATTGCCACGTAAATCACTAGCTAAAGTAAATATCATTATACTTATATCCCGATGCAAAAGGTTGAGTACATGTACGAAGAGTAGAGTCGCCCACACACACTATCTCTCCCAGAATCTCACACACACACCCACCAGTTACGTGACGCCCACTTAAGCAGACACGTATGTTACAATTTGTGCACCTACGAGTACACGTGATGCTGCGCATTTATTTAAGCCGGACGGCGAACCCGAACAGTAGCTACATTCATTCCCCTCCCGCCGCCTCTTCTCTGGTCGCCGTCGCTCGGTAGGGATGAGGATCCCCTAACGTGAACAATCCTACCATTCTATCACTGACACGTGGGACCACCAATCGTGGGTCCCACCCGTCAGCGAAGGAAAGGCAGGGTAAGGCAGTGATAGCCACGTCAGAGGATCCATGTCCCGCCCGGTAGCCATGGACCGGCCCAAGGTAACAACATACGCCATACTCCCGCCGGAGCGGCTCTTTAATCTGCAAATTTTAGTGGTCATGCATGCATCTTTTGTGCTAGCACTCCTATATAATGGTTGATGTGTCGCTTCCAGCGACGTGCGTGGCGATGGAAGAGGAAGGAGAAGGAAGCTCGTTGTGGAGTAACGTTTTTACCACAATTTCTTAGGAAGCGAGTGCAATAATTGAGTAGTTTTGCAAACTACGATTACTACACCAAGCGGTTCAAAACCTATACTCCCTTGCGGTCGCTTCCCGCGTGAAACAGTCGACATCGCCCTCGGCGTCGATGCGCATTAATGCCCGGCCAGAGCGGAGGCAACCTCTCACTGGCGGCGCGACGGCCGAGAGAGCGCCGCTTCCCGGTGCACCGACTGCTCCGCGTCGAGGCTCGCCATAGGCCCTGTTTGGATCCATGGGTTAGAGTTAGTTTGAGCTAGCTGGGCCTCAAATCTCTACTCTTATAAAAAACCGAGTTAGTGATGATGGTGTGCCTGCCATCCTGCAATATAGACCGTCTGATCTATATCTGACGGATAGAAAGCAAACTATGGTAGTTTTGCAAAAAGATATCCGCACCCCTCTCCATATTTGCAGATAAGGCATTCCCTCGTTCATCTTCGTCTCCCACAAGATAAACAGCTCGTATAAATGCATATTGATGTTCCATGCGACGCATGGTCCTCTTGCTAGTAGCCCTAAAGTATCCAAGCATGAGGGTTTAAATTGGAGCAAGTTGCACCGAACCCACCAAAAAAAACTATCCCACCCAAGAGGTGCTAACTGGAGATAGTTCTCATTGGGACCACTGAAAAATCACTTCTCTCTCTCTCCATCAAGTGCATTTATCGTCAATCTAACCCTCTCACCCAAACACCTCTTTGGCTATAGTTAGTTAAGGGTTATTCATGAGTTAGTCTAACCTCTAGCTAAGTTAGAGTATCCAAACAGGAGCAGTATAGGACATGTAAGTTGCTCAAAGCATATAGTCAAATTCGTACGTGAAAGGATTTTTTTTCTTTTTGAAAACGGAACGTGAAAGGAATATTTTTTTAGAATGCTCTTGGCATGTCGCTAACATGTGATGAGTAAACCGACCTCAATAGATGGCAAAAACGCCAGCCCGCCGCACTTCGAGAGAGACGAGGAGGGAGAAGCGATATGGGCTGCTGGATTACTAGAGATAGGTGTTGCACAAAAGCCAAGAAATATGGTGATAGCGTGGGTTAGCCATGTACTAGTATGATGTAACTACACCGGGCTGCCGTGTTTCGTACTCTTCCAGTCCACTGTGGAGATGATTGGTTGATTTTATATCGCTGAATAATATAAAATATTATGAGTGCAGATGCTCCACCCCGAGGTTCCTTGCTCCTTCTCGGTCGTCGGGAATCTATGTTCTTCCACTCTAATTTTTTTTACGTGAGCTTTGTTCATCCTTTTGCCAACACGCGACACATCTAGCATCAAGGTGCACGTGTCATGCAAGGATCATTCCATCTATATGAAGAACAGGTGGGACTGGAACTACGAGACGAACATGTACCCGGAGTGGGCGTGCGAACTGTGTAATGTAAGCGCATAAGTGAAGTAGAAAGGCACAAATAGTATGAACATGCATGGCATATAGGCATTTGTCTCTTACTACCACTAAATGTTGTGCGTGCAATGCCCGGTGATGTTATAGATGCGTAACTAAGTACTCTACTACTACTATATTAATTGGAGGCACATATTAGGTTTTATATTTGGTTCTGCGTATGCCCGAGACCTTCCAACTAGGCGTGTCTTTCTCTCCGGTCGCACTTTGTATCGTTCATACCACTAGTACAGTAGTACTACTATGTGTGGTCTCCGACCCAGAAGTGGAGACGCTCTACCACGCTGTTCATGTCCCACTCCTTTCGTTGATGTGTGCGACATCCAGCACGTGCCGTGTGTTTGGCACTCCTTCGTCATAAGAGTTGAAATGCTAGCATTCATTAAAAATAAAAAATAAATATAAATCACCAGTGATACTATACCACGCGGTTTCCTTGCTCCTTGATATCGGAATGAATACTTCCGCTCGCCGATATGTGGGACGTTGACCATCCTGGTCCACTTGCCATGCCCGCAGAACTCCAAGGGAGAGTCACCCCGGTGGTCGCGCCGCAGTAATTACTAATGAGCCCTCAAATCATAGGCCCAACCTTACCCACTGTGAAGTTGTTCGGATGAAGGAACCATCATGACTTCGTTGAATTCCGCTTCTTGAAGAAAACTATTGTACCAGCAGTACTGCTAGCTACAGTAGTTACTCTAGCAGAGGCCTCCATTGGTTCATAGGATAGGGATTTTATAGGAATATGAAAATCATAGGAAGTGAGATGACATGCATCTCAATTCCTGTAGAGAAAGAGATGACATTTGATGCATAGAATAGGAATTTTTTCATTGAGTCTAAGCTAATGTACTGGTAATTTGCTCTAAAAACAACAGTAGTAACTAGTAGTACTGTTACATGCTCGTAATTAATTAAACAAACGTACGGGCGACACAGACACACACACTAACTACTAGTACTACTACTTCTCACATGCTGGCGGACACGTCGTTCTCCTTCCGGCTTTGTCGTGACACCCACCGTGCTTGGATCTATCTTGACCTCTCCGCAGCGAAGACGTGTGTCCTCTTCTTTCTTGCAGCGGTAGGCCTCTCTTTTCTTGAGTGCTTTCTGACTTTTCCGCTCCCTCTGTGCGGCTTTGGCCGCCTCTTGCTCTACCGCCCATAGGTGTGAGGTCGCGAGCGGCGATGAACTCGGCACGGCGGGATGCCACCGCTGCCTACCAATATGTGTGTGGTGGTGTGGGCGGCGAGGAACTTCGGCGGCGGATGCCATCGCTTCCTTACGGTTAGTGTGCAGCGGTGGCATGAACGGCGCTTGGTGACAGCTACAGGGTGGAGTGGCGGGACAACCATAAAGTGCATTGGTTTGTCAAGAGCTCAAGGACGTAAGACGAAGAAATTTGGATTCCCCTTCAATCCTGGTCATTTATTACCGAGTAAAATGCATTGGCGGTCATTGAACTTGTCTTGATGGCTCACTTTGATCATTGTATCGAGATATGGTGATTATATGGTCACTAGCTCAGCGTATAACCGTATTTGTCACGGTTGACCAGTAGAACAGTCCGCATCGCCTCATCATTTCGTGTTCTTTATCTATCTATCTACATGGGCCTACACAGCGGTGGAGAAAGAAATAAAACCAAAATTATGCGTATGTGACATTCTTTGTTTAGGCGTTTCTTTGGAGGCCTCCGCAACACCGAGCATGTATTCACTGGCTCAACACCAGCGGTCATACTCGTGACTCGGCGCCTTGCTCATGTATATCACCCATCACAACGACAATCTATAAAACAACTTAGCTAGAGAGGGTACTATGGTGCGGAGTATGTACTATCGTGAGCAACCGATCATAGTGCCCGCACACACAGTGTGTGTCGATCGATTCGTCCATTATTACGTAAGTTATGTATGGTTGTGTGGTGTCTAATGGTGGTCGTCGAATCTTTGGTGGCGACAAGAGCGGTTGCATGGGCCTTTGGTTGTCAATCGTGTCGCCTCGCTTCAAAGACTCGTCATCCAAGAGTTCACATTTTACCACCACGCCAGCGTCTGACCACCCTGGCCTACCGAAACACCTTCCATCGCAACCGCGTGCTTCCCGCCTCAAACGATCACCGTCTCTACAGAGCGTCAATGCGCATTCAGCGGCCTTAATCGCAGTGTAGTTGGTGTGTCAGCGACATGCGGGCACGATGCCGTTGGGCCCACATGTCGATGAGACAACACACCTGCGGTTAAATCATGAAGCAGCGTCCGCATTCACGCCCGACGCGACCTCTCATCTTGGCGCCGGCATTGCAGCAGCAGCGACGACGAGAAGAGCGCCACCGCTGGCATCGGTGTAGCGACTACTCGCGTTAATGACACCACACCGCCGAATCTACTCGGTGCCAGCCGTCCATCCGTCTGCCGTAGCTCATTGCCATTCGCCCGCTATATTAACAGAGCCCCACTCCGGCCATAGCCAAAGACCCACACTCATTCTCCTCCGGTCCCTTCTTTCTATTGGTACCACTCCAACCATGGCCTCCGGGTACTCAAAGCTCTCTTGGATGTCTTGTCGCGAGGAGCGAGCGAAGGACATCGGTGGCTCCGCTCCGGGCGCGCTCCAAAGCTCTCTTGGGCGTCTTGTCGCGGGAAGCGGAGCGAAGGAGATCGCCGGCTTCCCCTCGGCCACCCTCCGCCGCCCACGACCACGAAGTCGGTAGCGTCTTGTGGCGTGGCTGTCGGCGAGGAAGAGTAGTACCTGATGGAGTCGCCACCGCTCTGGTCCCGGAAGGCCACCGCTCCTCCACTCGATCGGCGCCAAGCTTGGTGGGATAAAATCAGCGGCCGATTAGCCGCTTGACGGCGACGGGGCGGCAGAAATCTTCATAACCTTGTGCTCCGGAGGAGGAGGTTATCGAGGCGGATAAGGAGGAGGCAAAGGCAATGGCCGGCTTTCTCGGGTTCATGGCCGGACATGGTGGTCGGGGCCAGCGATCATTTAGATTAGGTTTATAGTAGGTTTTAGTACGGTTTGTGCGAAAAATGTAATGAATTTCGTCCAGTTTATAGGAAAAGTTCTCAAAATGTAATGAATTTCATCCAGTCAATTTGAAATTTGCTTTGTTTGCACGAATTTCGTCCGGTTAGTTCATATAGTTGTCGAAAGGTATGCGGGCAGCATTGGATGGCATCCATCCGTGTCCTCGGACAGATGCCGACATAAATTTGAGGGCTAGCGCTGGAGATGCCCTAACTATCATGCTATAATCGCTAACAGTTCTCCATTATTTCGTAGGGAACAGTTATCCCTCGATCAAAATCAGATCCGACGTGTTTCGCACTCCTCCCACGTAAGAGTGTAGACTCTTGCTTAAATAAAAATGGAGCAAGTGGACGGCATTGTAGCACGTCATATCACTCAAACTATCCCGCCTAACGCGCGGGAAAGCACCGCCCTCGTTATTTTGTTCTGGATTTCTATCAATCGATCGCATGAAAATGTTACGCTTTGCAAGTTCAAAAGGAAAAGGCGGCACACTTACAACTCGTACGCGTCGCGTTCACGTCGCACCCCTGACGCTCGCATGCCGCTCACCAGAGGGGACACACATTGTCTTGCATTTTCACTGACATGTGGGACTGCAATTGAATAAACCGTCGATAGCCGAAAACTAAGCGCTCGGCGAGCGTCGGCTGAGAGGAGAGACATGGGGGAGGGAAAAGAGATCACCCACCTGCCGTGCACGGACTCCAAGAAATATGTGGTGATAATGTGAGGTGGGCCATGCGGGAGTCCGCACCACTTCCAAGCCCGCTTCTTACCGCCCTGGCCCACCAGAAGCCCTCCCCCACCCCACCACATCCCCACGCATGCTCCCCCCTCAGAGGCCAGCTGCCCGCATTCATATCAAGTAGTACCAGTAAAATTCTGGGCTTTGAAGGGCATGTACAATGGTTGATAAGATAGTCTTATCATAAGTCTTGCATGTAATTTAGAGATGACAAAAAAACATGTGTACAGTGGATCATCTCTTAGCCTTATCTTCAATAACTTTGTGCTAAGAGATCATCTCTTGTCTTCTCGACAAGCCCGCTTATGTGGAGGAGAGAGAGGCATTGACAAAGTCAAGGAGTGGGATCTGCAGGAGCCCTTCTCTACACGTGCTCCTAGGTATAAAAAACTAATTCTAAAAAAAGTGGCATAAAAAACAATTGTGTCTAAAAAAGAAAGATAAAAACATTTGATAGGAAACAGATAGAGAGAAAGTGAGAAAAAGTTGTAACCTTATAGTCAACACTATGGTAGTATTACATGAGGAAGGAGGGAGTGGTGCACATGCCAAGTTCACTAGGCTGCCGTGTTTCACACTCCTCCGTCGTAACAGTGGAGACAATAGGTTTCATCAAAAATAAACAATGAATACTCGTCGCTCGTCCACTATATCGAAAAGAATACTTTCATTCGCCAACATGTGGTACGTCGACCATCCTGGTCCACCTGCCATGCACAAAATTATCCTGGTCCACCTGCCATGCAGAAAGTTAGTCGGACGAAGGAACCATCATGACATCGTTGAATTCCACTTCTTCATGAAAACTTACTCTACCCACAGTACTGCTACCACATGCGAAGACTGGACGGCACTGTACCACGTCATATCACTAAAACCCACTAGGCCAAACTAGCCCGCCTAGGATTTGTACTCCCTCCATTTCAAAGTTAGTAGTACAAAGTTGACTCATCTATTTTGGAACGGAGGGACGTCTCTGTACTGCTGTGATTTTGTGTTGTACGTCTCTGTACTTTTGCTAAGATTTTCCTACCCTATGAACCAAATGAGGCCTGAATGTATCTGTGTCGACTATTGTCTGATCGATCGCTAAGCCTACAATTTTAGGAGCTTGGGCTATTGGCCGATCGACGACGGAACAGTATAAGCGTACCACGAGCTCATCAGCCCTAACATTTATCTTCGGTGAGTGTTTTGCAAGTACTATAGATTGCACAGTAGCTAGCCTACTAACACCAAGAATCAAATAAGCCCTGCTGATATGATAAACAGTTCAAACTTACATCTAAGCATGCCATATATTACATAAAAAGCTGGTGAGGATACATCTGTTTCCATAACTCGGAGAGGGTTCGCATGATTCACTATCAAACAAAAGTAGCAAGTACCGCCCACACAAGGGTTTGATAACACGCATCATTCTGGTAATTAAACACAGGGCAATGTAAACTACCCTGAAGGATTAGCGCGACCAACTATTTCTTGTCATCGATCTCTCGGGCAATGACCATAGCACGGATAGCGGCATGGGAATCGATCTCTGGGACGATGTCCACAGGACTGACCCGACATAGGAATCGATCTCTGGGGCGATGTACACAGGATGGACAGTGGCATCGGAATCAATCTCTGGGGCGATGCCAGCAGGACGGACCACGACATCGAAAACGATCTCTGGGGCATTGTCCACAGGACGGGCCGGGACATCAGAATCATCAAGGACGTCCACCGGCACCTGCACAACCCTAACATATTAGCAAGCACATTACAAATAATCAAAAACCACAACTTTCGGTAATAAGCCATTATTTTTTACCTTGTGCAGCTCACCAGGGGATCCCATCCCTCCGGGGGCCATCTCCTCGTCCTCGATGGGGGCCATCACCTTGCCAGGGGAATACTGCTTCTCAACGGCGACTATCTCCTCAAACTCGGCCTTGAGCCTCGCAAAGGTGGCCATCAGAGTTTCTAGGATAGGCATGGTGGGGCCCTTGCTGTTCTTCCAACTTTCTTTGAGGAGTTCGTCCGCCAACGTCGTCAACTCTTTGGCCATTGCTTGTTTATTGGAGTTCTTCCTCTCCATGGGTTGGCCCGTCAACATGGTCAACTCGTTGGTTGGTGCTCACTTCCTGGAGATCGCTGTCTCCAGTGGGTTGTCTACCGGCAACTCTTTGCCTAGTGCTCCAGGATCCATCAATGAACTGACAAACAAAAAGCAATCGAAAGGAAACCACAATCATAATGAAAACGAGAAAAGAATAGGATGTGAGAATCGGTCGGTGCTTCGCAAAAAGAAGATTATTGGAATGAAAATATCGCAGCATCACTGATTCGCCCACCTTTCCTTCGTCGGTACAAAAGAAAAATGGCAAAAGTGAGTAGCGTGGAGTGAGGTTTTCTTCAAGAAAGGGGAGAAAGGGCTTCAACGAGCATTCCAGTGAAATGATGATTGCTTCGTCCAGTCCAACTTCGAGGCTAGTTTACCACTGCTGGTAAAGGTGTGGGTTTTGTGATATGACGGATCATGACGGCCACACCGAGGTGACCGGTGGGTTTTGACTGTAGCACCTCTCTGTGATTTGGTGGATGGCACGCGGGCCCGGATGCTTTGATGTCCCATGTCGGTGTCAAAACTGGCGGATCTCGGGTAGGGGGTCCCGAACTGTGCGTCTAGGCGGATGGTAACAGGAGACAAGGGACACCATGTTTTTACCCAGGTTCGGGCCCTCTCGATGAGGTAAAACCCTACTCCTGCTTGATTAATATTGATGATATGGGTAGTACAAGAGTGGATCTACCACGAGATCAGAGAGGCTAAACCCTAGAAGCTAGCCTATGGTATGATTGTTCTTCGTCCTATGGACTAAAACCCTCCGGTTTATATAGACACTGGAGAGGGCTAGGGTTACACAGAGTCGGTTACAATGGGAGGAGATCTACATATCCGTATTGCCAAGCTTGCCTTCCACGCCAAGGAAAGTCCCATCCGGACACGGGACGAAGTCTTCAATCTTGTGTCTTCATAGTCCAAGAGTCCGGCCAAAGGTTATAGTCCGGCTATCCGGACACCCCCTAATCAAGGACTCCCTCAGTAGCCCTTGAACCAGGCTTCAATGACGACGAGTCCGGTGCGCAGATTGTGTTCGGCATTGCAAGGCGGGTTCCACCTCTGAATACTTCGTAGAAGATTTTGAACACAAGGATAGTGTCCGGCTCTGCAAAATAAGTTCCACATATTGCCATAGAGAGAATGGTATTTACACAAATCTAATCTGCTGACGTATTCCGCAGCGTGACATCACACCATGGCCAAGCCGTTATTCGAATCGTTTTACTGTCCCACCTCAGCGCGTTTAGCGAGGTGGTTTCCTTGGCACGTCTTGTCGAAGCAGAGATCGTGTCCCCTTAATTTACTGGATTCTCATCAATACGGACGTGGGTAACCCAATCGTGCCCGTTGGTGTGTCTCCTCGATCAAAGGCGAGTCCCAAACGGTCACGGGGAGGGCTCTTGGTATTCAACCTCTTATAAAGAGACCAAGGCCTTGCTTCTTTCTTTTAATCTCAATCGAATTCGCCCTTTCCCTTGAGTTCCAACACCCAAGGCCCCAGATTTCAAGCGCTTCGGACCCTCGACGATGTCCGGTTCCGACCTTCAAGGCTGATGGATGCCTTCCTTCGTCACGGAGGAAGACGTGATAAAGCTGAGAGAGGCCAGGTTCTTGACCGGTGAAATCTCGCATAGGCTGCCCGCTCAAGGGCAGGTCACTCCCACTCCCAAGCCTGGTGAGAGTGTTGTGTTCGTGTCTCACTTCCTTCGAGGGCTAGGCTTCGCGACAGATCCCTTCGTGAGGGGGCTCATGTTTTATTATGGGCTGGAATTTCACGACTTAGCTCCGGAGTCCATCCTCCACATCTCATCGTTCATTGTCGTGTGCGAAGCCTTTCTCCATATTACTCCACACTTCGGACTATAGCTTAAGACCTTTAAAGTAGAACCGAAGATGATCGAGGGACAACACGCGGAGTGCGGAGGCGCTGTTATAAGCAAGAATGCTGACGCTCCATGGCCCGAGGGCTCTTTTCAAGAGAAGTTCAACTTATGGCAACAAGAGTGGTTTTATATCACCGCTCCCAGGGGCTCCAAGTGGGTGGCGCCACCTGCTTTCCGCTCGGGTCCCCCACCACGAGTAGCGTCATGGTTCAATAAGGGGCTGGACTGGGGGCCGGCTAAGGACGTGCCCCTGTTGCATGGCCGCATCCGAGATCTCCTAGAAAGGGACATCAGCCTGGTCGTGGTGACGCAGGTTATGCTAATTCGGCGAGTTCTGCCCTGCAAACGTCGCCCCCTCCGCCTGTGGGAGTTCAATCCGGAGGGACCGCGAGCTCTCCAACACTTTCTTGGCATGACGCCCGTGGAGATGTACAAATTGTTCTTCGGATCACAAGTGATGTGTCCGGAGTCTATGGAGGACGCAGGACTAAGCTGCAATCGTCCGGATACTCAAGTAAGTAGCCCTGTTCCCGGACACACCATCCGTTCATTTATCACAACATCACCCTTAAAAGAGTTGTCTTTGAAACAGGAGTGGGTAGCGAAGGCGAAGTTAATCAGGTGTCCGGCCCCCCTTCCTGAGACATTGCCGGATCCCGCGTTAACCAGGATGCTGGAGATCGTGCCTTTAGAAGAAAACAAGGGGGGACAAGGAAGCTACCGCCTCCTTGAAGGAGGCTGTCGGGAAAGGAGGAATCGAAAATTCCTCTACCCAGGGGAAGAAGAGGACCGCCTCTGAAGACCCGGAGACCATGGTCTCAAAGCGTGGGAAGAAATCTTCGCCAGAGGGCCCTGTGCCGGGGGATACCTCGGCCGTACTGTGCCCACAAGGGGATCAGACCTCCACCGAGCCGTAAGTAGAGAGCGGGGTTTAAAATGAGAGAAATCCCTATTTTATTTTAGAGGAAAATAACCGAAATTTTACCTTGTAGTTCGGATCTCAGCCCTTCTCGTGAGCTCATCTTGGGGATCTTCTTGGGAGATGATGGAGAGCAAACGCCTCCCCTGCCGTCCGCCTTGCGGCGGGCGACCACGAGGTATTGTCACGGAGGGTTTCTCCGAATCCGGCAGGGCCGGAAGGCAGCCATATGGCCCCCCAAAGCCCTCTGTGTCCGGCCTTCGAAAAAGGCCATCGGACGAGTCCGGCTCCGCCCGGTGCACGGTTGGAGGGACTGAAGGATCTGCTAGGGCGAGCGTCTATCTCAGAGGAGCACCGTACGTTGATGGGTACGGTAATTGAAAGGATTTCCTCCGCAGAAAGCAGGTTGCACGAGGCCGTCAGGAGTTTGCTAACAGGTTTTGAGGTACGCGAAGTAATGTACCTTTTGATAGTTTCACATAAGTAAGATGCACCCTGTGTAGATAGTAGCCCCTGAGACTCTGTGTGTTGTCTAAGATGACAACGCACGGAGGATCATAGTCCTAGTCATAAATTTGCCGCCTTCTCATGTAGGTGGCGAGGTGTCCGGTGGCTGGCCGGACTGATGAATTTGCCAAGCTAAAGCGGCAACTTGACGTGGCAGATGCCAACATCGCGCTTGTCAACAAGCGGCTTGACGAGGCACAAGGTATGTAATTTCTCCGGAGACACCTGGTAAGAGGAGCTTGATGCCAGTATCTTACAACATGTACGCTTGATGCAGATGGTGCCACCGCCATGGAGAACCTTCGGGCTGAACTCGTCCGAGCCAAGGAGCAGGCCAGGAAAAGTGATGCGGCTGCCGTAAAGGCAATTGGAGAGCTAAAAGCCGAACAGACTGCTCACTTCCGAAGCAAGAAGGAAATGGCCGAGATGGCTGTGAAGTTGAAGAGCGCTGCTGACCGTTGCAAGCTTCTTGAAAAGGAAGATCGGGCGGAACAGACGGACCTGGAAAAGGCCACTACCACGGCCAAGGATGCTCGCTCTGCGATGAGAGCTATGAAGGAGGAGCTACGTCAAGCCAGAGATATCACGGCTAGAAAGCCCTTTATGCTGCGGATGAAGTTCGGGGATCCTAAATATGCTCCATTGGACCGGATGTGGAGTACGGCAGACACTTATCTGGATTTGGCGGCGAGTGCCGCAGACGCCGTCAACACTTCCGAGATCAAGAGGATCGCGGTGGAAAAGCTCTTACGTCGCAGCCCATAATCCAGAGCGTCCATTTCCATTAACCGATCATTTGGCCGAATGGGCCGAGCTGAATAGGTTATCCGGACTCGCCATGAAGTATGTCGTGGGTCATCTATGGCTGGAAAGGCCGGATCCGAAAAGTTATTTTAGCTTGGTGCAGCAGTTCCTTGGTGCAGTGCCGCATATCAATGCAATGAAGAGGTCAGCATGCATAGAGGGTGCGCGGATGGCCCTTGCCCGTGTCAAGACATACTGGGCGGAAATGGAGGCCACCGTTGTTGCATCCCAAGACTCGGACGGAAGCCGAGTACCTGCCGAGCACTATTTTCAGGAAGTTCTGCAAGGTGCTCGTTTAATAGAGACGCAGTGCTCGAAGGATACTATGTTTGAATAACATGTATTATTGTAAAACAATATTTTGATGGAATGTAAGAGCTTTTTATACTTGTGCCTACAAGAATTAAAATACCTCATGTGCGGCCGTTAATGTATATGTGTATATAACCTGAAAGATGGCGCTCTTGACTTTACGCACGCATATAATGCGGGGGTGTTCGCAGAAGGCGCATGTTCACACTTGATCCAACGTATTGGTCCATGAAGGAGGTGATAGCGCAGCGAACTAGGCAACTGGACTATAATGCTTTATCACTTTCACTAGACCATAGGAGCTTGACAGTGAGGCTACTATATAGCCCCTGGTGGCGCCGCGCTCGCCCGAACTCGGGGCGCGAGTGTGCCTGGCCGGGAAACGGCCCTTCGTTAATGCGGAGGAATCCCGAAGATTCTGATAGGTCATCGAGTGGTTGACCAGTCTCACGCTATATCATGACAGTCGGTTTTCGGCTTTCTCTACTGAGGTGCTCGCCTGGCTGAACCGGGGCACAATCGCAGTAGTTCTCCTGGTGCCGCCTTAGCCGATAGGACGGAACGTAAGGCGGCAAAACACGGGATTCGGGCAAACCCAACATTTTGACCAAAGACATGATTCGAGCTGATGCATATAAGGCCAAACTTCGACGCCAACACTCCCTAAGGTATTCGGTCTTTATAAAAAGCAGGCTGAGCGGTGCCCTTGATAATAAGCCCACGTGTCCAGTATGCGTGCAAAATTCGACGTGGCCACATGCCAAGACGCCATCTCCTCCTCGGTTATCTTGAGAATCCGGGGATGTGTATCAACAAGAGACAGTAAAAAAGGTTTACGAGGTCTTAATCTAAAAGAATCACAGAGACGGGTCCCTGCTGCATGTCTGCGCCTGTGTCTCCGTTGTGCCATGTACTGGACGGGCGTAGCATGTTGTTCATCTGTAAAAGAGAGGAACTTAGCTGAACAGGAAGAAAAAAATGGAATAGTAGTGCGGAATTTACGATGTACTAAATAAACAAAGTATAATTCAAGACGGGTAAAAATTGAGCCTTATTGTCGCTTATGTTACATATGCGGAGCCCCTTGTATAGGGGTGTACGGCTACTAAACCTTTAACAATTATATGTATGCTCCGGACTCGTCTAGCCGTGTCCGTGGTCTTAATGACCTGTTATATGCTTTTGTTGGTGAAGTTGTTTTAATGTGTGGCTATCAAGGCGGCCGCATATTCTGCCGCGCTCGAGGAACACTCGATATTTCCCTTTAGTGAGATGATGCCTCGTGGACCGGGCATCTTAAGCGTAAGAGATGCATAATGCGGTATTGCGTCAAAGCGGGCGAAAGCTTCGCGCCCCAGTAGTGCTTGATAGCTACTTGAAAATGGGGCGATGTGGAAGGTTATCTTTTCGCGGCGGAAGTTATCGGGGGAGCCGAACATAACTTACAGCAGGAGAGAACCCGTACAATGGGTATCCGGGCCTGGCGTTACTCCTTGAAAGGAAGTGTTTCTATGGCGAATTTTTGTTGGGTCCATCCCCATTTTGCGAACTATGTCCTGATATAGCAGGTTTAGACCACTGCCGCCGTCCATCAGGACCTGTGTGAGGTGGAGTCCGTCGATTATCGGATCTAATACCAAGGTAGTGCAGCCTGCCTTCCGTATACTTCTAGAGTAATCCTGATGGTTGAAGGTGATCGGTTTTAACAACCAGTGGTGAGACTCCTTTCGGATAGGCCGTATGGCACGTATCTCTATAGGTGCCCCTCTGTCTTTTCCTTGTGTTACGTGAAGTAAGTTTACTGTTTTGACTTCTTGTGGGAAATTCTTTTCTTTCCCGGTGCTCTGCTTGTGGGGTTCGTCATCATCCTCACTTGGTGTGTCGAGCCCATTGTGTTCGGCGTTGAGTTTGCCGGATTCCTTGAAGACCCAACAATCTCTGTGGGTATGGTTTGCAGGCTTCCCGGGAGTACTGTGGATTTGACATATCTTATCCAAGATTTTGTGTAGGTTAGATAGCTCATCCCTGTTATCCTTGAGGGGTGGCTTTTTCTGATTCTGCCGAGAGCTTTTGAATCCGACGTTGACTGCCGTGCTCTTCGGGCTGCATCCCTTATTCCGGCGCTGGTCCTTGCTGCGTCGCAGTTTCCCGTTTCCATCCCTAACTTTGGATGTACTTGGGTCACTGGTGCTACATCTTGCCAACCAGCTATCCTCTCCCGCGCAAAAGCGGGTCATGAGGCTTGTTAATGCGGCCATTGTTCTTGGCTTTTCTTGGCCGAGGTGTCTGGCGAGCCATTCGTCTCGGACACTGTGTTTGAAAGCTGCTAAGGCTTCGGCGTCCGGACAGTCGACTATATGGTTTTTTTTAGTAAGAAATCTGTTCCAGAGTTTCCGGGCTGACTCTCCGGGCTGTTGAGTTATATGGATTAAATCGTCTGCATCGGAGGTCGGACATAGGTCCCTTGAAAATTTGCCCGAAAAGCATCCTCGAGCTCTTCCCAACTTCCGATGGTGTTTTCGGGAAGGCTTTTAAGCCAATGCCGGGCTGGCCCTTTGAGCTTGAGGGGTAAGTATTTTATGGCGTGGAGGTCATCTCCTCTGGCCATGTGTATGTGGAGGATATAATCCTCAATCCGCACTCTGTGGTCTGTTCTTCCGTCAGACGCCTCTATGTTTACGGGCTTGAATCCAGCTGGAAATTCATGGTCCAGCACCTCATCGGTGAAACAGAGGGGGTGTGCGGCACCCCTGTATTTGGGTGTGCCGTTTTGTTCGGATATTTGTTGTGTTTCATTTCTTACTCGAGCTTGCTTTCTTAGCCTGTAGATAGACCTGGCCGGGCCATCCTTTTGATGCGAACCCTTGGGTGGATCGCGTGTTGGTTTGTGTGCGGCGCCATTTGCCGCTCTATGTTGGCCATGGGGTCGTCTATCCGACCGGGTGGCTTCCTTATTTTTTTTGATTTTGGGGGCTCTAGGGCCTCCTCATCAAACTCGGGCAGTAGCTTTCGTTTCGAGTAGCTCTTTGTGTGGCGACTATCGCCATATTTGTCTGTGGTGTTGAGTACTTTGCTCCATCTGATTCGGAGTGCGTCTTCCGCAGTTTTGAGCTTTCGCTTCTGCTTTTTCAGGCTGCGCGCCGTGGCGACGAGCCTTTTGCGGAGGTTTTCCTGTTCCAGGAGCTTGTCCGACGTGAGGTCGTCCGGACTGTTATCCTCGCCGGGGACGGGTTGTGCGGTTTGTTTATCCAAGTTGCCTTGTTCAGACGGTTGCTCGATGCCATGTTCGTCGTTCGCCGGCTCGCCCTGCTTTGTGGCTGGGTCTGTATGACCGCTGTCTCTGTCGGGGCGGGGCTTGGAGCGGTGCTTACGCCACCGCTTTGGCTGTTTTTCGGAGGAACGACCCTTCGTTGCGTCATCGCGTTCTTCCTCGTCGTTTCCTTTGGGTGTGTCCACCATGTATATATCGTAGGATGGGGTGGCTGTCCAGTGCCCTATAGGCGCTGGTTCGTGTTCGTCTCCTACATCGTCGTCCATACCGTCGATGTCTTCGGAGTTGAAGTCGAGCATGTCGGTTAAATCATCGACAGTGGCTACGAAGTGGGTGGTGGGTGGGCTTCGAATTTCTTCGTCGTCCGCATCCCAACCCTTTTGGCCATAATCCCGCCAGGACTCTCCTGACAAAGAGAGAGACCTTAGTGAATTCAGAATATCGCCGAAGGGCGAGTGTTGAAAGATGTCCGCGGCGGTGAATTCCATGATCGGCGCCCAATCGGATTTGATTTGCAGGGGCGCGGAGGGTTTGGAGTCCGGATAAGAGTCCGGCACCTTGGAGTCACGAGATTTGCAGAGGATAAGGCTGGTGTTCGGCTTGATCGCCGTTGAGACTGCAGTCCCTGAGGCGGTGTCTAGCCACCTGTCCTCGATCGGCGCAGTTGACTCCGAGCTAAGGGTCGGAGCTGATGCGGGCGCGGCCTCCAGGGCGCTGTTCGGCGGTAGAGCTAGGTCATGCCCATCGTGACAATGCGGTAGCGTTTGGTCAGAATCAATCATCGAAGATCAAGTCTCCGCGGATGTCGGCCGTGTAGTTCAAACTTCCAATCCGACACGATGGCGGGGCGTAGCTTAATCTGCTCCAGATGGCCAAGCAAATTGCTGCGCAGCAAAGCCGCCGAATACAAAGATCGGTCCGGGAGAAAGTCTCACCACGGACTGCGTTGTTGTTGACGATCGAGGAGCCATCGGGCCTAAAGATGACGACACGAGGAACTCTCAATGAAAGCACCAATGTCGGTGTCAAACCGCGGATCTCGGTAGGGGGTCCCGAACTGTGTGTCTAGGCGGATGGTAACGGAGACAAGGGACACAATGTTTTACCTGTGTTCGGGCCCTCTCGATGGAGGTAAAACCCTACTCCTTCTTGATTAATATTGATGATATGGGTAGTACAAGAGTGGATCTACCACGAGATCAGAGAGGCTAAACCCTAGAAGCTAGCCTATGGTATGATTGTTCTTCGTCCTATGGACTAAAACCCTCCGGTTTATATAGAAACCGGAGAGGGCTAGGGTTACTCAGAGTCGGTTACAATGGGAGGAGATCTACATATCCTTATTGCCAAGCTTGCCTTCCACGCCAAGGAAAGTCCCATCCGGACACGGGACGAAGTCTTCAATCTTGTGTCTTCATAGTCCAAGAGTCCGGCCAAAGGTTATAGTCCGGCTATCCAGACACCCCCTAATCCAGGACTCCCTCATCCCACATGTAGATAGAGCGGTTAGTCATATAGGAGTGGTCAATACTATGCACCGCGACCAAGGCGGAGAGGAAAACGAGAGAACTACGTAATTAATGCATGAGTTTAATGAGGGTAGTTTTGTAAAGTATGAGATACATTACTCCAATCGCAAAATGCCTTGGTTGATGAGATTTGAGATTTGACCCCTATAAACCGGAAGGGAGATTTGAGATTTGAGATACTGCACACAGTGTAGTATAGTCACTTGTTGGAATCTCTAGAAAGACTTATACCGCATGATTCTTTGCTGCTTCTTACTACTACGTACTACTTCGCCGACATGTGGGACAACCAGCAGCATTCGGGTCAATGTAATACGTGTCATGCACCAGATTAGAGTGCGGAACGGAAGGGGGCATCACCCCGGTCGTACCGCCTGGCCCTGTTTGGATACTCTAAATCAGTTAAAGGTTAGAGTTAGATTCTAATCTGAACTAACCCTAAAGTAACTCTAGCAAAAGAGGTGTTTGGATGATAGGGTTAGATGGAGCGCGGATACAGCGAGGTGCCTTCATGGGCGGTGCGAGAGGGAGGGAGGGAGAGGATGAGAAGCTTCGACGAAGTGGGGAGGGATCTGCTGCGGGGAGAGCAAGAGAAAAATGTGTTTTTTAGTGTCCCAAATAAGCACCTCTTGGGTGGGTTAGATTTTTTTTGGGTCAGATGAGTTCAAACTAACCCAAACTAACTCTAACACATGGATCCAAACAGTAACCCAAACTAACCCTCCTGTTTGGATATTTTTGGGTTAGTTGAGTTCAAACTAACCCAAACTAACTCTAACACATGGATCCAAACAGTAACGCTACGTCAAATCGCACAGCCCGACCTTTCCGCAGTAAGTAAGTTGAATCCGCTACTCCTCACCCTCCTCGCCTCTCTGTCAAACCGCCTCTGCTAAACTGCCACGTCTTGCCGGAAAAGCCCGCCCTCAACTTTTAACTACGTGAAAATAGTTCGAGCTTGTTCGTTCTATATAAATACTGGTACTGTATGTTTATTCACCCGTGGGGTTGTTCAATGAATGGAGGGCCGGGGATCACAAGTGGACAATACTACTAAGTACTGTAGTAGTTAGTAGGAGTCGTACAGGTAGTCACCTTAAATAGAGAGTTTCTTTTCTTTAATGCCACATACACAAATTGAAACGCTTGTTGTGGAGACAAAAAGATAATCACTCCACTATATATGTACGTAGGGGCCTGAGCGCTTGCTTTACTAGGGTTGCTCTCTTCATTCTCTCATCCTCTCCAGATATAAACAAGACAGCGGTAGTGACATTTTCTCTCTGCTCACCACTGGTCACATATCCGGCCGGATCCCTTCGGCTGGTGTGTGTAGAGGACTATGTGCATCGTTCACGCGGTCATCGCCAGCGAGGGAGGAAACCCACAGCTGCCGGAGGGGCCCGATCCTCTGCCCGTGCCGTTCTCTCCGACACAACGTTGGCTCGGGAGGTCCTCCGACCCTTCTTCCTCCCTGTCGTATTGTCCGCAGATCCGACCTGCCGCCACCGACATCCCGACGACCCTCAGGTATAAGTTCTTTGAAAGTGGCCTTGCTCTCTTGCCTCAGCTCCCCGTGTTCCGCAGTGCATCTTTTCTACTCCCATCAGCTCTTCCAAAGCCACCTAAACTTTTAGTATTATTAGAGGTAAAGCTACTTCATGCATTCGAATCTAGGGCTTTGTTCAAACAATGAAGAAAGGGGGGAAAGTTGTAGCATGAATCTAGGACTTGACTCAAAGAGGAAATAATATGGTGAAAGTAGTAGAGACCGGATACCCAACCGGTCTCTTGGTTGAAAAGGGAAATAATGGGAAAACGTGGTACAAACTGGATAAGGAACAGATCTATTATTGGTTGAAAAAGGATAGAAAGTGGCGGCCGGTGGACAAGTCAGCAGTATGTCCAGATTAGATTTGTTGCCCTCACATAGTAAAAGGTCTCGTGATTAGAATTGTTGCCCTCACATAGTAAAAGGTCTCAGGATTAGATTTGCTGCCCTCACATAGTAAAAGGTCTCCAGGATTAGATTTTCTGCCCTCACATAGTAAAAGGTCTCTAGGATTAGATTTGCTGCCCTCACATAGTACAAGGTCTCCAGGATTAGGTTTGCTACCCTCACATGGTAAAAGGTCTCCAGGATTAGATTTGTTGCCCTCACATAGCATGAACATACTCGACATCACCACTTTATGCCTCCTTGTAGGTACATTGTGCTGATGCGTCCACTATCGCATGTCCTTATACCAACCTTTTGTTGTTGTTAATGTAAGGGCGCATGTAAAATGAAGCGATCACACTGTTACCTTAGAGACATGTCTAACCAGTGTTATTGTTAATCTAATGCCTCTAGTGATAAGATGCAATTAAACTGTGTTACAAATGGCACTCCTATTGTTTTCCCCAAAGATGATAAGTAAGTTGCTCCTTTACGCCGAGTGTCCCGGTGTCCCCACGGCCCCATGCCCTTAAACCAACTCTTTACTGTTGTTGATTTATCAGTGTCCGTAAACAAGCAATGCCACCATTAAAGTAATCACATATTTGAGGAATCTCATTGTTGATCGTAATGCTTCGGTAACATGAAGCATTCTTTGACGCTTTTAAAATTTCTACTGTCCTTGCGTGATTGCCATGAACATAATTAAGATGCTTATTTTCATTTCGTATATGTTTTGTATATTCTTATTGACCAGCAGCTATTTACTTTCTATGTTTTTGTGCAGATAGGGATATCCATTTCACCTTGTTGCTATTGTGACCTTTTGGTGAACTGCACAAAACACTTTTTTTGGAATGAGTGTCTTGTGCAGTTCAACTAAAATGTCACATGGGCAACATCTCTCAATTTTGGTGGAACTGCACAAAATGGTGATTGGAGTTTCCAAAATCTCCGTCAAGTTCTGCTGGTAATCTCGTGCAACATTTTATTAGCCTTTGCAAGATGAGCCGTCACTATCACCACAATGGACTACACAAAAGGATAAGAAAATTATAGTTGCACCTTACATGAGCCGGACAGCCAACCTTAATGTTCCTCAATTTTAGTGCAACTACTAAAGAAGAACCTGCCAGCTCACGAGAGCAAGTACTTACAGCTAGCTAAATGATGCAATTTTGCTTCATTTCAAAGTAACTCGAGAAAAGGCGCATGAATTGAATCATGGAACTCCAGGCGGGCCTCATCCGAGTGGAGCTACAGGTTGAGTTCAAGGAGGCCACTATTAAAGTGAAATCATGCTCTTCTTGTTTGTGTTGTGCAAACAGGAATACTCAACTACAGATGTTGTGATGGTCAAGAGCATTTGCCAAGTTCTTCGATTGTATTACATGGCTAGCCAAGATGGATTTAATCCCGATATTCACTTTATCAAAAGGCTCTAATGGGTTGGTTCTGAATCTTGCAAGCTGGGAATCAATGAGATGTGTAGGCATCTTTGTTGTACTTATTATTTGAATCTTATTTGTTGGTTCTGAATCTTGCAAGCTAGGAATCAATGACATGTGTACGCATCTTTGTTGTACTTATTATTTGGATCTTATTTGTTGGTTCTGAATCTTGCAAGCTGGAAATCAATGAGATGTGTAGGCATCTTTGTTGTACTTATTATTTGGATCTTATTTGTTGGTTCTGAATCTTGCAAGCTGGGAAACACAACATGATGATGCAGAAGACAACAACCATAACAAACAGTTCAAACTTGGTAGTATTATCTTTGTGAAAGTGCGAAAAATGTGTTGATCGTAATGCCCCGAGAATAATAATTCTAATTGTTGTGCATGTTGGTCCTGTGGCAATCGATAGAACGAGCCAATGCATTGCTTGTTTTAAGTATAAATTTCTATTAAAGCTAATTAAATTTAAGTAAAGTGACCACTAACTCCTGTTATTACAAGACCAATCCAGACCGGCCGTGAACCGACGTGGTGGCAAGTAGGTTTCTTAATGGAGGCGTTTGAATGCGCCGAGGGTGCATCTTCTGCCAGGCGTGCAGCGGACGAGGGAGGGGTAGTAACTGTTGTCACCTGTACACACTCAATTTACTGTTGAATCCAGTTCCCCAAGAGCTGAAAAACGAACTGCTGCCGCCGCCTACACACTCGTTCACTTGAAAAGACTCCAATGGCGATCCGAGGGGTAGCCTGCTGGATATGGACTTCAGCAAGGAGTTCCCCTTTGAGTTTGTCGTTTAGTCCTATGGCTGAACCAAGTTGAATGTGATGTACACCAACGATCCGGACTCGGTGAAGCTTTGCCTCGCCGAGTTCAAGCAGTACCTACAGGACGAGAAAGCACAAGGTTGCAGGACTAGACCTTGTGCCCATCCATTCGTCTCTTGACAGGGACCAGCGGATCACCGTCGCCCAGGTATGTGTGCGGGACGTCGTCCTCCGCCTTGGTGCTCTAGCCACGGCGCCGCCGTCTGTTGTTCCCAACATGGTCAGCAAAACAATAGGAATCGGGAGACAACTGTTTGTCGAGAGTCTGACAGTCCTGGGCCCACCAGGTCCATGGCCTAGGTTTTGTTGTTTAACATGGGCAGCCCACGACATGTTTCAACATTTTTTGGATCCAGCAGGTATCAAGCGGCCTCTGGGCCTCCCAACCTAGCTTGTCTATAACATGAGCAGCCCAAGTTATGTTTGTTTTTTCAAGACGACGCACAGCTCAGTTCTATTTTTCTATAAGAATGCAAAACTGAACCTGTTTTCTATAGGAATGCAAAACTGAACCTATATTTATATCTTATTTTATTACATATATATATATATTAGAAACAACATAAGTTTCCGTTAAACCTGTCGTTCGTCCAACCATTTTATAGACCTTCTCACTTCCTTTATTTTTCGTTTTCATTAATCTTATATCTGAATTTTCTCCCACTTTCTTTTTCAATGTAAACTGAGTTTTCTCCCAGTACTTTTCCCTAGAACCAACTCAACTGCCCCACGTCTAGCCTCAAAAAAATAATACCCCACGTACTATTAACTCATCAAATTTAAATGATATTTTATTTCGTAAGTTGAAAGTTCTTACAAAATAATAATAATAATTGTTTATATATAACTTGGCAAGTTAACTCCTAGTGATTGCGTACATAAGCTTGCAAAGATTTTACTGACCAATGCAGTAATAGACATGCAATCATGTGTTTATGCTTTATAACATTTCTCCGTCTAGCCCAATATGATATTTTCACCCAGCCCAGCAAGTCCGCGGATTTTGAGAAAAATGCAAATGGGCTTTAAATTCTACCATATATATAAACGGGCTGCATAGATGCTACATCATTGTTTCACCCAGCCCACCAAATGGACTAAAAAACAAATGGACTGGCTGACATGTGGGCCAGTAGGTTGAAGCCAAAGAAGGCGTTGGATTTACATCTAACGACCGGCATTCTTCTTCAATCTCTCGTCTTCTTCCCCCAGCGCTGTCGGGACCGCCTGCTCCAGCCTCCGGCGTCCAGCGGCGTTGTTTTGCGCTCCTCAGTGAAACGCTACCCCGCCGACGGCCAGCCCATCCCTCCACTCCGCACCTCCTGTTATTATCTACCGAGTGTAGGCCCACCCCGCACCTGAACCAGTCAAGTTTCCCACTCCTCTCCGTCTGTGACTCCACTACCGCGTCTTCCCCATCTCCAGGTCATTCCAGTCTGGGGCATCGCCGTCGTCCACCACCTCGGTGCACTTGGCACGACGTGGTCAACATACGAGATTCATCGGAAGAGGACTGTACGTGGAGAGCCTGGCGGCTGGGACCCACGAGGTCCATGGTCACACGCAAGGAGAGTTCCTCCTTATTACGCACTATACATGGACTGTACGTGGGAAGGGCTTCTGTATTTCGTGAAAAAAATGTCCCCCCCCGACAGGTCGGACCCACCAGCTATATCTTCGCACGCAAGGAAGTGCCTCCTTATTACGCACAAAAAAATGAATACCCCTTGCTAGCTGGGACCCACCATAGTGGGTGGCTGACTTGTGGGCCTACTATGTTGACGGGGACGGAGGGCTTTGTTAATTTAGTCAATATGAACGATTCTAGCTCCAGTGACCGTACGATGTCCATCCAACGGCCATAGTGCTTCTTCAACCTCTGGTCTTCTTGCTCCAGCCGCCCAAAGCAGCGTCGGTCGTGTCGCGTGCTCCTGCCTCCCGTGGTCGGCTGTGATGTCGCGGAGGCATCACCGCCCCCTACTACTCCCACCGCTGGCCAGGCATCCCTCTACTCACCCACACCCCCTATTATTCTGCGGCAACGGCAGCCTCACGCCGCAGCCGAACCAGTGAACCCTCGTACTCCTCTCCGCATGGGCATCCACTGACGTGTCTTCCCCTTCCTAGGCCTCGCCGTCGTCCACTGCCTTAGTGCTCTCGGCGCGGCGTGGACAATGTGGTCAACGACCGAATTCCATCAGAAGAGTAATGTACATGGAGAGGCTGACAGCTGGGTCCATGGCAGCAGCTGGGTCCACGACCACAGCCTATTTTTTGTGATTTGCCAAGTAAGTTGCTTTGTCAGGCCTGTTGGGCTGCAAATCTTTCAAGACGAGGAGAGCTTCATTCGGCTGGCCGAGAAAATGGCCTATCAGTAATGAGAAATGGGCTGTACATTTTTAAAACACATCAAACCAACAATTAGTTTCAATTTTTTTATTTTCATTTCGAGATTTTAAATTGCATTGATTTTTATGCGTGGACAATTTGTTGGATTTTATATTGATATATATTTATTTTTAAAATCAGTTTGAACGTGACTCAAAATTTCGGGATTAAAAAGAGTTCGGACCGCACCGAAATATGCAAAATTTCGTATAATTTTTTAACCGTGGCCACAATACGGGCTGTAATGCTAACAAAAAGAATATGGGCTCCAAAAAAACCTTAAGAATTAGCAAATGGGCTGTAAATTATTAGAAATAATGGTAGATGGGCTCTATGCTATTTTCCACAGATTTGGGGCTTTCCTAAAAAAGGTTGATGCACAGCAAAGGATCGTTGGATGTCCATCCAACGGTAGTCGTCTTCTTCAATCTCTGCTCTTCTGCTCCACCCGCCAAACAAGCGCCGACGAGACTCCTGCTCCCTCCTCCCTCATGGTCGGTCTTTGTCCTTGAGCCTCACCGCCCCACCGTATTCCCATCGCTGTCCTAGCCATCCTGTACTTACCCACACACGATGTTATTCTCCGCAACGGCAGATTTAACTAGTAAACCTCAGACAACGTACTCCCCCGCGTGGAAACAACCGTCGAGTCTTCCTCGCTCCGTGTCGCTCCCTTCCTAGGCCTCGCCGTCGTCCACCTCCACAGTGCTCTCGCCCAGACTGGTCAACGTGGTCAACGATCGACATGCATCTGAAGTATTGTGGCGTGGAGAGGCCGATACCGGTCCACGACGCACGCAAGGAAATTCCTCCTTATTACACACAAAATAATGATTCCTCCACGTGACATCTGGGAGCCATCGAAAGGGCCTCTGTATTTCGCAAAAAAACGTTACCGCCGCTGATAGCTCGGACCCACGAGCTATATCTTCGCACGCAAGGAAGTGCCTCCTTATTACGCATAAAAAATGAATACTCCCCCTGCTAGCTGGGACCTAGTATAGTGGGAGGCTAACTTGTGGGCCTACTAAGTTGACGGGGACGAAGGGCTTTGTCAACTTAGTCAATATGCATGGTTCTAGCTTCATTGACCGTACGATGTCCATCCAACGGCCGTAGTGCTTCTTCAACCTCTGGTCTTCTTGCTCCAGCCACCCAAACCAGCGCCGGTCGTGCCTCGTGCTCCTGCCTCCCATGGCCGGCTGCGATGTCGCGGAGGCCTCGCCGCCCCTACTACTCCCACCGCTGGCCAGGCCATCCCTCGACTCACCCACACCCCCTGTTATTCTGCGGCGACGGCGGCCTCACACCGCAGCCGAACCAGTGAACCCTCGTACTCCTCTCCGCGTGGGCATCCACTGCCGCGTCTTCCCTGGCTCCGCGTCGTCCCCTTCCTAGGCCTCGCCGTCGTCCACCGCCTTGGTGCTCTCGGCGCAGCGTGGTCAATGTGGTCAACGACCGACTTCCATCTGAAGAGTACTGTACATGGAGAGGCTGACAGCTAGGTCCACGGCCGCAGCAAGGAAGTGCCTCCTTATTACGCGCAAAATAAATATTCCTCCACCTGACAGCGGGGACCCATCGGACAGGCCACATATTTCGCGAAAAAAATGTTTCCCCCTGACTGCTGGGACCCACCAGCTACATCTTCGCACGCTAGGAAGTGTGTCTGGGTAAAAAAAAATGATTCGCCCCCTGACTGCTGGGACCCACCAGCTACATCTTCGCACGCAAGGAAGTGCCTGACAATCGGGACCCACCTAGTCGAACCGTACGTAGCGCTGTCATTCTGGTCGCCAACGTGTACGTACATGCTGGTCGATGTAGAGGCGCGCACGTGTCGTAGCAGAGGCACGCACGTAGCATGTAACCATACGTACAGCGGCCAGGGTGCAAGAAAGTAAATACGGCCATGTACGTACATACGGGAAGGGTCTCGAACGGCTACTCGCGTGTTCGTACGGCCAGGGCTCGTGTACATGGCTGGGTCGGAACGGAGAAATAACATCGTCGTCGTGTTCATGGGGAGCCAACCGGCTGGGTCGGAACGGAATGCGTCGTCGTGTTCATCAGGAGGGCTTAGATGGAACAGCCGATGGAAACAAGGCCTGGCGTACCGCAGAACGGAGGAAACGGCCTTGTGTTCGACCGGCCACGTTCGAAACGGGATCGTGTTCATCAGGAGGGGTCTGGCGTACGCAAAACGGAGGAAACGGACGTCCTATGGTCGAAACGGGGGTCCTGTTGATCGGTAGGGGTGTGGCGTACCGCAAAACAGAGGAAACAGACTTGTGTTGGAGCGCTACGGTCGAAACGGGGGTCCTGTTCATCAGGAGGGGTGTGGCGTACCGCAAAACGTGACTCCACAAGATACTATTCATCTCCACCGTCGACCCCTTCCAGCCTCCACGGGCTACTGTTCATCCATCATAAGTAGCAACTTTGTTCTCATCATAATCAACTGAAACCTCTTCCAAGATAGTGGAATCATTACTAAATAAATTCATGACCTCTCCAAATCCACTTTCATGATTATCATCGTCATAAGTAGGAGGCATGCTATCATCTAATAAATTTGCTCATCAAAACTTGGAAGGCTAAAAATATCATCTTCATAAAACATAGCATCCCCAAGCTTGGGACAAACATTAATTGCAGCAAATATATTCTCAAACTTGTCATTCTCATCAAACATAGCATCCCCAAGCTTGGGCCTTTTCATATCATAAGCATAATCACTCTCATCATTAATAGTATGGATAGCACCAATAGTATAGTAATTATCATCATCACAATGAGTAGTAGGAGCAACATCATTTGGGAGGGATACCTTTTTACCTTTGCTTCTCCATCTTTTCTTTTTCTTCTTCACATCATGTGTGGGTTTAACCCTCTTTTTTGAGCTCCTTATTGATGAGATTGGTTGAATAGAAGGATCCTCCTCGTTACCTGATTCATCATAAGAAATAATAGGAGGATATTGGGAAGTCTCTTCCCTTTCGTTAGTATTCTCTTCATCTTCTATTTGTTTTCTTGTCTTTGTGTAATTGGCAATATAAGGATTTTCAATGCAATTCACCGCACAATACATATAAATTTCTTCTAGATCAATATCGAGGAATTTCTCAAGGTTATATTCTGGAATACGCTTAGCTTTACATTTCATTTCTTCATAACCCAAAAGCAAACTAAGTTCATTATTATGTGCAAGGGAAATCAAGTCATCACATTTTTTGGACACGATTCGATCATGAAACAATTTGCATTGGAGATTTAAATGACCATGTTCATTGCAAAGTTGACAAGTGTGGCAAAGATATTTTAATTTTTCAGCACAAACATCTAGCCTTTCTTGCAACCATTTGGTTTCTTAATACTTATGCCTTTTGCAAAATCTATCTTCCCTATTTGGTGTGTACTTGCAAACTCTATGCACTCCACAAAAATTGACATGCTTATAAGAGACATTTTCATCATGACTAGTGCAATCATCATTAGTACCATGGATATTCAAAGAGTTCATACTAACAACATTGCAATCATGCTCATCATTCAAAGATTTAGTGCCAAACATTTTATAGACTTCTTCTAGCACTTGAGCACAATTTTCCTTTCCATCATTCTCACAAAATATATTAAAAAGATGAAACGTATGAGGCAAACTCAATTCCATTTTTTCTTTTATAAACTGAACTAGTGATAAAACAAGAAACTAAAAGATTCGATTGCAAGATCTAAAGATATACCTTCAAGCACTCACCTCCCCGGAAACGGCGCCAGAAAAAAGTTTGATGTCTACTACGCAACCTTCTTCTTATAGACGTTGTTGGGCCTCCAAGTGCAGAGGTTTGTAGGACAGTAGCAAATTTCCCTCAAGTGGATGACCTAAGGTTTATCAATCCGTGGGAGGCGTAGGATGAAGATGGTCTCTCTCAAGCAACCCTGCAACCAAATAACAAAGAGTCTCTTGTGTCCCCAACACACCCAATACAATGGTAAATTGTATAGGTGCACTAGTTTGGCGAAGAGATGGTGATACAAGTGCAATATGGCTGGTAGATATAGGTTTTTGTAATCTGAAATTATAAAAACAACAAGGTAACTAATGATAAAAGTGAGCACAAACGATATTGCAATGCCAGGAAACAAGGCCTAGGGTTCATACTTTCACTAGTGCAAGTTCTCTCAACAATAATAACATAATTGGATCATATAACTATCCCTCAACATGCAACAAAGAGTCACTCCAAAGTCACTAATAGTGGAGAACAAACGAAGAGATTATGGTAGGGTACGAAACCACCTCAAAGTTATTCTTTCTGATCGATCTATTCAAGAATCCGTAGTAAAATAACACGAAACTATTCTTTCCGTTTGATCTATCATAGAGTTCGTACTAGAATAACACCATAAGACACAAATCAACCAAAACCCTAATGTCACCTAGATACTGCAATGTCACCTCAAGTATCCGCGGGTATGATTATATGATATGCATCACACAATCTCAGATTCATCTATTCAAACCAACACAAAGTACTTCAAAGAGTGCCCCAAAGTTTCTACCGCAGAGTCAAGACGAAAACGTGTGCCAACCCCTATGCATAAGTTCACGAGCGGAACCCGCAAGTTGATCACCAAAACATACATCAAGTGGATCACGTGAATATCCCATTGTCACCACAGATAAGCACATGCAAGACATACATAAAGTGTTCTCAAATCCTTAAAGAATCAATCCGATAAGATCATTTCAAAGGGAAAACTCAATCCATTACAAGAGAGTAGAGGGGGAGAAACATCATAAGATCCAACTATAATAGCAAAGCTCGCGATACATCAAGATCGTAACACCTCAAGAACATGAGAGAGAGAGAGAGAGAGAGATCAAACACATAGCTACTAGTACATACCCTTAGCTCCGAGGGTGAACTACTCCCTCCTCGTCATGGAGAGCGTCGGGATGATGAAGATGGCCACCGGTGATGGATCCCCCTCCGGCAGGGTGCTGGAACAGGGTCTCAATTGGTTTTTGGTGGCTAACAGAGGCTTGCGGCGGTGGAACTCCTGATCTATTCTATCCCCCAATGTTTTTAGGGTATATGGATATATATAGGCAAAAGAAGTCGGTCAGGGGAGCCACGAGGGTGGGGGCGCACCCAGGGGAAGGGCACGCCTCCCTGCCTCGTGGCTTCCTCGAAGCTTCCCTGACATCAACTCCAAGTCTCCTGGACTGCTTCCGTTCCAAAAATAACTCTCCCGAAGGTTTCATTCCATTTGGACTCCGTTTGATATTCCTTTTCTTCGAAACACTGAAATAGGCAAGAAAACAACAATTTGGGTTGGGCCTCCGGTTAATAGGTTAGTCCCAAAAATAATATAAAAGTGTTTAGTAAAGCCCATAAACATCCAAAACAAATAATATAATAGCATGAATACTTCATAAACTATAGTTACGTCGGAGACGTATCAATTCCGCACGTGCAAAACTGTCTTGCACCCGTTGTATGTGAACGCAGAGCTTATCACACCCGATCATCACGTGGTGTCTCGGCACGATGAACTGTCGCAACTGTGCATACTCAGGGAGAACACTTATACCTTGAAATTTAGTGAGGGATCATCTTATAATGCTACCGCCGTACTAAGAAAAATAAGTTGCATAAAAGATAAACATCACATGCAATCAAAATATGTGACATGATATGGCCATCATCATCTTGTGCCTTTGATGTCCATCTCCAAAGCACCGTCATGATCTCCACCGTCACCGGCTTGACACCTTGATCTCCATCGTAGCGTCGTTGTCATCTCGCCAACTATTGCTTCTACAACTATCGCTACCGCATAGTGATAAAGTAAAGAAATTACATGGCGATTGCATTTCATACAATAAAACGACAACCATAAGGCTCTTGCCAGTTGCCGATAACTTTTACAAGACATGATCATCTCATACAATAACTTATATCACATCATGTCTTGACCATATCACATCACAACATGCCCTGCAAAAATAAGTTAGACGTCCTCTACTTTGTTGTTGCAAGTCTTACGTGGCTGCTACGGGCTTCTAGTAAGAACCGTTCTTACCTACGCATCAAAACCGCAATTATTTTTCATCAAGTGTGCTGTTTTAACCTTCAACAAGGACCGACCGTAGTCAAATTTGATTCAACTAAAGTTGGAGAAACAGACACCCGCCAGCCACCTTTATGCAAAACAAGTTGCATGTCTGTCGGTGGAACCGGTCTCATGAACGTGGTCATGTAAGGTTGGTTCGGGCCGCTTCATCCAACAATACCGCCGAATCAAAATAAGACGTTGGTGGTAAGCAGTATGACTATTATTGCCCACAACTCTTTGTGTTCTACTCGTGCATATCACCTACGCATAGACCTGGCTCGGATTCCACTGTTGGGGAACGTAGCATGCAATTTTAAAAAAATTCCTACTATCACGCAAGATCTATCTAGGAGATGGATAGCAATGAGAGGGGGAGATGTGTCCACGTACCCTCGTAGACCGAAAGCGGAAACATTAGTTTAACGCGATTGATGTAGTCGAACGTCTTCACGATCCAACCGATCAAGTACCGAACGTACGGCACCTCCGAGTTCAGCACACGTTCAGCTCGATGACGTCCCTCGAACTCTTGATCCAGCAAAGTGTCGAGGGAGAGTTTCGTCAGCATGATGGCGTGGTGACGGTGATGGTGATGTGATCTGCGCAGGGCTTCGCCTAAGCACTACGACGCTATGACCGGAGGAGTAAACTGTGGAGGGGGGCACCGCACACGGCTAAGAGAACAATTGATGTGCTATGGGGTGCCCCCTTCCCCCGTATATAAAGGAGGGGAGGAGGCCGCCGGCCTAGAGGGCACGCCATGGGGGGGGGGAACCGACTAGGACTCCTAGTCCAAGTCGCCCCCCTTTCCTTTCTTTTGGAGGGGAAAAGGGAAGGAGAGGGAGAGGGAGAGGGAGAAGGAAAGGGGGGCCGCGCCCCTTCCCCTTGTCCAATTCGGACTGCCCATGGGGGGAGCCACCCCTTGTGGGCTCCCCTCTCTCTCCCCTATGGCCCATGTAGGCCCATTACTTCCCCGAGGGGTTCCAGTAACCCCTCGGTACTCCGATAAATACCTGAATCACTCCGAAACCATTCCGGTGTCCGAATACCATCACCCAATATATCAATCTTTACCTCTCAACCATTTAGAGACTCCTCGTCATGTCCGTGATCTCATCGGGGACTCCGAACAATCTTCGATCACCAAAAACACATAACTCATAATACAAATCATCATCGAACGTTAAGCGTGAGGACCCTACGGGTTCGAGAACTATGTAGACATGACTGAGACACTTCTCCGATCAATAACCAATAGCGGAACCTGGATGCTCATATTGGTTCCTACATATTCTACGAAGATCTTTATCGGTCAAACCGCAATGACAACATACATCATTCCCTTTGTCATCGGCATGTTACTTGCCTGAGATTCGATCGTTGGTATCATCATACCTAGTTAAATCTCGTTACCGGCAAGTCTCCTTACTCATTTCGTAATGCATCATCCTGTAACTAACTCATTGGTCACATTGCTTGCAAGGCTTATCATGATGTGCATTACCGCCCAGAGATATCTCTCCGATACTTGGACTGACAAATTCTAATCTCGATCTATGCCAACCCAACAAACACCTTCGAAGACACTTGTAGAGCATCTTTATAATCACCCAGGTATATTGTGACGTTTGATAGCACACAAGGTGCTCCTCTGGTATTCGGGAGTTGCATAATCTCATAGTCAAAGGAATATGTAAAAGTCATGAAGAAAGCATAGCAATAAAACTTAACAATCATTATGCTAAGCTAACGAATGGGTCTTGTCCATCACATCATTCTCCTAATGATGTGATCCCGTTCATCAAATGACAACACATGTCTATGGACAGGAAACTTAACCATCTTTGATTAATGAGCTAGTCAAGTAGAGGCGTACTAGGGACACTGTGTTTTGTCTATGTATTCACACATGCATCAAGTTTCCGGTTAATACAATTCCAGCTTGAATAATAAACATTTATCATGATATAAGGAAATATAAATAACAACTTTATTATTGCCTCTAGGGCATATTTGCTTCAAGATGCAGCTAGGAGTCGGTCTACCTGTCTCGGACGTGATGCCTATATACATGATCATTGCCTTGAATATCGTCATAACTATACGCTTTTCTATCAATTGTCCAACAGTAATTTGTTCACCCACTGTATGCTACATGTTCGAGAGAGAAGCCTCTAGTGAAAAGTATCCCCCCCTCCCGAGTCTACTTTTATCATATATAAAAACACAGAAATACCTTGTTGCAATTTTATTTATTTTATTTCATTTTGCAATTTATCTATTTACCTATCACTACGAGATTCAATCCTTGCAAGTAAGCGCTGAGGGGACTGACTGTAACGCCCTCGATGCGGCTATATCTCCCACGTGTCGAAGCACGACTTAGAGGCATAACCGCATTGAAAGCAATGTCGCAAGTGAGGTATTCTTCACACAACCCATGTAATACATAAGGGAAAGAGATAACATAGTTGGCTTATAGTCGCCACTTCACCCAATACATAAATAAACATCCATCATCCAGATTACACTCAAGGTCCGACTACGGAACCACAATAAAAGAAGACTACCCAAAATGCTACACAGATCCCCGATCGTCCCAACTGGGCTCCACTACTGATCATCAGGAAAAGACACATAGTAACGACCACGTTCCTCGTCGAACTCCCACTTGATCTCGGTTGCATCATCTGCACTGGCATCGTCGGCACCTGCAACTGTTTTGGTAGAATCTGTGAGTCACGGGGACTCGGCAATCTCACACCCGCGAGATCAAGACTATTTAAGCTTATAGGAAGGACAGACTTGTGAGGTGGAGCTGCAGCAAGCGACTAGCATATATGGTGGCTACATTCGCAAAAGAGAGCGAGAAGAGAAGCAAGGCGCGGTCGTGAAGCTAGTAGCGATCAAGAAGTGATCCTGAACTACTTACGTCAAACATAACTCCAACACCGTGTTCACTTCCGGACTCACGAGAAGAGACCATCACGTTACACACGCCGTTGATTTGTTTTAATTTAGGTCAACTTTGGGTTTTCTACAACCGACATTAACAAATTCCCATCTGCCTCATAACCATGGCACGGCTTTCAAAGATAATACCTGCAGGGTGTCCCAACTTAGCCCATTATAAGCACTCACGGTCAACGAAGGATATTCCTTCTACCGGAAGACCCGATCGATCCTCGAATCCCGACTACAAGACATTTCGACAAAGAATAAAACAAGACCAGCAAAGCCGCCTGATGCTACCGACAAATCCCGATAGGAGCTGCACATATCTCGCTCTCGTGGCACACCGGATAGGTCAGCCACGAGTAAAACCAGCCCTCGAGTTGCCCGTGGTGGCCCCTGATCAGCCCGTTTGTTTGCGCAAAGACTCAAGGAGCACCGTCCGGGGTTAATAAAGATGACCCTCGGGCTCGCAAAACCCGGGGAAAAAGGCTTAGGTGGCAAATGGTAAAACCAATGTTGGGCCTTGCCGGAGAAGTCTTATTCAAAGCGAATCGTCAAGGGGTCCCATAAATCACCCAACCGTAAGGAACGCGAAATCAAGGAACATAACACCGTATGACGGAAACTAGGCGGCAAGAGTGGAACAAAACACCGTGCATAAGGCCGAGTATTCCACCCTTTACCAAGTATATAGATGCATTAATTAAACAATAGATATTGTGATATCCCAACAAGTAAACATGTTCCAACAAGGAACAACATCTCCATGTTCCAACAAGGAACAAACTTCATCTTCACCTGCAACTAGCAACGCTATAAGAGGGGCTGAGCAAAGCGGTAACATAGCCAAACAACGGTTTGCTAGGAAAGGATGGTTAGGGGCTTGACACGGCAATATGGGAGGCATAATAAGCAAGTGATAGGCATCGTAGCATAGTCATAGCAAAAGAGCGAGCATCTAGCAAGCAAAGATAGAAGTGATTTCGAGGGTATGGTCATCTTGCCTGCAAGGTTCTCAGAGTTGTCGAAAGCTTGATCCTCGTAAGCATTCTCAACAGGTTCCTCGCTCACGCACTCGCCTCCGGCTCTACCCAAAGCAAGAACACAAACAATGGAACCACAATAAATCACGGCAATGCACAAGCAACATGATGCAATACATGGCATGATTCATGAGATGTGATATGCAATGCGATGCGTTCTCGGAAGGAAAATGATGAACAAGGCATCAACTTGGCAAACCAAGTATGCCGCTGAAAGGTGAGATGATTTCGTTGAAATCGATATAAAGATCACCGAATCGGATGCACGGTTTGCAAATGACAAGCAAAACAAGGATGGCACAAATCTGCCATTAACAAAGATGATGCCACATAGCAAGCAACAAGAAATTAAGCTAATGCACCCAAACGTACCAACAAAGCATATGGCAGTGAACTACTCAAGATGCTTGACAAAAGATGAACACTGAGCTGCGGCTAAATCACACCATAACAGGTCCAAACAAGCATGGCAAAAGTGCAAAATATATCACCACACAGACTTAGTGAAAATATCAACATGGCGTAAAACAGCACCAGAAGCAATGTTCAGAGCAAGCAAACAACATGCTACAAGAACTTCTAATAGCAAAACAAGGCATGGAATGAATCTACTCAAAGCATAGAACAAAAGTCCCTTATTGACCATGAGCCAAAAGGATCAGAAAATGCAATAGCACCCATGCCAATATAGCAAGTTTCATAATGATTCAAAAGCAGGGCATGACATTGACAGAATTATGTAGGCACCTTCGCGAGCTCGATGCACTCACTACAGAGCATTTCATGATAAAGTAAGCATACATCCATCAAGAATACATGGCATAGAAGCTATAAATGGCAAGAACAACATCATAGCATACACGGATCAACTACAACAACCTTGGCAAAATTGAATAACATGTAAACAATCTGCCAGGAAACATTTTATAGCAAAAGTAGAGCTCGATTGACTCAAGCTATGGCACTCCATAATTGCAAACAAGGGCATGGATGGATAGAGCATAACCATATGTTCAAAACATCCTTACTGAAGTATCTCAAAATATGCATGGATCTCTCTGTAGCATCAAGTTTACATGGCATAAAAATATCAGCAAAACAGGGGCTGAAACCAGCAATATCATGAAGCCTAGTTTGCATCCTTGTGCTAGTCACCACAGAGATCACAAAAATACATGGCATACACCCCTGTAAAGATGGCATGGCATATTACAAGACACATGTAGGACTCAAGATCATAGGCTGCACACATCAATCATGGCAAAAATGACAAAAGTGCATGTTCTGATAAGAATCTGAAACTAACATCACATAACCCTCTTCCAACAGAATTTCCGGCATCAAGATGAGCTCAAATGTAAATGATTCAATGGAATTAAATGATCTACTCTTCGAGGCGAACAATCCGGTATGCTACACGCCCAAAGAGGAGCTACGGGTGCAAAGATACGGCATGATGAAAATGCAACAAAATAATCACAGAATAATGACTTAGAGGATTTCGGGCTCGGGAAAGTCAACCTCAAACGGATCTAGATCCGGGCGCGAATCGAGGCAGGGCTGGCGGCGTTTCGCCGGAACGGCGCGGAGGTGGAGCCGGCGGGGCGGCGGATCTCGCGGCGACGGGCGCTGGGCCGAGGCGGCGGAGGCGGCCGGGCGACGGCGGCGCAGGTCCGCCCAGCGGCGGCGACGGCCGAGGCGGCGGAGGGGCGCGAAGCGGGCGGCGGCGCCCGAGGCGAGGCGCGGCCAGCGGCGGGCGATTTAACGGGCTTTGGGCCTCCTGGGCCCTCGAGGGCGGGCGGCGGGCGGCGATGGGCGCGCATACGTGGCGCGCCGTGGTTGGCCAGCGGCGGGCGGGCGTGATCGTCCGGCCGCGCCGGACGTGTCCGCGGCGGCGAAGGAGCGGGCTAGGGTTTGGGGATCCGGAAAATTCGGGGAGTGCACATATTTATAGGTAGAAGGAGCTAGGAAGCTCCAAATGAGGTGCGGTTTTACCACACGATCGTGATCCGACGACGGAGAGCATGGAAGTGACTTAGATGGGTTATTGGGCTATTTTGGAGGGGTGTTGGGCTACAACCTAAAAGAGGCCTTCGCGGATATGCGGATAACCGTTGGAGTACCAAACGAGCCCAAATGACCCGAAACTTGACAGTGGTCTACCGTGCTATACCAGGCCACTTGGCAAGGCTCATCCATTCCAAGAAAGTTTAGTACCGCTCATGAAAAAATGTAAAAGGGGACGCCGGGGGACATAGGAGTGCCGGATTGCAAAACGGATAACGGGGAAAATGCTCGGAATCATGAGACGAACACGTATGCAAATGAGATGCACATGGTGACATGATATGAGATGCATGACATAAACAAAATGCAAAACGAAAGACAAAACCCCAACCACGGAGGGAATATCATATCACAATGCCGAAAATGGCAAGAGTTGGAGTTACAAATATGGAAAGTTACATCCGGGGTGTTACAACACTCCACCACTACAAGAGGATCTCGTCCCCAGATCTAGGACCAAAGAACTCCGGATATTCGAATGGAGGTGATCCTCGCACTCCTGTGTGGCTTCTCGGTCGGAATGGTGTGACCACTTCACTTTCAGGAATTTGATTGACTTGTTGCAGTCTTGCGCTCGGTTTCTTCAAGAATGGCAACGGGTGCTCATGATAAGAGAGATCTTCTTGGAGGTCAATTTCTTCGTTGATGGTGCGCTCAGAGTCTTGAAGCACTTGCGGTTGTGACACGTGAAACACATCGTGCACGCTCGCGGGTTGGAGGGAAGCTCAAGTTGATAGGTGAGATCGCCTCTTTGCCAATGATCTTGAAAGGACCCACGTATCTAGGGGCAAGCTTCCCTTTGATACCAAAGCGACGAGTGCCTTTCATTGAGAGACGCGAGGTAGACATGGTCTCCGATTTCAAAAGCCACATCACGGTGCTTGTCATCATAATAGCTCTTCCGGGCGTGATTGCGCGCTTTGAGATTCTCACGAATGACTTTGCACATTTCTTCGCTTTCGTGATCAAGTCGTTGCCAAGAAGTTGGCGCTCACCGCTCTCGGACCAATTGAGAGGAGTACGACACTTTCTCGCCATAGAGAATTTCAATGGGGCCTTGCCCGAACTCGCTGGAAGCTGTTGTTGTAGGAGAACTTCGGCATATGGAAGACAATCTTCCCATTTCATACCAAGGAAATGACACAAGCCCCGAGCATATCTTCAAGGATTTGATTGACTCGCCTACTTGGCCACTTGTTTGAGGGTGGAAAGTTGTGTTGAAACGAATGTTGGTGCCCATGGCCTTCTGAAAAGAATCCCAAAACTTGGAGGTCAAGATGCTTCCACGGTATGAAGAGATCAATTGTGGAATGCCGTGCAAGAGGTGTATAGCTCTGCCAACTGAGCTGCTGTGATAGATTCTTTGATAGGAAGAAAATGAGCCACTTTAGTAAGCTTGTCAATGACAACGAAGATAGCATCATTTCCACGCTTGGACTTTGGAAAACCAGTCACGAAGTCCATTTCGATATGATCAAACTTCCATTCTGGAATAGCAAGAGGTTGGAGGAGACCAGCTGGTCGTTGGTGTTCTGCTTTCACCCTTCGGCAGACATCACATTCATTCACGAATTGAGCAATTTCTCGCTTCATTCGAGTCCACCAAAATGACTGCTTGAGGTCATGGTACATCTTCGTACTTCCAGGATGAATGGATAGAAGGGAGTTGTGCGCCTCGTTCATAATGACTTTACGTAGATCACCCTTAGGAACCACAATCCGGTCCTTGAAGAAAAGAGTATCTTTGTCATCAATGTGGAAGCACTTGTATTTGGAAATGCCCTTGTCGATACCACGTTTCACCTTTTTCACCATGGTATCCAGGAGTTGTGTGTCACGCCCAATATGCGACCCTATCCAAAAGGAACTCGAAGGTCCCACCAAGGATAGACCCGCATATTGAAACGCTTTTGCAAGGTGGATATCATTACATCAACATTACATAATAGATGGGGATACATACATAAGGCACAAATGCCACAAGAATACATCAACATCATATACAAGAGATCAACATCCGACTACGGATGAAACATAAACAAACTCAAATGACATCCACCACGCTAGCCCAGGCTGCCGACTGGAACCTATCCCGATCAAGAAGAAGCGTAAGAACTCCAACACAAATAAACATCGCTCTCGCGTCATGATCACCGCATAACCTGTACCTGCAATCGGTGGTGTAGTAATCAGGAGCCACAAGGACTCAAAGCAATCCCATTACCATGGGTATCAAGACTAGCAAAGCTTAAGTAGGAAAGGAAGGGATAAAGTGGTGAGGTTGCAGCAGCGACTAAGCATATATGGTGGCTAACATACGCAAATGAGAGCGAGAAGAGTAACAAAGGAACGGTCGTCAACTAGTAATGATCAAGAAGTGATCCTGAACTCCTACTTACGTCAAGACATAACCCGAAAACCGTGTTCTCCTCTCGATCAACCCCAAAAGAGACACTCACGGTTATGCACACGGTTGGTGTATTTTAGAAGAGTTTACTTCAAGTTTACTACAACCGGATATCAACAAATTCCATCTGCCACATAACGCATGGCACGGCTCTCGAAAGTTTATACCTGCGGGGTGTCCCAACTTAGCCCATGATAAGCTCTCGCGATCAACGAAGGATATTCCTTCTCCCGGAAGACCCGATCAGTCTCGGAATCCCGACTACAAGACATTTCGACAAAGAATAAAACAAGACCAGCAAGACCTCCGGTCGACACCACGATAGTAGCCGCAGATCTCGCCTCGAGCCACGACCGGATGAGCAGTCCGTACAACTAAAACCAAACCTCAAGTTTCCTTGAGGGGGCTCTGCAAAGCACTCTAGTTTGGACCAACACTTAGACAAGCATTGGCCCGGGGGGCTGAATAAAGATGACCCTTGGGTTAATTACTCCTAAGGGAAATGTAGGTGGTGGTGAGGCAAATGGTAAAATCAATGTTGGGCCTTGCTGGAGGAGTCTTATTCAAAGCGAACTATCGAGGGGGTCCCATAAATCACCCGACCGTGTTAGGGACGCAAAATCCGGGAACATAATACTGATATGACGGAAACTAGGGCGGCAAGAGTGGAACAAAACACCAGGCATAAGGCCGAGCCTTCCACCCTTTACCAAGTATATAGATGCATTAATAATATAAGATATATTGTGATATCCCAACAAGTAAACATGTTCCAACAAGGAACAACATCTCCATGTTCCAACAAGGAACAAACTTCATCTTCACCTGCAACTAACAACGCTATAAGAGGGGCTGAGCAAAGCGGTAACATAGCCAAACAACGGTTTTCTAGGAAGGGTGCAAAAGGTTAGAGGCTGACATGGCGATTAGGTAGGCTTGAGCAGCAAGTGATAGGTAGCGCAGCATAGCGAAAGAACGAAGCAACTAGCATAGCAATGATAGTAGTGAGATCCAGGGTAGCGGTCATCTTGCCTGAAATCCCGCAAGGAAGAAGAACGAGTCCATGAAGAAGATGAACGGATGAAGCCGAACCAAGCGTAGACGAACGAATCCTCACGATCGCAACGAAACAGGAACTAACAAGAAGAAGCACACGACAAGGTAAACACACCACACATGAACATGACAAGATGCACAACAAACATGATGCATGAAAAAGCTAGATGAAGCTACTCATGGCAAGAGATGATGCAAACAAGAGCAACACATCAAAGCAAGTTTAAATGAGGCCGGAAACAACATATAACAATTCCTGTAAGTCCTCATATGCAAATTTCAAACAAGGGCATGTATGGATAGAGCATAACCATATGTTCAAAACATCCTTACTGAAGTATCTCAAAATAAGCATGGATCTCTCTGTAGCATCAAGTTTACATGGCATAAAAATATCACAGTGAGCAGGGGCTGAAATCAGCAACATCATGAAGCCTAGTTTGCATGCTTGTGCTAGTCACCACATAGATCACAAAAATACATGGCATACACCCCTGTAAAGATGGCATGGCATATTACAAAACACATGTAGGACTCAAGTTCATAGGGTGCACACATCAATCATGGCAAAAATGACAAAAGTGCATGTTCTGATAAGAATCTGAAACTAACATCACATAGCCCTCTTCCAACAGAATTTCGGGCATCAAGATGAGCTCAAATGAAAATGATGCAATAAGATGAAATGATGTACTCGTCGAGGCGAACATTTTGACATATTACACGCACGAAACGGAGCTACGCGTGCAGAGTTATGATGGGATGAAAATGCAGGAAAATAATCACAGATAAAGGACTTAGGGGATTGAGGTCAACCTCCGGATTTGCACGGATTCCGAGGCGGCGGCGGATCACGCCGGATCTCCACCGGAGAAGAGGCGACGGTGGCCGGAGTTGGACGGGGACGAGCGTCGGAGGGCAGGGGAGGCAGTTCAAGGCACCGGGCGGCGGAGGCGGGCAGCCGCGCGGACGGCGGCCTTGATCCGGGAGACGCAGGCGGGCGGCAAGCGAGGCGGCGGCGGTGAGGGGAGAGTCCGGCGGAGGCGACGGAGGCGCCTGGTGGCGCGGCGCGGCTGCTCGAGGAGGGCGCGGCGGCGCGGGGTCGACGCAATGTGGGGCTCGGCAGCGCCCATGGGCGGCGGCGGCGGCGTCCGGCCGGGAGGCTCGGCGACCGGTCGGGCGGCGGGACGGGCCGAGTGGGCTCGCCTGGCTCGCGCTCATGAACGGCTGCGTGGTGGTCGGGTGGCTACGTGGCAGGCGGAGAGTGGAGGGGGCGGCGGCGCTGAGGTGTCGCCCAGTGATTGGTCCGGTGACGGGGCGGCGGACGTGTCCGCGGCAAGCGACGCGTCGTCCGCGCGCGAGGAGGAAAACTGCTAGGGTTAGGGGATTCATCCGTGAATTTGGAAGGGGAAGGCATATATATATGTAGAGGGAGCTAGGAGAGTCCAAATGAGGTGCGGTTTTCGGCCACGTGATCGTGATCAAACGACCGAGAGCATGGAGGGGAGTTTGCTGGGTTTTGGGCCACTTTGGAAGGGGTGTTGGGCTGCAAAGAGAAGGAGGCTTTTACGGTTACCCGGTTAACCGTTGGAGTATCAAACGACCTCCAAATGGCACGAAACTTGACAGGCGGTCTACCGGTGGTATATCAAGGCCGCATGGCAAACCTCGGGCCATTCCAAGAAAGTTTAACACCCGCACATGAAAAGAGGTAAAAGGGGGCGCCGGGGGACATAGGAGTGCCGGATTGCAAAACGGACAACGGGGAAAATGCTCGGATGCATGAGACGAACACGTATGCAAAATGAAATGCACATGATGACATGGTATAAAATGCAGATGATAGTGCAACACGCAAGCAAATGACATGGCAAATACGGCGAATAACTGACGGACACCTGGCGCATCGAATCCGGGGCGTTACAACACTCCTCCACTAACAAGAGATCTCGTCCCGAGATCTTAGGACCGAGACGGAAGTGAAAAGAGATGAGGTGAAACAAGAACTCAAGAGGAGAAGCAAAGAATCAAAAGCACTCGAGAAGAAAGAGAGGAACGACGAGAATGACGAGAATCAAAAGCTCACGGAATCATATAGACTATGAAACCACTCGTTCTAACCGGAGTGGTTAGAATGAGAAAAGAAACGAATAAGACTGAAAGGATTTAGGCAGCACACCGGTTGAACAAGGAAAGAATAGAACATGAGCTTCGAAGATGGAATGACACTTGACGAGATAAACGACGAATGCCTCCTAAGAATTGAGAGAATTTGAATGAAAAGAACTTAGAAGGAAGGATTGAGTGGATTTGAATATCTGAGAAGAACAAAGAAATGCAAAACTCCAATTCTAAAGAATACGGAGAATTAATTACACTTCGAGATGCGAGAAGAAAAGATACTTGAACTCCACCAACAAAATCTTGATGAACACTTGAAGAATGAATTAAATCCTGAAGAACCACCATGAAGAACTCCGGTAACGAAAGGATGATGAGATAGAATGAAAGACGAAAGAATAAGATGAGCATTGGGATGATTCCGATGGAGGTTCCGACGAAATGGCCGAGGAAATTGAACTCCGGATAAGAAAAGATGAAAACACTTGGAACTAGAATTTATTCATCAAGAACAAACTCCGAAGAAAGGGATTACTCACTTGGATGAAATAAGAATAAGATTTATTGTATGCTTATCCTTCATCAAATTAAATTGATGACGAGCAATGGATTTTGCATACTACTTATTCTTCTTGAAAAAGAATTGAGAAGTGACATATCTCAAACTTGAGAAGGACTTCATGAATCACCGGTAGGTTGAAAAGAACGAATGGATTAAAATGATAATCAAGGAAAAAGAATCTTGAACGAGCCATCGTAAGAATTTGGAAATGACTGATGAAAGAGAATGAATCACCAGGAAGAATTAGAAGAACCAATATGCTAGAGGGGATTTAGATTCAAAAGAACAAAGAGATCATGAGCTGATTAAAGAACACTTGAACGAAGCACCGGAAGAATATTGAGATGAACGAAGGGGCACGGATATAGAATAATTGGGGAATGAATCTGAAAACTTGGAACGAAGCAATATTCTGAAAAGATGGCCTCTGGATGATCGAGAAGGCAAAACAACTCCTGAAATACTCCGGATGGATGAAAGAATTGCACAACTGGAAACAACTAGATAGGATAACATCGAGCTAGCACCGCGAATCTCCGGGAGAACGGACAAGATTTAAGAGAAAAATTCTATGACGGTCTTCAAATGTCGACGGGAAACAGCACCAAAATTATTGAGATACTCCGGGAGAATGAAAAGCGAAGAGGTTGAGCCAACAATGAAACCAATTAGAAAGCGAACTTGGAGAAGGCATGTGACTGATGGGATCCATTCTTACATCACACTTGAAAAGAATTGAGAATAACTCCGGGAAATTGGAAGAGTCAGGTAAGATCCTGGGAAAAGACCTGTGGGTTAGGGCCCACTGAAGAGAAAAACACCGTTGGAAAGGGATTGTTGAAGAGATAGATGATGCACCGAAACGATTGAGATATTTGCATGAGGTGATAACCTCGAATTATATCAAACACAGACGAGTCTCCTGAGATGTCTTCATCACTCCGGAAGGATAAACTGGCAAGAGGAGAACGAGCAGGAAAAACACTTGATCCAAGGAAAAGAATGTGATCAACCCGAAAAACTTGAATTGAGTGCATCGAAAAAGGAAAGGGATGAAGAATGTCGAACAAGACGAGAATTCACCGGTTGAAATGATTGAGGGAAGACTGAAGAGACTCCGTACAAATGAAATTGATGGTCGAAACAGACTCAAACTCCGGGAAGAAAAAGGGTGGGAGGGCAGGCGGGAAAAACAAAGGCAACTGGAAGGGGAACCGACGAATGACTTCAAGAGGAAACACCGGTTGCAATCATTGAGGAAAGAAAGCAAAGACTTCGCACGAGTAGAATGGATACTCGATTACGGACTCCGACTCCGAGAAGAAAAAGGGAGGCCGGGTGGGAAAAACAAGGCAACTTCGACAGGAAACAACAACGACGTCGGAGGAAGAACTGAGGATAGAACTCAATGATGAAGAGGCTCGATTCAACTTGACAAGAAATGCACCGGATGAAAAGAGATGAGAACCAACGATCGAAAAACTAACCACGTGATCCTAAAGAAAAATTTGAAGGGGAAGAGAAGTAATTCAAAACACCTACGTCAAGATTCCTCACCAGAGCGACGAAGGGGATGAGGAGTAAAAAGAATTCCTACTCTCCGATATAACTAGACTCTGAAAAGTTTTTCTAGACTCGACATCGGCCAAACTACACGATTAATCAAGGGGGCTCCTAAGGTCGGTCGAGGCTCTGATACCAACTTGTCACGCCGAATATGCGACCCTATCCAAAAGGAACTCGAAGGTCCCACCAAGGATAGACCCGCATATTGAAACGCTTTTGCAAGGTGGATATCATTACATCAACATTACATAATAGATGGGGATACATACATAAGGCACAAATGCCACAAGAATACATCAACATCATATACAAGAGATCAACATCCGACTACGGATGAAACATAAACAGAAACTCAAACGACATCCACCACGCTAGCCAGGCTCTGACACGAACCTATCCCCGATCGAAGAAGAAGCGGAAGAACTCCAACACAAATAAACATCGCTCTCGCGTCATGATCATCGCATAACCTGTACTGCAACTGGTGGTGTAGTAATTTGTGAGCCACGAGGACTCAAAGAATCCCATTACCATGGGTATCAAGACTAGCAAAGCTTAAGTAGGAAAGGAAGGGATAAAGTGGTGAGGTTGCAGCAGCGACTAAGCATATATGGTGGCTAACATACGCAAATGAGAGCGAGAAGAGAAACAAAGGAACGGTCGTCAACTAGTAATGATCAAGAAGTGATCCTGAACTCCTACTTACGTCAGACATAACCCAGAAACCGACACTCACGGTTACGCACACGGTTGGTGTATTTTAGAAGAGTTTACTTCAAGTTTACTACAACCGGATATCAACAAATTCCCATCTGCCACATAACCGCAGCTTGGCTCTCGAAGTTTATACCCTGCAGGGTGTCCCAACAGCCCATGATAAGCTCTCGCGATCAACGAAGGATATTCCTTCTCCCGGAAAACCGGTCGATCTCGGAATCCGGCTACAAGACATTTCGACAAAGAATAAAAGAAGACCAAGAAGACCTCCCGGCGTGCCGACACACCACGATAGCAGCCACAGATCTCGCCTCGAGCCACGACCGGATGAGCAGTCCGTACAACTAAAACCAAACCTCAAGTTTCCTTGAGGGGGCGCTGGAAAGCACTCTAGTTTGGACCAACACTTAGACAAGCATTGGCCCGGGGGGCTGAATAAAGATGGCCCTTGGGTTAATTACTCCCAAGGGAAATGTAGGTGGTGGTGAGGCAAATGGTAAAACCAATATTGGGCCTTGCTGGAGGAGTCTTATTCAAAGCGAACTGTCAAGGGGGTCCCATAAATCACCCGACCGCGTTAGGGATGCAAAATCCGGGAACATAATACCGATATGATGGAAACTAGGGCGGCAAGAGTGGAACAAAACACCAGGCATAAGGCCGAGCCTCCCACCCTTTACCAATTATATAGATGCATTAATAATATAAGATATATTGTGATATCCCAACAAGTAAACATGTTCCAACAAGGAACAACATCTCCATGTTCAACAAGGAACAAACTTCATCTTCACCGCAACTAACAACGCTATAAGAGGGCTGAGCAAAGCGGTAACATAGCCAAACAACGGTTTGCTCGGAAGGGTGCAAAAGGTTAGAGGTCGACATGGCAATTAGGTAGGCTTGAGCAAAGAAGTGATAGGTAGCGCAGATAGCGAAATAATGAAGCAACTAGCATAGCAATGATAGTAGTGAGATCCAGGGTAGTGGTCATCTTGCCTGAAATCCCGCAAGGAAGAAGAACGAGTCCATGAAGAAGATGAACAGATGAAGCCGAACCAAGCGTAGACGAACGAATCCTCACGATCGCAATGAAACAGGAACTAACAAGAAGAAACACACAACAAGGTAAACACACCACACATGAACATGACAAGATGCACAACAAACATGATGCATGAAAAAGCTAGATGAAGCTACTCATGGCAAGAGATGATGCAAACAAGAGCAACACATCAAAGCAAATTTAAATGAGGCCGGAAACAACATATAACAATTCCGGTAAGTCCTCATATGCAAATTTCGAAATTGTTCCAGATCTGAATAACTTTATGTTCAAGTTGTTAAACAGCAAGTTAAGGTGCACCACGATGATCTACACGAAATTCTAGTCAAGTTACATATAAAGTTTATTTAATTCGGAGCTACGGCCTAGAAGATATGAGCAAAACAAGATAAGCATGGCATTGATGCAAAATGCATACAAACATCAATCAAACACCTCAAAACAAGGATGCAACATGATAATATGAAACTACATGCAAAATCAAGCAAGTTTCATATAGAGCACACTCAAAACGGAGCAACGGTGCAACACATACACCCTATACAAGTCATAGCAACAATCTGTCCAAAACAGCAACTAGGCATATTGCAAGCATCAAAACAACAAGCTACAGCACCTCAACAAGAAAACAAAAGGCATGGGCATAATGTACAGGTAAAGCATGACAAAACATGAACACTGAGTTATCTCCAGAAATCACTAGAACATGCTAAAAAACACATGGCAAGATTGCAAATAATAACAGTTTCAGACTTTAGCAGAAATAACATAAGGTTAACAAGTTTCGAGCTATGAAACAACATGTTACAGGAACTTATCATGGCAAATAAAGGCATGGAATGAATCTAATAAATGCATAGAACAAAAGTCCTTTACTGACCATGAGTCAAAAAGGATCAGAAAATATGATGGCACTCATGTAAACATGGCAAGTTATATGACAGATTCATACATAGCAGGAACAACAATAAGTAGGCATGTTGGTGAGCTTGAACCACTCACCACAGAGCAACACATGGCATGGCAAGGCAACCAATAGTAAGAAGACATGGCATAGAAGCTATAAATGGCAAGAAAAACATCATAGCATACACGGATCAACTACAACAACCTTGGCAAAATTGAATAACATGTAAACAACCTGCCAGGAAACATTTTATAGCAAAAGTAGTGCTCGATTGACTCAAGCTATGGCACTCCATAATTGCAAACAAGGGCATGTGTGGATAGAGCATAACCATATGTTCAAAACATCCTTACTGAAGTATCTCAAAATAAGCATGGATCTCTCTGTAGCATCAAGTTTACATGGCATAAAAATATCAGTGAGCAGGGCTGAAATCAGCAACATCATGAAGCCTAGTTTGCATGCTTGTGCTAGTCAACACATAGATCACAAAATACATGGCATACACCCCTGTAAAGATGGCATGGCATATTACAAAACACATGTAGGACTCAAGTTCATAGGGTGCACACATCAATCATGGCAAAAATGACAAAAGTGCATGTTCTGATAAGAATCTGAAACTAACATCACATAGCCCTCTTCCAACAGAATTTCGGGCATCAAGATGAGCTCAAATGAAAATGATGCAATGAGATGAAATGACGTACTCGTCGAGGCGAACATTTTGACATATTACACGCACGAAACGGAGCTACGCGTGCAGAGTTATGATGCGATGAAAATGCAAGAAAATAATCACAGATAAAGGACTTAGGGGATTCGGGGTCAACCTCCGGATTTGCACGGATTCCGAGGCGGCGGCGGATCACGCCGGATCTCCACCGGAGAAGAGGCGACGGTGGCCGGAGTTGGACGGGACGAGCGCCGGAGGGCAGGGGAGGCAGTTCAAGGCGGCACCGGCGGCGGGAGGTCGGGCGGCGGCAGGACGGGCGGCGCTTGTCCCAAGTGAGCGAGGCGGGCAGCGAGGAGGCGGCGGCCGGGGGAGAGCTCGCGGAGGCGACGGAGGCGCCCGGTGGCGGGGCGGCGCGGCTGGCCGGCGGAGGGCCATTTTATTCCCTCTCATCCAAATTTCAAAATTTCAAATTCCACTTAATTTCACTCAATCACTCAAACAACAATCAGACAACAAGCATAGTTATTTATCTAATATAACATTCCAAAATTTAGAATTTTGGGATGTTACAAACCTACCACACTTAAAATGAATCTCGTCCTCGAGATTCGAAGAGGCTAGCAAGAAAAGGTTAGGGGTTGGGGGTCTTCTAGTAAATCCATTGATCTGTATGGTCTAGTGTGCTACCACACTTAGAAGAATGGTTATTGTTCCGACAAAACTCATGTACTCCATTCCTTTGGGTTGACAATGTCAGTCTTCTCAGATATTAAGGATAATTCCTTCTCTGGGCTCTTCCGGTAGTGGCATAACCTTTTCCTCAATTCTTTTGTACTTTACTCTTGGTAAGGTTATTCCAGAATGGGTCTTCATAGTCGACGGTCCGCGCGCCAATTCTAAACAAATATCGGTATCTCATGGTGGTTAACGATTTATGGTTTCCCCTGCAGAAAACGAGTCTGGGTTGAACCTCACCGTATAACCTACGATTGGCAACGGTTGCCTGTAAAGGGGTTCCATCGTCCTACCATTCTATTGTTTTATGGCTTATCGCGTCGACACTCTTCAAAGGTTTTCGAGGCTCTCTGATTTTCCATCAACATATGATGGTTCATGATAGAAGTCTCCGGTATGGGGCCAATCCATCCCATGCTTGAATCATTACCACATACGTAAATAGTGAATCACGATTCTAACACTTGGTCATACTCACAAGCATTGCGAATTTCTCTTGTTCTCGAACTGGGTTCGAGTAAATCCTTTAGTTCAGCAAGCCAACAAAACATCTATCGTTACTTCACCACTCTCGTGTTTTTATGTAACCTCCTACGTAAACGTATCTTGATTGGATCACCGATTCTTCCAAATTTATTCCTTTATCAAGGTTACATCTGCTCCTTTTCAAAATCCTGGGCCATGTGGGTTATGGCCCACTTCAACACTAGTGCAGCTTTAACTCATCCTTGGGGTAACTCTCTTGTTCCATATTACACCTCATTTAAATCCAGAGTACTGTTTCTTCATACCATCATATCAAAAGCAAAACTCCAACTTATTTTGTCCAGCTTCCTTCTATGGACCGTCATGAATAACACATTTCTTTCTTCATTGATCCTGTGGCTTTACGGAGTACTCGACACCAAAGAAAATGCACTAGTTTATCCATAAATCTCATTATTTTCATATCAATCTTTTATTACATCCTTAACCATTTTTCGAATCCAAATTCCAAAAGTTTATTACAAATGCTGCCACCCACATGGTTCGGTATGGTCGACATTACTTCCAACTTTATTCATTTTTCCTCCTTCAGATTCTTCATCCCACTGGAATTGTGCGACATGCGCCTTTGAAATCTTCAATCTTCTGTTTCATCATGGTGGCCTTGAGCTTCACCTCCATCATCTCTGCAAGTACTTCGCTTAGGTATTCTGAGTATAACGGAGTCTTGCTTCAAGTATTCTCGATCCGGCGTATGGCTTCCATGGCTGCTTCACGAACAGCATCGAAGAAAGTTGCTTGTGGCACACGTGAAATGAAAAATCTTGTCCTATCATCTTTGGGCAAACTCCTTTCAAATGGTGGAGGTGTACCTCCACATACCAAAGTTCCACTCCCTTTGCATGAAGGGTAGCCTTTGTAGACTGCATCTCCTTCAAGGTGAATATGCTTCATCATGTCCTTCAGATCTTCGAGTAATCATGATCACTTGGCAGGGTCATGATTGTTTCCGACCTTTAAGGAAAGACTCGTAAAGGGTCGCCATCTCAGAAGTTGTAAAACAAAATGGTGCTCGTAATAAGGTACATATCTCCGGGGCACACATTCATATCATCCAAACAAAACTTCAAACTCAATTTCCAATTTCCGCTTATGCACCACAACTCACTTCCTTCCATGTTCATCCGAATATTAATTTCCAAGATAAAATTTAACAACTCCTTAAAGCCTTTCAGCATGTGACATTACAACTTTATTGAGTCATGAACTATTACAACCTCTGAGTAATCTATTACATAACTCAACTCATCGAACTCATGAAAATGAAATTGCTTTCTACTACTCCATATCAAAATTCCAACTACTCCACTCCAGCTTTCATCTTGTCGGGACATTTAGTAGCATAATGTCCTGCTTCCCTGCAGCGAAAACAAATGACTCCCGACATGTCTCGAGGCTTCTTTGTGATTATGTAGGCTCCTTGGATTCTTGGCTTCTTTTCTGGACATTTACTAGCGTAATGACCTAAATCCTTGCACCTGTAACAAGTGATATGACTTAGGTCCTTCTCTGCAAAAATTTCGTTGTTCTCGGGTTGCCTTCTCTTCCTGGATTTCTCTGTAATGATCAGATCTTCTATTTCCCGAGGGTCAAACTTCACTTCTGTTGTCGGGAAATATCCCAGATACTCTTTTCTTTCCTTGGTGCAATCTCGCGAAAAATGTCCTTCTTCTCCACATGAATAGCGGTATTGGAGTAAAATCTGTTGAGGCCTTCTCCATCGTGGTCTTCAACACATTCCTTCATCACAGTTCTTTCATAACTTCTGGAGGGCTTCTTTCATTCCTTCTTTCGCTCCTGAATAGTTTGTTGCACCATGGGGTAAATGTTACACTGAGTCGAGTAGTGGGTGGTTCCTTCACACAAGAAACAAGTCACCTGACTAGTTGGGCATTCCTCAGCTGGGTGTTTCTCCTCACAATGAGGGCATCCATCCTTGTGTTCCTCCTGGGTGTGTCCTATTTCTCCGCAAATCTTGCAGGCACAAGGTTTATTTCTTGGTGTATCATGGTGCTTACGGATAAGACGTGATCTCATCAGGGTCTTCTTGAATTCCTCCCAATTTCTTGCTCCATTAAATCCCTGTATGGCTTGATGCATTTTCCACCAGGTTGCAGCACTTCCTTCAACGTACTGAAGAGCGTAAGATACTTCATTCTTCCTTGAAACCAAATTGCTTCAAGTGATTTTCCATGTTCGCATCCATAGCTCGCCTCCGCTGAGTCTTGGTCCAGAGAATATCAGTCCAACTTTATTCATCATCTATGGGGTTCAAGGGTTTTAGGGTGAGATGAGAGAGAGGTGGGGAGGGATATACACACAATACAAACAATAGTTTTTGAAGAAACAAGTTTTACTTTGTGGCTGCCGGAAAACATCAAACAAATGACAGCTCACGAATCGTCGCATCTAACATAGGTGTATAACAGGGTTTGGTCTCTAAAGGTCAAATTCTTCCGGAACTTCAAATTCTCCTAATTCTCGGAGTCTTCAATTATTGCAGCTTCAACCCTTCTAATGCATGGTGAAATCCTCTTTACTCTGAAATGGCCATCAGTTGTCTAATATCTTGTCCTTCTTGGAGTGGCTTCAGTTGATTCTTCATGTGATCAAAAGTATAAGGGGTATATTCTAACTATTTGAGGTGAGAGGGTCTATTTGATAATTTCAGAAAAGATGAGAAGTAAGAGTCTTTTTGTAAATAAAGGTTTTTTTGGGTATCCTGTCCTAGGGGCTTCCCGATTTCTAGGGTCACGTCCTACAGTCAACATGTGCTCTGATACCATTTCTGTAGCGACCCGACCTCAGACGGTCAAGCCTCGTGTTCTTTGTGCCATCCTCGATCGGTATCTTGGCACACACAATACATCAATGTATATATCAAAGTGCAATCACATGTATAATTAACGTAAACTTGATATATACCTCATAAGTCACAGCGGAAACATATAGTCGGGTGTGGAGTCCCATCAACGCCATCGGCAGGTTGAGTGTAGACCGTAACCCTGTATCGTAACCCTTACTCGTCGAGGAAATATCTGCAACATGATACGTTGCAGCCGTGTAGGTCAGTACATCGAATGTACCGGCAAGATCACAATAAGATAAAACAGATGATAAACTATACTATATGCAGTATGGCTTTGTGGCTTTGTATCTGAGTTTTGTTTGCGTAAAAGCTAGTTTTATTTTCCCTACATCAAAGGAATAAATGAAGTCTGTACTATAGAGTTTTCTATCATGACATGGTTCCGCCAACCGATGTCTCATAGCCCAAATTCATCATAAGTTGCCCACAATTAAGTTATCATCCGGTGTTGAGAGTTCCAGATAGATCCAAGTCCAGATGCTCAAATTGTCCGTAATCGGGACACGGGCTAATCGATTAGGTTTTAACCCTCTGCAAAGGTTTGTACACTTTACCCGCAAGATTCGATCCTCTTTTACGTTCTCGCACTTCGTGTGTTTGAGAACAAGACGACCAAAACATGGTCTTCCAAGAGTTCCTCGACCACCGGCCCGGTGCTCATCAAATCCTACCGTAGTTCTACATCTGCTAGCACCGCCCCAGCCAGAGTCACAACTAAGGTCAACCAAGCCAGAGCCCATAATGACTTGCGGTTGCACGTAAGCTTCCGGCATGAAGTATTCTTCCGTCTCTTTGAGTCAGGGTGAAGCTTTCGCAAGATGTCATGGCACTTCTCCATGCATCCCGCCAACCACCGGTTTCTCCAGGTGCCGTCAACCGTTCCTTCACCCAATGAGTGTGTATTGAGTTCTTGTCTCGAGTCTTGAAGTCTCGAGGCCTTGAAGATGCAGTCCTTGCAGATTCCATCATGGAGTTGTCGTCATTGACGAGATCCTCCATTCTCACACCACTCCGAGCACTCAAACCAACCCCGTCTACTATAGCGTAGCATTAAAATAAATAGCGTCCGGGCTTGGTAACAGGTGATGGGTTCCTACCTCATGCATACTACTCAACTACAAGAATTCAATATCACTCTTGGAGGGATTGTTGCGAAGATGGCACTAGATGCAATAAAACACATAGGTATGAAAACATGGTCAAAGTGAACTTGCCTTGCTGACGATCTTCGAAAACTAGGGACTCGTGGTAGCAAACTTCGCACTCAGGAAATTCTACCGAGGCAAACAATAACCATAATAAGCACATAGCATATGATCACTTAACACAATAGCATAGTAACATAACACACCAAAACAAACGAATCAAAACCCAAAGGAAAACTCGAAGAAATCCAACTCAAAGTTTTTCCTATTTCAAGCAACAACTAAGATAGTTTTACATAACAAAAATTTTCTTAACATAACCTAAGCATGGGTTTATGTTAACTTAACGTAAAAGAATGCATTATGCAACTAGGAGCAAAAGAATCACTTTAAAAGCTATTATAAAACTCCTATTAGGCCTAATTCAATTTCTATTAAGAAAAAAATAAAATAAAAGTTTTATTTATTATAAATAAAAGTTCATGCTCTAAAGTGACAGAAACTAACCTAGAATAATCAATCACATGTGAAAAATAAATTTATTTGCTAATTAAAATAATAGGAAAACAGTAGCTAGTTAATTAATTAAGAATAACATGATTCTGTTTAAAACTATTTTTATTAATCCTAAAATGCCCAAATTAATTCCTACGGTTAGGCAAAGTCAAAACAAAGTTGGGACAAAAAGAATCATTAAAAATAATTTTCCTAACTCATTTTATAGCAGATTTACTATTCTGACTAAATCTAAAATAAAGCAATTATAAATAATTTTAACATAGCTAATAATATTTTCTGCAGAAACTATAAGAAATTTGCAAACTAACAAAAAAGAATCACTTAAAAATATTAAGTAGATTAAAAGATATGAATTTTTCAAATCTGAAACTATTCTGTTAAAACAGAAAACGAAAATAAAAGAAAAAGGGCCTAATGGGCCTAACTAACGCCCTGTGCGTAAAATAACTAAACGGGCCTAGGGTTAAACGAATCGGGCCGGTACAAAATAAAAAACCCTAACTAAAATATTAAACCGGAACTAACCAGACCGAACCGGTTTATTTTAAAAAGAACGTACCCCTTCGGGGGGTCTAATCTAAGCCGTTGAAAACGAATCGGACGGCGAGGGGGGACTCCGGCGACGTACCGGACGGCGATGGCGACGGCGGTTCGGGCGGCGATGGTTCCGGTGACTCCGGTGGTCGGGGGCGTCGGCGGAGGTCTCCGGCGGGTGCAGCGCGGCGAGGGGAGTCCGGGGATGGGGTCGGGCGAGCTCGAGGTGGCCGGGTGGAGTCGGGACGGTGGCAATGGCGGCGGCGCTCTTGGGCTCAGCGAGGCCTTGAGGGAGAGGAGAGGTCCGCGAGGGGAAATGGGGTGAGGGGGCATTTATAGGGCGGGGTCGGCTTGCGGGGAAGCGAATCGGGAGGATCGGGAGGATCCGGAGATCGCGGATCTCCGGCGCGCGGCGGCGTGCTCGTCGCGAGGGGGCGAGGGGAGAAGGAGGTGGGGTCCACCCGGTGAGGGTGAGGGAGCGGGGTTCGGTCGGTGGCCGACCGGATGGGTTTCGGGCGACGGAGCGCTGGCTGGCTCATTGGGCCGTCATTTGGCGCGGGCTGGGCTGGCTCGGCCGCTGGTGGGCCTTTGGCCGGCCGCGGTGAGGGCTGCCAGTCTTGGCTGGGCAATCGGCTGGTAGTGCCCGGCATTTTCTTTTTCTAATTTTTTATTTTTTGAAAAAACAAAATAGAGATATTATATAAACTATAAATATTTTATATAGGACATATATATAACAAAAAGATCAGGGGAATATTCCCTATCATTTGAACATTTTTCCAGGGGCAAAATCCAAACTTTATAAAAATTCATTTTTTTCAAAATTCAAATAAAACTCAAATTTGAAAGGGGGTTTCAAGGCACTTTCAAATGACTTCCAATTTGATACTTCCAACTCATATTTCATATAATTGAAGAAGTCATTTTATCTTCTCTCATGAAAATCATTGAGTTGCATAAAGCTTTGAATTTGAAATATTCTCAAATGAAATTCAAATCTTTTCAAAACCCTTTTCATTTCAAATGGAAGAAGTCATTTCATCTTCAATCTAGGGTTTTGGTGTTGGAATGGAATTGAATTCATTGAGATCCAAAAGGGCAAAGGGGATAGTTTTGGGAAATACTTTTTATTCCCTCTCATCCAAATTTCAAAATTTCAAATTCCACTTAATTTCACTCAATCACTCAAACAACAATCAGACAACAAGCATAGTTATTTATCTAATATAACATTCCAAAATTTAGAATTTTGGGATGTTACAAACCTACCACACTTAAAATGAATCTCGTCCTCGAGATTCGAAGAGGCTAGCAAGAAAAGGTTAGGGGTTGGGGGTCTTCTAGTAAATCCATTGATCTGTATGGTCTAGTGTGCTACCACACTTAGAAGCATGGTTATTGTTCCGACAAAACTCATGTACTCCATTCCTTTGGGTTGACAATGTCAGTCTTCTCAGATATTAAGGATAATTCCTTCTCTGGGCTCTTCCGGTAGTGGCATAACCTTTTCCTCAATTCTTTTGTCCTTTACTCGGTAAGGTTATTCCGAGACTGGGTCTTCATAGCTGACGGGTCTGGCGCCAATTCTAAACAAATATCGGTATCTCATGGTGGTTAACGATTTATGGTTTCCCCTGCAGAAAACGGGTCTGGGTTGAACCTCACCGTATAACCTACGATTGGCAACGGTTGCCTGTAAAGGGGTTCCATCGTCCTACCATTCTATGGTTTTATGGCCTATCGCGTCGACACTCTTCAAAGGTTTTCGAGGCTCTCTGATTTTCCATCAACATATGATGGTTCATGATAGAAGTCTCGGTATGGGGCCAATCCATCCCGTGCTTTGAATCATTACCACATACGTAAATAGTGAATCACGTATTCTAACACTTGGTCATACTCACAAGCATTGCGGAATTTCTCTTGTTCTCGAACTGGGTTCGAGTAAATCCTTTGGTTCAGCAAGCCAACAAAACATCTATCGTTACTTCACCACTCTCAGGTTTTTGCGTAACCTCCTACAAAACGTATGCTGATTGGATCACTGATTCTTCCAAATTTATTCCTTTATCAAGGTTACATCTGTTCCTTTTCAAAATCCTGGGCCTGTGGGTTATGGCCCACTTCAACACTAGTGCAGCTTTAACTCATCCTTGGGGTAACTCTCTTGTTCCATATTACACCTCATTTAAATCCAGTAGTACTCTGTTTCTTCATACCATCATATCAAAAGCAAAACTCCAACTTATTTTGTCCAGCTTCCTTCTATGGACCGTCATGAATAACACATTTCTTTCTTCATTGATCCTGTGGCTTTACGGAGTACTACGACACCAAAGAAAATGCACTAGTTTATCCATAAATCTCATTATTTTCATATCAATCTTTTATTACATCCTTAACCATTTTTCGGGAATCCAAATTCCAAAAGTTTATTACAAATGCTGCCACCCACATGGTTCGGTATGGTCAGACATTACTTCCAACTTTATTCATTTTCCTCCTTGAGTTCTTGATCCCATCGAATTGTGCGACATGCGCCTTGAAATCTTCAATCTTCGTTTCATCGTGGTGGCCTTGAGCTTCACCTCCATCATCTCTGCATGTACTTCGCTTAGGTATTCCCGAGTATAACGGAGTCTTGCTTCAAGTATTTCTCGATCGGCGTATGGCTTCCATGGCTGCTTCACGAACAGCATCGAAGAAAGTTGCTTGTGGCACACGTGAAATGAAAAATACTGTCCTATCATCTTTGGGCAAACTCCTTTCAAATGGTGGAGGTGTACCTCCACATACCAAAGTTCCACTCCTTTTGCATGAAGGGTAGCCTTTGTAGACTGCATCTCCTTCAAGGTGAATATGCTTCATCATGTCCTTCAGATCTTGAGTAATCATGATCACTTGTCGTGGTCATGATTGTTTCCGACCTTTAAGGAAAGACTCGTAAAGGGTCGCCATCTCAGAAGTTGTAAAACAAAATGGTGCTCAGAATAAGGTACATATCTCCTGGGGCACACATTCATATCATCCAAACAAAACTTCAAACTCAATTTCCAATTTCCCGTTTATGCACCACAACTCACTTCCTTCCATGTTCATCCAGAATATTAATTTCCAAGATAAAATTTAACAACTCCTTAAAGCCTTTCAGCATGTGACATTACAACTTTATTGAGTCATGAACTATTACAACCTCTGCGTAATCTATTACATAACTCAACTCATCGAACTCATGAAAATGAAATTGCTTTCTACTACTCCATATCAAAATTCCAACTACTCCACTCCAGCTTTCATCTTGTCGGGACATTTAGTAGCATAATGTCCTGCTTCCCTGCAGCGAAAACAAATGACTCCCGACATGTCTCGAGGCTTCTTTGTGATTATGTAGGCTCCTTGGATTCTTGGCTTCTTTTCTGGACATTTACTAGCGTAATGACCTAAATCCTTGCACCTGTAACAAGTGATATGACTTAGGTCCTTCTCTGCAAAAATTTCGTTGTTCTCGGGTTGCCTTCTCTTCCTGGATTTCTCTGTAATGATCAGAGCTTTTATTTCCCGAGGGTCAAACTTCACTTCATTGTCGGAAATATCCCGATACTCTTTTCTTTCCTTGGTGCAATCTCGCGAAAATGTCCTTCTTCTCCACATGAATAGCAGGTATTGGAGTAAAATCTGTTGAGGCCTTCTCCATCGTGGTCTTCAACACATTCCTTCATCACAGTTCTTTCATAACTTCTGGAGGGCTTCTTTCATTCCTTCTTTCGCTCCTGAATAGTTTGTTGCACCATGGGGTAAATGTGACACTTGAGTCGGGTAGTGGGTGGTTCCTTCACACAAGAAACAAGTCACCGACTAGTTGGGCATTCCTCACCGGGTGTTTCTCCTCACAATGAGGGCATCCATCCTTGTGTTCCTCCCGGTGTGTCCTATTTCTCCATAAATCTTGCAGGCACAAGGTTTATTTCTTGGTGTATCATGGTGCTTCCGGATAAGACGTGATCTCATCAGGGTCTTCTGGAATTCCTCCCAATTTCTTGCTCCATTAAATCCCTGTATGGCTTGATGCATTTTCCACCAGGTTGCAGCACTTCCTTCAAAGTACTGAAGAGCGTAAGATACTTTATTCTTCCTTGAAACCAAATTGCTCCCGAAGTGATTTTCCATGTTCTGCATCCATAGCTCTGCCTCCGGTTGAGTCTTCGGTCCAGAGAATATCAGTCCAACTTTATTCATCATCTATGGGGTTCAAGGGTTTTAGGGTGAGATGAGAGAGAGGTGGGGAGGGATATACACACAATAAAAAACAATAGTTTTTGAAGAAACAAGTTTTACTTTGTGGCTGCCGGAAAACATCAAACAGATGACAGCTCACGAATCGTCGCATCTAACGTAGGTGTATAACAGGGTTTGGCCTCTAAAGGTCAAATTCTTCCGGAACTTCAAATTCTCCTAGTTCTCGGAGTCTTCAATTATTGCAGCTTCAACCCTTCTAATGCATGGTGAAATCCTCTTTACTCTGAAATGGCCATCAGTTGTCTGATATCTTGTCCTTCTTGGAGTGGCTTCAGTTAATTCTTCATGTGATCAAAAGTATAAGGGGTATATTCTAACTATTTGAGGTGAGAGGGTCTATTTGATAATTTCAGAAAAGATGAGAAGTAAGAGTCATTTTGTAAATAAAGGTTTTTTTTTGGGTATCCTGTCCTAGGGGCTTCCCGATTTCTAGGGTCACGTCCTACAGTCAACATGTGCTCTGATACCATTTCTATAGCGACCCGACCTCAGACAGTCAAGCCTCACGTGTTGTCGTGCCATCCTCGATCAATATCTTTGGCACACACAAGACATCAATGTATATATCAAAGTGTAATCACATGTATAATTAACCTAAACTTGATATATACCTCATAAGTCACAATGAAACATATAGTCGGGTGTGGAGTCCCATCAACGCCATCGGCAAAGTTGAGTGTAGACCGTAACCTGTATCGTAACCCTTACTCGTCGAGGAAATATCTGCAACATGATACGTTGCAGCCGTGTAGGTCAAGACATCGAATGTACCGCAAGATCACAATAAGATAAAACAGATGATAAACTATACTATATGCGGTATGGCTTTGTGGCTCAGATATCGAGTTTTGTTTGCGTAAAAGCTGGTTTTATTTTCCCTACATCAAAGGAATAAATGAAGTCTGTACTATAGAGTTTTCTATCATGACGTGGTTCCGCCAACCGATGTCTCATAGCCCAAATTCATCATAAGTTGCCCACAATTGTTATCGATCCGGTGTTGAGAGTTCCAGATAGATCCAAGTCCAGATGCTCAAATTGTCCGTAACAGGGGACACGGCTAATCGATTAGGTTTTAACCTCTGCAGAGGTTTGTACACTTTACCCGCAAGATTCGGTCCTCTTTTTACGTTCTCGCACTTGTGGTGTTTCGAACAAGATGACCAAACATGGTCTTCCAAGAGTTCCTCGACCACCGTCCGTGCTCATCCAATCCTACCGTAGTTCTACATCTGCTAGCATCGCCCCAGCCAGAGTCACAACTAAGGTCAACCAAGCGAGCCCATAATGACTTGCGGTTGCAGGGGAAGCTTCCGGCATGAAGTATTCTTCGTCTCTTTGAGTCTGGGTGAAGCTTTCCGCAAGATGTCATGGCGCTTCTCCATGCATCCCGCCAACCATCGGTTTCTCTAGGGTGCCCACAACCGTCCTTCACCCAAAGAGTGTGTATTGAGTTCTTGTCTCGAGTCTTGAAGTCTTGGCCTTGAAGATGCAGTCCTTGCAGATTCCATCATGGAGTTGTCGCTATTGACGAGATCCTCCATTCTCACACCACTCCCGAGCACTCAAACCAACCCCGTCTACTATAGCGTAGCATTAAAATAAATAGCGTCCCGGGCTTGGTAACAGGGTGATGGGTTCCTACCTCATGCATACTACTCAACTACAAGAATTCAATATCACTACTGGAGGGATTGTTGCGAAGATGGCACTAGATGCAATAAAACACATAGGTATGAAAAACATGGTCAAAGTGAACTTGCCTTGCTGACGATCTTCGAAAACTAGGGACTCGTGGTAGCAAACTTCGCAATCCGGAAATTCTACCGAGGCAAACAATAACCATTATAAGCACATAGCATATGATCACTTAACACAATAGCATAGTAACATAACACACCAAAACAAATGAATCAAAACCCAAAGGAAAACTCGAAGAAATCCAACTCAAAGTTTTTCCTATTTCAAGCAACAACTAAGATAGTTTTACATAACAAAAATTTTCTTAACATAACCTAAGCATGGGTTTATGTTAACTTAACATAAAAGAATGCATTATGCAACTAGGAGCAAAAGAATCACTTTAAAAGCTATTATAAAACTCCTATTAGGCCTAATTCAATTTTATTAAGAAAAAATAAAATAAAAGTTGTATTTATTATAAATAAAAGTTCATGCTCTAAAGTGACAGTAAACTAACCTAGAATTATCAATCACATGTGAAAAATAAATTTATTTGCTAATTAAAATAATAGGAAAACAGTAGCTAGTTAATTAATTAAGAATAACATGATTCTGTTTAAAACTATTTTTTATTAATCCTAAAATGCCCAAATTAATTCCTACGGTTAGGCAAAGTCAAAACAAAGTTGGGACAAAAACAATCATTAAAAATAATTTTCCTAGCTCATTTTATATCAGATTTACTATTACGACTAAATCTAAAATAAAGCAATTATAAATAATTTTAACATAGCTAACAATATTTTCTCAGAAACTATAAGAAATTTGCAAACCAACAAAAAAATCACTTAAAAATATTAAGTAGATTAAAAGATATGAATTTTTCAAATCAAACTATTCTGCTTAAAACAGAAAACGAAAATAAAAGAAAAAGGGCCTAATGGGCCTAACTAACATACAATGAAATAAAATAACTAAACGGGCCTAGGGTTAAACGAATCGGGCGGTACAAAATAAAAACCCTAACTAAAATATTAAACCGAACTAACCGACCGAACCGTTTATTTTAAAGAACGATTTCTTGAGGGTCTAATCTAAGCCGTTGAAAACGAATCGACGGCGAGGGGGACTCGCGACGTCTCGGACAGCGACGGCGACGGCGGTTCGGGCGGCGATGGTTCCGCGACTCGGTGGTCGGGGCGTCGGAGGTCTCCGGCGGTGCAGCGCCGAGGGAGGAGTCCGGGGTGGGGTCAGGCGAGCTCGGGGTGGTCGGGTGGGTCGGGACGGTGGCAATGGCGGCGGCGGCGCCTCGGCTCAGCGAGCCCTTGAGGGAAAGGAGAGGTCCGTGAGGGGAAATGGGGTGAGGGGGGGCATTTATAGGGCGGGGCGTCGGCTTGCTGGGAAGCGAATCGGGAGGATCGGGAGGATCCGGAGATCGCGGGATCTCCGTGAAGGCGGGCGTGCTCGTGTCTTGAGGCGAGGGGAGAAGGAGGTGGGGTCCACCTGTCGGCGGAGTGAGGGAGCGGGGGTTCGGTCGGGTGGCCGACCGGATGGGTTTCAGGCGAGGGGCGCTGGCCGTCATTGGCGCGCTGGGCTGGCTCGGCTCGGCGTGGGCCTTTGGCCATGCGCGCTGAGGAGGGGCTGCCCAGTCTTTGCTGGGCACGGTCGGCTGGTAGGTGCCTGGGCATTTTCTTTTTCTAATTTTTTTATTTTTTGAAAAACAAAAGCAGATATTATATAAACTATAAATATTTTATATAGGACATGTATATACCAAAATGATCAGGGGAATATTCCCTATCATTTGAACATTTTTCCACGGGCAAAATCCAAACTTTATAAAAATTCATTTTTTCAAAATTCAAATAAAACTCAAATTTGAAAGGGGGTTTCAAGGCACTTTCAAATGACTTTCAATTTGATACTTCCAACTCATATTTCATATAATTGAAGAAGTCATTTTATCTTCTCCCATGAAAATCATTGAGTTGCATAAAGCTTTGAATTTGAAATATTCTCAAATGAAATTCAAATCTTTTCAAAACCCTTTTCATTTCAAATGGAAGAAGTCATTTCATCTTCACTCTAGGGTTTTGGTGTTGGAATGGAATTGAATTCATTGAGATCCAAAAGGGCAAAGGGGATAGTTTTGGGAAAGTCATTTTATTCCCTCTCATCCAAATTTCAAAATTTCAAATTCCACTTAATTTCACTCAATCACTCAAACAACAATCAGACAACAAGCATAGTTATTTATCTAATATAACATTCCAAAATTTAGAATTTTGGGATGTTACAATGAGGCCCGACGCAGCTGGGCTCGGGCGCCTGGCTGGGCGGCGGCGGCGTCCGGGCGGGAGGCTCGCAAGAACCGGCCGGCGGCGGCGAACGGCAAGGGCGCGCATGGTTCCGGTGGCGGCGGACGGGCCGAGCAGCTCGCCTCGCTCGCGGCTCATGAACTCTGGCGCTGCTGGTGGCCGGGTGGCTACGTGGCGTGGCGAGTGGAGGGGGCGAGCGCTGAGGTGTCGCCCAGGATTGGTCCGGCGACGTGGCGGGCGGACGTGTCCGGCGCGGGCGACGCGTCCGGCGGCGCGAGGAGGAAAAACTGCTAGGGTTAGGGGATTCATCCGCGAATTTGGAAGGAGAAGGCATATATATAGGTAGAGGGAGCTAGGAGAGTCCAAATGAGGTGCGGTTTTCGGCCACGTGATCGTGATCGAATGACCGAGAGCATGGAGGGGAGTTTGCTGGGTTTTGGGCCACTTTGGAAGGGGTGTTGGGCTGCAAAGAGAAGGAGGCTTTTACGGTTACCCGGTTAACCGTTGGAGTATCAAACGACCTCCAAATGGCACGAAACTTGACAGGCGGTCTACCGGTGGTATATCAAGGCCGCATGGCAAACCTCGGGCCATTCCGAGAAAGTTTAACACCCGCACATGAAAAGAGGTAAAAGGGGGCGCCGGGGGACATAGGAGTGCCGGATTGCAAAACGGACAACGGGGAAAATGCTCGGATGCATGAGACGAACACGTATGCAAAATGAAATGCACATGATGACATGATATAAAATGCAGATGATGACATGGAAAAGTGCAACACGCAAGCAAATGACATGGCAAAGACGGCGAATAACTGACGGACACCTGGCGCATCGAATCCGGGGCGTTACAACACTCCTCCACTAACAAGAGATCTCGTCCCGAGATCTTAGGACCGAGACGGAAGGGAAAAGAGATGAGGTGAAACAAGAACTCAAGAGGAGAAGCAAAGAATCAAAAGCACTTGAGAAGAAAGAGAGGAACGACGATAATGGCGAGAATCAAAAGCTCACGGAATCAGATAGACTATGAAACCACTCGTTCTAACCAGAGTGGTTAGAATGAGAAAAGAAACGAATAAGACTGAAAGGATTTAGGCAGCACACCGGTTGAACAAGGAAAGAATAGAACATGAGCTTCAGAAGATGGAATGACACTTGACGAGATAAACGACGCAATGCCTCCGGAAGAATTGAGAGAATTTGAATGAAAAGAACTTAGAAGGAAGGATTGAGTGGATTTGAATATCTGAGAAGAACAAAGAAATGCAAAACTCCAATTCTAAAGAATACGGAGAATTAATTACACTTCGAGATGCGAGAAGAAAAGATACTTGAACTCCACCAACAAAATATTGATGAACTCTTGAAGAATGAATTAAATCCTGAAGAACCACCATGAAGAACTCTGGTAACGAAAGGATGATGAGATAGAATGAAAGACGAAAGAATAAGATGAGCATTGCGATGATTCCGATGGAGGTTCTGACGAAATGGCCGAGGAAACTGAACTCCAGATAAGAAAAGATGAAAACACTTGGAACTAGAATTTATTCATCAAGAACAAACTCCGAAGAAAGGGATTACTCACTTGGATGAAATAAGAATAAGATTTATTGTATGCTTATCCTTCACCAAATTAAATTGATGACAAGCAATGGATTTTGCATACTACTTATTCTTCTTGAAAAAGAATTGAGAAGTGACATGTCTCAAACTTGAGAAGGACTTCATGAATCACCGGTAGGTTGAAAAGAACGAATGGATTAAAATGATAATCAAGGAAAAAGAATCTTGAACGAGCCACCGTAAGAATTTGGAAATGACTGATGAAAGAGAATGAATCACCGGGAAGAATTAGAAGAACCAATATGCTAGAGGGGATTTAGATTCAAAAGAACAAAGAGATCATGAGCTGATTAAAGAACACTTGAACGAAGCACCGGAAGAATATTGAGATGAACGAAGGGGCACGGATATAGAATAATTGGGGAATGAATCTGAAAACTTGGAACGGAGCAATATTCTGAAAAGATGGCCTCTGGATGATCGAGACGGCAAAACAACTCCTGAGATACTCCGGATGGATGGAAAGAATTGCACAACTGGAAACAACTAGATAGGATAACATCGAGCTAGCACCGCGAATCTCCGGGAGAACGGACAAGATTTAAGAGAAAAATTCTACGACGGTCTTCAAATGTCGACGGGAAACAGCACCAAAATTATTGAGATACTCCGGGAGAATGAAAAGCGAAGAGGTTGAGCCAACAATGAAACCAATTAGAAAGCGAACTTGGAGAAGGCATGTGACTGATGGGATCCATTCTTACGTCACACTTGAAAAGAATTGAGAATAACTCCGGGAAATTGGAAGAGTGAGGTAAGATCCTGGGAAAAGACCTGTGGGTTAGGGCCCACTGAAGAGAAAAACACCGTTGGAAAGGGATTGTTGAAGAGATAGATGATGCACCGAAACGATTGAGATATTTGCATGAGGTGATAACCTCGAATTATATCAAACACAAACGAGTCTCCTGAGATGTCTTCATCACTCCGGAAGGATGAACTGGCAAGAGGAGAACGAGCAGGAAAAACACTTGATCCAAGGAAAAGAATGTGATCAACCCGAAAAACTTGAATTGAGTGCATCGGAAAAAGAAAGGGATGAAGAATGACGAAAAAGACGAGAATTCACCAGTTGAAATGATTGAGGGAAGACTGAAGAGACTCCGTACGAATGAAATTGATGGTCGAAACAGACTCAAACTCCGGAAGAAAAAAAGGGTGGGAGGGCGGGGAAAACAAAGGCAACTGGAAGGGGAACCGACGAATGACTTCAAGAAGAAACACCGGTTGCAATCATTGAGGAAAGAAAGCAAAGACTTCGCACGAGTAGAATGGATACTCGATTACGGACTCCGACTCCGAGAAGAAAAAGGGAGGGCGGGTGGGAAAAATACAAGGGCAACTTCGAACAGGGAAACAACAACGACGTCGGAGGAAGAACTGAGGATAGAACTCAATGATGAAGAGGTTCGAGTCAACTTGACAAGAAATGCACCGGATGAAAAGAGATGAGAACCAACGATCGAAAAACTAACCACGTGATCCTAAAGAAAAATTTGAAGGGGAAGAGAAGTAATTCAAAACACGTACGTCAAGATTCCTCACCAAAGCGACGAAGGGGCTGAGGAGTAAAAAGAATTCCTACTCTCCGATATAACTAGACTCCGAAAAGTTTTTCTAGACTCGACATCGGCCAAACTACACGATTAATCAAGGGGGCTCCTAAGGTCGGTCGAGGCTCTGATACCAACTTGTCACGCCCAATATGCGACCCTATCCAAAAGGAACTCGAAGGTCCCACCAAGGATAGACCCGCATATTGAAACGCTTTTGCAAGGTGGATATCATTACATCAACATTACATAATAGATGGGGATACATACATAAGGCACAAATGCCACAAGAATACATCAACATCATATACAGAGATCAACATCCGACTACGGATGAAACATAAACAGTAAACTCAAACGACATCCACCACGCTAGCCCAGGCTGCCGACCGAACCTATCCCCGATCAAGAAGAAGCGTAAGAACTCCAACACAAATAAACATCGCTCTCGCGTCATGATCATCGCATAACCTGTACACACAAATCGGTGGTGTAGTAATCTGTGAGCCACGAGGACTCAGCAATCCCATTACCATGGGTATCAAGACTAGCAAAGCTTAAGTAGGAAAGGAAGGGATAAAGTGGTGAGGTTGCAGCAGCGACTAAGCATATATGGTGGCTAACATACGCAAATGAGAGCGAGAAGAGAAACAAAGGAACGGTCGTCAACTAGTAATGATCAAGAAGTGATCCTGAACTCCTACTTACGTCAGACATAACCCAGAAACCATGTTCTCCTCTCGATCAACCCCAAAAGAGACACTCACGATTACGCATTACGGTTGGTGTATTTTAGAAGAGTTTACTTCAAGTTTACTACAACCGGATATCAACAAATTCCCATCTGCCACATAACCGTGGGCACGGCTCTCGAAAGTTTATACCCTGCAGGGGTGTCCCAACTTAGCCCATGATAAGCTCTCGCGATCAACGAAGGATATTCCTTCTCCCCGGGAAGACCCGATCAGTCTCGGAATCCCGGCTACAAGACATTTCGACAGCAATAAAACAAGACCAGCAAGACCTCCCGCGTGCCGACACCCCGATAGCAGCCGCACAGATCTCGCCTCGAGCCACGACCGAATGAGCAGTCCAGACAACTAAAAACCTCAAGTTTCCTTGAGGGGCGCTGCAAAGCACTCTAGTTTGGACCAACACTTGACAAGCATTGGCCCGGGGCTGAATAAAGATGACCCTTGGGTTAATTACTCCCAAGGGAAATGTAGGTGGTGGTGAGGCAAATGGTAAAACCAATGTTGGGCCTTCTTTGGAGGAGTCTTATTCAAGCGAACTGTCAAGGGGGTCCCATAAATCACCCGACCGCGTTAGGGACGCAAAATCCGGGAACATAATACCGATATGATGGAAACTAGGGCGGCAAGAGTGGAACAAAACACCAGGCATAAGGCCGAGCCTTCCACCCTTTACCAAGTATATAGATGCATTAATAATATAAGATATATTGTGATATCCCAACAAGTAAACATGTTCCAACAAGGAACAACATCTCCATGTTCCAACAAGGAACAAACTTCATCTTCACCTGCAACTAACAACGCTATAAGAGGGGCTGAGCAAAGCGGTAACATAGCCAAACAACGGTTTGCTAGGAAGGGTGCAAAAGGTTAGAGGCTGACATGGCAATTAGGTAGGCTTGAGCAAAGAAGTGATAGGTAGCGCAGCATAGCGAAAGAACGAAGCAACTAGCATAGCAATGATAGTAGTGAGATCCAGGGTAGCGGTCATCTTGCCTGAAATCCTGCAAGGAAGAAGCACGAGTCCATGAAGAAGATGAACGGATGAAGCCGAACCAAGCGTAGACGAACGAATCCTCACGATCGCAACGAAATAGGAACTAACAAGAAGAAGCACACAACAAGGTAAACACACCACACATGAACATGACAAGATGCACAACAGACATGATGCATGAAAAATCTAGATGAAGCTACTCATGGAAAGAGATGATGCAAACAAGAGCAACACATCAAAGCAAGTTTAAATGAGGCCGGAAACAGCATATAACAATTCTGGTAAGTCCTCATATGCAAATTTCGAAATTGTTCCAGATATGAATAACTTTATGTTCAAGTTGTTAAACAGCAAGTTAAGATGCACCACGATGATCTACATGAAATTCTAGTCAAGTTACATATAAAGTTTATTTAATTCGGAGCTACGGCCTAGAAGATATGAGCAAAACAAGATAAGCATGGCATTGATGCAAAATGCATACAAACATCAATCAAACACCTCAAAACAAGGATGCAACATGATAATATGAAACTACATGCAAAATCAAGCAAGTTTCATATAGAGCACACTCAAAACGGAGCAACGGTGCAACACATACACCCTATACAAGTCATAACAACAATCTGTCCAAAACAGCAACTAGGCATATTGCAAGCATCAAAACAACAAGCTACAACACCTCAACAAGAAAACAAAAGGCATGGGCATGATGTACAGGTAAAGCATGACAAAACATGAACACTGAGCTATCTCCAGAAATCACTAGAACATGCTCAAAAACACATGGCAAGATTGCAAATAATAACAGTTTCAGACTTTAGCAGAAATAACATCAGGTTAACAAGTTTATAGCTATGAAACAACATGTTACAGGAAATTATCATGGCAAATAAAGGCATGGAATGAATCTAATAAATGCATAGAACAAAAGTCCTTTACTGACCATGAGCCAAAAAGGATCAGAAAATATGATGGCACTCATGTAAACATGGCAAGTTATATGACAGATTCATACATAGCAGGAACAACAATAAGTAGGCATGTTGGTGAGCTTGAACCACTCACCACAGAGAAACACATGGCATGGCAAGGCAACCAATAGTAAGAAGACATGGCATAGAAGCTATAAATGGCAAGAAAAACATCATAGCATACACGGATCAACTACAACAACCTTGGCAAAATTGAATAACATGTAAACAACCTGCCAGGAAACATTTTATAGCAAAAGTAGAGCTCGATTGACTCAAGCTATGGCACTCCATAATTGCAAACAAGGGCATGTGTGGATAGAGCATAACCATATGTTCAAAACATCCTTACTGAAGTATCTCAAAATAAGCATGGATCTCTCTGTAGCATCAAGTTTACATGGCATAAAAATATCAGCAGAACAAGGGCTGAAATCAGCAACATCATGAAGCCTAGTTTGCATGCTTGTGCTAGTCACCACATAGATCACAAAAATACATAGCATACACCCCTGTAAAGATGGCATGGCATATTACGAAACACATGTAGGACTCAATTTCATAGGGTGCACAAATCAATCATGGCAAAAATGACAAAAGTGCATGTTCTGATAAGAATCTGAAACTAACATCACATAGCCCTCTTCCAACAGAATTTCGGGCACCAATATGAGCTCAAATGAAAATGATTCAATGAGATGAAATGATGTACTCGTCGAGGCGAACATTTTGACATATTACATGCACGAAACGGAGCTGCGCGTGCAGAGTTATGATGCGATGAAAATGCAAGAAAATAATCACATATAAAGGACTTAGGGGATTCGGGGTCAACCTCCGGATTTGCACGGATTCCGAGGCGGCGGCGGATCACGCCGGATCTCCACCGGAGAAGAGGCGACGGTGGCGGAGTTGACGGGACGAGCGCCGGAGGGCGGGGAGGCCGTTCCCGCGGCACGGGCGGAGCGAGGCGGGCGGCGGCGAGGCGGCGGCGGCGGGAGAGTTCGGCGAGGTAACGGAGGCGCCCGGTGGCGGGCGGCCTTGCTGCCGGGCGGAGGGCGCGGGCGGCGCGGGGCTCGAGAGCCATGGGCGGCAGCAGGGCGCGTCCGGCCAGGAGGCTCGGCGACGGCCGGGCGGCGGGCGAACGGCGGCGGGCGCGGGTCCGGGCGGCGGCGAACGGCGGCGGGCGCGTGGGTCCGGGCGGCGGCGGACGGGCCGAGCAGGCCCGCCTGGCTCGCGGGCTCGCTGGCGGGCGCGCTGGTGGCCGGGTGGCTACGTGGCGGAGGAGAGTGGAGGGGGGGCGGCGGCGCTGAGGTGTCGCCCCAGGATTGGTCCGGGCGACGTGGTCGGCGGACGTGTCCGGCGCGGGCGGACGCGTCCGGCGGCGCGAGGAGGAAAAACTGCTAGGGTTAGGGGATTCATCCGCGAATTTGGAAGGGGAAGGCATATATATAGGTAGAGGGAGCTAGGAGAGTCCAAATGAGGTGCGGTTTTCGGCCACGTGATCGTGATCGAACGTCCGAGAGCATGGAGGGGAGTTTGCTGGGTTTTGGGCCACTTTGGAAGGGGTGTTGGGCTGCAAAGAGAAGGAGGCTTTTACGGTTACCCGGTTAACCGTTGGAGTATCAAACAACCTCCAAATGGCACAAAACTTGACAGGCGGTCTACCGGTGGTATATCAAGGCCGCATGGCAAACCTTGGGCCATTCCGAGAAAGTTTAACACCCGCACATGAAAAGAGGTAAAAGGGGGCGCCGGAGGACATAGGAGTGCCGGATTGCAAAACGGACAACGGGGAAAATGCTCGGATGCATGAGACGAACACGTATGCAAAATGAAATGCACATGATGACATGATATAAAATGCAGATGATGACATGGCAAAGTGCAACACGCAAGCAAATGACATGGCAAAGACGGCGAATAACTGACGGACACCTGGCGCATCAAATCAGGGGCGTTACATTGTGCCTCACGAATCTGATCTTCCAAAGTAGGAGAGACTATGAGGTTGGCAAGAAAGCCTTGAGGAACAACTTGAAGATTCAGCTTGCGGAAAGCTTCACATAGATCCGGTTGGAAGCGCTTGAGGATTAAACTGTTGCAGTAAGCCTTCCTGCTCAAAGCATCTGCAATCACATTGGCCTTGCCCGGAGTATATTCAATACTTGGGTTGTACTCTTGAATCATTTCGACCCATCGAGTTTGCCTGAGGTTGAGGTTGGGTTGAGTGAAGATATACTTGAGACTCTTGTGATCGGTGAATATGTCCACTTTCCTTCCCAACAAGAGATGTCTCCATGTTATCAATGCATGGACAACTGCCGCCAACTCAAGATCGTGAGTGGGGTAGTTCTTTTCGTTGGGCTTCAGCTGACGAGAGGTATAGGCCACAACTTTCTTCTCTTGCATTAACACAGCACCGAGACCTTGAAGAGAAGCATCACAAAAACTTGAATGGCTTGGATTCATCAGAGGAGTTAAGACAGAGCTGTGACGAGTTTCTCTTTGAGAGTATTGAAAGCAACGCCACACTCGGGAGACTAGACATACTTCACATGCTTCGGAGGAGGTTGGAAAGAGGCTTTGCAATCTTAGAGAAGTTCTCAACGAATCTTCGCAATAGCTTGCAAGTCCAAGAAAATCTGAGCTGCTTGACATTCCGAGGAGGTTCCCAATTCACAACTGCAGACACCTTCTCGGATTAACAGCGATGCCCTTGGCGGAGATGATGTGACCAAGATAAAGCACTTCATCAAGCCAAAATTCACATTTGGAAAACTTCGATAGAATTTATGCTCTCTGAGCTTGTCGAGCACCAATCGCAAATGTTTGGCATGATCCTTCTTATTCTTGGAGAAACCAAAATATCATCAAGATAGACCAAGACGAATTCATTGGTGTAGGGGTTGAAGATGAAGTTCATCATTCGAGAGAATGTTGGAGGAGCATTGACAAGGCGAAAGACATGACAGATATTCATAAGAACCAAAGCTTGTTCAATGTCTTTGTCTTGGGAATATCTTGTTCACGAATGCGAATCTGATGAAAACCCATATGAAGGTCAAGCTTGGAGAACACTTTAGCACCTTTGAGTTGCTCGAAAAGCTCATTGATGTTGGGAAGTGGATACTTGTTCTTGATTGTCTTCTTATTCAATGGACGGTAATCAACGCAAAGTCGGTCCGTGCCATCCTTCTTCCGGACAAAAGAACACCACAACCCCAAGGAGATGAACTCGGTCTGATCAAACCCAGACGCTCTTGTTCATCGAGCTGCTTCTTCAATTCCTTCAGCTCATTAGGTCCAAGCTTGTATGGACGCTTGCAAACGGGTTCAGTGCCAGGCTCAAGATCGATAACGAACTCAAGTGGCCGGTGAGGAGGCATTCTTGGAAGCTCTTCTGGAAAGACATCTTGGTACTCACAAACGACTGGAATCTGAGAGATAGCATCCAATTCGCCCTTCTCATTGAGAGAAAACAACCGAATGGTTTCATCACGAGCGGCATAGATGATCACATCATTAGAAGAGTGTGTCAATTGATTTCCACAGTAGCACAATCAAGTTGAGCTTTGTCTTTGAAAGCCATCCATCCCGAGAATTAGATCAATATCCGAGTCACCAAGGACAATTGGTTTAGCCAGAGATCTATAGTCGCCCATCTTGATACCGACATTCGAACCAACAAACTAGAACTCATGTGCTTGCCGGGAAACAATTGCTAGAGGTCTATCCAAAATTCAAGTGAAATCATGCTTGGCAAAAACGGTCTTGACATGAAACAATGCGATGCACCAAAGATCAAATAAGACTTTTGCAGAATATCATTAATCGAGAGATTACCCATTATCACGCCAAGAGATTCCTCCGCTTATGCTGCATTCATCATATTCACCTTGGCATGCTTTGGATTATGCTTGACCACCGCATTGCTGGAAGATCTCACAGAGGAGGAGGCGGAAGGCGCTTTGGTTGAAGCACTTGTTCGCATAGTGACCTTTCTGCCGACGTTTGTTGCAAGTCACCTCGAGAGCGGACGGTGATAAGGAGCATTTGACCTTGGAGCTTGAGAATTTGACTTGTTCTCGATAGCTTGGGTTGGGTGGGTGGGAAGATCCACGACCACCGAGTTCTTCTCGCTAATAAGGCCGACGGAACGGAGGAGGAGGAAGGTAGAACTTCGCTGCTTAGCTGCCACTTGAGAGGAAGAAGAAGACTGAATCGCATCCCCGATTCTCTTCTTAGAAGCCTCACACTTGAGCTGGGCAGCTTCTTGCTTCATGCCATGTTGTAGAATTCATCATACTTTTCTCGCTCAAAAAGCACGAGAGCTAATTGCAGATCTTCTCTGAGGCCACCTCTGAATTGATAGATCATACTCTTTTCATCGTGGACGCCTTTCTTAGCGGGTTTAGCGAAGTTCAAACTGGATATTGTATTGGTACACGACATTCCGCCTTGCTTGAGATTGCGGAACTCCTCACGCTTGCTCTCAACAACACTTTTCGGAATGTGGTGAGCTTTGAAGTCTCGGCGGAACTCATCCCAGGTAATTACACGACCTCCTCTGGAATCTTTGTATTGCTGGTACCACTCGGCAGCTTGGTCCTTGAGTTGAAACGAAGCAAACTTGACAAAGTCCTCAGGTCTGACATTGCTACATTCAAAATGTTTGCAGATGTCCACAAGCCAATCGTCGGCGTTTGTGGCCTCGACACAGAAGCTGAAAGACTTCGGCTGATTAGCGAGGAACTGATTGAGGGTAGCAAAGTGCGGCTGATTGTTGCCTTGGCCTTGATTGCCTTGCCCTTGGGTACGCTCTTGCAAGAGTTGCAAAATCATCTGAGCATTTGCATTGGTGGCTGCCACGATAGCTTGCCATGCCTCCGGAGGCGGAGGTGGGGGTGGAGGGTTCGCCTGACTCCCATCATTGCGATCCGGATTCAGACGCGTTGGCGGAGCCATCCTGAAGAGGGTGACATCCGTTAGCACTTGATAGACAGATTGACAAGTTGAATCAACGGATAGAAATTGCAACATATAGTCTTCACAATAAACATTCGAACAAGGATGAACGAATGAATTCCAAAAGCTAACATCACACGTCCATTAAGGTGAGAAGCCACTTGATTAAGGGTTGATGAAAAAATAACAAGGTACGATTGAACAAATAAGTGGTAAGGATTACCCAATCGCAAACCAAATATCAAGGGAAGAAATGCTAGGAGCTACTTGAATCCCACCTATAAACTCCCAAACTTTCTGGTTATGCAATCTGTGTTGGGGATACAGGGACACAAAATATATCACCCAAACTAACAATACCTAGATCCAAATTGTATCCATCCGTCAACACATAACCAAGAAACCTTCAGAAATCGTGTACCTCGACCTTCAAAAGCATCCGTTATACGAGTCATGGCAATACTCCCGAACTCGCCCCAAGATCAAGTTATCGGGTTATCTCACCAACAACTGTACAAAAGAGATTTTCGATGTCGGTAAAGCTCGGTATTCGAACTACAACGATAAAATTGTGACGACAACACCTCTGAGCTCAACTCCCCGGACACCGCCACAACCCCTAAATGTCAAGAGGCACCAAGAACAATGTTCTCGCCACAAAACCATCGGAACGATTCCAAGATACCCGTGATCCTAAAAAAATGTTTAGTGAAATTTGAGGAGAGGAGAGTCAAAACTTCTACGCCGGGAGACCTCACCAGAGCGACGAAGGACCGGGGAGTAAAAGAATCCTACTCTCCGATATATATAATCCTAAGACTCAAAACATTTTTGTTCTAGACTCAACAACGCCAAACAAACAATCGCGAGGCTCCTAAGTCGGGATGGCTCGATTACCAACTTGTAACGCCTCGATGCGGCTATATCTCCCACGTGTCGAAGCACGACTTAGAGGCATAACCGCATTGAAAGCAATGTCGCAAGTGAGGTAATCTTCACACAACCCATGTAATACATAAGGAAAGAGATAACATAGTTGGCTTACAATGCCACTTCACACAATACATAAATAAACATCCATCATCCAGATTACACTCAAGGTCCGACTATGGAACCACAATAAAAGAAGACTACCCCAAATGCTACACAGATCCCCGATCGTCCCAACTGGCTCCACTATCGATCATCGGGAAAAGACACATAGTAACGACCACGCCCTCGTCGAACTCCCACTTGAGCTCGGTTGCATCATCTGCACCGCATCGCCGGCACTGCAACTGTTTTGGTAGAATCTGTGAGTCACGGGACTCAGCAATCTCACACCAGCGAGATCAAGACTATTTAAGCTTATAGGAAGGACAGAGTTGTGAGGTGGAGCTGCAGCAAGCGACTTGCATATATGGTGGCTACATTCGCAAAAGAGAGCGAGAAGAGAAGCAAGGCGCGGTCATGAAGCTAGTAGCGATCAAGAAGTGATCCCGAACTACTTACGCCAAACATAACTCCAACATCGTGTTCACTTCCGGACTCACCGAGAAGAGACCATCACGGTTACACACGCTGTTGATGTGTTTTAATTTAGGTCAACTTCGGTTTTCTACAACCGACATTAACAAATTCCCATCTGCCTCATAACCGCGGCACGGCTTTGAAAGATAATACCTGCAGGGTGTCCCAACTTAGCCCATTATAAGCTCTCACGGTCAACGAAGGATATTCCTTCACCGAAGACCCGATCGATCTCGAATCCCGGACTACAAGACATTTCGACGGCAATAAAACAAGACCAGCAAAGCCGCCCGATGCGCCGACAAATCCCGATAGGAGCTGCACATATCTCGCTCTCGGGGCACACCGGATAGGTCAGCCTCGAGTAAAACCAGCCCTCGAGTTGCCCGTGGTGGCCCCAGATCTGCCGTTTGTTTGTGCCAAGACTCAAGGAGCACCGTCCAGGGGGGGGTTAAATAAAGATGACCCTCGGCTCGCGAAAACCGGGGAAAAAGGCTTAGGTGGCAAATGGTAAAACCAATGTTGGGTCTTCTTTGGAGGAGTGTTATTCAAAGCGAACTGTCAAGGGGTCCCATTAATCACCCAACCGTAAGGAACGCGAAATCAAGGAACATAACACCGTATGACGGAAACTAGGGCGGCAAGAGGAACAAAACACCGGGCATAAGGCCGAGTCTTCCACCCTTTACCAAGTATATAGATGCATTAATTAAACAATATATATTGTGATATCCCAACAAGTAAACATGTTCCAACAAGGAACAACATCTCCATGTTCCAACAAGGAACAAACTTCATCTTCACCGCAACTAGCAATGCTATAAGAGGGGCCGAGCAAAGCGGTAACATAGCCAAACAACGGTTTGCTAGGAAAGGATGGTTAGGGCTTGACATGGCAATATGGGAGGCATGATAAGCAAGTGATAGGCATCGAGCATAGGCATAGCAAAAGAGCGAGCATCTAGCAAGCAAAGATAGAAGTGATTTCGAGGGTATGGTCATCTTGCTCGCAAGGTTCTCGAGTTGTCGAAAGCTTGATCCTCGTAAGCGTTCTCAACAGGTTCCTCGCTCACGTACTCGCCTCCGGCTCTACCCAAAGCAAGAACACAAACAATGGAACCACAATAAATCACGGTGCAATGCACAAGCAACATGATGCAATACATGGCATGATATGCGAGATGTGATATGCAATGCGTATCGTGCTCGAAGGAAAATGATGAACAAGGCATCAACTTGGCAAACCAAGTATGCCGCTGAAAGGTGAGATGATTTCGGTTGAAATCGATATAAAGATCACCGGAATCGGATACACGGTTTGCAAATGACAAGCAAAACAAGGATGGCACAAATCTGCCATTAACAGCATGATGCCACATAGCAAGCAACAAGAAATTAAGCTACTGCACCCAAACGTACCAACAAAGCATATGGCAGTGATCTACTCAAGATGTTGAAAAAATATGAACACTGAGCTACGGCTAAATCACACAATAACAGGTCCAAACAAGCATGGAAAAAGTGGAAAATATATCAGCTGCACAGACTTAGTGAAAATACTGAACATGGCAGAAACAGCATCAGGAAGCAATGTTCAGAGCAAGCAAACAACATGCTACAATATCTTCTAATAGCAAAAGAAGGCATGGAATGAATCTACTCAAAGCATAGAACAAAAGTCCCTTACTGACCATGAGCCAAAAGGGATCAGAAAATGCAATAGCACCCATGCCAATATAGCAAGTTCCGTAATGATTCAAAGAAATGGCATGACATTGACAGAATTATGTAGGCACCTTCGCGAGCTCGATGCGCTCACTACAGAGCATTTCATGATAAACTAAGCATACATACATCAAGAAGACATGGCATAGAAGCTATAAATGGCAAGAACAACATCATAGCATACACGGATCAACTACAACAACCTTGGCAAAATTGAATAACATGTAAACAATCTGGCAGGAAACATTTTATAGCAAAAGTAGAGCTCGATTGATTCAAGCTATGACACTCCATAATTGCAAACAAGGGCATGGATGGATAGAGCATAACCATATGTTCAAAACATCCTTACTGAAGTATCTCAAAATATGCATGGATCTCTCAGAACATCAAGTTTACATGGCATAAAAATATCAAGAAAGCAGGGTGAAACCAAAGAACATCATGAAGCCTAGTTTGCATGCTTGTGCTAGTCACCACAGAGATCACAAAAATACATGGCATACACCCCTGTAAAGATGGCATGGCATATTACAAAACACATGTAGGACTCAAGATCATAGGATGCACACATCAATCATGGCAAAAATGACGAAAGTGCATGTTCTGGTAAGAATCTGAAACTAACATCACATAGCCCTCTTCCAACAGCATTTCGGGCATCAAGATGAGCTCAAATGTAAATCATGCAATGGAATTAAATGATCTACTCTTCGAGACGAACAATCCAGTATGCTACACGCCCAAAGCGGAGCTACGGGTGCAAAGATACGGCATGATGAAAATGCAACAAAATAATCACAGAATAATGACTTGGAGGATTTCGGGGCTCGGGGAAAGTCAACCTCCGAAACGGATCTAGATCCGGCGCCTTGGCGGGCCAGGGGCAGCGGCTTCGCGAACAGCGCCGAGGAGGAGAGCGGCCGGGCGGCGGATCCGGCGATGCGAGGCCAGCTGGCGCGGCGGCGCGGCCAGCAGGCCGAGGCGGCGGCGGCGACGGGCGAGGCGGCGGGCGACGGCGGCGAGTCCGCCCATGGCGTGGACGGCCGAGGCGGCGAGGGCGCGGCAATGGCGGCGGCGGCGGCGCCCGAGGCGAGGCGCGCCCTCCAGCGGCGGGCGATTTAACGGTTTCGGGGCCTCCATGAGCCCTGGCGGCGGCGGCGGCGGCGGCGATAGGGCACGCCCACCGGGCGCGCGGGCGGTTATTGCTGGCGGCGAAGCGGACGTGTCCGCTCGCCGGACGTGTCCGGGCGAAAGGCGCGGGCTAGGGTTTGGGGATCCGGAAAATTCGTGAGTGCACATATTTATAGGTAGAAGGAGCTAGGAAGCTCCAAATGAGGTGCGGTTTTCGCCCACACGATCGTGATCCGACGACGGAGAGCATGGAAGTGACTTAGATGGGTTATTGGGCTATTTTGGAGGGGTGTTGGGCTGCAACCTAAAAGAGGCCTTCGCGGATATGCGGATAACCGTTGGAGTACCAAACGAGCTCCAAATGACCCGAAACTTGACAGGTGGTCTACCAGTGCTATACCAGGGCCACTTGGCAAGGCTCGGTCCATTCCGAGAAAGTTTAGTACCCGCTCGCGGAAAAATGTAAAAGGGGACGTCGGGGGACATAGGAGTGCCGGATTGCAAAACGGACAACGGGGAAAATGCTCGGAATCATGAGACGAACACGTATGCAAATGAGATGCACATGGTGACATGATATGAGATGCATGACATAAACAAAATTCAAAACGAAAGACAAAACCCCAACCACGGAGGGAATATCATATCACAATGCCGAAAATGGCAAGAGTTGGAGTTACAAATATGGAAAATTACATCCGGGGTGTTACACTGACAACCCCCTTGTTTGTGTTGGGTGCAAGTATTTACTTTTGTGTGTGCAGGTGCTGCTAACGAGGTTCTGCGTGGTTCTACTAGATTGATAACCTTGATTCTTAACTGAGGGAAATACTTACTGCATCATCCTTTTCTCTTCGAGGAAATCCCAGCACAGCTCACAAGTAGAACATCGCCGGTGACCGATGACAATCCGACATCCGTTTGGGCGATTCCAGACAGATTTACGTAATCGGAGGGGCCGAAGATGGTGTGCGACTCATCGCAACTACGGCGATCATGGACAGGCACGAGTAGCGTTGGCACCCAATATGCCTAAGTCCTATTCAATGGAATGTCGCAGCATGACATAGTACATTTTTTGCTCCATTTTGTATCGCCTCATTCATTATTCGCTTTGCCATTGGATAAATTTCTTGCATATGTCATTAGATCATTAGTTGCATATGCCATTGGATCGATTAGTTGCATATCGCTATGCCATTAGTTTATTTGGAATCATGATCATTTTAGGACAATATCATGTCTGACATGATCAATGAGGGTCAAGAGCCTACATGCCTTATGGGATATGACTTGAGGGTTACAAATTGTCCTAAGATCAATGTTGAGGGAACATTGCGCACTAGTAAGAAGAAAACGACAAAGATATCCAAGGCAATGGGTCCGACATTCAAAACATTTGAGGATGTTTTGTTGGTGAATTTTGGTTGGACACAAGCATGGATCCTATATGTGGCATGAAGCAAAAGGGCAACAAGTATTGAGAGAAGATCCACAAGAACCATGAAAACAAGGAATATGTGGATCCACATCCTAGCAATACCACCTACAATGTGACATCTCTCCAACATAGAGGGTCCATCATCCAAGATAACGCGAACAAGTTTGTCGCCCACTATGCTTCTATGCTTGGCCGGAATCAAAGTGGGATTGGAGTTGCAAGTCAGGTAAGTCGAATTGCTTCTTTTATCATAATTTTCATTGCTAGTTTTTTATGTCGCATTCAAATGATTACTTATTGTTTGATAGATGGTGTTGGCCACCACTTTACACCAAAAAACTGACAATAAGCCATTCGGTTTTAGCCATTGTTGGATGAAATTGAATGGCAAACCAAAATGAATACAACTTGTGGAAGACCTCAAGACCGACAACAAGAGATTGAAGAAAATGATGGCTCAAGCTCACAACAATCCATTGCATTTGATAAGGAAGAGGAAGAAGTTGGAGGGGAGAATGGACAAGCCATCGTGCCAATGAATAACCGATAAGTGATGGGAAATAAGTGGGAGAAGGGTAGGGCCGTCCGTGATGCTGCGGTGACAAAAATGTCCACCACATGGACAGACATTTTTTCCACAAGGGAGGAGAAGAAAGAGAAGAGATACAAGCTCATGTTAGATGCACAAAAAGAGATGATGGAGTGGGACCGGGAGAGGGCGAATAATATGTTGCAAATTGAGAGGGTGCAGATAGAGTTAAAGAAGAAAGAGGTGTGTGTCAAATGGGAGCTTGAAAAGGCCTTAAACTATTGGATCAATAGAGCTTGAGAAGGAGAGCTTGCAACTTCCTCGAGACACGGAAGATTCGATGATAATGTTGGCGGATGCAAACCTCTTGGATGTAGAAGACAAGAAGTGGCTAGAGAGGAAGAACAATGAGATCAACCTTCGTAGGGTGTATGAGCCGGCGAGAGCGGCAGCCGAAGCAGCAGATGCGACATGGATGGCTACGGCGACAGAGAATGCAGCACAGATGGCGGCGGACGAGTGGTCGATCATGTTGGCCAGCCGTAGCTCGGACTTTGGATTTTATTTTGACATGTCCGGATTCTTAAATTATGATTTATTTGCTTTCTTCCATTGTTGAATTGTGATGATTTTGTGCTATATGATCGACGTGCATGGATTTCAGAGTTTGATACATGGATCATGATCATCCAGCAGGACATATGAGGGACCGTCCGACATTGTACGGGGTCACGCAGGGGCTTGTCCACAAACATTAAGGAGCCAGATTTGCCAAATCGGTTGTAGTAACATCATAATTTGAACGGGAAGAGAAGAACGCAAAGAGAGTTTGAAGGAGAGGGGACACGCCGATCGTTCTCACTACGGGGCGACCGGTCGCCCCCTTTGGTTGCGTCCAATCCTATACTACTACAATAATCCGGCGAACCCGCTCCGGTGGACTTCTGGTGGGAACACGTGCCGGGCGGACAGTCTGAACGGCTACGCCGTCTGATTATCCTATCCAGCAATTTGTCGCCGTCTAAAATACTTCTCCCGGATGAACTCATGCGGCGACTGATCCCGGTGCCCGCACGTCATACACGTTGGCTTGAGGATACTCAAAGATTCCCACGAGCGAGCTGTCAACGAGAGTTAAAAGATTCCCACGTAAATCTCAACTGGCATTCGTAAATCTCAACAGCCACTATATATACACGGCGGCACGGACCACAAGCCCACAGATCCCGCCCCGCCTCCTCCCCTCCCTTGGCCGCCACCGCCGGCCGCCGCGCGCTCCGTGCCGGAGATCGTCTGGTCTGCCCCTCCTCCCTCCGGTCAGTGCTCTGCTGTACCGTAACCCGCCTCTTCTTCTCCGAGTTCCTCGTCCCGTCCCGGTCTCCATTCGTTTTCTCCTCGCAACCCGACGGCGACGGGGTCCAACCAACGAGGCCTGCTGGTACTGGACTGTCTTGGATTGGGTTTCTCTCTCTCTTTTTTTTTGCAAGTAATCCTAGTATGATTGGAGTTGGATGGGTTGTCATTTTCTTTCACGGGTTTCTTGGGGATCGATTCTTTCTTTTCTCCGGCAGCGAGCAATCATATAACCCAAATCAATGCGCTATTACTTGCCGATTTGGTTGCTGCGTGCTGTCCTTAGTCCACCCATCATCGTTCGATCGTGTAACGCACGAGGTCGATCTGCATTGATGCCGTAATGGAGTTTCCAACGAAGTCCACCGCTGAGACAAAGATGGAACGGCTCCAGTCCTGGCGGCGCTAAATCGGAATCATGTTGTGAATTGGTCGTTTCTTAGGTCCCGAGACCCGGATTCCTACTACAAGTGACCGGGAATTGGTGCCCTTGAAGGTTCAAACTCCAGTTTTAGATACCTGCGGATTTAGACACTTCTATAAAGTCAGAGAGCGGAATTAGTTTCTTGTTTTTTGTGAGAAATGAATTAGTTTCTTGTTGTGTGCAAGCGTCTAGCATCTTGCAATGAACTGTGTCGCCGAGCCAAAGTTTTGCTTGCGCAGACGTCTTTCTTTCTCTGAACTCTGACGAACGAAATCTTCAGGTGTTGAAACACCAGTTTCATGCCCTGTTTAGTCCTGATTTCTGAACCAGTTACATACAACTCTTTGCAGTACTGCCCGCTTTGGTTAGGCAGGTGAACTCGGTTATCATGGGCCTCGAGGTAGCAGGTGGCGGGGAAGCTGCAGTTAAGGTACTTTCTTTCGTTCTGCGAGTTCATCTGATGGTTCTTGTAGTATATACTATTCTTAACTTTGATTTGATGATTTTTTACTGACTGCTCCTACTTTTGGTTGTGTTCGACAGGGGAAGTTCTGGGGTATAGTTGTCTGTTTTTTCTTGGGAAATGGAAGCCTATTTGCCTGGAACAGTATGCTTACCATCGAGGATTACTATGTCTCTCTGTTCCCGGTATGTGCTTGTTTGTGAAACTCAGTTGATCTTTTTTTTTTTCTTGAAATCTGTATGCAAAAATGTGCCTATTCCTTTTCTCTAAATGTTGCAGTAGATTGTTTAATTGATGCTCTGAATGAAGCCAGTATTCAGTAGCATAATTCTAGCACTTCTTTTTATATAAGCTAAAAGCGTCCTTCTGGATTAGCTTGGAGTGTTTGGGTAAATTAAGAATTGGTAGTTTTACTCATTTTAATGACGCGGTTTATCATTTCTACCTTACACTGTCTTAACTTGTTGAAATGAGATGCCGATTTGATCCCTTCGTTTTGCAGAATTTGTTGTGTTTCAAACATTCATATTTTATCACGTACAATGACATTTGACCTACGATATCTGTCTGCAGAATTACCATCCGACAAGAGTTCTTACACTAGTATACCAGCCTTTCGCCTTTGGACTCACCTGCTTCTTTGCATACTATGAAGCAACGATGAACACGAGGAAGAGAAATCTAGCTGGTTTTGCACTTTTCTTCCTTAGCTCTTTTGCGTTAATATTGGTAAGTATATTGGGTATTGCCTTTTGCCTGGAAGGAAAAGAATAACATTGATGTGCCAGTATGGCAGCTCATGTAAATCATTTTTCTTATTGTAGCTGGACGTTGGTACTAAAGGACAAGGTGGAATTCCAGCGTACATTGGTGTATGCATAATCAGTGCCTTTTTTGGGACATCTGATGCGCTTGTTCAAGGTGGCTTGGTTGCCGACCTTTCTTTGATGTGCCCGGAGTTCATTCAGGTTACTTTTTGGTCTATTATTGTACTTTGTGATGTTTGGTTAACCTTTTCATGTCTCAGACTGAGAATAATTTACCTTTCATGATGTAAATCATCTGTTGAAATTGCAGTCCTTCCTGTCAGGCTTGGCTGCATCAGGAGTTATAACATCAGCTTTGAGACTAATTACAAAGGCAGCTTTCGAGAACTCACAAAATGGTTTTCGAAATGGAGCTAGTACGTCGAAATCTCATCAACATATATTATTAATTTTGGATAATAGGAGACATCTCTGCCAACCTATATGAGCACACAACCCAATCTCATGAACAAATGCAGATTCGGTAAAATTGTGATAAAAATTTAAGAATAGAAGAATGCTATAAATCCACTATGATCATAACAGTCATCAGTGACAACGTGAAGAAGTCCATTTCAGAACTTGCTCATATAACTTTCTACTAGAATGTTTAGGTGCTTGTTACAATCTTACTTGCAGATCTCCTAAAATATCGCACCATGCATGTGCATAACCAATCCATGTATGATTTTTGTGCAGTGCTATTCTTCTCGGTAACATGCATGGTCGAGCTAGCTTGCCTCCTCCTATACGCATTTGTCTTTCCCAAATTACCCATCGTGAAGTACTACCGCCAAAAGGCAGCCTCTGAAGGGAGCAAGACTGTTGGCAGCGACCTTGCTGCTGCAGGAATCAAAACTGATCAAGATAGGCAGGTTTGTCTCTCTGATCATACCAATGCCTACAATGAATCTTCTACGACTTTGCCATGAGAATGAAATGTTGATATACTGATTTGCAGGTTGAGGAGGATCCCCAAAAGCACGAACGTTTAAGCACCAAGGAGCTGCTGATGCAGAATATAGACTATGCTTTTGATATCTTCCTGATACACGTCCTGACTCTATCAATCTTCCTTGGATTTTTATCCAAAGATACTGGATCACATGGCCTGGGAACATGGTAATCTTTCTTGCACTTGTACCTGGCACCTATGTGACGCCCCCGATTCAATCGTACACTAATCATACACGCAAACGTGTACGATCAGGATCAGGGACTCACGGGAAGATATCACAACACAACTCTAAAAATAAAATAAGTCATACAAGCATTATAATACAAGGCAGGGGCCTCGAGGGCTCGAATACAAGTGTTCGATCTAGACGAGTCAGCGGAAGCAACAATATCTGAGTACAGACATAAGTTAAACAAGTTTGCCTTAAGAAGTCTAGCACAAACTGGGATACAGATTGAAAGAGGCGCAGGCCTCCTGCCTGGGATCCTCCTAACTACTCCTGGTCGTTGTCAGCGGGCTGCACGTACTAGTACGAACCTCCAGTGTAGTAGGAGACGGTGCCGTCTGGCTCCTGGGCTCCGGCATCTGGTTGCGACAACCAGGTAAAAGGGAAAGGGGGAAAAGAGGGAGAAAAGCAACCGTGAGTACTCATCCAAAGTACTCGCAAGCAAGGAGCTACACTACATATGCATGGGTATATGTAAAGGGCCATATCGGTGGACCGAATCAGAGAATGCCGTAATAAGAGGATAGTTAATCCCGTCAAGACTACGCTCGCCACCTCCATCTTGCAAAGATGTAGAAGAGAGTAGATGGTAAGTTCACCAAGTAGCATCGCATAGCATAATCCTACCGTCGATCCCTCCTCGTCGCCTGTTAGAGAGCGATCACCGGGTTGTATCTCGCACTTGGAAGGGTGTGTTTTATTAAGTATCCGGTTCTAGTTGTCATAAGGTCAAGGTACAACTCTAAGTCGTCACATCAAGATCACGGCTATTCGAATAGATAAACTTCCCTGCAGGGGTGCACCACATAACCCAACACGCTCGATCCCATTTGGCCGGACACACTTTCCTGGGTCATGCCTGTCCTCGTAAGATCAACACGCTCAACAGAGAGGTCAGCACGCCGGTCTAAATCCTATGCGCCAGGGTCCGGCCCCATCGCCCACACACACCGCACGCTGCGTCGCGGCCGGAGAGCAGACCTAGCAACCTCCATTACAAAGGAAGTCACGTTACGCGGTCCAACCCGGCGCGCGCCGCTCAGTCGGCTGATACCACGACGTCGAGTGCCCATAACTTTCCCACGTAGTTGGTTAGTGCGTATAGACCAAATGGCCAGACTCAGATCAAATACCAAGAACTCGTTAAGCGTGTTATTTTGAAGTAACATGGGCGCCGACCGAGGCAGACCCACCTCTCACCTAGGCGGTCTCAACCTGCCTGTCGCCCGCCACAAAGATCCACACAGAGGGTCGGGACAAAGGTCCTTTCAGCCCCAATCAAGTGAATCACTCATGGGTGCTCCACGAGCCAATTCGACTTTAGTCACCACATGTATCATGTATAAAGTATATAGTATATACCCGATCATCTCCCGGTGATCACGGCCCGATAGTATAGCAAGGCGACGGTCAAGAATGTAGGGCCACAGATGGAATACTAGCATCCTATACTAAGCATGTAGGATTGCGGTAAAGGTAACTACAAGAGTAGCAAGGACAAAGCTATGCATCGGATAGCATTAATGGAAAACAAGAACATGCTACACTACTCTAATGCAAGCAGATAAAGAAGAATATGCGATATCCGTGATCAAGGGGGGGCTTGCTGATTGCTCGCAAGAAGGAGGGTCGTCAACACCGTAGTCATCTTTGAGTAGCAATGGCGTCGGTCTCGGTGTCTAGCGAGAGAAGAGGGGGAAGAAATAAATACAATGCAAACAAATGCATGACATGACAAAGCGCGGTGCTAGGTGTGCCCTAACGCGGTGGGAGGTTGTACCAGTGAATGGGGGAACATCCGGAAAAGTATTCCCGGTGTTTCGCGTTTTCGGACAAAAGAACCGGAGGGGGAAAGTTGCAAGCTCGATATGTTAGGTATGTGTGGCGGACGAACGGGCTGCGTATCCGGATTCGGTCTCGTCATTCTGAGCAACTTTCATGTAGAAAGTATTTTCATCTGAGCTACGGTTTATTTTATATGATTTTCTAAAGTTTTAAATCATTTTTAGAATTTATTTAATTAATTTAATCCAACATTATCCAGAGTAGTGTTTGTTGACGTCAGCAGTCAAGAGAGGTGTTGACTGGTCAACTGACGTGTGGGTCCCATTCATCATTGATTATACTAACTAATCATGATTAATTAGTTTAATTAGTAGTTTAGTTTAATTAATCAAAATTAATTAAGTTAACTAATTCTTTAATTAATTAATTAATTATTTATTTTCATTATTATATTTTTAATTCTTTTTATATATATATAAACGTTCTGGGGCTGGTGGGCCCCGTTTGGAAGTGGCCCAGAGGGCCATAGTGGGTCGGGCGTTAACGGGCTCTGGTGCCCAGCCCGATTGGGCATACGCCAGATCATCAGTGGGCGCCGCCACAAAGCGCAGCAAGGCAGAGCGTCGAAACAGGCTTGCTCGAAGCGGCGCTGGTGCGCGCCTGACGCAGACGCTGGCACCGGCAACCAATGAGGCGGCGGAGGATGGCATGATGGCGAAGCGAGCCTTGGCGCAGTGTGGCGGCGATGGATGCGAGCGACGCATAGGGCTGCGCCGTGGGCGCGACGGCAAGGGCGGTTCTGGCGAGAACGGCAAGACGCCGCGAAGCTAAAGCGAGGCCACGGCGTGGGGTAGCTGCGACGGGAGGAACGGGGTGGCGCGGTGGCTGCAGGAGGCCCGCGGCAGTGGAGCATCGGCGCGATGGCGAGAGGCAGCGGCGGCGCGGCGAAGCGGCGACGGTGGCGTTGTGGCGCGTCTTAGCGGCGCAGCGAAGCTGGGTTGAGCGAGGCAAAGCGCGACCGGAGCGCTGGCGTCTGAGGAACCGCGACGGGCGCGCCACGCAGAGGCGGCGAGAGAGAGGTGCAGGGGTGGAAGGCGATGGAAGCGAGGGCGGGCGCTGCAGCAGCTGGCACGGCAAGAGCGAAGTCGGCCACGGCGCTGGCACAAATAGCGTCTGGCGCGACGTCATGGGTCGGGGCGGCGTTAGTGGCGCGTCTTGAGGTGAGGCGGAGGAGAAGAACGGGGGCTCACGGGGGGTTCGTAGGGTTCGGGGCAATGGTGGTTGGGGAGGACGACGGCGACGACTCGGCGGAGAGGAGGCAGACCGTCGGGGAGGAGGTGCCAGTGCAGGCGATGGTCGATGAGGCGTCGGCGTCGTGAGGTCGCAGCCGTTTGGGCCCTGATCCAGATCGCATCGGGGGAGGGGGGCGCGTCGGGGAGGGGGGGGGGGAGTGGGTGCGTGGTTAGGGTTTCGGGGGCATGGGGGGGTTAAGTGGTGCGAGAGGGGCGGCTGGGCCGGCCGGTGGCCTACTGGGCCGAAGCGCAGGGGGCAGGGGGACTTTCTCTTTTATTTTATTTTGTTTTCTGTTTTGCATTTTCTTTTATTTATTTCACTTTTCTGTTTTATTTCATTTTAATGTATTATGCATTTTCTAAAAAGGTGTTTGCTGCACTATAATTACCTATGCTATTTTTGGCACTGCCTGAACATTTTTGTTTCAATGTTTGAAGACATTTGTTTGTTTGCCATATTTTTAATTGATTTTTAAATCGGTTTGAACTAACGAAAGATTAGCAATAGTAATCGCAGATGACATGGCATCATTAGCATAGGTTTACTGTAGCATAACTATCGGGCGTTACAACCTACTTCTGCAGAATTTACGTGGGAGTATTGTCCAGTATCTGACATGTCATTGTTCTGATAAAATTTAGGTACGCGCTTGTGCTGATCACGATGTACAATGTGTTAGATCTGATTGGTAGGTACCTACCACTGATCAAATGCTTGAAGCTGACGAACCGGAAGGGCCTAATGGTCGCCATCTTAGCGCGCTTCCTGCGTTCTACTTCACGGCCAAGTATGGTGACCAAGGGTACATGATCTTCCTCACGTCCTTTCTGGGACTGACCAACGGCTACCTCACCGTGTGCGTCCTCGCCGAAGCGCCAAATGGGTACAAGGCAAGTCTCCTTCCTCGCCGATGCAAACATCGTAATGCAGTGTTCAGAAAGAAAACGTTTGTTCCTTGTCGATGAAAACATCGTAGTACAGTATTCAGAAGGAATAATGTTTGTCATGAGGATCTGAGCTGTATGTTGAACATTGGTTTTTCGGTTGTGGAGGGGCCCGAGCAGAACGCTCTGGGGAACGTGCTCGTGGTGTGCCTCCTCGGCGGCATATTCTCCGGCGTCGTGCTCGACTGGATGTGGCTGATAGGCAAGGGCTGGTAGACGAGCTCTCTCCGCTGTTCGGTCTGCGATTCATTTGGTGTCGGGCGGGAAGCGCGCTAATGCTGGCGGTCTTTCGCGCTCCATAGGTAGATAGGTGGTTGCCGAAACAAGGATTCTGCAGTACAGTGGTGTATTCCGAGTGGTTGTTTATCTTCTCAAAAGAGATTTAAAATGTTATAGTCTGTCCATGTTTATAAATAACTTGGCCGCAACATGCAATGTATCCTTTCTAGCTTCCCTTTTTTGTTTAGCCGCTTGGGCTGTCTTCTCCTGCTTACCGTATTGGACGGCATATTCTTCAGAAACAAGAAGGGAGTTTGTTCATTCAGACTTGTGGGATAGTGTTAGTTTTGCATTCATTCAGTCGTAACCTAAAGCATGGCATTGTGTTGTGGCGCCAGTGATATACGATCGGCCCCGGTCTCCTTGCTGTGTTGAGAGGAAATGAGGGCACATCAGCTCGGGCATGTATGGGAGCTTGGGACCAAGATACAGCATCGGACATGAGGTCCCTTTGCTCCTTTGTTGTTAGTGTTGGCCACATCACACGATGGTGTTGTCCTACAGAGAACCGGAAAGCACAAGGTGGTGTGGGCGTTGGCAAGTGGGCGTGGGGCCCTGCCTGCTTGTTCTTGGGATTGCATGCCAACTGGTGCCAAGTCATACCTTTCTTTTTTTTTTCGAAAAAACTTTCAATCTATTCATCTTCAATCATGGCAGTATAACGAATACCAGAAATAAAAATTACATCCAGATTCGTAGACCACCTAGCGGCGACTACAAGCACCGGCGAGCCAAGGCGCCGCATCATCGCCCTCCATCGCCGGAGCCGGGCACAACTTGTTGTAGTAGACAATCGGAAGTCGTCGTGCTAAGGCCCCATAGGACCAAAGACCCGAGACAAAGCAACCGCCGATGAAAAATAACGTAGATCGGAAGGATCCAAACCAAGACACACGAACGTAGAGAACAACGACGAGATCCGAGCAAATCCACCAAAGATAGACTCGCGGAGACACACCTCCACACGCCCACCAATGATGCTAGACGACCGCCGAACGGGGCTAGGCGGGAGACCTTTATTCCATCTTGAGGAGCCGCCGCCTCGCGCCTTCCGAGTAGGACACAAACACTAACAAGATTGAAAAAGACGACTAAAACGGAGCCTCCCGGCTGCCCTTGCCAGATCCACCGCGCCCCATGGCCCTAGGGCCACCGGAGAGCAGCGGGACTGCGCCGGCGCCAATGAGAGGCACAAACCCTAACTTTCTTTCTTGAAGGAGGAGGAGGAGGTGATCGGATCTTCCTTTTTGTCATACCTTTCTTTTTCTACTGTAACCGTCGTGATTTATAAGTCCCCTTTATATTTTGTTGTGTCAAATTTTGACTAAAGATTTAACTAATAAAATATTAATACATGTCACCTAAAATTATTTTGTTGGATTCGTATTTGAACATAGTTTTCAATTATATTATTTTTTATGACATGCATTAACATTTTATTAATTAAATTTAGGGTCGCGCTAACTGCCACACGTGTGGTGCGAAGGGAGACGCACCACACGTCTCTAATGTAAACAGATTGCCATCTCATCGCATGCATGCATGTAGCAATCTTTTTGGATTTTCAGTTTTTAAAATGTTTTATCTCTTAAATGAAAAATCCGATTGAAAATACGTTTTCACCATTAAATCCCTCGCTATGAGGTCTTCGAAACTAGATCCCATGTTGATATGTTTTGATGAATTTTTTTTTGGATTAAAAGTTGCCATGTCTATTGCATATGAATTGCCATGATGTTTACACTGAAGTTGTCATGATATGTTTCAGTTATTTTCTTCTACGTTTAAAAGTAAATTTTGACATTTATAAAACGGGGAATTAAGAAACTAGACTTGTCATGAACCATAAACTAAAATTGCCATGATACATGCACGTAAAATTGCCATGGTTCATATAAAAAATAGTTTTCATGGTCAAAGTACTGGAGTTGCTATCATCAAAATACTAAAATTGCCATGATCTACGAACTAAAATTGCCACGTGGCAACTTTAGTTTAAGCCATATGGCAACTGCAGTGTAAACATCGTGGCAACTTCTGGCAAAAAAATTTCGTCGAAACATATCAACATGGGGTCTAGTTTTGAAGATCTCGTCGAGACGGATTTAATGGTGAAAACGGATTTTTAGTTCGCTTTTTTTATTTAGGAGATACAACATTTTTAAGACGAAAACCAAAAAAAACTCTGCTGATGTCATCTATTCATACGTGGCAAAATGAATGGTGATGGAGGCGTGTGGGCGATGTGCAAACGCCCACACGTGTGGGCGTTAACATTTCCCTAAATTTATGGTCAAAGTTTGACACATAATATAAAGAGGACTAATAAAGGTAGTCCTTAGAGCATCTACAGCAGGGCGCCTCAAACGCCCGGGTGGCCCGCCCAGTCACTGATTGTTCATGATTTTTCGACCAAGACGGGCCCCTCAAACGGGCCTCAAACGCCCGGGCTGACCGGCACCCCTCATATCTGGACCAAATATGGGGCGGAAATGGGGGCGCCCGGGCACGCTCGCCACTGGTCTGACGTCGGGATCCCACACAAAAACGCCCGAAAACCCAGTGGTCCGACGGATGCCGTGTCCGTCGCCGCGGTGTGAACGTCGTGTGGCGCCGCTCCGGCTCACTGCCCGAGACCAAATCCGACCTTTTAAGCTGATACGGCCATGAAGCCATTGATTGTTGATGTTACTGATGCTGAGGCAGTTAAAGAGTCAAACCATGAAAAGGCTGTGAAAAATAATGCCATGCATGAGGCTCGATTTCATGAGGGAAATGATGGTCGTATGCGCCAATTATGTGGACCGAGAATCAGTTGTGTAATGAACGGACCAAAGAACAATTATATGACACGTTTATTGAATTCAAGAAAGATTGGTACGTGGGTGCATGGTCCTGTACACATGACGACATATAGAGGTATACGATCAAATTCAAGCAAAGAAATGATACAAGGAAAGTCAGGCGGACATGAGATAGCAAGAAATCAAGGTAGATTTCAAAATAAAAGGAAAAGGAAATTGCATGGGCCGGATTACAAGAAAATACTGCCGATCAAGGAGAAGCCAACGCTAGCTTCAGTAGAGCCCAATTTTCGTACGCCTCCCTTTCAACTTATGATAGGCAGGATCGTAATGAATATCTGTTAGTAGTCCTACTTTAGTTTGTTAGCTAATAACTAGCATGGTACGTCAGCCGTTTTCTTTTTCTCGTTAGGATCCTTTTATTAGTTACCATTAGCACATGACGTGAGAGACTAGGAGTGCGCCATATAAAAAGGCAGAGGCTTCGGCCATGTACGGAACAGTTTTGAGTTTTATTTCGAGTATGAGATATATAGAGAAATGTCCGAGTTACGGGCGGCCATATCTTGTGTATTATCTGTGATTTTTCCATCATGGAAGTTTACTAGCCATAGAGGGTTGATCATCACATCAACGCCTACGTGCTGATCCAAAGGGATCATTATTTTTGTTCGTGTATTTTTGTACGCGGGTGAAAATTATTCTTGAAGGTTGCGAGGAGGGACAGGGGGACGTACTATTAATCAAGCATCGTCGTGAAAGATCGGGTCATCTACGCGCGCGAATTAGCATCTCGCTAGTTTGTGCCTCATCAAGTGGTATTCAGAGCTAAGGTTAGTAACGGCGATTCAATTTGCAATATCGTCTGCGGAGGCGAGCATCAACATGTTGAGCAGGAACATATTGATGGAGGAAGAATGCATTGGGGGGGTCATTCTTTTTCACAGTCGTTGCGTTGTGAACGAACGACGTGTCAATCTGACAATCGATGAGGCTACTACAGTCAATATGGTGAGCATCGAGGTGGTAGAAAAATTGGGGTGAAGATACACACTGAAGTGGTTCGAAGGTGAAATCCAAATTACGCACCAGATTTTGCTAATTTTTACTTTGGGGAAATACCGTTGTGCGGAATTTTTTTATGTTTGTCCTGTGTCCATGGTGTCATGCCATCTGCTACTTGGGAATCCATGGTGCAAACGTGTTGGGGCTGTTCGGAATTGCAAGAAAAATAGTTACTCGCTATCACGGAAGGGCCAACAAATCTGTTTTGTTCCCATGCCAACGGATGTGTTTAGGGCAGATTGGAAAAATTGTTTGCTAAAAAGAGAAGAACAACAGGAAGAAAGAAAGGAAGAAGTTGATGCACCGATAGAGGGGCTGAATCTTTTGGTGGAGAAGGTAAAAATTGACGATGGTGCAAAGGGACAGCGGTGGAGTGTTTTTAAGACACAATGCAAGATCAAGGACCGTGCATGCAAGATGATAATTGATGGTGGCAGTTTTACCAATGCCATTAGCAAAGATCTTGTGCAAGAATTGGGTTTGTCTATGTGGCAACACCCGCAACCGCACCATGTGAAGTGGCTATACAACTCCGAAAAATTAAAGATCACACATAAGGTACGTGCGAAGTTTGCAGTTGAAGATTATTTTGATAAGGTGGATTGTGATGTTGTGCCGATGGACGCGTGTCAGTTGCTATTGGAAAGACCATGGCAGTTTGATCATGATGCATTCATGCAGTAAGATCCAACACATACATGTTTATGCATCGCGGAAGGAAGCACGTGCTAAAACCAATGGCAGATAGTGCAATCACAACAGAGATGCAAATTCCAGAGATGAAGGTTGTACAAAACTTAGACTCGAAACCGAGTACAGTTTCGTTTAAAGGAAGGAAGGATGATACGGCCGTGAAACCGTTGATTGTTGATGTTACTGATGCTGAGACAGTTAAGGAGTCAAACCATGAAAAGGTTGTGAAAAATAATGACATGCATGAGGCTCGATTTCATGAGGGAAATGATGGTCGTATGCGCCAATTATGTGGACCGAGAATCAGTTCTGTAATGAACGGACCAAAAAACAATTACATGACACGTTTATTGAATTCAAGAAAGATTAGCACGTGGGTGCATAGTCTTGTACACATGACGACATATAGAGGTGTGCGATCAAGTTCAAGCAAAAAAGTGATACAAGGAAAGTCAAGCAGACATGAGATAGCAAGAAATCAAGGTAGATTTCAAAATAAAAGGAAAAGGAAATTGCATAGGCCGGATTACAAGAAAATACTACAGATCAAGGAGAAGCCAACGCTAGCTTTAGTAGAGCCCAATTTTCGTACGCCTCCATTTCAACTTATGATAGGCAGAATCGTAATGAATACCTGTTAGTAGTCCTACTTTGGTTTGTTAGCTAATAACTAGCATGGTACGTCAGCCGTTTTCTTTTTCTAGTTAGGATCCTTTTATTAGTTACCATTAGCACATGACGTGAGAGACTAGGAGTGCGCCATATAAAAAGGCAGAGGCTTCGGCCATGTACGAAACAGTTTTGAGTTTTATTTCGAGTATGAGATATACAGAGAAACGTCTGAGTTATGGACGGTCATATCTTGTGTATTATCTGTGATTTTCCCATCATGGAATTTCACTAGCGATGGAGGGTTGATCATCGCATCAACGCCTACGTGCTGATCCAAGGGGATCATTATTTTTGTTCGTATATTTTTGTATGCGGGTGAAAATTATTTTTGGAGGTTGCGAGGAGGGACAGGTGGACGTACTGTTAATCAAGCATCGTCGTGAAAGATCGGGTCATCTACGCGCGCGAATTAGCATCTCGCTAGTTTGTGCCTCATCATAAGCCGACTGGCGTCCCGCAACTCTAACTCATCCACCTCCCCCCTCTCCGTGCTGCCAGTCCGAGCGCATCCACCTCCTCACTGTCCCGTTTCGGCACTCTGCCCATGGCCCGGCGCTCCGCGCATGGTCCGGAGGAAGATCACCTACTACGCAATGCTGACGCCGAAGCGCCGCTACGAGATCCAGCAGGAGATCCGGGCGAGACAAGACGCGCGTGCCACCCGCATCGCTGCTGGGCTTCCTCCAGACTCGCCGAAGCCAGAGGAGGAGGAGTTGGCTCCGATGGAGGTGGAGGAGGCGGAGCAGCAGGAGCCGGAGCAGTAGCTGCCAGGCTTCATCATGGAGCAGGTGGAGGCGGAGCAGCAGGCCATCCTAGAGTCCATCTAGGATGAGGCCTATGTGGAGGCCAACCGGGCGTTCCTCCGCCAGGAGCAGGCTGCGCCGGACGCGCTATTCGCCAAACTCGACACAGAGATTGAGGCGGAGGAGGCCGGAGTCACTACAAAAAAGATACACTTCCGTGATGATATGTGTTTGTCACAGTAGGTCGCTTTTTTTGTCATGCATGTACATCCATGACAAATTTATGACAGAATCAAGATAGTCATACCTGTGTTGTCGTAGAAGTGTTTCATGACATTGCCAAAATTATCATCACGGAAGTGTCCACTTCCATGACGATAAATCGCGCATCACAAAAGTGCTTTCGTCAAGGGTGACCGACACGTGGCATCCACCGTAACGGAACGCCGTTAAGCTATCGGGTCGGATTTTGGATCCGATAACCCGTTAACAGCCACGACCAATGCCGATTTTCCACGTGTAAAATTCTCATTGGCTGACGGACCCAACGGGCGAGATGGGCCTATGATATGTTGACACGTGGACCGGCCCAAAAGTGGCCCACAAAGATTAAATGGGCCGGCCCAACCGAAGGCCCATAAGATTTAGCGGACCATAATGGGCCGGCCCAGCTAAAGGCCCACACGATTTTGCAGACCATAATGGGCCGGCCCAGCTAAAGGCCCACAAGATTTTGCGGACCATAATGGGCCGGGCTAGCTAAAGGCCCACAAGATTCTGCCGACCATAATGGGACGGCCCAGCTAAAGGCCCAACATTCTCTGTCAAATCAGCCCGTCAACGGTCTGTCCTAAACTTGTCATCAATGCGGCCCATGGTCACTTCTGGCCCGTTAACAGTCCGCTATGTAATTGGGCCAAATTACGGCCCGATGTATTTCCGGCCTGTTAAAGGTCCGGCTTCATTTGGGCCCATTTACAGGCCATCAAAACTTTCAGCCCATAAACGACCGTGAAGGATTTGGGTCATATTCGGCCATGTCTGACATTCGGCCTGTTAGAGGCCCACTATAGCTTTGGGCCACTTTCGGCCTGTTGTCATTTTCGGCCTGTTAAAGCCGGACGTAAACCATGGGCCATATATGGCCCAACGTCATATCGGGCCCATTAACGACCCATATAGAAATGACGATAATCTAGCCCGATCGAAGTTCCAGCCTGTTAAAGGCCCATGTATTAGGTCGGCGCATTTACAGCCCGTCCGAATTTCGGCCTGTTAAAGTCCAGTGGGTTATTTGGCACAATCAGGGCCCAATCTCACTTTCGGTCTATTAAAGGCCAATGTATTTTATGGGCTCGATATATTTACACCTGTAAAAGGCCTATTTTTACTGAGGGCCCAGATTATGTTTAGGCCTGTTAAAGGCCCACTATGGGCACAGGCCTACCAGAAAAATATGAAAGCTTATGCTGATTTAGGCCCAGATATTTTGAGTGGGCTACATGCCAATTTCGGCCCGTAATCGTTTTTAGCCCAATTGGAATGGGCCCGACGAATGTTGGCTTGTTGGGCTCCTAGGAAGCTTTCGGCCGATTACATTACTAAGATAAACCTACACTATACAAAAATAGCGTCGTAATTACTGCAGCCTGAGGCAGCATCATAAATGTTGTATCACAACAAAATAAATTGCAACCATACAACAAAAGGCCTGTTGGCATAAAGTTTACAGTCCTTCGGATAAAAGCACCATCGATGTATAGAAGCACCGATCATTTGACACGAGTGCTAATGTTTGAGCTATAGAATCTGATGGAGCAGACGATCTCCACCTTTTTCGCCATTGCTCTTGAACAACGGCGAATGTCCGATAGTCCGGTTTCAAAACCATTCATATCTTGACGACATTTCTCAACCACTATTCTTGTTTCCAAACAACGCCCATTAGGGATTGGACTTGTGTCCAAACACGATATATCACTCATCTAGCAGGAAGATTTTGTTCAAGGCGATTTGGGCGAGGTTACCTTGACAACCAACCCGAATTGCGCAGAAGGTGCTTTTTGCCTTTGTTAGCGGAGACATCTTGACGACCGCAGAAGAGGTGACATTGTGCTTGTAGTAGCCTCGTCACCTTCGTGTGGTTGTGGCTATTCAATCATTTGTTCCATAGCTTCCTAAAGTTTGAACTTGTAGATTAGTGTACCGGATAAGTTACTAATGAGACAAAAACAAAAAAGTAGGTTAAACGTTTATACATAACTTATTTTGGTGAACTACTGTAATACATTAGCATGTATTGTAGTGCCAACTACATAATAGAATCACTTCGGAACATATGTTCATGTAGCATGCCTACTGTATTGTCTATTTCCTCACATTCGTTGACATCTAAGGATAAAGAGACATGGTTTAAAGTGGGATGAACATAGTATGACATCATTCATATCATGGGCAAACAGATATAAAACAAACAGGCTATTTTATCATTGTGTGCGCACGTGAACATAACAACTAGATTACAGATCAAGACCAAAAGAATATCCTTCATCTCTTTTAAACCATGTAAGGTGAAATGATACGTTAAGAGAACTGTGAATAAAAGTGAACAGAGTAACTAACATTGGCTGCAAACCAAGTAGTTAAATGAACACATCACAGTACCAATCAGTTCAAGGCAGGAGGAGTAAGGACTTACAACAGCGGCTTGAACTGATGTGCTCATGCCCTTCATCTTGCTGGTGTGGCAATCCTTGAAGATTTGCACTGCATTCGGTTCAGGTTCCTTTTGGTCCGCACGGGATTTCCTCTGTATTTGGAACAAGTCAATATAGATACGATAATATGGCACAAAAAAAGAAGGAAGTAGCAGCTATTTACAAGAGCCTCGCAGTGTGCAATATAGCTACGAGATCCTGTGGTCTGTTGGAATTTCACTTTAGAACGGTTGGTTTTGTTCTTCAAACAGTTAGCCTAGAAGAAGATACACTTGTAAGGCACACACATAAATACAAGTTCAATATGTGGTCTGATCAAATACATATAGCCTACCCGGTACTTTGGATCGCACCGGTGTTTAACGAGGGCTGTCCATCTTCATCGTAATATATTCCATTTGGAGATGTTTGGGCGATTTCATTGTTAGCCTTGCCTTCAAAGTGAGATTTTCTAAGGTGGTACCGATACTGTCGTAGAGCAGACTGAAAAATATGAGTGCATGCTTGTCTAGTTGCATCATCTTTTGGATCCAACTTGAACCTCATCCGTTGAAAAAAGAATGTGTCTTATTAGGAGGAAGCTAGAAAGTATGGGACAGAGCAAGACAATATTACTAATTGCGATGAATAACATTACTTACGGATAAATGGTCAAGGAAGGTGTTAAACTAGGTATTGTCTTTCTCATTCCTGTACTGGATCCACGTTGGGAGGATACGTGCATGACACCTAACGGCACCGGATGCCTCTGATACTAACTTGGCTGACTCTGTAGCATCACGTGGCCTTTTTAAACCTGCCTCAAAATGGATCTCCATTCTTCCTACTTTAGATTTTGTTAATCACAAGCATTATCCCGATGTCTGCATTTCGCTTGCGCGTGGTGCTAGTTCAACAACGAATATGGAAAGTGTTAGTGCACATCAAACCGTGAGAGTACATATAAAGGAGCATGCAATCGCAACTTGACTCGGTCGCTACCGTCTTGGTGTTGATGCTCATGAGGTTCATTTGATCTTGCCAAGTCTGTTGTGTCGCGAGTGCTTGAAGTAGTGTTAGGTGTGAAGGCATCTTGGGAACGGCCGTTCCGAGCAAACGAACGAGTAATCTGGTTGAGATGCTTGATACAGTTGAAGCGGATGCTGCAGTGGTGGAGCGAGTGATATTGTGTTTGTAGATTTAGTCGGTGGACTTGGACCTTCTCGCACTATAAGTACCAGCAGAATCTCGATGGCGTAACCTTTTCCGCTTTCACCGACGAGTAACAAGACCCTACTATATTATTTTCCTTGCTCTTTTTGACTTTGCCATTTCAAGCTGTACCCACAACACAAAAGAATAAAATTACTCTTCGAACTCATTGATGCATGATCTGAGATAAGCAATACTTTGATGTAAGACAACCGTATGAGGATGGAATATGTAAGAAAAACAGACGGCATGACATATTCACAACTACGATGTGCAAACTAAGCGTAAGGATTTTCAAGAAAATAGAAGTAATGCAAGCTAGACACCATATGAAAGATGCAACCAATATTACTCGCCAAGTTAAAATGTCTTGTCATAAGTGGCAATTCGAAAAATTAGAAGCAATTACAACATAGAAATCAATGCAAGATGCAACCACTATCAAACTGCCATGTTAAAAGCGTCCAATCATGAGTGACTGATGCGGGATACACAACAGCAGTACTTTGATGTAAGAACATGGTATTATAGATAGATGCAGATGTACTCTAGACACGTAAAGCCATGTCATATGCACATGTATAACGATAAACTCAGCAGGTGCAATTTAATCAAAATAGAAGAAATACAGGCTAGACAACATATGCAACATGAAACCAATTACCACACTTTGTCAACTTAGAGCAAGCACTGCGATGGTGGAGTACGGAGATGAACTCATCATGTAGACTTGGGACTTCAACTTCATTAGCGATAGCGAGTGGAAAATCTAGAGAGTCTCTGCTTTGCGTCGGTGCGGAGGACCACCAACATCCCTAACTTACTCTTTTCCTTCCTATTTTCTCGATATTGCCTTATGAAGTCAAAACCACAAGAAGATGAATAAAATTAGCTCTGCATAACTGGTTGATGCATGATATGATTTAACACTACTTTGATGTAAGGCAAGCGCATGATAGGAGGATGGAATATATACAAAAAAAGACAGCGTTTCATATTCACACGTGCGATAGCGTGTCTTATGGGTAAGTAATCGTTGCAGGTATAAGTTGTAAGCTACGCAGATGCAATTCAACATAATCAGAAGCAATACAAACTAGACATCATACGAAAAACGCAACCACGTATAACAGTTCCAAGTAAGAGCAAGCACCGGTGATGGTGGAGTAGGGGAGATGTGCTCATCATGTACATGTATGTTCTAGAAACAGGAACACATGTCATATTCACAGGCATTATGTGTGAAGTAAGCAGATGCAATTCAAGTTAGAAGCAATACAATCTAGACATCATACGCGACATGCAACCACATATAATAGTGTCAAGTTAGAGCAAGCACCTGTGATGGTGGAGTAGGGGAGTCATCATCTACACAGCTACGTTGACTGTCCAGCCTTGTGTTGTCTTGCGAATCTTGTTGGGAATGGCGGAGTAGAATCTGTAGAGACCCACTGTCCAGCCTTGTGTTGTCTTGCGAATCTTGTTGGGAGGATGGCGGAGTAGAATCTGTAGAGACCCCATGTTTGAGTTGCTCCGAAGGACCACCATCATCCACTGTCGGACTAATTTCCTTCCTCTTTCTTGATTTTGCCTTGTGAAGTCAAACCGATAAGAAAAAGGGATTAGAAACACTGCAAGACACCATATGGAAGGTGCAATCAATATCACTCTGCCAAGTTAAAACTGTCTCGTCATAGGTGGCGTTCATCAAACTAGAAGCAATACATGCTAGAAATCATATTCAAGACGCAAAACAATATCACACTGCCAACTTAAAGGTGTCCCATCATAAGTGACTGATGCAGGATACACAAGAAGAGTAGTTTCATGTAAGAACATGGTGTGATAGATGATATAGTATGTACCAAAAACAGGAAAGCGTGTCATATTCACATGTATCATGTGTAAGCTAAGCGATGCAGTTTACACTAATTAGGAGCAATACTGAGCTAGACACCATATGAAACATGCAACCAGATATCACATTGCCAAGTTAGAGCAAGCACCTTGGATGGTGGAGTAGGGAGCGGAGACTTGGACCTTGTAATGCACTATCGAGACAAGGAGAATCGCAGATGCTCTGCTTACGTTGTTGCAGAGGACCACCATCATCGCCTTCCTTACTCTTTTCCTTCCTCTTTCTTGATTTTTCCTTGTCAAGTCAAACCCACAAGAAAAAGGAATAAAATTTGCTCTTGTAACTCATTGATGCATGATACCGATTGAACACTACTTTCATGTAAGGCAGCCGCATGATAGGAGGATGGAATATGTATGAAAACAGGACGGCGTGACATATTGACATGTATGATGTATAAAGTGTAAACTAAGCACAAGGTGCTTGAACTTGTTAGAGTCGATGCAAGCTAGAAACCATATGAAAGATGAAACCAATATCACTCTGCCAAATTAAAAGGGTGCCCTAACAAATGTATTTGACCAAATTAGAAGCAATACATGGCAACAGGCTAGAAATAATATGCAATATGCAACGAATAAAGGTGACTCGTCTTAAGTGATTGATGCAGGATACAGAAGAGAGGTAGTTTCATGTAAGAACAAGGTTAACACATAGATGTAGTGTGTAGCAAAAATAGGAAGGCATGTCGTATTCACAGGTATAGTGTGTAAACTAAGCAGATGCAATTTACCCTAATTAGAAGCATTACAAGCTAGACACCAGATGCAACATGCAACCACATATCACATGCTGCGAAGTTAGAGCAAGCACTGTCATGGTGGTGTAGGGAAGTCACGGTCTTGCACAGAGCTACGCTCAATATCTTCATTTAGGCTTGCTGTTTCTTGAGAATCATGTGGAGAGGATGAAATTGCATTCTTTATAAGAGTATTGCATCTCATATTAACCAACGCGCGTGACTGTCTCATCATAAGCGATAGACGCAGGATACACAAGAACAATAGTTTGATGTAAGAACATGGTGTGATAGGCAGATGTAGTATGTACCAAAAACAGGAAGGCGTGTCATATTCACATGTATAATGTGTAAGCTAAGGAGATGCAATTTAACAAATTAGGAGCATTGATGAGGGATACACAAGAAAAGTAGTTTGATGTAAGAACATGGTTAATAGAAAGACGTAGTATGTACCGAAAATAGGAAGGCATGTCATATTCACAGGTATAATGTGTTAACTAAGCATATGCAATTTACCCTAATTAGAAGCATTACAAGGTACGACACCATATGCAACATGCAACCACATATCACACTACCAAGTAAGAGCAAGCACATGTGATGGTGGTGTGGGGGAATTGCGGTGATCAACTAGAGAGCTACGTTGACTATCTTCATTTAGCCTTGCTGTTTCTTGAGAATCATGTGGGGAGGATGACACTGCACTCTTTAAACGAGTATGGGGTCTCACAAGAACCCACCCGGTGACTGTCTCATCATAAGTGATTGACGAGGATACAAAAGAGCATTAGTTTGATGTACTAACATGGTTAATAGACATATGTAGTATGTATCAAAACAAGAAGGCATGTCATTATCAAAGGTATAATGTGTAAAGTAAGCGAGATGCAATTTAACCAAATTGGAAGCAATACAAGCTAGACACCATATGCAACATGCAACCACATTTGATAGCGCGAAGTTAAAGCAAGCACAGGATGGTTGTGTGTGGCAATTGAGATCATCAAGCTGCAGAGCTACGTTTACTATCTCCAATCACGACATCGCACCCGTTAAGCGCTGGAACACTTAGTGCTTATCTTGAATTACATTGGAGCGACTTCATCTTTTCTTTTCGCATTCATCAACACTGCGTCGAGTCTAAAATACCAATGCATAAAAACAATAGTGTGAGTATGGGTGAAGTGTGTGCACAATTAGTACAGTGTAAAGGTAGCGAGATAGCAGGTCGGTGAGAAATAAATGACGGAGACATATGATAGCTCTACAACATGCATGGCACACTAAATTACTACATGATTCTATGAAAATAACAATGATTGAAAGCAAATAGGTCAAGACATTTTTTCTGTGCCGTCCGATGTACAAAGAACGGGCAGATCGCCTTCATCTACCTCCAGCCACCGGTGTTGACGATCTTCCTCGAACGCCAGCGACCACCGCCCAAGATTCTCCCCACCTGCGCCTCCCTCGACCTCACCGCCACCACCCGTGCTTGCCGCCCCCGACCATCCATTCAAGCCCGCACGACCTCCAGATCGGGCGCAAGCAGCTCCTCATACCCATACCCCGCTTCCCGGGAGCAAAGCGGACTAGGTGCTCCGCGCCTAAGCGGGTGCTGCTTTTTAATTGCGGTTCGACCGACCCTGAATTGAAATACGGGCGGGCTACTGACCTCTAGCAAAGGTGAAATAGTAAAAGGGAGGAAACCTTGTGCATTTAGTATCACGAAGAAGATGCAGTAAGAAGGGATCAACTAGTTTCTTTCGTGGGATGAATACGGTGTGAGCGGAGACGTAAGATTTGCACGAATATGGGAAGAGGAGTACCTCTTTCTGCTGGCAGTGCCGTGTCCTCCTTCTGTTTTTCCGATGATCTTCTTGTTGTTCGCCGGAGACCAGAAGTTGTGGAGGACGGTGCAGCCTTGGACGAACCCATGGCCAAGTTGTTGAGTGTGGTGCGGTGGCCGTCTGTCGGCGGCAGGAAAGTAGACCCGAGGCAGCGAACGACAGCGTAGCGGGAACAGCTCCGGTGCGGTGGACGGTTGCGACAGTGGAGCCGCAGCAGTGAGGCGCAGGACGGCGTGGTCGGAGTGGTTCTGGTACGGCGCACGTCGGCGTCGGCGTCGTGGAGGCAGCTCTGCCTCGGCTTCAGCTGCTAAGTCCTTGAGGGCGTTGCGGTTGCGGTTGCGTTGGACGACGATGTCGGGGTACCGGCTCCGGCGTGTTGGAGGAGGGCGGCGGTGGATTGGCCGCTATGGGGTGGAGGACGGAGGAGACTGGGGTTTCGCGGCTGGTGGAGAGGGCGTTTTCGCGCCCACGGAGTATGAATGGGGAAACGGAGGGAGGCGGGAACTAAGGGGAACAATGTTTGGTTTGAGACGCTTGTTTGAAATTTGGGAAAGTTACAAACTTTCCCCCATCTAAAATTCGGACAAATTGCGGGTTGGGGTAGGACAGTCATGTCAGTGTCCCAAATGTGAGCGGATAGATTTCGCCGAAAGATGGGTAGGCGCCACGGCATATGAATGCTTCTCTGGCGTCTTGGTGAAGTTACTAACCTACCCCCGTTTAGACCTTTGGACATCGGGCCGATAGGCTACACGGGCCAGAGTCAGGATAGTAATTTCCTACCACCAAAACATTAGTCTCAAGGTTTTGGGTGACCATAGGCCTGTTTGGCGCTTTGTTCAATATTTGGGAGCAGAAGCATTAACGTTTTCGGTTCTCTTGAATTGAACTTTCAGGATTTGTCAAACTTCACAAATCTTTACTCTTGAAAATCCTAAAGCTACGATTATTTTGGAATGGAGGGGTACATTTGAATATACATTGTACACGAGTATATATTAAAAAAATATACAACTTACCTCAGTTCATGCATGGTTCTAGATATAATCTCCTTGGTTGCAAAAAAAAGTTAGATATGCGTATGGATATATATAGCATGTTCAAACTCACAACAAAGATTGATGCCCCCTTTTACATCTGATTTACAAATGCCATTATCTCGGGTTCAAATAGATGAATGCACTTCCTATGAATTCGAATCTTCGAAACCCCCTTTATGTTGAATTCGACATGTATTCTATTTCGTAGCTAGCAATTTGGAATGTATCCATGCAAGTGACAAATGTATAAAGTTCTTCACACTAACGGTCCTTCACCGCCACCCCCGCCGCCCTCGCCTCAACGAGCACCACCGGCGGTGCGAACTTGGACAGGCCTGCTGCCTGCACGGGCGAGGACGGTGACGTTCTCCGACCGCTACTCCACCACACCCGTAAGCTTCGCCGCCCGCAAGGTGTTGGCCCTTTTGCGCACAAGGTAAAATGGACATCGTTGATGAGTTTTTTTTACAATAATGCCATATGTTTGTCGGACACTTCATCGTTCGCCGATGGGGATCTTGTGGTTGATACTGTGGTCTTCAATGATCACATTTCTAGGTAGCGGCCCAAGTTTAGGAGGTCAATCCAGGGCCGCTCTGGCATTGAATAGGAATATAGAGAGTGGACATTGCCTACTCCATAGCGATTATTTCCAGTGCACGTCCCCACTCTACAATCCCTAGTTTTTCCGGCGACACTACATGATGGCATGACATGTGTTCAACTGTATTCAGGAGGGAGTGGTGGCGTATAATGATTACTTTAGATGCAAGAATGATGTCGTTCGAAAGGTTGGCTTCTCCTATTATAAGAAATGCACTGCGTCTATTCAGATGCTTGCATACGGAATTTTCGATGATCTTGTGGATGATTATGTTTGCATGAGTGAGTCCACATGCCTTGCTGAAATATCAAGAAGACGGGTCTAGAGGGGGGGGGGGTGATTAGACCCTTAACAAGTCAAAGTCGCAGTTTTTAAATTTCTTCAAGTTAAGGTTGAGTTTAGCACATGTTAACGGGCACACAAGGCATTCTACACAAGCATGGCAAGAGTATGAGCAGCGGAAAAGGTAAATCATGCAAGTGCAAGAATGTAAAGGGAATGGGAGTTGGAAAGAGCAAATACAAAGGAGACACGGAGATTTTTGGCATGGTTCCAATAGGTGGTGCTATTGTACGTCCACGTTGATGGAGGCTTCAACCCACAGAGCGTAAAAAGGTTGTGGGACTCCACGGAGGGCACAACCCACGAAGGGTCCATGGAGAAGCAACCTTATCAATTCCACCATGGATTTCGTCCATGAAGGACTAGCCTCTCTCGGGTAGATCTTCACGAAGTAGGCGATCTCCTAGCCCTTACAAACTTCTTAGTTCAACTCCACATCATCTTGGAGGCTCCCAAGCGACACCTAACCAATCTAGGAGACACCACTCTGCAAAAAGGTAATATATATGTTATTGTTGATGATGAACTACTTGCCCTTGTGCTCCAAATGATAGTCTCCCCAACACCCAATCACTATCTCACAGATTTGGTTATGGTGGAGTAAGTATTTGAGAGGAATGCAACTTGGGGAAGGCTAGAATCAAGGCACAAATGGTTGGATTCAAATCTCTTGATCTCAACACATGACTAGATGGTTCTCTTCTGTGAAAATGTATGGTGGAATTGTAGTTTCGTTCTAATGGCTCTCTTACTAGGTAAGAGGGTGTGGAGGCATATATATAGACTCCACACGAAATCCAACCATTACACACTTTTGACCCATCTCGGTGGCACTGATCAGAAATCTCGGTGAAACCGATCTGTGTAAAAGATATGAACATTGGAGGTCTCGGTGGGACCGAATGGAAACAACTTGGAGAAACTGAAGTGCAATGGTAAGGTAGAACCTCGTCCCGGTGGCACCGATTGCATCATCTCGGTGGGACCAAAGTAACGCAATAAGGCAACAGATAGTTGTCAAGCCATCTCGATGGCACCGATTGGAAGAACTCGTTTAGATCGAAATAATTACAACAGGTGACAGAGAGTTGGCAAGGCCATCTCGGTGGGACCGAGATCCATTTCGGTGGATCCAATTTGTTACGGTTTGGCTTAGGCACTGTCCAGATGAACTCGTTTGTCCGGATAAAAGGTTTCGGTGGGACCGAGTTGGCAATAGGTTTTGGACATATTTGGATAGAGAAAGTGGTTGAGAGTTTTGGAGCAACATCACTTAGCACTTAAGCAACGAGATCATCATCAAAACCTCATCCCCTTTTAATAGTATAGGCTTTCCTATGGAATCAGTGTGATCTTGGATCACTTAACCAAAAATGTAGAGTCTTGAGATTTTGCGAATCCATGTCCTTCGCATTTTGAGGAATCCACTTCTCCATCTCCAAGCCATAGTTGAACTTCTCCTGAAATATACTAGATGAAAATGTTAGTCCAACCACCAAGTATGTTGACATTAATTACCAAAACCACCAAGGGAGCAAATGTGCTTTCAACCTCCCCATTTTGGTAATTGATGGCAACACACACAATCACATCAAAGCTTTTTAAAGTAGATAAACTAGAAGTGTGTAAAAGCTTTGAGCAATATGTAAACACAAGCCCCCCTACAAGTGTGCAAGTTTCTAAGAATGATGTTTTTGGAATACCACTTGGCACACAGGGGTAGTAAACACTTTGTGTTACATGCACCTTGGCTATATGCATCAGAGCAAAAGGATGTGAATGAAAATTTCATATGCCCACGATGATTTCTTGCAAACAAGTATATACAAGCAAGTCATCATCATACACATATGCAAGATGCATAAACTTACCTTGGAGTGCTTGATCCCTGAAGAGACAATCTTGAGAAAACAACGTTAGATAAGACAAGAATTTTTCTTCAACCAAAATGTAATAACTCCAAGAATACCAAGATTGGGATGACATCTAGAGGTAGTACCACTGGGTGAGTACTTTCTTTAAAGAGTAGACATGTCCCTAACAAACTAAAGGATTTGCAATAATACCAAATTAATTCTCCCCATAATATTGACTTCCATCCCCCTGAATCTGATATGTCAGATATTGGGAGTGGATAGGCTGAGATAAAATCAGAGAAAATGCAAATGACGGATAAGTAACAAGTACATATCTTTCAAAAGCATGTGTTTCTCCCCTCTTAGAAAAACAAAAGAGTTCTCTCCTCTTAGAAGTGCATTTCTCTCCCTTTTAGATACTCCCTCCGTCTAGGTGAATAAGTCATCTTAGGTTGTGCACCGTGACCAAGGAGGAGGGGAAAACGAGAGAACTTAATGTTTATTTGCTAATTAATAGCATTGCATGCATTGAACTAACCACTACATGTCGTGTTTGGTAGTCTCAAGTCATTAAAAGCATGCACACCCACATCTCTTATTGGTTTATATGTCAAGAAACAAGAAACGAGGTAGAAGTTAATGCACCGTGCCTAAGTGTTTTGGGATTATTTGGTTTTCGTAAGATGACTTACACACCTAGACGGAGGGAGTAGGTGAGGTGTGAAATGGAAGCTTTGATGTGCATTTTCACCCCCTTTGACATCAATTTCCAAGAAGGTTTGAGGTTCAAGGTGTGACACCCCTGTAATTAAGCTATAGTGATCTCTGACTAATGATGCCATGTCACCTCCTTTTGCTAAGCTTAATTGTCACTTAGTGAAAATCAATTCAAATTCAAATGCAAGTCATATAATTAAAAATTTGACAAAGTAAAATGAAATTGTAGGTTGGTTGCAAATATTCACTAACTAATTGTCATGTAAGAATCAACATTTTTCAAAATATTCAAATGCCCCTAAGCTATTTAAAACTGATCCAGCAACATTTTATTGAACCAATTTAATATAGACAAATATTAAAACTATTAAAAATATTTGAACTTGTTGGACTAACTAAAAAAACTAGCCTAGTATTTATACCAGGATCAATTTGAAAGAATTTTGAAAATAGTTGAAAGAATTTTTCCCAATTTCAAAGCCTTTCTTAATAAGAAATTTAGTCAAGCATTTATACCAGGCTCTAGGAGATTGTTTCAGACCATAAAGAGCTTTGTGAAGTTTATAAACATGATTAGTTTTTTTGGGATTGACAAAGCCAAGAGCTTGTTTAACAAACACTTCCTCTTCAATTTCACCATTTAGAAAAGCACTTTTAATATCCATTTGGTATAAATTGATATCATGCACTACAAATAAATACACTTCCGTGATGATACCTGTTTGTCACAGTAGGTCACGTTTTTTGTCATGCGTGTACATCCATGATGATTTTATGGCAGAATCAAGATAGTCATACCTATGCTGTCGTAGAAGTGTTTCATGACATTATCAAAATTATCATCACGGAAGTGTCCACTTCCATGACGATAAATCGTGCGTCATAGAAGTGCTTTCATCAAGGGTGACCGACACATGGAATCCACTGTAACAGGTTGCCATTAAGCTATCGGGTTCCGGTTTGGATTCATTAACCCGTTAACAGCCCAGACCAATGGGCATTTCCACGTATAAAATCATCATTGGCTGGAGGAAACACACGTCTGCTCCTCGGTAGGCCAGATGTCGTCCGTCCATTGGAGGAGACATGCCTATGATACGTCAACACGTGGCAGGGCCCAACAGAGGCCCATATAGGTTAAAAAGGCCGACCCAGTCAAAGGCCCGTAGTACTTACTCAGGTACTAGTGCGCCAGCCCAATAACGGCCTGTTTAAACATGGCCCACTTACGGCCCGAAGCCAGATCTGGCCCATTAATTGTTCGCCGAGTATTTGGGCCCAATTACGGCCCAATGACTTTCGGCCTGTTAGAGGCCCGATGTAGACATGGGCCCATTTTTAGCCCAGTGTATCTTTCGGCCTGGTTATGGACCGTGCTGCCCATGGGCCATATATGGTCTGACGCGACATCCGGCCCACTAACGGCCCGTGATAAAGGTGGCAACAGTTCAGCCCAACGTGACTTTGGGCCTGTTAAAGGCCTGTCGTATAATTCGGCCCGTTGATGCCTATACTAAGCTTTCGGCCTCTTAAAGGCCCATGGTATTAGTGGGCCAACTAAGGCCCAAGATATGTTTCGGCCTGGTAACGGCCCGACATATAACTGGGCCAAAAAAGGCCCTGTCTACATTTCAGCCTGCTAAAGGCCCGTCGACGACTAGTGAACATTTAGGCCCAACATGCATTTTGGCCTGCTAAAGGCCCATGGTTTCTTCTGGGCTGTAACAGGCAAACGGAATATTCAGCATGTTAATGGCCCAAAGCTACACGGGCCAAACTAAGCGCTGGGTCCACAAAAGGCCCAACTAAAATTTGGGCCGAACATAGGCCGGAGTAAGTTGTTGGCCTGGCGAAAAGTGTGAAGGCGCCAATGGCCATTCGGGCCCAAGAAAGTTGCAGGCCAGCCCAATTATGGCCCGCTAAAAACCAGGCATGTTAGAGGCAATGTTTCGGCCCGGTCGACTACATCAGATTTTTTTCAGATAGCGAATGATGGCAGTAACTAGTAGGAATTAAGAACAAACCTACTCTATACAATAAAGAAATTATGACATAGTAACTTAGAATAAACTTACACTATACAATAAAGGATTTATGGTATATCACATCCACCGGGCATCGAAGTTCACCACCAGTGATCATAAAGCGCAACGAAGAAGCAGATAACAAAAACTGGGCACCATTGCAGCGTAACAAAATAATACTGAACTGAGACCACTTCCAAGACAGTTCAAGAAAGGTTAGCCTTATGCTGAACTGCTGCACAAGTCTGCCGAAAGCAAGGCTGTGAGACCGGCCTAGCATGTCGGTCATAGCTTCCAGGTGTAGCTGTTTAGCATTGAGGTTCTCATTGGTGTTCTCCGCCATCTTTCTTAGAGATAGGACTTCAAGTCGAAGTTGAGTTGTAGAATGCCTTTCTGCTAGAACTTGGGACTGAAGAAGTCGAACTGATTCAGACAGCGAATTCTGTGAGTTTGTCTGACTGCTAGTCTCAAGTAACTTGAACACTGCATCAAGACAAGACTTTGGAGTTGTCTTGCTATCTTCAAGATGTTTTGCCTTCCTTGTTGTAATATATGTTGGGTTTGTCTCATAGCCTTCAGCAGACTTGTGCATGCCATCAGGCATATCACCCTGAAACAAGCAGAGAGATGACATGTTTTGCACGTGTATAAACAAAGATGATAATTGTGCTGTCAATTCCATCCAATTTCAAATTAGAAAATAAAGAGTAAGTTCAAAATATCAATAGCATAATTTGGCATTGTTCATAATGCGGGGGAGCTTCACCACACTACTGGATTACCATGTCAACATAACAAGCATAGATGAAGGGCAAAGACAATCATTGTATCTATTTTGGTTAATGTGCATGGCATGTTATTCATATCATCGGCCACATTACTAAGATAAAACAGGAGATGACAAGGTGCAAACGTGGGCTTCTTAACCACGCACTGGATTATAGATCCACAAAAACAAGCATACATATAGGGAGTATTGAGTAATGTGCATGGTATGAATAAGGAATTTGGTTTTACAAGTAAAACTTGGAACTTACGGTTGTTGTGAACATGCATTTTGATAGAAACATCAAACTAAATAGTAGTTAACGATAGGGAGTATGAGCAAATTAAAAGCAGTTGAGGATAAAGGCTTTAGAAGGACTGACTTACATTAACAGTTAACACCGGCTTTATAATGCCCTTCTCCATGTCAAGGGAAGGATAACTCAAGAATTTCAGCATAGAATCTTATTCATAAGCATTGCCTGTACTCTACATTTTGTAGAGTGTAATTATAGATATGATAATACTGGAAGGGATAGGGGATAATGAAGATAAGATGCGGATTGATGCTACATAATCAACTACCAGTCCCTGGAAGTACAAGCGTTACAGGACAAAATGTACTGACAAGAGCAATGGGCTACACTTCTGCACTGGCATTGTCTGTGTATTCAACTTTTTGGTAAGATTAAATATAGATCTGATATTTTTTAGTAAATGGTGGGCGAGGAAGATAAGATGCAGAATGCTAAACAATAAACCAACCCCTCTTCCCATAATACAAGAGTGTTTTGAACACTGGTGTACTCTACAAAACGTTCTTATATTATGGGATGGAGGGAGTAGCTGTTAATGTAAGTACAGTGATAGACGACGTTCAGTCCTTACAAGAGGACCTGCAGAGCTAAACCTCTTCAAAAGCATTGGGTTGATTCTAAATTTATGTAAGAGTCCGTACGGATCTTATAATGTCCACCAAATGGACGATAACGAGGCTAACTTGTGCAGTGATGCTACATAATCAAACATCTATGAAAGTAAGTATGGTCATACACGGCAAGAGGTACTCACAACAGCAATGCAGTGCGCAGTATAGTTGCGAGATTCTGTGGTCCCTTGAGAATGAATGTTCTTCTGCTAACTGTTTTCGTACAAGTGAGATGTTAAGGCAAATGCAAAAATGTAGTTCAAATTGTGATGTGATATCATAGGTAGTACCTTACGCTGCAGACGAGACCAATGTGTAAAAGGATTATTCCAGTCACTGTCTGATAAATGTAGCACGGGAGACTTTACAGAAATTTCGTTTAGAGGCTTGCCATCGAAGTGCGCTTGCCTCAGGTAGGAACGATACTTCATCAACGAGTGCTTGAAAAGAGCAACCAACCCTTGCTCATCTTGACAATCCAGTTTGGTCCTCGCCTATTTAAAAGAATGAAATCTTGTGTCTTCTGTCAGCAGAAACATATGCAGTAATTACCATGAATAACATTACTACATTACTTACGCGTAAGTTGCAGAGGAAGACTGGAAATTGTTCTATGTCTGCAGTATAATCTTTCCATGAAGAAAAGATGCGCACAAAGTTCCTGAAAACAATATAAGCTTCGTCTTCTAAACTAGGAAGAAATGGAACAGGGGTCCTATTTGCTGCAATTGGGGCTCTCTCTGGTTCGAAAAGGGATTTGGCAACTGGATTTGGTGTACTCTTTGCTGGAATGGGGGTGAGGGAGTCCCGGATTAGGGGGTGTCCGGATGGCCGGACTACCATCATCGGCCGGACTATCATCGGCCGGACTATCATCATCGACCGGACTCCAAGACTATGAAGATACAAGATTGAAGACTTCACCCCGTGTCCGGAGGGGACTTTCCTTGGCGTGGAAGGCAAGCTTGGCGATACGGATATGTAGATCTCCTACCATTGTAACCGACTCTATGTAACCCTAGCCCTCTCCGGTGTCTATATAAACCGGATGGCTTTAGTCCGTAGGACTAGAACATCAACAACCCTTACAATCATACCATAGGCTAGCTTCTAGGGTTTAGCCTCCTTGATCTCGTGGTAGATCTACTCTTGTAAACATCCACAATATCAATATCAATCGAGCAGGACGTAGGGTTTTACCTCCATCAAGAGGGCCCAACACAGGTAAAACATCGTGTCCCTTGTCTCCTGTTACCATCCGCCTAGACGCACGTTCGGGACCCCCTACCGAGATCCGCCGGTTTTGACACCGACATTGGTGCTTTCATTGAGAGTTCCTCCGTGCCGCCACCGATAGGAAGGATGCCTCCTCCGCCTTCAAGGACGGTATTTTCGCCAAAGGAGCCCGCCGCCGCCAAACTATCCGGCTAGGTGGTTTTCTTATGACCGCCGTCCGCCACCGCTTCGACAATGACCTCTCAAGTCGTCAAAAGCAATTTTCACGCCAGCTCGAATTCTCCGAGCGGTGGATCCAATAGAGCTCTCGTCCAGAACGAGCTCTTGGATCGCATCGCCGCCTCGGGAGTCGCTTGACTACAAACAAATTGGGCTTAAAACCGATCCGAGAGAGATTAACTCTCCCAGTCACCCACCACGCTTGCGGTGGTAGAGGAACAATGCGGCGACGCTTCTCCTATATTGAAAACTAGTCATGTCCGGCTTCCAACCCTCCATGCCGGATTCCCGCGAGGGACGGACTTCGATCAAGCACTAAACTTAAAGTCGCATCGGACTGCACTCATTGGACAACGTCCAGCAATCCAAGCTTCCAAATTCGGAAACTTCTCGGCCTTCGAGCCTTGAGATGGGTAGGGTTCCGGACTTAATTCCACCCGCCCGCCCGGACATATGCGATCTATCTCTAATTCGCAAGAGCCCGCCGAGACAAGACATCACTCTCGGGCCGATTCCTCCCGTTATGGACAGGATAAAGGACTGCCGAGAGGAAAACGCAATCTCAATTTTTGCAATAATTGCACGGACGAGGAATCTTGAACGCCGCCACCGTCGTGAAATTACACGCTTTGCCGACCAAGGTCCATAGTACGAAAGTATTGTGCGATGGAGAGTTTCCTGACAACCGAAAATAAGTTTTGGGACAATCCGCCCCAATACAACCCTAGTCCGCAACAAAAGGGTGCATTACACTCAGGGCACCGGATAAAAAACCAAAAGCAAAACCCCATAAAGGGTACGGAACCGCATTAGAGGGATGGCTTAGCGGACCTGTAAAATTCACAAGATGTATATGCCGCCCCAACACATAGCCTTCGAGCATGTTGGATATTACGGCAGGTGGCCAAAAGTGGAGAGGAGCTTCTAGCCCTAGAAAACCACCCCAACAACATCGGTACGGTATCAACAGTCTTCGAGACTTTCGCATCAAATAATATGCGGAAACGAACAATCCGCAGCCTCACCGAAGTCTACCAAGTAGCAACAACCAATCCATGGAGCGACACAGCCATCACCTTCAACGCCAGCGACGAACCTACATTTCGGACAGCCCGAGCTCCAGCCGCACTGGTACTTAGTCCAATAGTAGACGGCTTTCGACTTACAAAAGTCCTCATGGATGGCGGCAGCGGATTAAACCTCATCTACGAGGAAACCCTTCAAAAATGGAAATAGACTGGAACCGTATTGAGCAAAGCAGCACAACCTTTAGAGGAATAATCCCTAGCCGGAGGCGCTACGCACAGGAAAAATCACACTCGATGTGGTATTCGCTCACGGACAATTACAGATCCGAAGAAGTCACGCTCCAAGTGGCCCTGCTCAACAGCGGATATCACGCTATATTAGGACGAGAGGCATTCACAATTTTTCAAGCCGCACCCCATTACGGGTACATGAAGCTCAAAATGCCCGGCCCGCGGAATAATCACTCTCGTTAGTGATCCGGACATAGCACTCCTACCAAAACAAAACAGCCGCATTAGCCTTAGAGGCACTATCCGAAGCCCTAGCGGCAGAGGAACTCACCACGCTGCGCTCTCGGTGAATAGGGACGATGTGATACTCGATAAGAGATCCAAGTCCACCTCCTTTAAACCAGCAGATGAAATAGTAAAATTCCAGGTCCACCCAACGGACCCGACAAAGACGGCCTCCATCGGGCACAATTGAACCTCGATGTGGACGCCAGACTGCGAGAATTCCTTCGAAAATTGGGACATTTTTCCGGCACCCCTCGGATATGCCCGAATCCCACGCAGATTGGCGAGAACACAGCCTAAACATCCTAAAAGGATTCAAGCCACCAAACAGGCTCTTCGACGATTTTCCAACCCAAAAGACAGGCAATGGGAGAAGAGCTAGCCAAACTATTGAAGCCGGATTCATCGAGACATCAAGCACCCGGATTGGCTAGCAAACCTGGTAATGGTACCAAAGAAGGACAAATCCTGGCGCCTATGTGTCGATTTCAAAGACCTAAATAAGGCCTGCCCAAAGGATCCTTCCCCTCCCAAGATCGACCAAATCATCGATGCCACCGCAGGCACGATTCATTGTGCTTCCCGGACGATACTCCGCTATCATCAAATCAAGATGGCGAAGCGGATCAAGTCGCAACGGCATTCATTACTCCATATGGACCATTCTGCTTCAACACGATGCCCTTCGGACTTAAAAACGCCGCGCAACATATCGCCGCATGATTCGTATATGTCCGCTACCCAGATCGGCAAAACAGTAGAGGCATACGAGACGACGTAGTCGCCAAAACTAAACACGCCGAAACTCTAGTAGACGACTTGAGGCTCACATTCGACAACCTCGAGCATATGACATCAAGCTGAATCCGAAAAATGCGTTTTGGTGTACCACCGGAAAGCTCTTGGGCTTCATTGTATCCGTAGAGGAATTGAAGCAAACCCAGCCAAGATCCGAGCTCACACAGCTAGATATCCCAAAAGACCTCAAGCAAATACAAAATTGATCGGATGCGTGGCGGCTCTAAGCCGCTTTATCTCCGCCTAGGAGAAAAGGCATTACCCTCTATCGCCTCCTTAGGCACACGAACACTTTGAGTGGACGGATGCTGCCACCGCCGGACTCAAGAAATAAAGGCCATATTGGCAACAACCGTCTGGCTGCCCCCAACCTGGGCGAACCAATGTTGTTATACATCGCAGCTACGCATCAAGTTGTAAGCGCGGTACTGCCGTCGAACGAGAAATGAAGGGCATAAATTCCCTCTTCAAAACCAGATACTACGATCCACCGTGTTAACCCCCGCAAGTCCTTTACCCGCACTATCGAAGATAGCATACCCGTGTTCATGGCATCCCGAAGTTCAAACTACTTTCAAGAGTGTTCGATAACAATGGCCTCAAGTACCACTTAACGACATTATAAACAACCGCGACGTGACGGGCAGGATTGCAAATGGGCCATTGAGCTCTTACCATTTGATATATCTTACAAACCTCGGCGAGCTATAAAGTCACAAGTTTTGGCTGACTTTGTCGCTGAATGGACCGGCCGAACTCCCTAAAGAATACGGCGATACTCCAATTGATTATGCACTTCGACGGCTCTAAAATGTTAGCCGGATGGGGCTGGCGTCGATTGACGCCCCCAACCGGGACACAGTCCAATACGTACTTCAGATAATGTACACGGACTCCAACAACGCAGCGAATACGAGGCCCTTTACATGGTCTCCGGATGGCAATCTCCATGGGCATTCAACGCCTAGAGGTGCGCGATTCAAACCTCGCAATATCCCAAATAAACGGAGACTTTGACGCCAAAGATCCGAAAATGGCAGCATATCGCAATGCTGTCCTAAAATGTCAACCCGGTTCAAGGACTGAATTCCATCACGTAGCCGGGATAATAACCAAGCAGCCGACGATCGGCATGCATTGGCGCAAAACGCGACGCTGTCCCTCCTAACATCTTCCTCGAACGGCTCTTCAAGCCATCCGTATTATGGGAAGAGGAGTCCGAACTAACAAACCGGAACAAACCGCACCAACCGCGATTCAGCCGATGATATAACACCTTCCGCCCACGACATAATGGCAGTAATTGCCCGTGGATGAACCATTCTCGCCTACTTGCTTAGGCAAGAGCTTCCGAAGACCAAAATGAGGCCCGCTGCATTGTCCGACGATCTAAAGCCTACAAGGTCTATGAGGAGAACTTTATAAGAAAAGTACAACCGAGTCCTTCAAAGGTGTATCTCCAAGAGGAAGGGCGAAACCTCCTGGCTGAAATTCATGCCGGACTAGGCGGACACCACGCCCAGCTCGGGCCCTTGTAGGAAAGGCATTCCGACAGGATTTTATCGCCGACGGCCCGAGCAGATGCTCAGACTTAGTCCAAAGATGCGCGGTTGTCGCCTCTTTGCTAATCGAGCCATATGCCACCCACCGCCTCAAAACTATACCCATTACCCGGCCATTCATGGTCAGGGGCTTGACATGGTTGGACCACTTAAAGGGGGAACCCACAAGCAAAGGTACCTATTGGTCATGGTGGATAAATTCACCAAATGGATAGAGGCCAAGCCAGTTAAAACGGCAGAGTCCGGACCAGTGATAGACTTCATATCCGGGGTAGTACACCGTTATGGTGTCCCCCACAGCATCATCATCGATAACGGCACGAACTTCACCGCCGATGAGGTTAAATAATGGTGCAAAAATATGGGCATTGTAGGTGTCAAAACCGGCGGATCTCGGGTAGGGGGTCCCGAACTGTGCGTCTTAGGCGGATGGTAACAGGAGACAAGGGACACGATGTTTACCCAGGTTCGGGCCCTCTTGATGGAGGTAAAACCCTACGTCCTGCTTGATTGATATTGATATTGTGGATGTTTACAAGAGTGGATCTACCACGAGATCAAGGAGGCTAAACCCTAGAAGCTATCCTATGGTATGATTGTAAGGGTTGTTGTGATTGTTGTCCTACGGACTAAAGCCATCCGGTTTATATAGACACCGGAGAGGGCTAGGGTTACATAGAGTCGGTTACAATGGTAGGAGATCTACATATCCGGATCGCCAAGCTTGCCTTCCACGCCAAGGAAAGTCCCATCCGGACACGGGGAAGTCTTCAATCTTGTATCTTCATAGTCTTGGAGTCCGTCGATGATGATAGTCCGCAAATGATAGTCCGCCGATGATGGTAGTCCGCTATCCGGACACCCCTAATCCAGGACTCCTCAAGAGCTCCCTAACCAGGCTTCAATGACGATAAGTCCGGCGTATACTGCTTGGCATTGCAAGGCGGGTTCCTCCTCCAAATGATAGAAGATTGGGAACACCAGATAGTGTCCGCTCGCAAAATAAATTCCACATTCCAATCCAGAGAGAATAATGATATACACAAGTTCAATCTGCGACGTTTTCCGTGGCATGACGTCACACCACTACCAAGCCATTACTCGAATTGTTTTTACTTTACCACCTCGGTGCATTTAGCGAAGCGGTTTCTTGGCACGCCTTGTCGAAGCAGTAGATCGTGTTTCCTTAATCCGGGATTCTCATCAATACGGCGCGGTAACCCAACCGCATCATTGATGGTGACGCTTGGGAGATAAGCGAGTTTTACCAGGCCGGTGGGGACGCGTGAGATTTCGCCTACCATATAAGGGATAAGGATTCACCTTCTCACCCACGCCTTCTTCCTCCTTTGCTTATCCATCTCCAAGACTCGAGCTCCAGCGCCCAAGTTCGTGCATCTCGCTCAACCTTCTCCGACCATGTCCGGAGCGGAGGTAAATGGTTGGCCTCCACCGCTAAGGAGGAGCAATCGCCAAACGCGCTTGGCGCCGATACCTCTCCGCGATATCACAGACCGCTGCCCGACGAGGGGCAGCTCATCCCCACCCCTAGGCCCCATGAGAGGGTCGTCTTTCTTTCCCACTTCCTCCATGGACTGGGCTTTCCACTTCACCCCTTTGTCCGGGGCTCATGTTCTACTACGGCCTGGATTTCCATGATCCGGCGCCAACTTCATCCTCAACATCTCGGCGCTTATCGTCAGGTGCGAGGCCTTCCTTCGCATCCAGCCCCACTTCGCTTGTGGCTCAAGACCTACAATGTCAAGCCAAAGGTAGTGAAGGGCATTCAAGCGAGTGCGGAGGCGCCATGTTGGGCAAGATGCCCAACGCCCTTTAGTTCAAGGGCCTTCGTGGAATCCGCCAAGGGGTGGCAATCGGGTGGTTCTACATCACCGAGCCGCGACCCTAAATGGGCTGCGCCCCGAAGTTTAGATCAGGTATCCCCACGCAGCTCACCTCTTGGAAAGAGAAGGGCTTGCTGTGGGGCAGTTTGAAGGAGCCGACGGACTCCGCACTGTATCAAGAAGCCGGTGAAGAAGCTCAGCTGGTTAACGTGGTACAAGTCATGCTCGTCCGCCGATTCTCCCATGCCAAGAGCGGGCATTCAATCTATGGGAGTTCGATCCGAACAGCACCAGCGCTGAACAAGCTCTTCGACACAACGTACGAAGGCGCCTGGAAGGTGCTGTTAAAGGCGCCAAGCCTCGCATCCGCGATCAAGATCGCGATTTCACTCGCAGCGCCAGTCGACGAGGTAAGTGATTCTACCCTTTACGGGACACTCGATTTCCATAGTTTGACTCTATGCGGGTTTTAATTTCCCTTTTCCTTTGACAGACTGGATGAAGAAGGCGGAGCAGATTACCGTCCGGCCCTATGCCGAAAATCCAAGAGACGCCGCCTAGCGAGGCTGCTGGTTCCGCACCGCACGTGGTGCCGGAGAAGAAGGCCAAGAAGGAGGCCACGGGTGCTCGAAAGAGTGCCCGCTTTCAGTGTCCGACGACTGGGGGCTGACTCCTCCCCGAAAATGAGGAGGAGGAAGAGGATTCTCTCCCAGAGGAGGGAGAGAGGAAGAGGAAGGCTTCCCAAACTGGGAGGCCAGAGGGTCCAAGAGGGAAGGACTATTCCCGGACAGCTCTGCCAACATCAACGCTATGAGGAAGAATGGCCTTCAAGGGCTAGCCTCCGCGAGATCGTAAGTATCCGGATTCCTGAATGATTTATAGTTTTTTTTCTGCGCCACATAGTGTCATTCTAACACCGCATGCTACCTGTAGTCCGGCCGTTGATGATCTCCCGCTTCATCGAAGGGTCGTTGGCTTCGCTGGATGTAGACTCCATCCCGACCGCCTCCACCTCGCGACGCCGAAGACGCCGAGGTGGGATCCCCGAGGGGACCCACTAGGGGAGGTTCGAGGCGCCAAAGGCGCCTCCGACTTCGCCCGACTCGCAACGGAACCCGCAGCGGTTCCGAGTCCGGCAGCGCCCTTCGATCAAGGGCAAGATTGGACGCCGGGCGGCTTCCGGCCCAACCGAGCCGCCGGCAATTTGTTGAGGCGCTGCAGAGCGCCCATCGAGGAAGAACACCGCACTATTATGAGTGCGGTGATTCAAAGGTGCAGCTCGCCAAAGGCGGGCTGACCAAGCTCGCAATAGCCTTCTATCGTGCTTTGAGGTAAGAAGTTAAAACATGCAAAGTAATACCGCATAGACAAGAGCCCCGATGCTCGGTTTGGTGTTCGGAAAGAAAAGCCGGACCGAGGATCTTAAAACGATATACGCAGGGTTGCTAAAAATTATGTCAATATGGGTTGCAGGCTGCTGCTGACCTCCGCCGCATTGATCATGGAGGTCGGTGCATTGAAGCAGAGCTTGAGCGGTCCGGCAAGAGCTCGGTCACCAGAAGCAGCTCCAAGATAAAGAAGGTGAGTAACACCACTTTGAACTTGTACCTTATGTAAAAGGATTTAGGTTATACAAAAATAACAAGGATAACATGGGTACCGCAGGGCCACGAACGAGGTGGCGGCCTGGGGAGGCCATGTCCGCGGTCAACGCAATGCGCCACGGAACGGGCAGACCGAGAAAAGCAAGAGGCGAGGGTGGCGGTGGTTCAGCAAGAGCTCCGTGCCTCATGGAAAAGCATGAGAGTTTGGAGCGTGACTCAAAGACTCGAGAGTCCAAGCTTGCCCCGGCTCTCGAAAGCGCCTAAAACCGCCAAGGCCGAGGCCCATAAGGCCCTTCAGAGGTTGAATTGATGAAGAAGATAGCGGCGGGTAAGGCATTTTGCATGCAAAGCAAGCATGTGAATGTAAATTACGTGATACTTACCCGAATTCGGAGCTCTCCAGGGGCGTTTGCAGATCTGCCTCGCAGCGTGGCTGATGCCGCCGCATTCTACCGAGCCGAGGAGGGGAGCTCAACGGAGAAGGTCTTCGTCTCAAGATGTCGAGGCTGGCCATCCGGTGTTTCTAGCGACCAAATGAAGCAGCTGGTCGAGCTTCACAAGGTGGCCGAGCAGGCCATGAAGGGGCTCATAGTCCGGCTGTGGCCCGGAGAGGCCATGCCTGGGAGCTACTTCGGCCTCACGTGACGGCTGGTGGAAGCGTGCCCCTGGGTGAAGGTTATCAAGCGCTCCGCCTGTATTGAAGGTGCTCGTCGGGCCCTTGCCCGCGCAAAGGTGCATTGGGGCAAGCTGGATGCGGAGAAGCTAATCATCGACGCGCCACCAGCGGGCAAGGAGCATCGACGCCCAACTTTACTATAAGGCTGTCCTCAAGGGTGCCCGCAAGATTGCGGATGAGTGCCCTGTGGATGTAATTATTGAGTGAATTCGCAATGTGTTATCCTGCGCTGAAGACTTTGTTCATATGCGCTAAGCAACGCTTGTTTAATTTAAAATATTACCTTCAGGCGGCCGCTTATTTAATCTGAGAGATGGCAAGTCGTCGGCTTCAGCCCCCATGCCACGAGAAAGGCTGGGTGTTCGGATAAACTTGAGCACTCTTGTTCCCATTTTGGGTCCATCTAGGAGGCGCCAACACAACGAACCAGCAACCGGACTTATAGTGCTTGAACACTCTCACTTAGCCATAAAATTCTACAATTTTAAATTTCGGCGAAGCCCCTAGTATTCGAAGACCAATTGGGGCGCTATCCACGCCTTCATCGGACATAATCCGAACTTCGCCAAGCGGCGAGGTCTTTAAGGACCCAAAAGGACCTCTCTAACAACGACCAGCCTCACGCCTTATCAAGCCGGGTCAGTTTTAGCTTTCTCCATCGAGGCGTTAACCCGCTCAACCGGGCGCAATCGCAGTGGTTCTCCCAGCTACCTTAGCCGATAGAACGGAAACATAAGGTGCCAAACATGGGAGCCGGCAAACCCAACTATAGACCCAAGACATGATTCGAGCCGATTCATATAATGCTATAAGTTCGGGTGCCGACTTGTGAAAGTGTGCGGACTTTATCACACCATAAAGCCGAGGACATAAGCCCTCGTGTGTTTGGTCGTACTAAGATGCACGGGTGCAACATGTCGTAAATGAACATATATATATAAAGTAATGCAATTAAAGGCAAAAAGTGCTGCATTTTATTCGAGAAGATATGCTATCGTATGGAATGATACAAATAGTGCGGAAAGCAAGGGATTGGACGAATTAAAGGCGCCTCTCTCGTGGTAGGCCATGAATGTTGTATTTGAACAAATTTAATGCTCGTGATGGAGACCACCGAGTGTTCATCGCGGCCTTAGTCCTTCCCTGGCTGTTGCATCATGAGTTCGGCCGGTTCGCCACCGGACTGAGTTCTGTATAAAAAAGAGAAAATAAAACAAAAAAGAGCGACACACTTGGGAGCCCCTGGTGTGGTTGGACCGCACTGGTCTCATAGTGGTGGTGCCCTTCCCCTATGCCCATGGTATCTCCGTATGTAATTATGTACGCGAGAGTATGTTTTGCAGTTTTGCGAGGGCTGGGGTTAGCCGATTGTTACGCTGCGACGGAACGTGCTGTGGTCTTGGTTGATGTTGCTCCGGCGCGTTTGATCGTGTCCGGTCGCTTAACGGCCGGACTCGAGAATTTCCTTAACAGGCTGCTCAGATTTCTGCCGCGAGAGCCGCCAGATGTTCCTCCGCTCGAGGGAGCGCCCGTGTTTCCATTGACCGTGATGACTCCACGAGGGCCTCGCATCTTGAGCTTAAGGTATGCATAATGTGGCACCACGCTGAAATTTGCGAACGCGTTCGTCCGAAAGCAGAGCGTGATAGCCGCCATGAACGGGACTATGTTGAAGATTAACTCTCGCCGAAATTATCCGGGATCCGAAGATCACTTCAGCAGTAATCGAGCCTGTATAATTGGCCTCGACACCGGTATGACGCCTTTGAAGGTCGCCGCGTTGTAGGTTTAATCTTTGAAGGGTCTATGCCCATCTTGCGATCGTATCCCGATAAAGCAGGTTCAGGCTATTGCCGCCGTCCATCGTGACTCTCGTGAGGTGAAATCCATCAACGATTGGGTCTAAAACCATCGCGCGAATCCGCCATGGCGGATACTAGTCGGATGGTCTCTTCGATCGAAAGTGATCGGGCAAGAGGACCATGGGTTGAATTTTGGGGCGATCGCTCCCTCGCAGATACGCCCTTTAGTGCACGCTCGCCCCCTCTTGGGAATATGCGCTATGATATCATGTTTACCGTCCGAACTTGAGGGGGAATCCTTTGTCCTCTCGTTGTTCGCAGCCGGGTCTCTTCCTCATCATCGCTGTAGCCCCTTGTCACTGTTTTCGCGACACTTGCTCGCTCGCTTGAATACCCAACAATCTATGTTGGTATGGTTAGCCGGCTTTTCGGGGTACCATGTATTTGACAAGAGCGGTCGAGTATCCGGTCCAAATTGACGGGCCCGGAGTGGTTCTTTGAATGGCTTCTTCCGCTGACCGGTTTGAGCTCGAATCCGCATTGACCGCCGATCCTCATTGCTGCCGCCACACGCGGCGCTTTGTTTTGTTTCGACGCAACCTGCCATTGCGGTCCTTAGTATCCGGACTGCCAGATTTTTGCTAAGGTTGTTACCGCGAAGCGAGCCAGTTATCCTCTCCCGCACGTAAGCGGGTCATGAGGGATGTGAGGGCGCCATAGATTTCGCTTCTCCCGCCCTAGGTGCCGGGCCAGCCACTCGTCACGGATGTTATGTTTGAAGGCAGCGAGTCCCTCTGCATCCGGACAGTCGACGATTTGATTTTTCTTTGTTAGGAACCGTGTCCAGAATTACCTGGCCGATTCGTCTGGCTGCTGGATTATGTGGCTTAGGTCATCTGCGTCTGGTGGTCGCACATACGTGCCTTGGAAGTTGTCGAGGAATGCGGCTTCCGGGTCTTCCCAGCATCCAATTGACTCTACGGGCAGGCTGTTAAGCCAATGCCGAGCTGGTCCTTGAAGCTTGAGCGAGATATTTGATGGCGTGAAGATTGCCGCCATGGGCCATGTGTATATGGAGAAGATAATCCTCAATCCAGACTGCGGGTCTGCTGTGCCATCGTAGGATTCGATATTAACGGGTTTGAACCCTTCAGGGATTTGATGATCCATTACTTCGCCGCGAAGCATAGTGGGTGTGCGGCGCCTATATTGAGCGATATCGCGACGTAGCTCGAGAGAGCGTTGTTCCTGTGTTCGCCCGCCGAGTAGTTGTATCCGTGCGACGGTATTCGCCGGGGTCGTGGGCGCCCACGTGATCCATAGATAGATCTGGATTGTCTTGCCTTGTCCTCCAATATATCTTGCAAGTCCGCGCTGCTTCCCCCGGCTTCTTGCTTTTAGAGCGATGCCGGGTACGGTTTTGGTGGAGGGCTTACACGCCTCTATCGCGCCACGGGTGGTCGGTCTGCCGTGTTGTGCGCTGGTGATGCTGCCTCCTCTAATCGGGGAGCAACTTGCGCTTTGGGTAACTTTGGAGGGGCGCTCGAGTTCAGATTTTCGACGCGAGGACCTCGGTCCATCTGTCGGCCAAGAGGTCTTGATCAGCTTGAAGCTGTTGTTGCTTTTTCTTTAGGCTGTTTGTCGTGGCCATTAGCCTGCGCCTAAAATGCTCTTGCTCGACGGTATCCTCGTGCACGACAAATTAAGTCCGCCGAGGCTTGCCTCGCCTCCGGAGGGAGGTAAGTAGTTGTCATCCTCGACCTCATCGCCTCGCCGCCTCTCCCGAGGGCTTGCTTCGCCTTCCTCGCTGGATCGTCTTTGGAGGGAGTTGTCTTCGCACTGCTTGGGGTGTTATTATCTCCGTGCCGAATCTCCATTCTTGCCGTGGCGGATTTAGAACGGCGCCGCTAACGCCGGGCGCTTGGGCTGTTTCTTTAAGGAATCGGCCTCCGCTGCTTCTTCGCCGCCCCCATCTTTTGGGGTGTCCACCATGTATATGTCATATGACGAGGTGGTTTTCCAAAGGTCCTGTAGGCACCGGTTCTTGGTAGTCTCCGCATCGCCGTCCATACCGCCGATGTCTTCGGAGTCATAGTCGAGCACGCCGCTTAAATCGCTGATGGTGGCTACGGCGGGTGGTGGGTGGGATCTGGATTTCTTCGCCATCCGCTGTCCCAACCGCCCCGGCCGTAGTTCGCCAGGCTCTCCGGATAGTGAGAGATGCTTCAATGAATTTATGATATCGCCAAGGGCGAAAAGCTGAAAGATGTCCGCGTGGTGAATTCCATGATCGGCGCCAATCGGATTCGACCGGCGGGGGCGAGGAGGTTCGAGTCCGCAGGAGTCCGCACCTCGAGTCATGGGCTTTACCGGACAAGGTAAGTGTTCGCCCATCGCCAGTAGAATTATGGCTCCCGAGGCGGTGTCCAGCCATCCGCCCTCGATTCGAGCGATCGCTCCGACTATGAGTCGGAGCGGATCCGGCGCGCCTCAAGGTGCTTTCCGCGGCGAGTTAGGTCATGCCCATCGTGACAAAGACGGCGCTTAGGTTGTGGCTCGATCCATCGAGATCAAGTCCCCGGATATCGGCCGTGAAGTTTAAGCTTCCAAACCTGACTCGACGGCCAGGGGCGAAGCTTCGATCTGCTCCAGATGGCCAAGGGAGTTGGCCCGCAGACGGTGAAGCCGCCGAATACGAAGATCTGTCCGGGAGAAAGGTCTCACCCAGACTGCGCCGTTGTTGATTGAAGAGGCCATCAAGCCTATCGGTGATGACACAGAGGAACTTTCAATGAGAGCACCAATGTCGGTGTCAAAACCGGCGGATCTCGGTAGGGGGTCCCGAATCGCAGCGCCTTAGGCGGATGGTAACAGGAGACAAGGGACACGATGTTTACCTGTGTTCGGGCCCTCTTGATGGAGGTAAAACCCACGTCCCGCTTGATTGATATTGATATTGTGGATGTTTACAAGAGTGGATCTACCACGAGATCAAGGAGGCTAAACCCTAGAAGCTAGCCTATGGTATGATTGTAAGGGTTGTTGTGATTGTTGTCCTACGGACTAAAGCCATCCGGTTTATATAGACACCGGAGAGGGCTAGGGTTACATAGAGTCGGTTACAATGGTAGGAGATCTACATATCCGGATCGCCAAGCTTGCCTTCCACGCCAAGGAAAGTCCCATCCGGACACGGGGGGAAGTCTTCAATCTTGTATCTTCATAGTCTTGGAGTCCGGTCGATGATGATAGTTCGGCAAATGATAGTCCGGCTGATGATGGTAGTCCGGCTATCCGGACACCCCCTAATCCAGGACTCCCTCAGGCATCAAGCTCGATTACGCTTCAGTCTATCATCCTCAAACCAACGGTCAAGTGGAACGAGCAAATGGTCTAATAATGAGCGGCATCAAACCCAGACTAGTGCGGTCCCTTACGAAATCTGACACGCACTGGGTAGAGGAGCTCGACTCCGTACTCTGGGGGCTGCGGACAACGCCTAACCGTACTACCGGATTTACACTATTCTTTATGGTATACGGCGCAAAAGCAGTTTTGCCCTGCGACATCATTCATGACTCACCTCGAAAGCGCGTATACGAAGAAAGAGAAGCCGAGTTGGATCGGCAGGACAGCTTGGACGCATTGAGGAAGAGCGACATCGCCAAGGCTTGTTACGCATTTTATCGCCAGCAGGCTCAAGATATCAAAGCGTAGAAGTACAGGCCAAGACTTACAACGTTGGTGAACTGGTTCTACGCTGCCGGACAAGAAAAAGGACAAGCTCAAGCACAAATGGGAAGGCCCTTCATCATCGATCAAGTCCTGACCGCGGAGCGCATACCGTCACTTAAATGCATCGGATAACCGACTCGAGCGAACCCATGGAACGCAGCCCGCCTCGACGATTCTATGCCTAGCGCTGACTAAGAGTTCGCCCTTTCCCCGCCCAAATAATTTTTTTACTTTAGCTGCCTTCGCTTATCTTTTCTTCTCAACCCTATTCATCCAAGCCTCAAAGGGCCTACTTGCGCAACGTCACAAGAATTGATGTGCTATCCGCACTCATTATACACGGGGCTTCTTTACCGAAGCTTAATTATACGGGCTTATGCCCAAAGACATGTCAAGCCTCCACATGTACCTTTTATTCACCATTATATGCATCGATATGACTTAAGTTTTGGCCAAGCTGGGTTGCTCGCCTCTGTGCTTACCCCTCGCTCCCGATTGTTCGCTAGGAGGTAAAGGAGCACCTCTGCGATTATTCTGCCGGTCAGCGGATGTGTACCTCGACCGGGTGAAGCCGAAAGCTAGCGTTCTTAAGGGAATATTCGGTCGGTGACTTAAAAGACGATTTTTATCCACTTATTTATCTGCCCCGGATGTTTTTTCTGCTTTTTATGCAGACCGACATGCACTTTAGGGCATGCCACCCCGAAGGAAGGAACCCTTAACGGAACTATTCTCCTGGAAGATGTTTCTTACTACCCATGTAATATAACATAACTAGTTGGGCACTTGTCCGATAAAGCATCGATGACCCCTCGCTCGGGTCTCCATGCATACCCCGGTTGTTTCATAACCGAGACGGTATTCGGACACACTCCGGACTCTAGGGTCCCGAGGTCGGGCGAAAAGGAAGGCAAAGACAAACGATCTACAATCTGCTAGAAGGCATTTTGTATGTCATTTTACAATACATTGTCAAATCGACCGGTTGTATTCTTCCTCAATCCCGCCTAACAGGTGTCTAATTTACATCTGTTGGGAAAATTTAGCGCCAGCTCCACTTGGCCGTATGCTAAACTCACAGGATCTCCTTCCCATCAGCCCCACAGTCCGACTTCAGCCATGTGGTTGGGATCCGCCTTCTTGTACCGCGTCTTTACCATGGCCTGTGCCTCCACAGCACCTTGGCGGCAGGCGAAATCTTCCATAAATGGAAGCGCTGCCGCACTCCTGCGCTTCTCCGCAAGCTCCCCAAGACCCTCGGGTAAGGAGAAGGCTGGCCACAACGCTGGATGACGCCGCTCATTGCCCGCCGAACTTCGCTCGATCAGTTGCAACAATTCGAAGTTGATCACCCGCTGATACGGGCATCTCCTCCGCAGGCGCACTGTGAGCATACCTGCATATATATTCATCAATTGACTTCCTCGCCAACTCCTCTTTGCAAAGGAGTTCGCTCAAGCACTTACTATATATGCCGCAATGAAGCCGCTGATTCTCCTTAACGGAGCCCGACAGCTCGCCCGAACGCTTTTCACCTCTTCTCCAAGCTGGGCATGGGCATCCTGGAGCTTGTTCCTTTCATGCTGCACCTTATGCAGCACCTCTCGCCGCCTTTAGTTGGCGCAGAAGTTCTTGCCTGTCCGGATCTTGTCCGCAGCACCTGCAACGCCATTTTTCTTTCAGGCTTGCGCAAAGGCCAAACGCTACTTATCTTTCTAAAATAATGCGTTACAGGAGAGGTCCTGCGTTTCCTCCTCCTCATACGTAAAGTGCGGCCTCCAGTTGGGCCTTGCACTCTTGCAGCTCCCGAGACAGTTGGGTATTCTTCTCGGTAAGATCCTATTGTTTCATATGATCCTTAAATCAGTTAATATAACTACTTTAAGTCTCGGGGCTCTTGCATATACAACTATTAAATTCTCTTACCCGTATGTCTTTTACATACCGCTCCGTGGCTCTGATAAAACCATCTTGAGCAGCACGAAGGTGCGCGTCCCCCGTGTTAAAGGCATTCAACGCCTCGGGGGAGAAGCACGCGTCACGAAATACTATCCGGCGGCGCCTGTGATTCAGGGCACTCTCCACCTCGCACTTGGTGGCGACAGTCTGTCGGCATCCTCGGTCGGAGGAACGTCCGGCTCGCGCTTTGCGCCGCCTCCCCTCCTCGACCAAAAGGGAGCCCGCTGGTAGAGGTTGGATTGACAACTTCCACGCCCGCAGTCCCGCGGACGCTTTTTTCCCTATAAAAGTCATGAGCACTCAAACGCTTCCTAGGAACGTTGCTCTAAATACTGAATTGTGAGCTACACCTTTGCGGCGACGTTTCAGTCCGCAAGCCGGCCTCTTCCGCCTCTCGGTCCGAATCGCCCTTGTTGGTCAGCCACCGCTGGCTCGGCTTCTCGCCCTAGAGGCGCCTCCTGCACAAAGGCCATCATATACGGTGGTCGAAATAAGCAAGGAAGGAATGACGGTGTCGGGGCTTCGCCGCAATCACCGGGAAGCCGGATATAGTCCGGATAGTCGGCCGTGATGGCGACTAAAGCATTGTCCATGCTGAGCTGGTGGAACACCCGCCGATTAGCTCCACCTTTATGTCCGGATCCTCTTCGGAGGCCGGATCCCGGGATCTCTCTGGATCCTCGGGCTGCGGAGCCGGACTTAGCATGCCCTCCACGGTCCGGCGCAGTTCCTGCGTCGAAAGAAGAACACAATATAAGAAACTTAAGTTTCGAAAGGCACGGGTCGGACACGCTGAGTGTTCGCTTACCCAAGGCCGGGGATTATTCATGGAAAACCCATTTAACGGGTTCGTCCGAAGGAAATCCTCCTTCTCCCCCTTATACAGGTCGGACAAGATCATCACCAGATCTTCGGCCGAATCCGGCCCTTTGCGGCCATGACGGGTGGCATCGTCCTCCCCGTTGAAATCCCACATGGGATGGCCCCTGTATTGTAGTGGTTGCACCCCCCCGCGTAATGCATGTTGCCATGATTCCAATCATGGTCAACCCGGCATGGGCCAGTAACCTTATTCGGCCCATCAAATAATGGACGCTCTTGTCTTCCTCCAGATGGGGGCTCCGTGGACGCCAACTAAGGCGTTTCTTCAGAGGAGCATTGCTGAACTCCGAGGCCGATCCGAACAGGGTCCGCAGCGAGCGCCTTCTATATAAAACCATTCAAGGCCGTCTCATGGCGCATTCTTAGGGGTTCCGGATGGATATCCGGTCCCGCAATGCGCCATATTTCGGCGCCGCCCACTTGATATATGGACCCCACGTGAGAGCGGGGTACAAGGCAGAACAACCTCTTCCACAGCGTGAAGTGGGGCTCGACGCCCAGGAAAAGCTCGCAAAGAGCTACATAACCCACAATATGCAGGATTGAGGCGGGCGTGAGGTGATGAAGCCGAGTCCGTAGAACTCCGTGAGCCCGCGGAGGAATGGATGTACAGGAAATCCGAGCCCCCTTATCAGATAGGGGACGAAGCATACTCGCTCCCCTTTGTTGGGATTTGGGGTAACCTCCGCTTGCTTCCCACCTTTGTAGGTGGCCAGCCCGGCTCGAACCGGAACCATGAAGGCCGGAGGGAGATATCCCCCCATTTGGAGCTTCACCAGCTCGTTGTGCGGAACAGAGCATCTCCTCCAATCTCCCCGCAAAGGGCCGAGCGCGAGAAGAGGAGCCGTTGACGGTCCATGATGGAATGGATTCTTGGTCGAAAGCGCTCCGATGAGAATTTGCGAGAGGAAGATGGTGATTTGGATCTGGATTCTTGCCTCCCTTATAGGCAGATTGTTCGCACAACTAGGGGGTAAAACATAAAAGACACCTGGCTTTTCACATTCGGCGACAGCGTGGAAGAAGGCCATTATTAGGCGTGGAAGCCGAGACGCGCAACATCGATAAGGAAGCTGGACACTGTTCGCAGTACGTAGGACTTGAAGGAGAACCCGCCTTGCAACGCCAAGACTACACGCATGCTGGACTTATCGTCATTGAAGCCTGGTTCGGGGCTACCGAGGAGTCCCGGATTAGGGGTGTCCAGATGGCGGACTACCATCATCGGCGGACTATCATCGGCCGGACTATCATCATCGACCGGACTCCAAGACTATGAAGATACAAGATTGAAGACTTCGCCCCGTGTCCGGAGGGGACTTTCCTTGGCGTGGAAGGCAAGCTTGGCGATACGGATATGTAGATCTCCTACCATTGTAACCGACTCTATGTAACCCTAGCCCTCTCCGGTGTCTATATAAACCGGATGGCTTTAGTCCGTAGGACTAGAACATCAACAACCCTTACAATCATACCATAGGCTAGCTTCTAGGGTTTAGCCTCCTTGATCTCGTGGTAGATCTACTCTTGTAAACATCCACAATATCAATATCAATCGAGTAGGACGTAGGGTTTTACCTCCATCAAGAGGGCCCGAACCTGGGTAAAACATCGTGTCCCTTGTCTCCTGTTACCATCCGCCTAGACGCACAGTTCGGGACCCCCTACCTGAGATCCGCCGGTTTTGACACCGACAGGGGGGTTTTGCATCGTAGAGCTGGTGCTATGTCAACTGGCATCATCATACTGTTTGCTGCAGTTGGGGTCTGCTGAGTTGGGGCATCAGAAATGACCAGTGTAGTAGGGCTAGAGTCTGCTAGAGTTGGGGTCGTGTTTTGTGGGTCAAGTGATATTGCAACTACACTTAATGGGCTATTTGATTTATCAGGTGTCACTACCTTTTCAAAATACTTTGCCCGTGCTCCTCTACGATCAGCAATCGCCCTCTTCCTTTTGAACGTCCGATACACAAGAACAACATTTGAATGGATAAATATGGTATGATGATAGATGGAATATGTGCTGAAAATGGATAGGCAGGGCGTATTCACATACACGATGTGTAAACTAAGCTAATGGCAGTGCAACAAAGTAGAAGCAATGCAAAGCACCAGTTGCAAGATATGTGCGACCAATATAACCTTGGAAAGTTAGAGCAAACACCTTGATGGGTGAATAAGATAGGGCATCTGCCTCTGACTCCTCCACTAGGGAGCTACATTGACTTAGGTCTCCCTCTAGCTCAGAATCACTGTTAGGATCATATTATGAGCATGAATCTGTAGGTGGAGAGCGTTTGCATTGCATTGCATCCAGAGTTGATTTCAGTCCCTTAATGCCAAGTTTGATAGCCATGGCATTGTTCTGCTTTATTCTTTTCATGCGCGCAAGCTCATAATCATTATGATGCTGTTCATAATCTGAGATTCATGAAAACATAAAAAGTAGTCAAATTGTCTATGGAATGCATTGCGTTCAACTCGAAGAGTGTCTCCGTATAAACCCCTGCATATGCAAAGTTCACTCCCAACCGTGCTGACCAGACCACACACAGAAATACACACCTCTTATGTCTCTATAACAGGCAGACACACATTTCAAAACTGAAGTAGGAACATTAGAATCATATCAAATTCGTATTTGAACAAATAAACTAAGGAATTATGAGTGTCATAATGTTTGGCTTCAAGGGTGGAGTGCTGGTATAGTGCGACACAAAGCAGGTAGGCAGATTGTATTCCATGTAAAAGATCGTAGTCTATGTAAAAGCTGGAAATGACACTTTCTTTCTATACAATGAGTGTTTGCTGCCCACACATGATGGAAGAGATCACACATAGAAATACTATTCACTCATGTCTGCAGTTCCAGTATTTTGAAACAGGGTGGTCCACCCTAAAAGAATATTGGCAACAAATATGAAAAGGCAAGCATAGATGTAGTGAATCAATCATTTACTTGTGAGCTTACTAGGGCAAGTAAGCAGAATTGTAACTGCAGTAAGAGACCGTCCAAAATCTGAATCAAGAAGTTTGTCTAGCACTTATTGTTTGCAACTAATCGACATGAATAATTGGATATCATATTGAATGAGTAAGAAAGACAAGTAAAATTGTCAACAAACCTGGACTGTAGTAGTAATCTGGGTCAATGTCACTACGGCCAACAATCCAAAATGACTAGTGTCTGTTCCTAGGGCCGGAATTTTGAAACCCTATGAACTTTATAGGTACTAAAGATTACTGAAATACGTTTGAACCATTAAGTGTAGGTAACACTCAGCACACAACAAACCCTAATGACAGTCCTGCCTAATGAGTAATGAATCAATTAGAAAATGGGTGATGAGGAGTGGCTGCTGAGTGTTGAGGACGTATCTCAGGATAAATCGGGTTGGCTTAGTGGGTGATGCACGCTTGAGCCCTGAACGGACTAGGAAGATAGGCACGGCGGCGCGCCCGGGCAGCGGTGATGCTGTTGGGCAAGCGGCTCCTGACCTCCTGTTAGTCTGGCGTCTCCTCCTAGAGTCATGCCGTCCGGGGACGGCAAGTCGCCGACGAGGTAGGCGGCTGCGGGCGAGTAGAGATTGGAAGCACGCAGCAGAACAGGGGGAATCGGGGCCTGGGCTGACCCAAAATCCTAGGGTGGGTTGTGGCCCACCGTGGGCACCCTGTAGAGATACACACCCGAGCGGCGAACATGCATTTTCGAAACTAAATTAGGAACATTTAGCTGACCAATTAAACGACTGTTTGAATAATAACATATTCGTATTTGAACAACTAAGCTTCTTTAGCTTGATGGGTGGACCACTGCTATTATGACACGAAGCACGTATGCTGATCGTATAGTGATCATAAAAGGGGGAAACCCTAAGCATTTTTTTAGAAAAAGAGGGTTTCCCCTTTGATTTCTATTAAATAAACCACCACGGAACCAACTATATCAATTAAACCCTATTATGACTGTGCCATGGCAGATTTAAAGCTGCAAACTGAAGAAATGCAATTTAGCATCCATTGTTTGCTTCGAACTAAGAACTAAATTCTAGGAGCTGAAAAGAAAGTACAATAACCAAGTTACAATCTATTTTCTGGTTGAGATCAAAAAGTTGAGGAGATATGAAGTACCACGTCTCTTGCGGCGCCGTGTAGGCATCGAGGGTGCGATGGTTGTCGGTGGCGTTGAAGCAGATCTGTGATGGTAGGGGTGCATCGGGGGATAAGTCCCGTTGCGGTGGAAGAGAAGGTCGTGTGAGCGGGCTCGGCAAAGAGGACAACAGCGCAGATGAAGCGAGAGGACACGATGCAAGGCTCTTGGTCCGTCGCCGTGGATGAGAAACGTCCATCTCTAGAAGTGGACGACGCGGTCTTGGTAGGCGCTCCGGCATGGTGGAGGACGGTGGCGATGGATGGGGTGGAGGACGACAGCGATGGATGGGGTGGCAGACGGAGGAGTCTGGTGTGGGGATGGTGTTCTAGCGCGGACGGTGTATGAATGGAAAAATTGAGGGAGAGGTACGGGGAACCATGTTTTTGGGACGTGCCTGTCTGAAATATGGTGAAGGTACAAACTTAGCCCTCGTTTAAAATTTGGGCGTCTCGTCGGTTGGGGATAGGACGGTAATCTCGCATCTCGCCAATATTTGTCCAGAGCGATTTCGGGCAAGGAGAGGGTGTTTTGGCACCCATGGTTGGCGTCCACGGTGTATGAATGGGGCTGACAGGTAGGGCGGTTGTGTCACGTATCAGTGAAGTTACAAACCTGCTCCTACTGAAAATATTTGCCTACATTGATTTCAATCGAGTCGAGTTTGTTTTGCTGCCCACCGTGTATGAATGGGGAAATGGAGGGAGAGACAGAGGTCTCTAAGACGAGCTTGAATCAAATGTGTTTTGTCGCCCATGTTTGGCGCCCACCATGTTGGAATGGGCTCAGAGGCGGTCGTGTCACGTCTAATTGAAGTTACTAACCTACCCCTATTGAGAGCAGTGGAAATCGGGCCGATGGATTGTCCGTGTAAGGGGTAGACAGTAATTTCCATCTCCCAAACACTTGGCTTCGGGCAGCCGACGTGGGTGTGGACATTTTGCCGCTTCTTTCGAATTTTGGGACAATAAGCACGCACGTTTACCCTAGCAACTAAATTTGAACCATTTTGTATTCCTATACAAATCTTTATAAATCATTCTATGTGTTTTATATATCTTCAAAAGCACAACAAAGATGTATTCCACAATCATATACGAATATGATTTACAAATGCCGATACTCTAATTCAGAAGTTAGAATCCAGTTTAAGGTGAATTCAAATATTTGAAACCACTTTATGTCCAACTCAAGTGTCACACGCAGCATAATGTGTACTCCCATTTAGATGTGTACACAAGTGATGTATCAAGATTCAAATACCGAGTCAATCAACCAATAATGTACAAAACTAACAGACATATAAACACTTATAGAGTATATGGATCAATAATATCAACTAACATACATAAGCCAGGTCGTTGTAGTTTTTTTTAATTGAAGAGCATCCTTTTTTCAGGGAAGCTAGTACAGCATCTTGGCCCTTTTCGACGAGTGCCACTTAAGGTCCATCTATACTACTACTTTTGTTGAATGATGTGCAACCCGATTGGCATATTTGTAGGTCTGGCACAACAATCAAAATGAAATGTCTCTGAGTCTTATCAATTAATACAGACTTGTGCTAAAAAATACAAACCAAAAAACAAAAAAGCAATTATTACATGATATATAAAACAAATGGTTTGATCAATTACATGAAAAAACAACACAAAGGTTATTCAACGACAGAAAGAACATTTCACCTATGATTTACCAAGTGGGAATTTAATTTCCTTTTTTTCCTTCAGGACCTTAACAACGTGGTCAGTCTTAGCTTGCTTCTTTTTGAAATCCACCAAATATTTAATGGTTGTCTTGAGTACTGCTTGTGATTGTGTTGTTTGCTTCCTCAACATGTCAACTTCATCTCTAAGTGCAGAAGCAGAATCTCTTTCTACCAATAGTTTAGCCTCTAGAGCATCAGCAGTTAGCAATTCATGATGCACGATTGGGCCGGTGCCACTGCCGTGGGATGATACAACATCCATGGGGACCTCACTCTTTGATATTGGGCTAACCTGTTTTGCCATTAAAGTTCCGATTGGATTCCAAAAAGTTGAAGTTAGCAAAACATCTCAACTGGGAGTTATAACAGCAAACCAGTTAAACAAACAAGGAATTAAAGAGTTTCAATTGGATGCTGAAAAGTAGTTATTAACATCATTGTAACCGGTTGTTGCAGCTGCAAAGCAGTTAAACAAACAAGTTTTGCAAAGGTACCTGTTGTGGCATTGGAGTTTCTCTTGGATCCTGAAAAGTTGAGTAGCCAGTAACATGATTAGAGCAACCGGTTGTAGCAACAAAGCAGTTAAACAGAAAGGTTTTGCAAATGGAACCTGTTGTGGCATTGGAGTTTCTCTTGGATCCTGAAAAGTTGAGTAGTTAGTAACTTGATTAGAGCAACAAGTTACAACAGCAAACCTGTTACACAAATGTATTTTTGAAAATGTACCTGCTGTGCAATTGGACTTCCAATTGGATCTTGAAAACTTGAAGTTGGTAAGATGATTACAACAACAAGTTACAACAGCAAACCAGGTAAACAAGGAAGTTTCTGAAAACATACCTGTTGTGCCAACGGAGTTTCAGTTGGACCCTGCAAACTTGAATGTTAGCAATCATAAATAAAGTGTTGCAAGAGCCATAAGAAACTAACATCAAACTAGCAAAACTAACCAGTTTTGGCAACATATTTAATTACACATGAACTAGTAAAACTAACAAGTTCTTGGCAACGTATTAAAGTAACAAGTCGGTACCATTTACCAGCAACACAAACATGTGTAAATTTATTTGAAGTAAGCAAAATGATTCCAACACATATATAAGTTAAAAAGTCAGTGTCCCTCATATAAACCTGACAGTTGTCTATCTATGAACATGCAAACATTACTAGTGCTACAAGTGATAACAGCAAACCATTTAAACAAACAGGATATCATAACGTAAATTGCACGTGAATTGTGCTCCACCCTAGAAGTACATATGACCAGCTATCTACATGCTTAAGTAGCTATTTAAGTTCAGGCAAACAGGTAACTCCTAACAGTAAGTATCAAACACATAGATAGGCGCAATCTATAATTAGATTAACAGACTATGACATTATGTAATCAGTAGCAAACTAAATTAAGCCAAGCGATGTAATTGAACAATTTTGCAATAAGTGGCTAACTAAAATTCCGAGAAGCATGTAACTGAACTTACGCTAGCTCTTTGTACAGGCACACTGCAACTTCTTTTTCGCTTACAAGGTTCTACGAAGGAGTCCATGGCATCAATTGCTTGGATACGCAGTCCCAATACTTCTTTCTTCCCACACTGCATTGGTAAGTTGAATGGTTAATCTAGTAAGATGGTGCGTCCTTGATATGTTATATGAGGATGGGTAGTCAGACTAGTTGTAGCCACACACATCACACTGGCTTTTACTGTATATTTCATGTGATTACATTTGGCATATCGAGATCTAAACAATCTACAATAGGATGAAAAGACTGACATCCTTCACATTATTGGCAAATTCAGCTCATAGAAACAAGCAATTCAACCACTCTGCGGGTAAATCAAAAGCGCCACCGGAATATTTTTCACTACCCTAATCATACACGCAAAAGGGGCGACGCCACCGTAGGGGCTAGTACGGGCGGCCGCCTCAGGTGGCTAGAAAATGTGCACCTAGTTTGAGTCATCCAGGTTGGCCCAAGCTAGTTTTGTTCGTCCCAACGCAGGAGCAGGCAATGTAAAAAAAATGAAGAAAACGTTTCAATTTGGATGGGCCAATAACGTAAGTCCAAGGCAGGCCCTATAGCAGGCTCGCGGCCCAAACGAGCGCGTCCCATATCGATCGACAGCAGGAAAAATCCCAATTCGTTCGCTCCAGCCTCCAGTCTGGTTTGCTCCTAACATTAGCCGCCGCTGGACAGACCGACACAGAACTTCCTCGCGCCCTCGTTGGAGGGCGGTCGTCGGGCTTCAAGCGAATGGAAGGACAAGAAGATGAAGATCCAACCCTGGGTGTAGCCCGCGTGGGAGGCAGCGGCGGCAGCACGGGCATGGCATCAAGCTTGTGCAAACGGACAGTCCCAGCTTGCAAGAGCAGCATGCGCAACGAGCAGGTACATCACATCCATGATTTATATCTAATTCAACTGTTCAATTTCTGGTCAATAGTTAAACTTGACGGTGTTGTAAAACTGCTTGTATGTAGGGAATCTATAAGAAAATGAGACCAATTTCTCCTTATTTTATAACTCCCCCAATCAATACTGAACTGACTGAATCTAATGTATCTAATCAAGTTTCCGGTGCAAACATACAAGCTCATGTTGTTCTTGAGCCTGAAGTGTCTAATGAACAAACTGCTGATACGTCTCCGTCGTATCTATAATTTTTTATTGTTCCATGCCAATATTCTACAACTTTCATATACTTTTGGCTACTTTTTATACTATTTTTGGGACTAACATATTGATCCAGTGCCCAGTGCCAGTTCTTGTTTGTTGCATGTTTATGTTTCGCAAAAACCCAATATCAAACGGAGTCCAAACGGGATAAAAACGGACGGATAATTATTTTGGAATATTTATGATTTTTGGGAAGTAAAACCAACGCGAGACGATGCCCGAGGGGGCCATGAGGCAGGGGGCAGGCGCGCCCTGGACCCTCGTGGGCACCCCGTAAGGCGGTTGACGCTCTTCTTTTGCCGCAAGAAAGCTAATTTTATGAGAAAAATCTGGGCAAAAGATTCAACCCAATCGGAGTTACGGATCTCCGGATATAAAAGAAACGGTGAAAGGGCAGCAAACGGAGAGCGCAGAAACAGAGAGAGACTGATCCAATCTCGGAGGGGCTCTCGCCCCTCCCACGCCATGGAGACCATGGACCAGAGGCGAAACCCTTCTCCCATCTAGGGAGAAGGTCAAGGAAGAATAAGAAGGAGGGGGGCTCTCTCCCCCTCGCTTCCGGTGGCGCCGGAACGCCACCGGGGGCCATCATCATCACCGCGATCTACACCAACACCTCCGCCATCTTCACCAACATCTCCATCACCTTCCCCCCTCTATCTACAGCGGTCCACTCTCCCGCAACCCGCTGTACCCTCTACTTGAATATGGTGCTTTATGCTTCATATTATTATCCAGTGATGTGTTGCCATCCTATGATGTCAGAGTAGGTTTTCGTTGTCCTATCGATGGTTGATGAATTTCTATGATTGATTTAATTTTCTTGTGGTTATGTTGCTGTCCTTTGGTGCCCATCATATGAGCACGCGCGTGGATCACACCACAGGGTTAGTTGTATGTTGATAGGACTATGTATTGGAGGGTAAGAGCGACAGAAGCTTCAACGTAGCATAGAAATTGATGCAGACGGGATTGAAGGGGGACCAATATATCTTAATGCTATGGTTGGGTTTTACCTTAATGAACTTTAGTAGTTGCGGATGCTTGCTAATTGTTCCAATCATAAGTGCATAGAATTCCAAGTCAGGGATGACATGCTAGCAGTGGCCTCTCCCACATAAAACTTGCTATCGGTCTAGTAAAGTAGTCAATTGCTTAGGGACAATTTCGCAACTCCTACCACCACTTTTCCACACTCGCTATATTTACTTTATTGTGTCTTTATATAAACATCCCCTAGTTTTTATTTACGTGCTCTTTATATTCTTGCAAACCTATCCAAAAACACCTACAAAGTACTAGTTTTATACTTGTTCTAGGTAAAGCGAACATCAAGCGTGCGTAGAGTTGTTTCGGTGGTCGATAGAACTTGAGGGAATATTTGTTCTACCTTTAGCTCCTCGTTGGTTTCGACACTCTTACTTATCGAAATAGGCTACAATTGATCCCCTATACTTGTGGGTTATCAAGACCTTTTTCTGGCGCCGTTGCCGGGGAGCCATAGCGTGGGGTGAATATTCTCGTGTGTGCTTGTTTGCTTTATCACTAAGTAATTTTATTTGCTATTCTTAGTTGTTCTTTATCTCTAGTTATGGATATGGAACACGAAATACCAAAAAAATTAGGTTTACTTGCTACTCATGGAGATGGGGAACCTCCTAAAACCCTCGATGCTCGTTATGTGACAGATATTATGTACTACTTTGATAATCCAGAGAAAACACCATTAAATTTGGTAATGGGAGTAACGTTGGATCAACGTGAATACTTTAGGGATTATCGCTTGACACAAAAAGGGAAACTATTATGGGATCAAATTTATATATTGAAGTGGTATGCTCGGCAAGTATGCTTGAGTTATGATTATACTTGTTGCTCTAGGATGAAGGCTCCACACCTTCCCTTTTCATGCAAATTTAATGATAATAAAACCTTAAATTCTTATGCTAATGGTATATATGATTACTATGATGTGGAACAAATAGAAGAATGTGTTGCTTTTAAGGGTGCTTATGAAATTGAATCTTTGTTTGAAAAGTATGAAGCTTTTGATGATGATGTTTATAGGCCTGAAAATTTTGCTATATAGAAATATTGCTATGATAATTATGAATATAATTCCTATATTGATGCGCTTATTGAGAAAGTCTCCGCTGTCCAAGAAGAGATTAATATTTTGCAGGAATCTATGGAAGAAGAAATTGATGAAACTGTGAGCTCATTGGATGAAAAAGATGAGGAGGAGAGCAAAGAACAAAAGGAGGAAGAGCGGATTGATCACCCGTGCCCACCTTCTAATGAGAGTAACTCTTCAACTCATACATTGTTTACATGCCCATTATGCTTTGCCCATTATGCTTTGCCCATGCCCATGAGGATAGAGATCATCTCTTCTTCACATGTCAATTCAGCACAAGAGTATGGAACTACTTGAACATCCAATGGTTAGCTGGTTTAAACCCAGCTCAATGCTTATTTGCCGCAAGGAAGAGCTTTGGGCAACCTTTTTTTAGGGAGGTCGTTTATCTAGCAGCCTGGAATATTTGGCTCCTCAGAAATGGCAGAATTTTTAGATATGAAAGTCCAACTTTTGCTGCTTGGAAGAGAAACTTCATTCATGATGTTACTCTGCACTCTCATAGATTCAAGCCTAGTCTAAAGCCACTGCTGTTAGCTTGGGTTAATTCTTTGCCCTAGTTGGTTGTATGTATCCATGTATATATCTCTGTTATTGTGTAAATAGCTCAATAGGTAAGTAGGCCTCTACCTCTATAGTTAGCCTTTCTTTTCAGAACCTCTTTGTATGTTTGGTGGTTGAGTTTAATAAAGTGCTGTGGGGCTGTTGCCTCATAGTTTCCAGTCAAAAAAAACTCATACATTGTTTAATTTCCCTTCATGCTTACCGAAGAATGAATGCTATGATAATTGCTATGATCCCGTTGATTCTTTTGAAATATCCCTTTTTGATGATGCTTGATATGATTTTGGCCAAGATGCCAATATGAATTATGCTTATGGAGATGAACTTGCTATAGTTCCTTATGTTAAACATGAAATTGTTGCTATTGCACCCACGCATGATAGTCCTATTATGTTTTTGAATTCTCCCAACTACACTATATCGGAGAAGTTTGCTTTTATTAAGGATTATATTGATGGGTTGCCTTTTATCATTGCACATGATGATTTGATGAATATAATATGCATGTGCTTGCTGCTCCTACTTGCAATTATTATGAGAGAGGAACTACATCTCCGCCTCTCCATGTTCCCAACACGAAAAAATTGCAAGAAACTGCTTATACTATGCATTGGCCTTTACTATGTGTGCATGAATTGTTCTTTTATGACATGCCGATGCATAGGAAGAGAGTTAGACTTAGTGATTACATGATATATGTTACTTTGTGCTCACTACTAAATCACAAATCATTGTTAATTAAAATTGGCTTTGATATACCTTGGGATCCGGGTGGATTCATTACTTGAGCACTATATGCCTAGCTTAATGGCTTTAAAGAAAGAGCTGCCAGGGAGACAACCCGGAAGTTTTAGAGAGTCATTTATTTCTGTTGAGTGCTTTCACATAGTTTAAAAACAACAAAAATAAAGAGGGGAACCCAAAACTTTTTCAAAAAAAGAAAAACGAAAGTGAGAAAGGCGAGCATTGTTGAAGTGGTTGCTAGCCTTGAACTTTGTTCATGCTCACGGAAACTTTGTGAATCTTGATTACATAAAATTTTCAAGAAAAATAATTATCCCCTTGTACAATTCCATTGTATTATAAAAATAATGTGCCAAGGTTTGCCTTTAGGATGTTTACAATGCTTGATGGTTTGTACGGTGCAGGACAGAAACTTTGGCTGTAGTGCGCGATTTTTAATTTTTTACTGGACGTCAAATGGTTCTGATTCTTTTTGCACTGTCTTTCTATAAAAAATGTTTATTTTCCTAATTTTGGCAGAATTATTCAAGTATCATAAGTATGGTGAATGTTTAGATTATTACAGACTATTCTGTTTTAGACAGATTCTATTTTTGATGCATAGTTTGCTTGTTTTGATGAAGCTATCGATTTATATCAGTGGATTAAGCCATGGAAAAGTTATATTACAGTAGCTATAATGAAAAAACAAAATATGAATTGGTTTGCAACAATACTTAGAGTAGTGATTTGCTTTATTATACTAATGGATCTTACCGAGTTTTTTGTTGAAGTTTTGTGTGGATGAAGTGTTCGATGATCGAGAAGGTCTCGATGTGAGAAGAAGGAAGAGAGGCTAGAGCTCAAGCTTGGGGATGCCCAAGGCAACCCAAGTAAATATTCAAGGAGACTCAAGCGTCTAAGCTTGGGGATGCCCCGGAAGGCATCCCCTCTTTCTTCAACAAGTATCGGTATGTTTTCGTATTCGTTTCGTTCATGCGATATGTGCAAATCTTGGAGCGTCTTTTGATTTAGTTTTCATTTTTCTTTTATGCACCATGCTGGTATGAGATAGTCCTTGGTTTATTTATTGAATGCTCATTGCACTTCACTTATATCTTTTGAGTATGGCTTTATAGAATGCTTCATGTGCTTCACTTATATCATTTGAAGTTTGGATTGCCTGTTTCTCTTCACATAGCAAACTGCCATTTGTAGAATGCTCTTTTGCTTCACTTATACTTGTTAGAGCGTGTGCATATCTTTTGTAGAAAGAATTAAACTCTCTTGCTTCACTTATATCTATTTAGAGAGATGACAAGAATTGGTCATTCACATGGTTAGTCATAAAATCCTACATAGAACTTGTAGATCACTGAATATGATATGTTTGATTACTTGCAATAGTTTTGCGATATAAAGATGGTGATATTAGAGTAATGCTAGCGGGTAGTTGTGGATTGTAGAAATACTTGTGTTGAGGTTTGTGATTCCCGTAGCATGCACGTATGGTGAACCGTTATGTAACGAAGTCGGATCATGAGGTATTTATTGATTGTCTTACTTATGAGTTGCGGCCGGGGACGAGCGATGGTCTTTTCCTACCAATCTATCCCCCTGGGGGCATGCGTAGTAGTACTTTGCTTCGAGGGCTAATAAACTTTTGCAATAAGTATATAAGTTCTTTATGACTAATGTGAGTCCATGGATTATCGCCTCTCACCCTTCCATCATTGCTAGCCTCTTGATGCGTGCATTGCCCTTTCTCACCTCGAGAGTTGGTGCAAACTTCACGATGTATCCAAACCCGTGATACGATCGCTCTATCACACATAAACCTCATTATATCTTCCTCAAAACAGCCACCATACCTACCTATTATGGCATTTCCATAGCCATTCCGAGATATATTGCCATGCAACTTCCATCATCATCATCATATACATGACTTGAGCATTTATTGTCATATTGCTTTGCATGATCATAAGATAGCTAGCATGATGTTTTCATGGCTTGTCCGTTTTTTGATATCATTGCTACGCTAGATCATTGCACATCTCGGTACACCGCCGGAGGCATTCATATAGAGTCATATCTTTGTTCTAGATATCGAGTTGTAATATTGAGTTGTAAGTAAATAGAAGTGTGATGATCATCATTATTAGAGCATTGCCCCAGTGAGGAAAGGATGATGGAGACTATGATTCCCCCACAAGTCGGGATGAGACTCCGGACGGGAAAAAAAAGAGAGAAAGGCCAAAAAAAAGAGAAGGCCCAAAAAAAGAAAAAAAGAAAAGAAATGAGAGAAAAAGAGAGAAGGGGCAATGTTACTATCCTTTTACCACACTTGTGCTTCAAAGTAGCACCATGTTCTTCATATAGAGAGTCTCTTGAGTTATCACTTTCATATACTAGTGGGAATTTTCACTATAGAACTTGGCTTGTATATTCCAACAATGGGCTTCCTCAAATGCCCTAGGTCTTCATGAGCAAGCAAGTTAGATGCACACCCACTTAGTTTCAGTTTTAGCTTTCATATACTTATAGCTCTAGTGAATCCGTTGCATGGCAGACATCAATTAATGGGCATCTCCATAGCCCGTTGATTAGCCGCGTCGATGTGAGACTTTCTCTTTTTTGTCTTCTCCACATAACCCCCATCATATTATTCTATTCCACCTATAGTGCTATGTCCATGGCTTGCGCTCATGTATTGCGTGAGGGTTGAAAAAGCTGAAGCGCGTTAAAAAGTATGAACCAATTGCTCGGCTTGTCATCGGGGTTGTGCATGATGTGAATATTTTGTGTGGTGAAGATGGAGCATAGCCAGACTATATGATTTTGTAGGGATGAGCTTTCTTTGGATATGTTATTTTGATAAGATATAATTGCTTGGTTAGTAGGCTTGCAGTATTATTGTTTTTATGTCAAATGATAGACTATTGCTTTGAATCACTCGTATCTTAATAGTCATGCCATGATTAGATACATGATCAAGATTATGCTAGGTAGCATTCCACATCAATTTTTTTATCATTTACCTACTCGAGGACGAGCAGGAATTAAGCTTGGGGATGCTGATACGTCTCCGTCATATCTATAATTTTTGATTGTTCCATGCCAATATTCTACAACTTTCATATACTTTTCGCAACTTTTTATACTATTTTTGGGACTAACATATTGATCCAGTGCCCAGTGCCAGTTCCTGTTTGTTGCATGTTTATGTTTCGCAGAAACCCGATATCAAACGGAGTCCAAATGGGATAAAAACAGACGGAGAATTATTTTGGAATATTTATGATTTTTGGAAAGTAAAATCAACGCGAGACGGTGCCCGAGGGGGCCACGAGGCAGGGGGCGCGCCCTGGACCCTCGTGGGCACCCCGTAAGGCGGTTGACGCTCTTCTTTTGCCGCAAGAAAGCTAATTTTATGAGAAAAATCTGGGCGAAAGATTCAACCCAATCGGAGTTATGGATCTCCAGATATAAAAGAAACGGTGAAAGGGCAGCAGACGGAGAGCGCAGAAATAGAGAGAGACTGATCCAATCTCGGAGGGGCTCTCGCCTCTCCCACGCCATGGAGACCATGGACCAGAGGGGAAACCCTTCTCCCATCTAGGGAGAAGGCCAATGAAGAATAAGAAGGAGGGGCTCTCCCCTCGCTTCGATGGCGCCGAACGCCGGGGGCCATCATCATCACCGCGATCTACACCAACACCTCCGCCATCTTCACCAACATCTCCATCACCTTCCCCCCTCTATCTACAGCGGTCCACTCTCCCGCAACCCGCTGTACCCTCTACTTGAACATGGTGCTTTATGCTTCATATTATTATCCAATGATGTGTTGCCATCTGTCGGGGAGGGCTGATCGTGTCCCACGAACACCTACGGGACCTGGGTCCCTTGTGGTTCGGAGGGGGGCGGAGATTGCACAAAGAGCGGATCGAGGCGATACACACGAGCAGGCTTACCCAGCTTCGGAGCTCTCCGGAGAGATAATACTCCTACTGCTGCTTTAGTGGATTATCTTGTGTTCTTGCTAGGGAGCAATGGGAGCTACAAGACCTAGCACAGGCGTGGTTTCAGTATGAGTAGGATGAACTAAGCCGAGCTGGGCAGAACCCTTTCTACGTTGCACTCGGGCCTCCTTTTATAGGCACAAGGAGTTACCACATGTGGCAAGTAGACAAGGGTAAGATAGTAAAACATAGGTTGGTACACCGCTTTATACAGTGTACGATAATCTATACCTAACTCGACGGCAAGGGACAAGAGTCATCAATGCCCGTCTCGATCGCCCGAACGATTATAACAGGGGACGTCGAGTGCACCTCCGTTTGCCACGATGGTAGCTTGTCGGCCGCTTGTCGCTGTTCCCTTAGCGGCACAGCCCGTCGACACGCTGCAGCTTGGGAGAGCCCGTGGTGACACGTTGGCGGGTGAGTGGAGCGGAGATGAAGAGAGGTCGCCCGCCCGACAAGCGCCTTGCCGCGCAGAACCTTGTCGCGCTGGGGCTCGGCGCCCACCAAGCCTTCCCCGGCAAGCTCCTCTTGCCGGGCCTTGTTTCGTTCACGCTACGAGTGGCCTTCCGGCAAGCTCCTCTTGCCGGGTCTTGACTACTTTGTTCTTGAATGGCTCCGAAGGAGCCATTGAGGGCCTTGACGGTCATCGGCCAGCCTGCCGTGGGCGCTGCAGCTGTCCGCAGACGAGTTCGGGTACTAGGGTACCCTACTCTAGTACACCGGCAGAGCCCCGGGGGGCCACACACAGCGCCAAGCTCATTGGGCCGGGCCCAAAACAAAGGCACGGGCACGCGTGGTCTTGATTACGCCGTCATTCACCTTGGTCCCACCACGTCGCCCACGAACGTCATGCACCGGACGTGGCGTCATGGGGGAGATCGTGGGGCTTTCTTTAATGGGAAAAATCGGAACGCCTGTCCCCTCCCCCCTTCATAAGCATGGGGAACAGGGGCGGGGCGCCCACTTGCCCTCGCTGTCACATCGGAAAAACCCCCGTCGATTTCCCCTTTCTTCTCGAGCCCAGAGAGAGCGACGCCCCGCCCCCTCCATTGCCACCGGTGCCACCAACGCCGTCGGCTTCCTCCACCACCACTCCCTATGTCTCCGAAGGCCGATAAGGGAAAAGGCGTGAAATCGGCCGAGGCGCAGCGGCTTGCGGCGCTGCGGAAGGAGCAGGCCCTCTTCGATCCCCTGCTCAACAGGAAGGAGCTGCGGGAGCTGTACTACCTCTTCTGGTCGACGGAGACCCGTGCGCACCCGCGCACGAGGGTCATCTCCGCCGCCACATCCGCTAAGGTCTTCATCGGGTACCCTTCTTCGCGATTTTCTTCTGGTGCGGGCTCTGCCCGCCTTCTTCTGAATTTTTCTGCGATGTTATGAACACGTATGGCCTCCACCTCCTTGACTTCACCCCCAACGCCATCCTCACCATCGCCGTTTTCGCACATCTCTGCGAGAACTTTGTCGGGGTCCACCCAAACGTCGCACTCTTCCGCCACTACTTCTCACCCCGCGTAGAGAGAGGAGAGCCGCTTGCCGGAGGAATTGCATGGACCTCTAGGATCGGCAAGAAGGAAGCGTATCTTGACAGAGAGTTGCGCAGCAAGTGGGAGGAGTGGAGGGCTGACTGGTGCTGGATCTTAGAGGAGGAGCCACAACCTTTTACTGCTCTGCGCAAAACCCCCATAGTTCGCGGCAACGATTGGAGCAACTTGGCGCCGGAGGACGACAAGTTGAAGATTGCCACGACTAGGATTTTGCGCCTCCGGCAAGCAGGGCTTACCGTAGGAGCAGTTGGCGCGGACTTCCTTCGCCGCCGCATTGCGCCTTTGCAGGAGAGAGGAAGCCTGCTTGGGAATTCCGCAACGCGCGGACATCATGAGGCTGCGCCTGTGTCTGAATTGGAATTTCACTACCTTGGAGCTTGACGGCATGTCGGGGAGCTGTTCAAGCTGAAGCGGATAACCCGGATGGTGCATGTTGCCGAGGGAGTTGTGCCTTGTGCAACAATTAGCCGCTGACAAAGATCCTCGCGATAATGCCGTTGTCAGCGATTCCCATGGAATCGTTCCAACTTGGCGAGAGCCCGCCGATGACATAGTGCAGCAGCTTCTTGAAAACTTAGTCGGTGCCGATCCGCGCCGACGAGCAGAGGCGGCTTACCCGCGACACCACTGATCAGGAGATGGCGCGCATCGCCACGAGGTTGGAGGAGGCTGCAGAGGCTGCTGCCACCGGCGCGTTTGGGTTCATCGTCGAGGAGGCAGAGAGGGCCGAGGCGGCAAGCCTTGCCGATCGAGAAGTGTTCGTCGGCGAGGAGGAGCAGCCCGAGCCCAACAACGAACCGAGCGAGCCTGCCGGGGACGCCTCTCCTCCGCCGTCAAGTAGCTTGCCGCAAGAGGGGCCCGCTGTGCCGCCAAGGAGACGCCTCCATAGATCGGAGAAGTGGCGGGGCGGCCTATGGTCCAACAGCCGCCTCGCCGCCCGACGCGCTCCACCGTGGCAAACACTGTTGCCGCGGGAGCGCCTCATTCCGCCACGGCGACGGGCGCAGGGTCTTCTAGAGTCACGGCCCCTGTACCCGCCAAGCGTCAGAGGGAGTCTTCTCCTCCAATCCGTCGCGCCGGAGCAGAGTTTGATCTCTCCGCCTCGGCTCCGAGGAAGAAGAGGAAGAGTAAGATCTTGTCGCTGCTATTTGTAATCTCCCAATTCATTATATATATATATATATATATATATATATATATATATATATATATATATATATATATATATATATATATATATATCTTGACGGGTTTCACTCTGAACCTTCTTCTTGAGACGTTATCTCGGAGGCGTCGAAGAGGCCAAGACGCCGGTGGTTGTCGTCTCAGATGACTCCCATGGCTGTGGGGGGCGTCTGAACTCCCTTGCCGGACCGGCAACCCTTCATCAGAGCAGCCCCAAAGACAGCCCCCAGCCGTAAGTGTTTGGTATACTTCCCACGGTTAGGCGTGCTTGGGTGTTTCTCCGTTATTGATATCTGATTTACTGAATTGTGTAGGAGCAGAGCAGCCTCATCAGGAAGCTCCGTAGATCGCTCCCGAAGTTCTGCTTGCTTCAACTACGCCGCCAAGGGAAAACTCTCTGCCAAGGGAGCGCTCTCCGGCAAGGGAGGCCTCTCCGACAAGGGGAGCTTCCCCGACAAGGACCAGCGCCGACGACCCTCCGGTAGTAGAGACTGCGGCAACAGATCCAATTGCAGGTGATTTTCTTGTTTGATAATTTCCCTTGGGTTCTTTCTTTTTCTGTTCTTCTCTTTCGAACATCTGCTTGACCTGTGCTTTCTTCTTCTGACCATTAGATCCACCTGCCGGAGATCCAATGGAGACTGAGGCTGCCGGCGAGGAAGACGCTCGCGGCGACAATGTTGACGCCGCCAACATGGAGGAGGAGGCTGGCGCTGACGGGCCCGGCAAGCAAGGAGGTCGCCGAGAAGGCCGGGCGCAGGGCTGGGAGGAATCAGGCGATCGATTGACGGCCCCGAGGCCGCAGGAGTGCCAGCGCTGCACCGACCACGATCCTCCCGCCATCGACGCGCTGACTCCCAAGAGCCCTAGCCCGGCGCCTACAAGGCCGGCGAGGGTGTCTTTATCAAGCTCCTGGGCATCAAGCTCAGGCGCCGGTCGAGGGGAGACTTTCGACGCGGAATTGCTTGCCTCCGCCGGGCTGTCGCTGGTTGATGCCCCAAGCAGCAGCAGCGGTGAGCCTGAGGAGGAGCAGCTGCTAAGGAAGTTGTTGTCGCTCTACCGCGCCCGACAAGCCAAACTGGTCTGTGGAGGCGCTTGTCGCGAGGGCGGAGCTGACTTGGAGAAGCGCGCGGAAGAGCTCCGGCGCGCCAACAAAGAAACTCTCCGGGATATAGCGGAGGCGCGGGAGCAGCTTGCTGAGGAGCGCACGGCCTTCATCTTGGAGAAGGGCGAGGTCGAAGAGCAGCAGAGGCTTGCCGGCGAGAAGCTATCCGCGCGAGAAGGTGAGCTGGCGCAGCGGAAGATCAACCTCGACAGCTTTGAGGAAGATCTCGCTTGTGCGAAGCAAACGATCAGCGGGCCACTTCAGGAGGCAAAGGATGCTGTTGCGGCTGCCGAGGCCGCCAAGAGGGAATTGGAGACGAGGGTGGCTCAGCTGGAGTCCACCCTCCAGAAGAGTGCCGAGGAGGTCGCCAGGTTGAAGCGCGAGCATGAGAAGGACGCTTACACCCTCGGCGAGCCGCAGGGTCGTTTTGCGAAAAAGATCAAGGAGATCGATGCCGCCAAGGACGTCAAAGCGGATTTGGAGCTGAAGCTGACCACCCTGACGGAGACGTTGAATGGCGTCAAGGATCGGGAAAAGGGCCTGCTGGAAAAGATCAAGGCCACCGAGGAGTTGCTGTCGAATGCCGTGACCACCCAGAATAATCTTCGAGATAGCATAATGCACTGGACAGAAGGTCTTGTGGACACCGCCGCCGGCATCCATAATGAGCTAACGGAGTTGGGGATGACGGATCTTGGATACTCCACTGACGAGAACCTCCAACCCAGCGTCAAGCTCAGCCTATTCTTCAAAGGCGTGTTGGCGGGTATCCAACGGCTCCGGGAAGAGGTCCCGAAGCAACTGGCGGAGGAATCACGTCAAGTCTGCACCGAGGCTCTCCAGAAGGTGTTGATGAAGGTGGCCTTCCGCAACCCAGGCGTCGACTTCACCAAAGTCCTCAAGTCCCTGCCTCCATCCGCCGATGTTGAAGCGCTCAAGGCCCTTGTCGCACCCATTGTGGACAGGGTGAGCGGAGTTAAGAGGCTCGAGGGCGACCGCGTGGACTAGGCCGCCAAGTCTATCTTTCTCTTGTCGCTGTAGATCATGTTTAGGTAAAAAGTCCATTAGACGCGCGACAAGTTATTATGTAATATACACTATCTTAGGCCATCGAATGCAAATGTTATTTCCTTTACTCGATTTCTTCCCTTGTATGTTTATACCCTACGTTTTTAGGAGAACTTGTCAGTACGAACACCCTTGCCGCGAGCGCTGAGTGCGGAACTTCAACAGCCTGCTGGCGATGCCGCCCCCGACAAGCAACCTTGTCGCAACTAGTTGCAGCACACTTAAGTTGTTGAGAGGACTCAAAACAAAGTAAGGGCGCAAGCTAGTCGCGAGTCGGTTCCTCCACGCACAGGTTTTCCATACAAAGTACTATCGTTCGAGGAAGATAACTTAAAATTTTAAAACTGGTCGCTTAAACTTAGCAACTTATCTTTCTGTTGTCCATTTTCCGGCAAGGCGACAGTTCCTCGAGCGACGCTTGGCGGCCCACACTATTATCTTCTCCTCCCCGGTTAACTTGTGGGTGGATGACCCTTCTTCTTGCTTGAGAATAAAGAAGAGAAAATAAAGTTATGGAGCTTAGTGGCTCGTTATCGCTTACCGGGTGTGGATGCTGCACAAAATGTTAGTAAACACATGCATATATGATTATGAGGGCATGTATTGACAAGTTGTGCGCAACACATAGGCTTTACTGATGCACGGGGTCTGCGCCCGGCTTTGTACAAAGGATAACATGCAACAGCGGCAAGACTTGTACAAAAGGGTGGTTGCCGGAACAGGTTCCGGCAACCGCGCCTTATGGGTAAAACTTGCCAAGATGTTCTATATTCCAGGAATTGCTCACCGGAGCGCCATCTTCGGTCTCGAGGCGGACAGCGCCGGGCCTAGTGACTCGTTTCACCCGATAAGGGCCTTCCCACTTCGGCATCAACTTGTTGGAATTCTTGGCGGATTGAGCGCGCCAAGAACAAGGTCGCCTTCCTCGAAGCTTCGGCATTAACTGCGGCTATGGTAGCGACGCAAAGCTTGCTGGTAACGAGCAGCTCGTACAGCAGCCTGAAGACGATCTTCCTCGAGGAGCAGCGCGTCATCTTGTCGCAGCTACTCTTGCTCAAGCTCATCATAAGCGAGCACTCGAGGTGACCCATACACGAGTTCCGTGGGGAGAACTGCCTCTGCTCCATAGACTAGAGCGAAAGGTGTCTGGCCAGTGGCTCGATTTGGCGTCGTCCTGATCGACCAAAGAACCACCGGCAGCTCCTCGATCCAGTTTCTTCCGCACTTGTGCAGCTTGTCGAAAGTTCTGGTCTTGAGTCCTCGCAGCACTTCAGCGTTTGCTCTCTCTGCTTGACCATTGCTTCTCGGATGAGCAACAGAAACAAAGCAGATCTTGGCGCCAAGATCTCGGGTGTACTGCATGAAGGTGCGGCTCGTGAACTGTGTGTCGTTGTCGGTGATGATTCTGTTAGGAATCCCAAAATGGCAAACAATTGACCTAAAGAACTTGACCGCTGACTGTGCTGTCACCTTCCTTACTGGTTCCACTTCTGGCCACTTTGTGAACTTGTCGATCGCAACGTACAAGTACTCAAAGCCCCCGACAGCTCGGGGGAAAGGTCCGAGGATGTCGAGCCCCCAGACCGAGAAGGGCCAGGATAAAGGGATCGTCTGGAGAGCTTGAGCTGGTTGGTGTATCTGTTTGGAATGGGCCTGCACGCTTCACACTTGGTTACTTGGTGCGCTTGCATCCTCGAGGGCTTCGGCGGAAGAAACCTTGCCGGAAAGCTTTGCGGCAAGTGCTCTTCGCCAATGTGGTGACCACATATGCCTCCATGTACCTCTGCCAACAGCATCCATCTTCCCGCAAATGCACTTCAATTTCACACCGTTGAGTCTTCTTACATGCAGGATGTTGTCAACAAACTGGTACATACTTGACTGTCGGGCTACTTTTTCCGCTTCTTCTTGCTCTTGGGAAGTTCTCCGTCTCAAGGAAATGGACAATTTGCTGTGCCCATCTTTGGAGCTTGTGGCTCGACAACAAGGACTAAAGGCTCATCCATCATCTGCGGGAACATCAACCTGCGGCAAGAACACGTGGGTCCGCCGGAGTTGATGATCCCGGCAAGCTTGCGGAGCGAAACTTGTCGGGGCGTTTGCTTCAACGATACAAACTGCATGGTTTGTCGGAGCATTCCGCTCCTTAGTGATACTTATGTTGGTTTTAGGGACCTTCTTGTCGGCGGCTTGAGGAGCTCTGCGGAAAGTAGTCGCCGAAACCAATTTTCTCTTCTTGCTCTGTCCTGTTGAAGGTGCTACGGTTGGCTGGGTTAGCTTGAGCACAAAAATCCCTGGTTCCACAGGTAACTTAAGTGCGGCACATTTGGAGAGGCCATCAGCTATATCATTCTGAGCTCTTGGAACGTGTTCCATTTGCGAGCCTTCAAAGTGCTCTTCCAGCTTCCTCACTTTGTCGACGTGGCTTCCATCAACGGACTCGATAATCTTTATTTACTTGGCGGACGACAAGTTGCGAGTCCCCGACAATGAGCTTCTTGATCCCAAGGTCTACCGCAATCCACGAGGCCGCAAGCAAACCTTCATACTCTACGTGTTATTTGTTGCTTGTTCCTTGGGAAAATGCATCGGACTATGTACTTGAGGTGCTCTCCGGTGGGTGCGATAATCAACACGCCGCACCGGCGCCTTTGCAGCGAGAAGGCACCATCAAAGTACATCAGCCACTCTTTATTTGCCTCCTTGACGGGATGCTCGTCTCTCGAATTTCTTCATCTTGCGTGGGCGTCCACTCAGCTATGAATTCCGCCAATGCTCGCTTCTGGATAGTTGAAGTGCTTTCAAATTTGAGACCAAAGCTTGACAGTTCCAAAGTGCCCACTCGACGATTCTGCCTGTTGCTTCGGATTTTGTAATATCCTCTTCAGCGAAAGCGGTGACAACTGTTATCTCGTGTGCTTGGAAGTAGTGGCGCAACTTTCTCGAGGCCATGAGGAGGCCGAAAAGCAGCTTTGCACACCGAGTACCTTGATCTAGCCCCCGCAAAGGGAACCGACAAAGTAGACTGGCGCTGCACCATCTTCTTCTCAGATCTTGTCGCAACCTCGCTGATCCGTCCTTGTTGGGACCAGAGCTTGACGGGCGAAGCTCCTTGCTTGTCGCTGGATCGCTGCCTCGGTTGCTGTCGGCTCATCATCCGCCTCCCTCTCTGCTACTAACGCAGCACTAACCACTTGATTGGTGGCTGCTATATACAGCAACAACTTCTCTTGTGGCCTAGGTGCGACAAGTATTGGAGCGGAGGACAGGTATCTCTTCAAGTCCTGCAGCGCAGCCTCCGCTTCGGGAGTCCATTTCATTGGACCTGCCTTTTTCAAAATTTTGAAAAATGGCAGGGCGCGCTCAGCAGACTTAGAGATAAACCTGCTGAGAGCAGCCACGCAACCGGCAAGCCTTCCGATATCCTTGGCGCGCTTTGGTGCTTCGATCTGCTCAATGGCCTTGATCTTGTCGGGATTGGCTTCAATTCCCGCTGAGACACGAAGAACCGAGAAGCTTGCGGAAGGGACTCCAAACACGCACTTCTCGGGGTTGAGCTTGAGGTTGATCTTGCGCAGATTTGCAAATGTTTCATCAAATCTTGAACCAGAGTCGCTTTGTCCTTGCTCTTGACCACTATGTCATCCATGTATGCTTCTACATTTCTGTGTATCTGTGGTTCAAAGGCATCATGGACTACCCTTGCAAAGGTTGAACCAGCATTCTTCAAACCGAAGGCATCCGTATAAAGCGATCGTGCCACATGGTGTAATGAATGCGGTTTTCTTCATCTTCTTCTGCCATGAAGATCTGATGATATCCTGAATATGCATCAAGAAACGAAAGTAGATCACATCCAGCCGTGGAGTCAACAATCTGGTCGATACGCGGCAAGGGAAATGGGTCTTTGGGACAAGCTTTATTAACATCAGTGAAGTCAATACAAAGTCTCCATTTCCCATTAGCCTTGCGTACCACCACCGGATTGGCCAACCACGTGGGATGGAGGACTCCTCTGATAAGCCCTGCTGCTTCCAACTTCTTGATTTCTTCTGCTATGAACTCTTGGCGTTCCACTGCCTGTTTCCTAACTTTTTGCTTGACGGGCCGCGCGTGAGGACAGACAGCTAGGTGGTGCTCAATTACTTTCCTGGGAACACCGGGGATGTCAGATGGTTGCCATGCAAACACATCGACATTCGCCCACAGGAAAGCAACGAGCTCGCCTTCCTATTTAGGGTCAAGCGTGGCACTAATGGTGAAGGTACCACCAGTGCCGTCCTCCTTGGCGGGCACTTTCTTGATCTTCGGCGGATCTGCCATCGTCTTCTTGCACTTGTCGGTGGAGCTCGATGGTGCGTCCTCGACGGTAGCGCAGCACTCCGAGGAGGTGCGCTTGCCGGAGTGGGCAAGAGAGCTCTTGCCGGACTTGGTGGTCTTCTTCCCCCCGGGAGCTTCAGCGGCAAGTGGTTTGCTTTCTGTTGCGGCTGCTGCTTCCCGGTAAATCTTGTCGGCACAGATAAGCGCGTCCTTCTTGTCTCCATGGACAGAAATGACGCTTATCGGGCCGGGCATCTTGAGTAGGTTGTAAGCATAATGAGAGGCAGCCATGAACTTGGCGAGCGCAGGATGGCCAAGTATGCCATTATAGGGTAATGGGAAGTCGGCGACGTCAAACGTGACCCTCTCAGTTCTGAAGTTGAGCTCGCTGCCGAACGTTACCGGCAACGTGATCTTCCCTTTAGGCTTGCTCCTTCCTGGATTGATTCCTTGGAAAGTACCAGTTTCTTCGAGCTCGCTGTCGAGGATTTGAAGTTTCAAGCACCGCAGAGGAAATCAAGTTCAGCCGGCCCGCCGTCAACCAGATCTTTGTGACCTTGAGGTTGCGGATGGTTGGCGAGACCAACATCGGCAAGCATCCGACCGCGATGATGCGATCGGGTGATCCTCAATGTCAAAGATGATGGGCGTGCTAGACCACTTCGAGGTTTGTGTGACTCTATGGAGGTTCTGCTGCATTCACCTCACGCATCCATTGCTTGAGTTGGCGGTGCGAGGTATGCAGAGAAGCACCACCGTCAACACAAAGGACCTTTGTTGCCTTTTGAAACTCTTGCTCGTCTGCTTCATCGTCTTCCATGTCCTCATCATCTTCATCTTCGTCCTCTTCCTTGTCGCGGCCGCGGGGAGGTCTGTCACCTTGTCGCTGCTTGGCCTTGCCAGCAAGGCGTCCTCCCCGACCGGTCTCTTCTTACTTGCTGCACCTGCACCTTCTTGAGCTTTCTCCTTGTCTACGCCTCGTATTCAGCTCTCAGTAGCTCAACAAGCTGCTCGACTTTCTTGCAGCTCGGAGATCGTGGCCCTTAGTGCGGTGGATTTTCTGATCTTGCTTGTTGGAGCTATCGGGCTTGTCGGCGTCGCCACACTTGGCGGTCGGCGTCAACGGCAACCTCCTTGCCGGAGCCACCAGCCTTGGCTTTGTTGGCGGCCCCATCCTTGCCGGACTGCTCAACAACTAGCACTTCTTGGTTTTCTTCCTCCTGTTGTTTACCACCGCTTTTTTCTTGCCGGGCGATTTCCTCCGTCGACTCTGCTCCCACATTCTCTCTGAGGAGTCTTCTTCCTTCTTCAGCTCATGCACACTTGTCGTCCAGGCGTAGAGCTCGTGGCGTCTTTCACTTTGCACATTGCCATCTCCTCCCTCATCCTGCGGTTTCGTACATTACGATGAAACGACCGATCACTTCAGCAGGGTGGGCGTGCGGGATGTTGTAGTGCACTCGATCAATCTCTGGATGAACTTGCGTGAGGATTCTCCTCCTTCGGGCAAGCAGGTGGAGGTCACTCTCCAGCCATGAGGCTTGTGGCGCTGTGAAGGCGCCAACAAACTGGTGGCACAAATCTGCCCAAGAAGAAATAGAGCTGTCCGGCAAGTGCATGAGCCAGGATCTGACGTTTGGCTTGAGCACCAGGGGAAAGTAATTGGCGATGATCTTGTCGTCTCGTCCCCCCGCGGCCTGCACCGCGATGGTGTAGATGCTGAGGAACTCCGATGGGTGTGTCCTGCCGTCATACTTCTCCGGCACATCTGGTTTGAATTTTTTCTTGTCGGGCCACCGGACTTGCCGCAGCTCATGGGTGAACGCAGGGCAACCTACCGCGTACGGTAAATCACCTGGTTCCCCTGGCGCATGCATGTCGACGGTTGGCCCGACGCGTTGGTCGATTGACGGCGCTTCTCTTGGCGCTTCGTCGGGTTCGGCGTCTTCTTCTTGCCGTTCTCGGAGAACTTGGCGCTGGTCGCGGCGAGTTCGCGGATCCGACGACGCCGTGGAGTCGCTGTCGAGTGGATCCGGCGAGTCGGCGATCTTAACCTTCGGGAAGGTGAGTGCAGTGGCTGCTCCCCGTAAGTCTCGTCGCCATCAGCTCGCGCCTTGTCGCCTTGCAGCGGCTGCGGGGCACTCGATTGCAGCGGGGCGTCGCCGTTAAGCGGCCGATGAGACTCTGGTGTGGCCCTCCATTAAATCGACCTTGTCGGCCGTTGGAGGGTAGTCTAAATAATCGAGCTCTTGCCAAGGCTTCCGCTGGTGTGGTTGGCGGCAGCGGCGTCTGAGTGAAGAACGGGATGTGCTCGGACTCCTAACCAAGTTAGGAGGAGCAGCATCCCGCCTAAGCGACAATACTCCGCTCGTACCAGCATCTTTGGGGTGCATCTGGTCTCGAGGGCCTCGGGATCCCCAGCAGGCCTTGGTCCAACGGCGTATGGTGCCGCGAGCCGCGGCGCTGTTTGTCTCGCGCCTCCCGAGAAGGACGCGGTGAAGATCGGACGCCGACGCTGCGCCGCCTTGTCTTTGGATCTGGCGGCGTTGTGGGCTCTCTCGTCGACTCCCGTTCCTCCGCCAGCGTTTCCCCACCACGACAGCTCCGTGGTGGTGGGTTCGACAGCGACGGCTCTGCTGCTGCCGAAGACTTCTTCTTGGCGCCATGTTGACGAAGATGTTGATGAAGTTGCTCGTGTGACCACCGGATCGGGTTCACACAGCCTCGACGCCCCCTACCTGGCGCGCCAAAGATGTCGGGGAGGGCTGATCGTGTCCCACGAACACCTACAGGACCTGGGTCCCTTGTGGTTCGGAGGGGGGCGGAGATTGCAGAAAGAGCGGATCGGGGCGATGCACACGAGCAGGCTTACCCAGCTTCGGAGCTCTCCGGAGAGATAATACTCCTACTGCTGCTTTAGTGGATTATCTTGTGTTCTTGCTAGGGAGCAATGGGAGCTACAAGACCTAGCCTGGGCGTGGTTTCGTATGAGTAGGATGAACTAAGCGGAGCTGAGCCGAACCCTTTCACGTTGCACTCGGGCCTCCTTTTATAGGCACAAGGGGTTACCACATGTGGCAAGTAGACAAGGGTAAGATAGTAAAACATAGGTTGGTACACCGCTTTATGCAGGTACAGTAATCTATACCTAACTCGACGGCAAGGGACAAGAGTCATCAATGCCCGTCTCGATCGCCCGAACGATTATAACGAGGACCGTCGAGTGCACCTCCGTTTGCCACGATGGTAGCTTGTCAGCGCCGCTTGTCGCTGTTCCCCGCTGGCGGCACAGCCCGTCGACACGCGTGCTTGGGAGAGCCCCGTGGTGACACGTTGGCGGGTGAGCTGGAGCGGAGATGAAGAGAGGTCGCCCGCCCCGGCAAGCGCCTTGCCGCGGCAGGAACCTTGTCGCGCTTGGGGGCTCGGCGCCCACCAAGCCTTCCCGGCAAGCTCCTCTTGCCGGGGCCTTGTTTCCTTCGCGCCCTGAGTGGCCTTCCCGGCAAGCTCCTCTTGCCGGGGTCTTGACTACTTTGTTCTTGAATGGCTCCGAAGGACCGCTGAGGGCCTTGACGGTCATCAGGCCAGCCCTGCCGTGGGGAGCTGCAGCTGTCCGTGCACGAGTTCGGGGTACTAGGGTACCCCTACTCTAGTACACCGACACCATCCTATGATGTCAGAGTAGATTTTCATTGTCCTATCGATGGTTGATGAATTGCTATGATTGATTTAATTTGCTTGTGGTTATGTTGTTGTCCTTTGGTGCCCATCATATGAACGCGCGCGTGGATCACACCATAGGGTTAGTTGTATGTTGATAGGACTATGTATTGGAGGGCAAGAGTGACAGAAGCTTCAACCTAGCATAGAAATTGATGCATACGTGATTGAAGGGGGACCAATATATCTTAATGCTATGGTTGGGTTTTACCTTAATGAACTTTAGTAGTTGCGGATGCTTGCTAATAGTTCCAATCGTAAGTGCATGGAATTCCAAGTCAGGGATGACATGCTAGCAGTGGCCTTTCCCGCATAAAACTTGCTATCGGTCTAGTAAAGTAGTCAATTGCTTAGGGACAATTTCGCAACTCCTACCACCACTTTTCCACACTTGCTATATTTACTTTATTGTGTCTTTATATAAACAGCCCCTAGTTTTTATTTACGTGCTCTTCATATTCTTGCAAACCTATCCAAAAACACCTACAAAGTACTTCTAGTTTTATACTTGTTCTAGGTAAAGCGAACGTCAAGCGTGCGTAGAGTTGTATCGGTGGTCGATAGAACTTGAGGGAATACTTATTCTACCTTTAGCTCCTCGTTGGGTTCGACACTCTTACTTATCTAAAGAGGCTACAATTGTTCCCCTATACTTGTGGGTTATCAACTACTAATGAAGGATTTGATGCAAACATTTTACATGCTCCTGGTGATGAACATATAGTATCTAATGAGGGATATAATGCAAGCATTTTGCAAGCTCCCATTGAAGTATTTAGTGTCTAATGATGATCTGCTATGTTGAGAGAGACATAGACATTTGTAGGCATTGATGACAAGCAAATTATAGTACATTTTCATGGCTTGAGGAAACATCGAGGCCATCTACCAAAAAGTCCCCGTATCATGAAAATGTAGCATAAATACTTTTCTAATCTGTTGTTTGAAACTATTGGCATACTTGTGCAGGATAGATATATTGATATGCAGTTTGCGCACTGGTTGTAGGTGCAATTACACTTTGATATTTTCAGCCAGAGAACGAATAATTCAAGCAGGTACATACCATGTTAGTATTCCTTGTACACCATGTTGCATTTTGTGTTTTCTGGTGCTTACATCATTTAGTGTTTTATAATTTGAACTACTTTGGATCATTAGCTGGTTTTAAAAAGTGCATGTAGCTTCACATTTCTCAAGTTATGTTGATTTTCAGAGTGCAAGTGCCTTCGTATTTTTTAAGTTAAATGTTCGCCCCTGGTAACTTGAATTCGTGGATCCGCCACTACACACAAATCATACACGCAAGCCAGTACGAATTAAATGAAATGCAGGGACTTACGCTAGCTCATTATACAGGCTCGCTGCAGTACTGCTTGCGCTTGGGATGTTCCATGTACAAGTCCATGTTACCGCTTGCTTGGATGTGCAGGCTTTGTGCTCCTTGCATCCCCCTCTGCATTTTTGACACGGCGAATGGTTGATCAAATAAGAGGAATCAACCTTGCTGTTGTACCGGAGGACAAATACTTACAAGTTTATACGGGTGTGCAGGATGTGTACTAGATCCCGTAGCACCGTCATGCTTCGCTAAAAAATGGTTTTGCTTGTTTCAGATGATATCTCCAGAAGAAATAAGAGTTAAAGTCAGAGTTGCATAGGTGTGTAAGCTAAGAGAGCATGAAAGGATATCCAAACATCGTCGGAACAGTGCACAAGGGAGTGATGTGTGGATACCTAGTTCAGGCCAGCGTTTGGGAATGCTCGCCTAGCTAGAGTGCAGGTCACTTCAGAGCCGTTGAGGGTGATGCGCTGGTGTTGGCTGGCCGTGCACGAATGCAGATCTTGAGTGGCAGCGGAGCTCTAGGATGCGGTGGACGAGACCGTTGGTGAAGCCCCAACGGCCTTGGGGGGGGGGAGGTGAGACGATGTGCTCGGTGAAGTAGCCCCGATGAGGTGGGAGACGGCGTCGGTGAAGCGCACCTGATGCGGTGGAAGTCGGTGTCTGTGAGGCACGTCGGTTGCGACGGCTGACGTTGTCGGTGGACCACTCGGTGCGGTGGATGAGGGCATAGATGAGGTAGCTCCGGTGTGGTGGTGAAGCGCGACCGTCATCTTCGTCATCGTCGTCCGGCACAGAGGTGGGGAAAGAGACGAGACGAGGGGCGATTCAAACTTTGCTTGGGTTGGTGGCGAATTAGGAATTTGAGCAATCTGGGGGCGGAAGGGGACGGTGGAGAAGGGAGATTTTGCAGGGCTGGATTTGGGGCCGCCAGATATTTCAATCCAAAACGTGGAAGCGCGAACATATTTTGTCGTAGTTCTTTTTTTTTGGGGGGGGGGGGGGCAGGGAGGAGGGGGTGGGTGGCTGGGTGCTAAGCGTCCGTACGACACATACGACCACCACAACACGACCCTGGTCTGCCTGGTGTGCCTACATTTGAGAATGCAAACAAATCTTCTTTCATTTGCAAACGAATCTGTATGTATTACCATGCCCGTGTTTTCCTAGAAGATAATTAGTCATTAGAAACGAGATACTATAAATTAATTAATGAGGAGTTATTTGAAAAAATCGAAATGGTATCCACCCTAATGTGGACTAGAGTGTGTGTCACATAATTAGTTATTTGAATTAGAATGTGTGTGTCACATAGCGATCTCCAATTCTAACGTGGATTTCGCATCTCACGGTATCCATGCTACTTTTTTAATACAAATTCATATGTATATGATGAACACCATGGTAGTGAGAAAACTTTGGACGGATTCAAACATATGACCTACAAAATAGCACAACAATCGAGTCAATGTCAACTTTTCCAAACCTAGTATGGCACGAATTCGAAATAATTACCCATACGCATGGTCCTCAGTTCAAATCTTATAATGTACACCGAATTGAAACATCAATATTAAGTCTCGTACTATCTACATTCAAATGTCCCCCTCAGCACACACACTACATACTTCCTGTATCGGTCAGTCTTCCTCTCCTAACCACCTTAGGAAGCTATCAGTTTCTGACACACGTTCATTCTTTCTCTCCATGTTACGATCTCTAACTCTCTCAACTACACAACCCCCTTTTTCCACTCTGTTACCAAATGTATTTACCTCACACACCCACCATTGCACTCCATGACGAGCTCTCTCTCTCTCTCTCCCTCCCACCCTCTCTCGCTGGATACATGCATTGCCTATCTAGCCCCCAACCTCTCGTGCGCATGCACGCACATTGTCTATCTAGGTCACTCCCTCGAGACTATCTCACTCTTTATTCCGTACGGTGGGCCACACTCGCTCAATCTTGCTCTTTTTATCTGAGTCTCGATTAACCTCGTTTTCTTTCACACACAAATGATATGTCTCCCTGTTCGGGCCTCGATCGACACACTCTGTACTCTCTCATGCAGATTGTCTATCTAGGTCAGTCCATCCAAGCCGTCCCCACTCTTTCGACCTCATGGCGGGCCACGCTCGCTCAATCTCCCTCCCTCTCTCTCTCTCACTCTATCTATCTATCTCTCTCTCTCTCTCTATCTCTCTCTCTCTCTCTCTCTCTCTCTCTCTCTCTCTGTGTGTATGTCTCGATTGACCTCGCTCTTTCTCGGACAAAAACGATATATCTCCATGTTTGAGACCAATTTGACATATTCATATTGTATACTCTCTCACGCACATTGTGTATCTAGGTTACTCTCTCCAACTCGTCTCACTCTTTCGATCGCACGACGACCCACACTCGCTCAATCTCTGTCCCTTTATATATGTAATCAATTGGCCTTGCTTCCTCCCACGCACAAAATATATCTACATGTCTGTGACTGGATCATCTCTCAAGCTCTATCTTACAGCCCTAACCCTTCCCAAAAGCTCAATCGGACAATATCTCTCCAGAGCATATATATCTTTTCAATGAATGTCGGACCACACTCACTTTGTCTCTCTATCTATATGTGTCTCGATTGACCTCGCTTTCTCACGCCGTATCTTCCACATATTGAAGCTACCTCTCCATCCCTCATAAAGCCGGAGCTATTTACATTGCGAGGGGGACTCCAACCTTGGATTAATTTGTGTAGGCATTTATTCCGATGGGTTTAGATTATATTTTCGTAGCATTCGGCCCACAACTACTCCAAACACCGTTGCAAGCCCCACACCTCCCCAATTAATTTCTCTCTTGCTCGGTCATCGCTCTCTCACACGTCCTTTCTCGCCTTCAACATCGCACCATGGTATTATTGCAAAAAACTCTGTTGTTCTCTTTAATTATTACAAATAAGCTACAAAAACTACACACCGATAGTAAACCTATAATGGAACAAACTTCGAACCACAAATTAAAGTGCTACAAACTAGACACCAAGGGGTCCACCTGTCATGAAACAAATTTGGACCCATATATAAATTAAAAATTAAAAGGGTCGAGGATCGAACATGCGACCAGGGCCTTCAAGCCGCACATCAATAGGCAACATATGTAGAACATCAATGTTTGTTGTACCCCCTTTGTTCATATAATGTTTTTATATTACCACAACCTATTTAATGGATAACATGTAATATTATTTTTCGTACATTAGTGGGACCGGCTCATTAGCACGTACTATTCGCCTTCACTTACTGGTGGGTTCCATGTGTGCTCTCTCTCTCTCTCTCCTCCCCTTCTACGTTTTGACGCACGGGCAAACACGAAGAACTCGCGGGCGATGTTGCTGTTAACCATATCTGGACGTGTTCACAAGTTACGGCACCCGTTTCACGTACTATTAGTACTATTCAATGTATACGTGCAATGCACGTTAATTTGGAAGTATATTAAGTGCATACGGATATTAAGTAGGATATTATTTGCGTGTTATTATGTGATTAGCACTATTTTTGGCATGAAATTAACTGCATGCTAAATGTGTTTAGCACTCGACATTAAAGCAGTCTAGGTCGTTGGATGAGAAGGAATACATGTGGCTTGATGATGTTTTACATTTAATTTGATACGGCTCTAGCAGAACATTCAATCGATCAAACCATAGATTTCATTCAGTCTGACTCCGACTTTACATTCATACGACGATCGATAAAAAATAAACGGAAATGATAAACGTTCGGATTTTAAGCATGGCAATCCAAACGTTTTTCATGCTAAATTTAGATTACGCGGCGGCGGCGGGGGCGTCTTGCGGTGGGAAGTGGCTCCTCTGTCGTGCTCTGTGTGTCGTCGGGCCACTAACCGATGGCGACGGCGACGACAGTGTCTTACAAGGTTGTCAGAATCGTGATTTTGAATCGGATCGAAGCTTCTATGGTAGGATTGCAAATCATAGAATCTTCACTATCAGGATCGTAGAAACGTAGATTCTAAGAACTAAAATCGTAGAATCATAGGGGTTAGTTTGGATCGTAAAGTCATAGAATCGTATAACCGAATCGCGATTCTGACAACCTTGGTGTCTTACACCATTATTGGTGTACTCCTAGACATTGGCCCTAGCTTCAATAAAGGCCACAATGTTCTGGACTTCGGTCTCCAGGAGTGAGTCAACTGGCGGGAGGAGGCGACTGGCGTTGGTGCAAGGAAGCGGTCGACGGCGGCCATCCATGTCGCTGAGGGGGCACCGCACCGCGACGGGACAAGCGCGAACAGCGAGGCGGAGACATTCGTGTGCACGGCACGCAGCGGGGCGCGCGTCGACGCTGCATGCCAGCGCATGCACTGGCAGGTGCACGGGTGCGCGCGTCAGTGCAAGCTCAGGCGCGTGAAAGTCGGCGGGGACCTCGTGGAACCCCGTGGCATCAAGCTCGGCGACAATGTGTGGCTCCTAGCCCATCAATGCCACGGAGATGGGCGCTGACACATTCAGGGCGACGGGAGCCGGAACGGGAGCGGGGACATGCGCCGCAAGGCCGGTTCAAGCTCGTCCCAAAGCGCCTTATGTTCTAAAGACTCCGGCTGGGTGTCTTCCTCAGGAAACTAGAAGACTAAGGGCAGACCATCGTGATGCGGCATGGCGTACGGTTAGGTCAAGCTGGTTGGAGATAGACGACAGGAGAATCGGAGAGGAAGAGAGAAGATTGTAGCGGTACCGGGTAGTGCGGGGTTGATTTTAAACTGTGGCACCGACGGCATTAAAAGTGGGAGCAGTTGGGACGAAGGTGGGCGGTGGAGCCTAGTCAAAGGGCTCGCCTCCCGGTGAGCCTGTGCAGCGGTCTTCTCGCACGCCTCCTGGTTAGCCGGCGCAGCGGTCTGCTCGCACGCCTCCCGTCGACTCACACGCTTGCTCGGATGGCACCTGCCGATGAGAAGCGGGACTCGTGGCGGCACGTAAACGCCCACGGTTTCAATAGTGAAAGCGTTCGCCTTAACATGACAGGTCTTTGTTCCAAAATACCTTGGCTCTTCATTTGTGCAACTTCTCATAAGCAGCTTGTCTAAAATTGAAGAAAAAAATTACGTAGGAATATTTGTGCCATATCACATGACCATGCTCGGTTTCATGAATTTCCGGTCACTTTTGAATTTTCTGAAATTTAAAATCCAGGATTCGAAACAATATCATAACCTGCATCATGCAATAAATTTTTGAGCGATACATCTTTCCTGTTGTATTTCTTAAGAAAGGATTTGGTCAACCATTTTGCTTAGTTAGACTTCAGACAAGTTATATATGCAGAGTAAAAGGATAATCCCTCCGTACCAGTGCATTGCCTGATATATTAACTCAAGTACTAGGCATGAACAAACGGGATCAATTCTGTGCTCATCCTGGTCGGCCAGGAAATTCTGGACTAGGTTCCTAATTAAAAAGAACCAGATTGTCAATTGTCTAGATGTCGAAGCCCTAGCGGCCTTTAAACATAGCATTCGCGACGAATGACTCGCCCGACACCTCGGCCAAGAGTAGCCGAAGTCCATGGCAGCCGTGATAGCACTCATGACCCGCTTTTGCACGGGCGAGGATAGCTGGCTAGCCCGTAGCAGCAACAACGCAAGCGAACCGGGCACTTCCGAAGCCAGGAATAGCAGCGGTAGGCCCCGGCCCAACAAACACAAGCGAGGCAGTAATAATGACAATACCGAGGACACGGCGGTCAACGTCAGATTCAGCGGCTCTAAGCCCAGTCAGCAAAGAAGCCATTCAAAAGAAACAGAGAAGGCTCATCCAGCTTGGACCGAATACTCGATCGACCCTGCCAGATTCACGGCACCTCCGACAAGCCTTCCAATCATACCAACCGAAGTTGTTGGGTCTTTAAACAGGCCGGTAAGTTAAACACCGAATACAAAGAGAAAGGGTCGCCCAGCGAGGATGACGGCGAGGAGCCTCGTCCACCGAAAATAGGGGGTCAAAAGAAATTTCCCCGTGAAGTGAAAACGGTGAACATGATATATGCCACCCACATCCCCAAGCGGGAGCGCAGACGTGCGCTAAGGGACGTCTACGCGATAGAGCCAGTCACCTCCAAATTCAACCCATGGTCAGCATGTTCGATCACTTTTGATCGTAGAGACCATCCGACCAGTATCCGTCACGGAGGTTCGGCCGCACTAGTCCTCGACCCAATCATCGATGGATTCCACCTTACGCGAGTCCTCATGGATGGCGATAGTAGCCTTAACCTGCTTTATCAGGATACAGTCTGCAAGATGGGTATTGATCCATCAAGGATCAAGCCCACCAAAACTACCTTTAAGGGCGTGATACCCGGTGTAGAGGCCCGCTGCACGGGCTCAATCACATTGGAGGTCGTCTTCGGTTCGCCGGACAACTTTCGGAGTGAAGACTTGATCTTCGACATCATCCCCTTCCGCAGTGGCTATCACACACTACTCGGATGAACTGCGTTTGCCCACTTCAATGTTGTCCCGCACTATGCTTATCTCAAACTCAAGATGCCCGTACCACGCGGTGTAATAACTGTCAATGGAAACATGGAACACTCCCTCCGTACTAAGGAGCACACCGCGGCCTTGGCAGCGGAAGTGCAGGGCGGCCTTCTCAAGCCGAATATTACATTGGCGGTCAAGCCCCCAGACACTATTAAACGAGTCCGGACTACACAGCAGGGCGATAGCCTAGCTCGCCAGAAGCTTGATTAGCAATTCAGCCTCCATCTCAGCTCCAACCAAACTGCGGACCATGTGCCACGCGTACATAACTACGCACTAAAAATACCATGGGCAAAGATGGAGGCATCGTAAAGATAAAGTCCACAATACGGCTAGACCATATCCGGACAGTTATATTTTCTTTTTACTTGTCCTTTTTATTGTTTCCAGGTTCCTTAGAACCCACGTCGCCTTTTCAATGGTGCCTAGGCCTCTTTTCGAGGCCAATGCCGAGTGATGATCGTCTTGAAGGACAATGCACCAAGGAGAAAAGCAGCGCATAAGCATGGCAGAGCATTTAAAGGGTCTTTAAAGACCACCTCGAAGGACATCCATGCAGCTTTCCCTTGTACTCGGCATGTAAAATAGCATTGTTGCTTACGGCACTAGTTGTACCAATACGTTTTGACGTATCAATAAGACTATAATGGAAACAGTTTTTCAGCCAAACCAATATGGCACTGGCTTATCTCTTAATCTGTGTTTCCCTTCCTATTTTCCTTTCTTTTATTATCATGTACACCTCGATATGATTTAAATCTCCAGGAGCTCCATTGAGCCACGTACCTTTAAAAAAATACCAACCAAAGTCCGAACACTCTCAATAAATTTATAATAAGAGCTCCATTTATAATAACATTATTGCAATCATGCTTTTCATCGAAGGAACTATCAAGTATGGGTGCAATAGCAATGATCTCATGTTTAACATAAGGAACTATAGCAAATTCATCTTCATAAATATTGGCATCATAGCCACAAGAATAGCAAGCATCATGTTCATCAAGGGATATTTCAATCAAATCATCGGAACCATAATTATCTATAGATTCATGCATATCATTATTTTCTTCCAAAGCAACGGTCATTCTCTCAATAAATTCCTTAGCATAGGCATTATGAGCATAGTTTTCATAGCAATATTTAAGTATGTCGGAATTTTCAGATTTATAGAGAGTAATATCATACTTTTCGATCAAAGAAGCAACTTCATGAGCACCCTTAAAAACGAAAAATTCTTCAATTTGTTCGATATCATAGTAACTATAAACACCCTTTCCATAAGAAAACAAGATTTCATTGTCATTAAACTCACATAGGTAGGAAAGGTGTTTTTTAGGGTTCTTAGAGCAACAAGTAAAGTCATTGATTTCATAAAGATCCCAAGCATAGCATACCAAACTATTTATTTGATACCATAAGAGCCTCCCCTTTTCAGACAAACAATGACGCACAAAATGATCATGCTCATCTAAAGATTTTCCCTCAACTAAACTAGTTGGGGTTTCAGCACGAGCACAAATAGATCGAAGATGATCCAAGTAGAACACTTTAAGTGGATCCATATCAATAGATTTTTAGCAAGCAAAGATGCAAGCAAGTAGAAGGCACATGGAAACACAAACAAAGATACATACGGGAAGAAGGCGAAGAAAAGGCAAAGGCAAAAGCAAAGGTTTTTGAAAATCGTTTTAGAAGTGGGGGAGAGGAAAACGAGAGGCAAATGGCAAATAATGTAATGCGAGGGATAAGAGTTTGTGATGGGTACTTGGTATGTCTTGACTTGTGCGTAGATCTCCCCGGCAACGGCGCCAGAAATGGCTAGTTGACGGGAGATCAAATCTTGACTTGACTTGGCAAAAAGCTCCCCCACAACGGCGCCGGAAATCCTTCTTGCTACCTCTTGAGCATGCGTTGGTTTTCCCTTGAATAGGAAAGGGTGATGCAGCAAAGTAGCGTAAGTATTTCCCTCAGTTTTTGAGAACCAAGGTATCAATCCAGTAGGAGACTACACGCAAATCTCTCGTACCTGCACAAACAAATAAGAACCTTGCAACCAACACGATAAAGGGGTTGTCAATCCCTTCCCGGCCACTTGCAAAAGTGACATCTGATAGAGATAATAAGATAATTTTTTTTGTATTTTTATGATATAGATTGGAAAGTAAAGATTGCAAGATAAACGGTAATAGAAATAGCAAGTTTGACGGAATATTAATATGATGGAAGATAGACCCGGGGACCGTAGGTTTCACTAGTGGCTTCTCTCAAGATAGCAAATTCTATGGTGGGTGAACAAATTACTGTCGAGCAATTGATACAAAAGCGCATAGTTATGAGAATATCTAGGCATGATCATGTATATAGGCATCACGTCCGTGACAAGTAGACCGAAACGATTCTGCATCTACTACTATTACTCCACACATCGACCGCTATCCAGCATGCATCTAGAGTATTAAGTTCATAAGAACAGAGTAACGCATTAGGCAAGACGACATGATGTTGAGGGATAAACTCAAGCAATATGATATAAACCCCATCTTTTTATCCTCGATGGCAACAATACAATATGTGCCTTGCTGCCCCTGCTATCACTGGGAAAGAACACCGCAAGATTGAACCCAAAGCTAAGCACTTCTCCCATTGCAAGAAAGATTAATCTAGTAGGCCAAACCAAACTGATAATTTGAAGAGACTTCCAAAGATATTAAATCATGCATAAAAGAATTCCAAGAAGAATCTAATATTGTTCATAGATAATCTTGATCATAAACCCACAATTCATCGGATCTCGACAAACACGCTGCAAAAAGAATTACATCGGATAGATCTCCAAGAGAATCAAGGAGAACTTTGTATTGAGATCTAAAGAGAGCGAAGAAGCCATCTAGCTAATAACTATGGACCTGAAGGTCTGTGGTAAACTACTCACACATCATCGGAGAGGCTATGCTGTTGATGTAGAAGCCCTCCGTGATCGATTCCCCCTCTGGCGGAGCGCCGGAAAAGGCCCCAAGATGGGATTTCACGGGTACAGAAGGTTGCGGCGGTGGAAATAGGGTTTCGTGGTGCTCTCAGATGTTTTTGGGGTACATGAGTATATATAGGCGAAAGAAGTAGGTCGATGGAGCCACAAGGGGCCCACGAGGGTGGGGGCGCGCCTACCCCCTGGGCGCGCCCTCCTACCTCGTGGCCTCCTTGTTCCTTTATTGACGTCCACTCCAAGTCTCCTGGATTGAGTTTGTTCCAAAAGTAACTCTCCCGAAGGTTTCATTCCATTTGGACTCCGTTTGATATTCCTTTTCTACGAAACACTGAAATAGGCAAAAAAAATAGCAATTTGCACTGGGCCTTTGGTTAGTAGGTTAGTCCCAAAAATAATATAAAAGTGCATAACAAAGCCCGTTAAACATCCAAAACAGACAATATAATAGCATGGAACAATCAAAAGTTATAGATACGTTGGAGACATATCAAGCATCCCCAAGCTTAATTCCTGCTCGTCCTCGAGTAGGTAAATGAGAAAAACAGAATTTATGATGTGGAATGCTACCTAGCATAATTCTCAACGTAATTTTCTTTATTGTGGCATGAATGTTCAGATCTGAAAGATTCAAGATAAAAGTTTAATATTGACATAAAAACAATAATACTTCAAGCATACTAATAAAGCAATCATGTCTTCTCAAAATAACATGGCTAGAGAAAGTTATCCCTACAAAATCATATAGTCTCGCTATGCTCTATCTTCATCACACAAAGTATTTAATCATGCACAACCCCGATGACAAGCCAAGCAATTGTTTCATACTTTTGATATTCTCAAACTTTTTCAATCTTCACGCAATACATGAGCGTGAGCTATGGACATAACACTATATGTGGAATAGAATGGTGGTTGTGGAGAAGACAAAAAAAGGAGAAGATAGTCTCACATCAACTAAGCGTATCAACGGGCTATGGAGATGCCCATCAATAGATATCAATGTGAGTGAGTAGGGATTGCCATGCAACGGATGCACTAGAGCTATAAGTGTATGAAAGCTCAACAAAAGAAACTAAGTGGGTGTGCATCCAACTCGCTTGCTCGCGAAGACCTAGGGCATTTTGAGGAAGCCCATCATTGGAATATACAAGCCAAGTTATATAATGTAAAATTCCCACTAGTATATGAAAGTGACAACATAGGAGACTCTCTATCATGAAGATCGTGGTGCTAATTTAAAGCACCAGTGTGGTAAAAAGGATAGTAACATTGTCCCTTCTCTCTGTTTCTCTCTCTTTTTTATTTTCTTGGGCCTTTTTCTCTTTTTTATGGCCTCTTTTTTTTCTTTTCTTTTTTCTTTTCATGCGGAGTCTCATCCCGACTTGTGGGGGAATCATAGTCTCCATCATCCTTTCCTCACTTGGGACAATGCTCTAATAATGATGATCATCACACTTTTCTTTACTTACAACTCAATGCTTAGAACAAAATATGAATCTATGAGAATGCCTCCGGAGGTGTACCGGTATGTGCAATGAATCAAGAGTGACATGTATGAAATAATTGTGAACGGTGGCTTTGCCACAAATACGATGTCAACTACATGATCATGCAAAGCAATATGACAATTATGGAGCGTGTCATATTAAACGGAACGGTGGAAAGTTGCTTGGCAATATATCTCGGAATGGCTATGGAAATGCCATAATAGGTAGGTATGGTGGATGTTTTGAGGAAGGTATATGGTGGGTGTATGATACCGGCGAAAGGTGCGCGGTATTAGAGAGGCTAGCAATGGTGGAAGCGTGAGGGTGCGTATAATCCATGGACTCAACATTAGTCATAAAAGAACTCACATACTTATTATAAAAATATATTAGTTATCAAAACAAAGTACTAAACGCATGCTCCTGGGGGGATAGATTGGTAGGAAAAGACCATCGCTCGTCCCCGGCCGCCGCTCATAAGGAAGACAATCAATGAATAAATCATGCTCCGACTTCATCACATAACGGTTCACCATAAGTGCATGCTACGGGAAGCACAAACTATAGAACAAGTATTTCTCAAATTCACAACTACTCAACTAGCATGACTTTAATATCACCATCATCATATCTCAAAACAATTATCAAGTATCAAACTTCTCATAGTATTCGATGCACTTTATATGATAGTTTTTATTATACCCATCTTGGATGCCCATCATATTAGGACTAATTATATAGCCAAAGCAAATTATCATTATGTTCTAAGAGACTCTCACAATAATATACGTGAAGCATGAGAGATCAATAATTTCTATAAAATAAAACCACCACCGTGCCCTAAAAAGATATAAGTGAAGCACTAGAGAAAAATTATCTAGCTCGAAAGATATAAGTGAAGCACATAGAGTATTCTAATAAATTCCGAGTCATGTGTGTCTCTCCAAAAGGTGTGTACAGAAAGGATGATTGTGGTAAACTAAAAAGAAAATACTCAAATCATACAAGACGCTCCAAGCAAAACACATATCATGTGGTGAATAAAAATATAGCATCAAGTAAAGTTACCGATAGACGAAGACGAAAGAGGGGATGCCTTCCGGGGCATCCCCAAGCTTAGGCTTTTGGTTGTCCTTGAATTTTACCTTGGGGTGCCTTTTGAATCCCCAAGCTTAGGCTCTTGCCACTACTTGTTCCATAATCCATCAAATCTTTACCCGAAAACTTGAAAACTTCACAACACAAAACTCAACAGAAATTCCCATGAGCTCCGTTAGCGAAATAAAACAAACCACCACATTAAGGTACTATAATGAACTCATTATTTATTTATATTGGTGTTAAACCTAATGTATTCCAACTTCTCTATGGTTCATACCCCCCGATACTAGCCATAGATTCATCAAAATAAGCAAACAACACACGAAAAACGGAATATGTCACAAACAGAACAGTCTGTAGTAATCTCTATCAAACGTAAACTTCTGGAACTCCAAAACTTCAAAAAAATTAGGAAGACCTGGGTAATTTGTATATTAATCTACTGCAAGAAGAATCAGGGTAAAATCTATCTTCTGTGATTTATGAAAATTATTTTCGTGAGCACAAAGTTTCTGTTTTTTACAGCAAGATCAAACAACTATGATCCAAGAAGATCCTAAAGGCTTTACTTGGCACAAACAATAATTACAACACAAAAAACACAATCATAGCAGTAGCATGCTGAATTATTTATTACTAAACAGAAACAAAAAGCAAGAAACAAAAATAAAATTGGGTTGCCTCCCAACAAGCGCTATCGTTTAACGCCCCTAGCTAGGCATAAAGATTTCGATGATGCTCACATGAAAGACAAGAATTGAAGCGCAAAGAAAGCATCATGAAACACGTGACAAATACATATAAGTCTAACATTCTTCCTATGCATAGGCATCTTATAGGCAAACAAATTATCATAGCAAGCAAAAACTAGCATATGCAAGGAAGTGGAAAGAAACAATAGCAATCTCAACATAACGAGAGGTAATTTAGTAACATGAAAATTTCTACAACCATATTTTCCTCTCTCATAATAATTACATGTAGGATCATAAGCAAATTCAACAATATAGCTATCACATAACATATTCTCAACACGATCCGCATGCATGCAAAGTTCACACTCTTCCAAAATAGTGGGATTAACATTAACTAAAGTCATGACATCTCCAAACCCACTTTTATCAAAAAAAAATCATAAGATTGAACATTATCCAAATATGTGGGATCTAAAGTTGACACTCTTCCAAACCCACTTTCAATAATATTTCAAACACTATTATCAAGCTCATATTCACCATGGGGCTTAAATAAATTTTCAAGATCATAAAAAGCACTATCACCCCAATCATGATCATTGTAACAAGTGGTAGACATAGCAAAACTAGCATCCCCAAGCTTAGGGTTTTGCATATTATTAGCACAATTGACATCAAGAGAATTTATAATAAGATTATTGCAATCATGCTTTTCATCGAAGGAACTATCAAGTATGGGTGCAATAGCAGCGATCTCATGTTTAACATAAGGAGCTATAGCAAATTCGTCTTCATAAATATTGGCATCATGGCCACAAGAATAGCAAGCATCATGTTCATCAAGGGATATTTCAATCAAATCATCGGAATCATAATTATCTATAGATTCATGCATATCATTATTTTCTTCCAAAGCAATGGTCATTCTCTAAATAAATTCCTTAACATAGGCATTATGAGCATAGTTTTCATAACAATTTCTAAGTATGTCATAATTTTCAGATTTGTAGACAGTAATATCATACTTTTCAATCAAAGAAGCAACTTCATGAGCACCCTTAAAAACGACAAATTCTTCAATTTGTTCGATATCATAGTAACTATAAACACCCTTTCCATAAGAAGATAAGATTTCATTATCATTGAACTCACATTGGTAGGGAAGGTGTTTTTTAGGGTTCTTAGAGCAACAAGTAAAGTCATAGATTTCACAAAGATTCCAAGCATAGCATAGCAAACTATTTTTTTGATACCATAAGAGCTTCCCCTTTTCAGACAAACGATGACGCACAAAATGAGCATGCTCATCAAAAGATCTTCCCTCAACTAAACTAGTCGGGGTTTCAGCACGAGCACAAATAGATCGAAGATGATCCAAGTAGAACACTTTAAGTGAATCCATATCAATAGATTTCTAGCGAGCAAAGATGCAAGCAAGTAGAAGGCACATGGAAACACAAACAAAGATACATACGGGAAGAAGGCGAAGAAAAGGCAAAGGCAAAGGATTTCGAAAATCGTTTTAGAAGTGGGGGAGAGGAAAACGAGAGGCAAATGGAAAGTAATGTAATGCGAGGGATACGAGTTTGTGATGGGTACTTGGTATGTCTTGACTTGTGCATAGATCTCCCCGGCAACGGCGACAGAAATGGCTAGTTGAGGGGAGATCAAATATTGAATTGACTTGGCGCAAATATCCCCGGCAACGGGGCCAGAAATACTTCTTGCTACCTCTTGAGCATGCATTGGTTTTCCCTTGAAGAGGAAAGGGTGATGCAGCAAAGTAGCGCAAGTATTTCCCTCAGTTTTTGGGAACCAAGGTATCAATCGAGTAGGAGACTACCCGCAAGTCCCTCGTACCTGCACAAACGAATAAGAACCTTGCAACCAACACGGTAAAGGGGTTGTCAATCCCTTCACGGCCACTTGCAAAAGTGAAATCTGATAGAGATAGTAAGATAAAATATTTTTGGTATTTTTATGATATAGATTGGAAAGTAAAGATTGCAAGATAAACGGTAGTAGAAATAGCAAGTTTGACGGAAGATTAATATGATGGAAGATAGACCCGGGGGCCATAGGTTTCACTAGTGGTTTCTCTCAAGAGAGCAAATTCTACGGTGGGTGAACAAATTACTGTTGAGCAATTGATAGAAAAGCGCATAGTTATGAGAATATCTAGGCATGATCACGTATATAGGCATCACGTCTGCAACAAGTAGACCGAAACGATTCTCCATCTACTACTATTACTCCACACATCGACTGCTATCCAGCATGCATCTAGAGTATTAAGTTCATAAGAACAGAGTAACGCATTAGGCAAGATGACATGATGTAGAGGGGTAAACTCAAGCAATATGATATAAACCCCATCTTTTTATCCTCGATGGCAACAATACAATACGTGACTTGCTGCCTCTGCTGTCAACCGGAAAGGGCACCGTAAGATTGAACCCAAAGCTAAGCACTTCTCCCATTGTAAGAAACATCAATCTAGTAGGCCAAACCAAACTGATAATTTGAAGAGACTTGCAAAGATGTTAAATCATGCATAAAAGAATTCAGAGAAGAATCAAATATTGTTCATAGATAATCTTGATCATAAACCCACAATTCATCGGATCTTGACAAACACACCAAAAAAAGAATTACATCGAATAGATCTTCAAGAGAATCGAGGATAACTTTGTATTGAGATCCAAAGAGAGAGAAGAAGCCATCTAGCTAATAACTATGGACCCGAAGGTCTATGGTAAACTACTCACACATCATCGGAGAGGCTATGGTGTTGATGTAGAAGCCCTCCGTGATCGATTACCCCTTCGGCGATGCGCCGGAAAAGGCCCCAAGATGGGATCTCATGGGTACAGAAGGTTGCGGCAGTGGAAATAGGGTTTCGTGGTGCTCTCTAATGTTTTCGGGGTATATGAGTATATATAGGCGAAATAAGTAGGTCAGTGGAGCCACGAGGGGCCCACGAGGGTGGGGGTGCGCCCTCCTACCTCGTGGCCTCCTCGTTCCTTTCTTGACGTCCACTCCAAGTCTCCTAGATTGCATTTGTTCCAAAAATAACTCTCCCGAAGGTTTCATTCCGTTTGGACTCCCTTTGATATTCCTTTTCTGCGAAACACTGAAATAGGCAAAAAAATAGCAATTTGCACTGGGCCTTTGGTTAGTAGGTTAGTCCCAAAAATAATATAAAAGTGCATAACAAAGCCCATTAAACATCCAAAACAGATAATATAATAGCATGGAACAATCAAAAAATATAGATACATTGGAGACGTATCACTTTTCCGCTAACTTCCGCCTTAGCTCACACGCTTCTGCAGCATGGATAGCCGATGCCTGCATTGCAGCCTGTTCGGCTCAAATAGATATGTATGTTAATGCCCTATATGAGTCATTAGATCCTATGTTCGGCCTTTCTTTGTGAACACCAAACTGAGTCTCAGGGGCTACTATCTATACCCATATTTTTCTTATGTAACCAAAAGACATTACCTCAAAGCCTCGTAGAAGGCTAGTATAGGCCTCGTTCAATCCTCTTTTGGCGGACCGAACCCTCTCGACCACCGTATCCATAAGGGTACGATGTTCTTCTACAATGATGGCACTCTGAAGTGCTTCCATCAGAGTATCCAGCGCCTCCTGATTGATAGAGGTCGCCGGTGGAATTTGCGCACCCCCTTCTTTCGAAGGAGGCTGCTCTCCTGATCCTGGAGCCGTATGGGTCTCCGGAATAATATTCGGTTGGGGGACGAATTAGGCATGGCCCCCGTCGTCAGTCTCCGACGTCACCTATGCGGCTCGCCGCACCTCTCCCTGGCCCAGAAGGGCCTTTCGGGACACCACCTCGGCGATGTCCGTAGCGTTGGGGGAGGAGGCCGGTGGAGGTGACCCGATGTCCATCCTGTTCGGATCCAACGAATTCCTCGAAGACGAGGATTGCTGGGGGGGAGACGTGAGACGGAGTGCAACACGAAACCCAGTATGTTAAAATCACAAGTCAGAAAGCCGGATAGATATATAAGTAAAAGTGCCTTTGGGGGTACTTACGATCCGGCAAGGGAGTTTGGCCTGGGGCGCCACTCATCGGCATCCGATTCGGAGTCATCCGTGAGGGAGATTATCCCTTTCTTGGATGCCTCCGCCTCCAGATCTACGGAAGCCCCCCTCTTCTTCCTCCCCCCTTTAAGGGGAGAGTTGCTCTCCTCCTCCTCCTCTTCGTCTTCGTAAGGGGAGGAGTGAGTCCTGGTGTCTTCGGACACTAGGTCCGAAGCACCTCTACGGTGAAGGCTGCTTTTGGTCTCCTTGCCCTTCTTCTTGGCCTTATTTTCTGGCGCCGGAACCAACATCCTCGTTAACAGAGGAATGGTTGGGTCTTCGGGTAGCGGAGCCGAACAGTGTATCCACTCCGCCTTCTTCGTCCAGCACTGTGAGAAGGATGGAAAGCTTAAGCATACTCCTTGGATTTACAAGTAATGAAGTTATCATAAAAACTTACGGGAGACGTTGCATGAGTGCAGTCGAGGCCGAGACAGTCGGTCGTTTCGGCCACGTCTTTTGGGTCTTGAACATCAGCTTCCACATGTCTTCATGCTTCGTGCTGAAGAACCACTGCAGGGTCCGAGGACCGGCCGGGTCGAACTCCCACATGTGCTAGATCCGGCTTTGGCAGGGGAGAATCCGGCGAAAGAGCATTACCTGAATCACGCTGGCGAGACTTGTATTCTTGTCCACCATACTCTTGATGCACCTCTAAAGCATCGTCACCTCGTGGGACGATGCCCAGTCCAGGCCCTTATTGAGCCAGGATGTGAGCCGCATTGGAGGCCCGGACTTGAACTCGGGGGAAGCAGCCCATGTGGAGTCGCGGGGTTCCGTGACATAGAACCACTCCTGTTGCCACCCCTTCACGGTCTCCACAAAGGTGCCTTTGGGCCAAGTGACATTGGGGGGCTTACTCACCATGGCGCCACCGCACTCTGCGTGTTGACCATCCACCACTTTTGGCTTCACATTGAAGACCTTGAGCCATAGGCCGAAGTGGGGAGGGATGCGAAGGAATGCCTCGCACACGACGATGAACACCGTGATATTGAGGAAGGAATTTGGGGCTAGATCATGGAAATCTAGCCCAAAGTAAAACATAAGGCCGCGGACGAAAGGATGGAGGGGAATCCCCAATCCGTGAAGGAAATGGGGGATAAAAACTACTCTCTCGTGGGGCTCCGGAGTAGGGACGATCTGCTTCCTGGCTGGAAGCCGGTGAGCGACTTCCTTGGCTAAATACCCCGCCTCCTAGAGCTCATTGATGTTCTCCTTCGTGACGGAGGAGGCCATCCACCTACCCCACGCTCCGGATCCGGACATGGCTAGAGTGCTTTCTGGGCGCGAGGGGGTTGAAGCTTGGGCGCTGGAGCTCGAGGACGGATGGGCTGAGGAAGAAGAAGGCGTGGGGTGAAAAGGTAGATTCTTATCCCCTTATAAAGGCAGTGAATATAGAGCGTACCCCCACGGGCATTAAAACTTGCCTATTCCCAAGGGGTCGTGCGAACGGCATGATTGGATTACCCAAACCCGTATTAATGAGAATCCCATAATAAGGGGACACGATCTTTCGCTTTGACAAGACGTGTCACCAAAGACCGCGTCTTGAAACACGAAATGGGAGAAACGATTTAAAATGATGAGGAGACTGGATGTGACATCCCGCCCGTGGAATTGTCAGTAAAAGACATGTCATGCTTTTTATTAAGTATTGTGCCCTAGCGGTGGAGGGGTGTGGTCATTGCGCAAATCCAAATATAGTTCTCGTAATCAACTGCTTTGAAGTGTTCGGAGGAGGAACCCGCCTTGCAATGCCGAATACAGTCTACGCGCCGGATACATCGTCATTGAAGCTAGGTTCAGGGGCTACTGAGGGAGTCCGGGACTGCGGGGTCCTCGGGCGTCCGGGCTATACGACATGGGCCAGACTCATGGGCCATGAAGATACACGACGGAAGACTTTTCCCCATGTCTGGATGGGACTCTCCTTGGCGTGGAAGGCAAGATTGACGTGCGGATATGAAGATCCCTTTCTCTGTAAACCGACTTTGTACAACCCTAGCCCCCTCCGGTGTCTATATAAACCAGAGGGTTTAGTCCGTAGAGGCAATCATAATCATACATGCTAGACATCTAGGGTTTAGCCATCACGATCTCGAGGTAGATCAACTCTTGTAACCCCTATACTCATCAAAGTCAATCAAGCAGGAAGTAGGGTATTACCTCCATCGAGAGAGCCCGAACCTGGATAAACATTGTGTCCCCTGCCTCCTGTTGCCTTCGATCCTTAGACACACAGATCGGGATCCCCTACCCGAGATCTGCCGGTTTTGACACCGACAACGACGGTAGCATTATGAGATGATCCCTTACTAAATTTTTGAGGTATAAGTGTTCTCCCTGAGTATGCACCATTGTGACAGTTCTTCGTGCTGAGACGCCACGTGATGATCGGGTGTGATAAGCTCTACATTCACATACAACAGGTGCAAGCCAGTTTTGCATATGCAGAATATTCGGGTTAAACTTGACGAGCCTAGCATATGCAGATATGGCCTCGGAACACTGAGACCGAAAGGTCGAACGTGAATCATAGAGTGGATATGATCAACATAGTAATGTTCACCATTGAAAGCTACTCCATATCACGTGATGATCGGACATGGTTTAGTTAATATGGATCACGTGATCATTTATACGACTAGAGGGATGTCTATCTAAGTGGAGTTCTTAAGTAATATGATTAACTGAACTTAAATTTATCATGAACTTGCTCCTAGTAGTATTTGCATATTGCTACCTCTTGAGCACCGCGTTGGTTTTCCCTTGAAGAGGAAAGGGTGATGCAGCAAAGTAGCGTAAGTATTTCCCTCGGTTTTTGAGAACCAAGGTATCAATCCAGTAGGAGGCTACGCGCAAGTCCCTCGTACCTACACAAAACAAATAACTCCTCGCAACCAACGCGATAAGGGGTTGTCAATCCCTTTATGGTCACTTACGAGAGTGAGATCTGATAGATATGATAGGATAATATTTTTGGTATTTTTGTGATAAAGATGCAAAGTAAAATAAAAGCAAAGTAAAAAAGCAAAAGGAAATAACTAAGTGTTGGAAGATTAATAAGATGAAGATAGACCCGGGGGCCATAGGTTTCAATAGTGGCTTCTCTCGAGAGCATAAATATTTTACGGTGGGTGAACGAATTACTGTTGAGCAATTGACAGAATTTAGCATAGTTATGAGAATATCTAGGTATGATCATGTATATAGGCATCACGTCCGAGACAAGTAGACCGACTCCTGCCTACATCTACTACTATTACTCCACTCATCGACCGCTATCTAGCATGCATCTAGAGTATTAAGTTCATGGAAACAGAGTAACGCTTTAAGCAAGATAACATGATGTAGAGGGATAAATTCATGCAATATGATAAAAACCCCATCTTGTTATCCTCGATGGCAACAATACAATATGTGCCTTGCTGCCCCTACTGTCACTGGGAAAGGACACCGCAAGATTGAACCCAAAGCTAAGCACTTCTCCCATTGCAAGAAAGATCAATCTAGTAGGCCAAACCAAACTGATAATTCGGAGAGACTTGCAAAGATAACCAATCATACATAAAAGAATTCAGAGAAGATTCAAATATTGTTCATAGATAATCTTGATCATAAACCCACAATTCATCGGTCTCAACAAACACACCGCAAAAACAAGATTACATCGAATAGATCTCCACAAGAGAGGGGGAGAACATTGTATTGAGATCCAAAAAGAGAGAAGAAACCATCTAGCTACTAACTATGGACCCGAAGGTCTGAGGTAAACTACTCACACTTCATCGGAGAGGCTATGGTGATGATGTAGAAGCCCTCCGTGATGGATGCCCCCTCCGGTGGAGCTCCAGAACAGGCCCCAAGATGTGATCTCGTGGGTACAGAAGGTTGCGACGGTGGAATTAGGTTTTTGGCTCCGTATCTGATCGTTGTGGGTACGTAGGTATATATAGGAGGGAGGAGTACGTTGGTGGAGCAATAGGGGGCCCAGGAGGGTGGAGGGCGCGCCCCCCTACCTCGTGGCCTCCTCTTTTGTTTCTTGACGTAGGGTCCAAGTCTCCTGGATCATAATCTTCCTAAAAATCACATTCCCGAAGGTTTCATTCCGTTTGGACTCCGTTTGATATTCCTTTTCTGCGAAACACTGAAATAGGCAAAAAAACAGCAATTCTGGGTTGGGCCTCCGGTTAATAGGTTAGTCCCAAAAATAATATAAAAGTGAATAATAAAGCCAAATAATGTCCAAAACAGTATATAATATAGCATGGAGCAATAAAAAATTATAGATACGTTGGAGCCGTACCAGGCATCCCCAAGCTTAATTCCTGCTCGTCCTCGAGTAGGTAAATGATAAAAACAGAATTTTTGATGCGGAATGCTACTTGGCATAATTTAAATGTAATTCTTCTTAATTGTGGTGTTAATATTCAGATCCGAAAGATTCAAGACAAAAGTTTCATATTGACATAAAAATAATAATACTTCAAGCATACTAAGAAAGCAATCATGTCTTCTCAAAATAACATGGCCAAAGAAAGTTATCCCTACAAAATCATATAGTCTGGCTATGCTCTATCTTCACCACACAAAGTATTTAAATCATGCACAACCCTGATGACAAGCCAAGCAATTGTTTCATACTTTTGACATTGTCGAACTTTTTCAATCTTCACGCAATACATGAGCGTGAGCCATGGATATAGCACTATATGTGGAATAGAATGGTGGTTGTGGAGAAGACAAAAAGGGGGAAGATAGTCTCACATCAACTAGGCGTATCAACGGGCTATGGAGATGCCCATCAATAGATATCAATGCGAGTGAGTAGGGATTGCCATGCAACGGATGCACTAGAGCTATAAGTATATGAAAGCTCAACAAAAGAAACTAAGTGGGTGTGCATCCAACTCGCTTGCTCACGAAGACCTAGGGCATTTTGAGGAAGCCCATCATTGGAATATACAAGCCAAGTTCTATAATGAAAAATTCCCACTAGTATATGAAAGTGACAAAATGAGAGACTCTCTATCATAAAGATCATGGTGCTAATTTGAAGCACAAGTGTGGTAAAAGGATAGTAACATTGTCCCTTCTCTCTTTTTCTCTCATTTTTTTATTTTTTTATTTGAGACTTTTCTCTTTTTTTATGGCCTCTTTTCTTTTTTTATTTTTTGTCCGGAGTCTCATCCCGACTTGTGGGGGAATCATAGTCTCCATCATCTTTTTCCTCACTTGGGACAATGCTCTAAAAAATGAAGATCATCACACTTTTATTTTCTTACAACTCAACAATTACAACTCAATACTTAGAACAAAATATGACTCTATATGAATGCCTCCGGCGGTGTGCAGGGATATGCAATGAATCAAGAGTGACATGTATGAAAGAATTGTGAACGGTGGCTTTGCCACAAATACGATGTCAACTACATGATCATGCTAAGCAATATGACAATGATGGAGCGTGTCATAATAAACGGAACGGTGGAAAGTTGCATGGCAATATATCTCGTAATGGCTATGGAAATGCCATGATAGGTAGGTATGGTGGCTGTTTTGAGGAAGGTATATGATGGGTTTATGATCCCAGCGAAAAGTGCGCGGTATTAGAGAGGCTAGCAATGGTGGAAGGAAGAAAAGTGTGTATAATCCATGGACTCAACATTAGTCATCAAGAACTCACATACTTATTGCAAAAACCTACAAGTTATCAAAGCAAAGTAATACGCGCATGCTCCTAGGGGGATAGATTGGTAGGAAAAGACCATCGCTCATCCCCGACCGCCACTCATAAGGAAGACAATCAATAAATAAATTATGCTCCGACTTCATCACAGAACGGTTCACCATACATGCATGCTACGGGAATCACAAACCTTAACACAAGTATTTCTCAAATTCACAACTACTCAACTAGCATGACTCTAATGTCACCAACTTTATATCTCAAAACAATTATCAAGCATCAAACTTCTCAAAGTATTCAACACACTCATAAGGAAGTTTTTACAAATCTTGAATACCAAGCATATTAGGATTGTTTAAGCAAATTTCCATGCTATTTAAGACTCTCAAAATAATATAAGTGAAGCATGAGAGATCAATAGTTTCTATAAAACAAATACACCACCGTGCTCTAAAAGATATAAGTGAAGTACTAGAGAAAAACTATATAACTCAAAAGATACAAGCGAAGCACATAGAGTATTCTAACAAATTCCAAATCATGTATGACTCTCTAAAAAGGTGTGTACAGCAAGAATTATTGTGGTAAACTAAAAAGAAAAGACTCAAATCATACAAGACGCTCCAAGCAAAACACATATCATGTGGTGAATAAAAATATAGCTCCAAGTAAAGTTACCGATGGAAGTAGACGAAAGAGGGGATGCCTTCCGAGGCATCCCCAAGCTTTGGCTTTATGGTGTCCTTAGATTATCTTGGGGGTGACATGGGCATCCCCAAGCTTAGGTTCTTGCCACTCCTTGTTCCATAATCCATCAAAAATCTTTCACCCAAAACTTAAAAACTTCACAACACAAAACTCAACAGAAATCTCATGAGCTCCGTTAGCGAAAGAAAACAAAAGACCACTTCAAGGTACTGTAATGAACTCATTCTTTATTTATATTGGTGTTAAACCTACTTTATTCCAACTTCTCTATGGTTTATAAACTATTTTACCAGCCATAGATTCATCAAAATAAGCAAACAACACACGAAAAACAGAATCTGTCAAAAACAGAACAGACTGTAGTAATCTGTAACTAATGCAAACTTCTGGAACTCCAAAAAATGATCCAACATAGGAAGACCTAGACAATTTATTTATTGATCATAAGAAATTGGAATCACTATTTTATCACGTTCTGGTGATTTTTAACAATTGTTTTCGTGAACAGAAAGTTTCTGGAAATTACAGCAAGATCAAATAACTATCATCCAAGAAGATCCTATAGGTTTAACTTGGCACAAACACTAATTAAAACATAAAAACACATCTGACCAGAGGCTAGAACAAATATTTATTCCTAAACATAAGAAAAAGCAAAAAAAACTAAAAATAAAATTGGGTTGCCTCCCAACAAGCGCTATAGTTTAACGCCCCTAGCTAGGCATAAACGCAAGGATAGATGTAGGTATTGCCATCTTTGGTAGGCAATCCATAAGTGGCTCTCATGATAGATTCATATGGTAATTTTATTTTATTCCTAGGGAATTGTTCCATGCATTTCTTTAATGGAAATTGGAATCTAATATTCCCTTCCTTCATATCAATAATTGCACCAATCGTTCTAAGGAAAGGTCTACCATGAATAATAGGACATGAAGGATTGCAATCTATGTCAAGAATGATAAAATCTACGGGCACATAGTTCCTATTTGGAACAATAAGAACATCATTAATTCTTCCCATAGGTTTCTTAATAGTGGAATCCGCAAGGTGCAAGTTTAGAGAGCAATCATCAAAATCACAGAAATCTAGCAAATCGCACAAAGTTTTGGGAATAGTGGAAACACTAGCACCCAAATCACATAAAGAATAGAACTAATGATCCTTAATCTTAATTTTAATAGTAGGTTCTCACTCATCATAAAGTTTTCTAGGGATAGAAACTTCCAACTGAAGCTTTTCTTCATAAGATTGCATCAAGGCATCAACGATATGTTGGGTAAAAGCTTTATTTGACTATAAGCATGAGGAGAATTTAGCACGGATTGCAACAAGGAAATACATTCTATCAAAGAGCAATTTTCATAATTAAATTCCTTGGAATCCAAAATAGTGGGTTTAGCAACATCTAGGGTTTTGATTTCTTCAATCCCACTTTTATCAATTTTCGCATCAAGATCTAAAAACTCCGAATTCTTGGAACGCCTTCTAGGTAAAGTTGGATCATATTCAGTCCCATCATTATCAAGATTCATATTGGAAAACAAAGATTTAATAGGGGACACATCAATAACTTTTAGACCTTCATCTTTATTTTCATAGAAATCCGGTTTAGCGGCCATCTTATTAACTAAGGTAGCCTGCTTATCCGATATTTCAGCAGTCAACTTCTCAAGACGAGCAATTTGGGATCTTAAACCATCAAATTCTTTAGACATATCATTGAGCTCTTTATTCATATAACTCATAAAACTTTTTTGTTCCTTAAGCTTGTTTCTGAAGAAATTATTATGCTCAAATTGCAAAACCATAAAACTGCTGACGTTGCTTTCGATCTCTTCCAACCTTTTAAGGTGAAGATCACCAAATCTAGGTAGAGCCATCGTGACAAACAAGCAATCCAACACTCGAGCAAACAAAAAGCAAGCGAAAGAGAGGCGAACGGAAAAGAGAGGGCGAATAAAACGGCAAGGGTGAAGTGGCGGAGAGGAAAACGAGAGGCAAATGGCAAATAATGTAATGCGGGAGATAAGGGATTTGTGATGGGTACTTGGTATGTTGACTTTTGCATAGACTCCCCGGCAATGGCGCCAGAAATCTTCTTGCTACCACTTGAGCACTGCGTTGGTTTTCCCTTGAAGAGGAAAGGGTGATGCAGCAAAGTAGCGTAAGTATTTCCCTCAATTTTTGAGAACCAAGGTATCAATCCAGTAGGAGGCTATGCGCAAGTCCCTCGTACCTACACAAAACAAATAACTCCTCGCAACCAACGCGACAAGGGGTTGTCAATCCCTTCACGGTCACTTACGAGAGTGAGATCTGATAGATATGATAGGATAATATTTTTGGTATTTTTGTGATAAAGATGCAAAGTAAAAAAGCAAAATGAAATAACTAAGTGTTGGAAGATTAATATGATGAAGATAGACCCGGGGGCCATAGGTTTCACTAGTGGCTTCTCTCAAGAGCATAAATATTTTACGATGGGTGAACAAATTACTGTTGAGCAATTGACAGAATTTAGCATAGTTATGAGAATATCTAGGTATGATCATGTATATAGGCATCACGTCCGAGACAAGTAGACCGACTCCTGCCTGCATCTACTACTATTACTCCACTCATCGACCGCTATCCAGCATGCATCTAGAGTATTAAGTTCATGGAAACAGAGTAACACTTTAAGCAAGATGGCATGATGTAGAGGGATAAATTCATGCAATATGATAAAAACCCCATCTTGTTATCCTCGATGGAAACAATACAATACGTGCCTTGCTGCCCCTACTGTCACTAGGAAAGGACACCGCAAGACTGAACCCAACGCTAAGCACTTCTCCCATTGCAAGAAAGATCAATCTAGTAGGCCAAACCAAACTGATAATTCGAAGAGACTTGCAAAGATAACCAATCATACATAAAAGAATTCAGAGAAGATTCAAATATTGTTCATAGATAATCTTGATCATAAACCCACAATTCATCGGTCTCAACAAACACACCGCAAAAAGAAGATTACATCGAATAGATCTCCACAAGAGAGGGGGAGAACATTGTATTGAGATCCAAAAAGAGAGAAGAAGCCATCTAGCTACTAACTAGCTATGGACCCGAAGGTCTAAGATAAACTACTCACACTTCATCGGAGAGGCTATGGTGATGATGTAGAAGCCCTCCGTGATGGATGCCCCCTCCGGCGGAGCTCCCAAACAGGCCCCAAGATGGGATCTTGTGGGTACAGAAGGTTGCGGCGGTGGAATTAGGTTTTTGGCTCCGTATCTGATCGTTTGGGGGTATGTAGGTATATATAGGAGGAAGGAGTACGTCGGTGGAGCAACAGGGGGCCCACGAGGGTGGAGGGCGCACCCTGGGGTGGTGGGCGCGCCCCCCTACCTCGTGGCCTCCTATTTTGTTTCTTGACGTAGGGTCCAAGTCTCCTGGATCATAATCTTCCTAAAAATCACGTTCCCGAAGGTTTCATTCCGTTTGGACTCCGTTTGATATTCCTTTTCTGCGAAACTCTAAAATAGGCAAAAAACAGCAATTCTAGGCTGGGCCTCCGGTTATTAGGTTAGTCCCAAAAATAATATAAAAGTGAATAATAAAGCCCAATAATGTCCAAAATAGTAGATAATATAGCATGGAGCAATCAAAAAATATAGATACGTTGGAGACGTATCACATATCTATGTTGTAGATCAATTTCTCGCGTATAGCTTCGCCGTTTTAATTATGATATGTTCCTAGAGAAAACTAAGTTGAAAGTTGATAGTAGCGATGATGCGGACTAGGTCCATGATCTGAGGATTATCCTCATTGCTTCACATAAGAATTATGTCCTTGATGCACCGCTATGTGACAGAACTATTGCAGGAGTAGATGCAGACGTTATGAACATTTTGACAAGCTCGGTATGATGACTACTTGATAGTTTAGTGCACCATGCTTTACGACTTAGAACCGGGACTTCAAAAATGTTTTGAAATGTCACGGAACATATGAGATGTTCCAAGAGCTGAAATTGGTATTTCAGACTCATGCCCGAGTCGAAAGGTATGAGACCTCTGACAAGTACTTTGCCTACAAGATGGAGGAGAATAGCTCAACCAGTGAGCATGTGCTCAGAATGTCTGAGTACTACAATCACTTGAATCAAGTGGGAGTTAATCTTCCAGATAAGATAGTGATTGACAGAGTTCTCTAGTCACTATCACCAAGTTACTGCAACTTAGTGATGAACTATAATATGCAAGGGATGACGAAAGCAATTCCCCGAGCTCTTCGCGATGCTGAAATCGGCAAAGGTAGAAATCAAGAAAAGCATCAACTGTTGATGGTTGACAAGACCACTAGTTTCAAATAAAAGAGCAAAGGAAATAAAGGGAACTTCAAGAAGAATGGCAAGCAAGTTGCCACTCCCATGAAGAAGCCCAAAGCTAGACTTAAGCCTGAGACTAAGTGCTTCTACTGCAAAGCGACTGGTTACTAGAAGCGGTACTGCCCCAAGTATTTGGCGGATAAGAAGGATGACAAAGTGAACAAAAGTATATATGATATACATGTTATTGATGTGTACTTTACTAGTGTTCATAATAACCCCTGGGTATTCGATACTGTTCAGTTGCTATGATTAGTAACTTGAAACAGGAGTTACAAAATGGACAAAGACTAGTTGAGGGCGAGGTGATGATGTGTGTTGGAAGTGATTCCAAGGTTGATAAGATCACCATCACACACTCCCTTTACCTTTGGGATTATTGTAGAACCTAAAATAAATGTTATTTGGTGTTTGCGTTGAGCATTAATATGATTAGAGCACGTTTATTGCAATACGGTTATTCATTTAAGTCAAAGAATAATTGTTGTTTTGTATATATGAATAAAACCTTCTATGGTCATATACCCAATGTAAATGGTTTATTGAATCTCGATCATAGTGATACACATATTCATAATATTGATGCCAAAAGATGCAAAGTTGATAATGATAGTGCAACTTGTTTGTGGCACTACCGTTTAGGTCATATTGGTGTAAAGCGCATGAAGAAACTCCATGTAGATGGGTTTTCAGAATCACTTGATTATGAATCATTTGATACTTGCGAACCATGCCTCATGGACAAGATGACTAAAACTCCGTTCTCCGGAACAATGGAGCGAACCACTGACTTATTGGAAACAATACATACTGATGTATACGATCCAATGAGTGTTGAGGCTCGTGGCGGTATCGTTATTTTCTGACCTTCATGGATGATTTGAGCAGATATGGGTATATCTACTTAATGAAACACAAGTCTGAAACATTTGGAAAGTTCAAAGAATTTTAGAGTGAAGATAAGAATCATCATAACAAGAAAATAAAGTTTCTACGATCTAATCGCGGAGGCGAATATTTGAGTTACGAGTTTGGTCTTCATTTGAAACAATGTGGAATAGTTTCGCAACTCACGCCACCTGGAACACCACAGCGTAATGGTGTGTCCGAACATCGTAACCGCACTTTATTAGATATGGTGCGATCTATGATGTCTCTTATAAATTTACCACTATCGTTTTGGGGTTATGCATTAGAGACAGCTACATTCACGTTAAATAGGGCACCATCTAAATCCGTTGAGACGACACCGTATGAACTGTGGTTTAGCAAGAAACCTAAGCTGTCGTTTCTTAAAGTTTGGGGTTGCGATGCTTATATGAAAAAGTTTCAACCTGATAAGCTCAAACCCAAATCGGAGAAGTGCGTCTTCATAGGATACCCAAAAGAAACTACTGGGTACACCTTCTATCACAGATCCGAAGGCAAGATATTTGTTGCTAAGAGTGGATCCTTTCTAGAGAAGGAGTTTCTCTCGAAAGAAGTGAGTGGGAGGAAAGTAGAACTTGATGAGGTAATTGTAATTTCTCTCGAATTGGAAATTAGCTCGTCACAGAAATCAGTTCCAGTGATGCCTACACCAATTAGTGAGGAAGTTAATGATGATGATCATGAAACTTTAGATCAAGTTACTACCGAACCTCGTAGGTCAACTAGAGTACGATCCGCACCAGAGTGGTACGGTAATCCTGTTTTGGAAGTCGTGTTGCTAGATCATGATGAACCTACGAACTATGAGGAAGCGATGATGAGCCCAGATTCCGACAGATGGCTTGAGGCCATGAAATCTGAGATAGAATCCATGTATGAGAACAAAGTGTGGACTTTGGTGGATGACAGATGATCGGCAAGCCATTGAGAATAAATGGATCTTCAAGAGGAAGACGGACCCTGATAGTAGTGTTACTATCTACAAAGCTCGACTTGTCGAAAAGGGTTTTTGACAAATTCAAGATGTTGACTACGATGAGATTCACTCGTACCGATGCTTAAAGTATGTTCGAATCATGTTAGCAATTGCCACATTTTATGAAACCTGACAAATGGATATCAAAACTGCATTCCTTAATGCATTTATTAAAGAGTTGTATATGATACAACCGAAAGGTTTTGTCAATCCTAAAGGTGCTAACAAAATGTGCAAGCTCCAGTGATCCATCTATGGACTGGTGCAAGCATCTCGGAGTTGGAATATACGCTTTAGTAAGTTGATCAAAGCATATTGTTTTATATAGACTTGTGGTGAAGCCTGTATTTACAAGAAAGTGAGTGGGAGCACTACAGCCTTTCTGCTAAGTATATGTGAATGACATATTGTTGATCGGAAATGACGTAAATTTTCTAGAAAGCATAAAGGAGTGTTCGAAAGGAGTTTCTTCAAAGAAAGACCTCAGTGAAGCTGCTTACATATTGGGCATCAAGATCTATAGAGATAGATCAAGACGCTTGATAAGAATTTTCAATGAGTACATACCTTGACAAGATTTTGAAGTAGTTCAAAATGGAACAGTCAAAGAAAGAGTTCTTGCCTATATTGGAAGGTGTAAAGTTGAGTAAGACTCAAAACACGACCACGACAGAAAATAGAAAGAGAATGAAAGTCATTCCCTATGCGTCAGCCGTAGGTTCTATAAAGTATGCTATGATGTGTACCAAACCTATTGTGTACCTTGCCATGAGTTTGGCAAGGGGGTACGATATTGATCCAGGAGTGGATTACTTGACAGCGGTCAAAGTTATCCTTAGAAGACTAAGGAGATATTTCTCGGTTATGGAGGTGATAAAGAGTTCGTTGTAAAGAGTTACGCTGATGCAAGCTTTTACACCGATCCGTATGACTCTGAGTCTCAATCTAGATACATATTGAAAGTGGGAGCAATTAGCTAGAGTAGCTCCATGCAGAGCATTGTAGACATAGAAAATTTGCAAAATACATACGGCTCTGAATGTGACAGACCCATTGACTAAGCTTCTCTCACAAGAAAAACATGATCACACCTTAGTACTCTTTGGGTGTTAATCACATAGCGATGTGAACTAGATTATTGACTCTAGCAAAACCCTTTGGATCCGCTGGACAAGCTTTGTTGAGATCTGTGTAGTCCACAAACATACACCAGGTGTCGTTCTTCTTAAGGACCAGCACTGGATTAGCCAACCATTCAGGATGGGAAACTTCAACGATAAATCCAGCCGCTAAGAGCCTGGCCACTTCCTCTCCAATAGCCTTGCGTCTTTCTTCATTGAACCGGCGGAGAAACTGCTTCACCGGTTTATACTTAGGATCAACATTAAGAGTGTGCTCAGCGAGTTCTCTCGGTACACCTGGCATGCCAGAAGGCTTCCACGCAAAGATGTCCCGATTCTCATGGATGAACTCGATGAGCGCACTTTCCTATTTCGAATCCAAGTTAGCGCTGATGCTGAACTGCTTGGACGAATTGCCAGGTATGAAGTCAACAAGCTTAGTCTCATCAGCCGATTTAAACTTCAGGGCCGGATCATGCTCTGTAGTTGGCTTCTTTAATGAAGTCATGTCTGCCGGATCAACATTATCTTTGTAAAAATTTAACTCTTCCGTGGCACAAACCGAGTTAGCATACGCCGCATCACCTTCTTCACATTCCAGAGCAATCTTGCGGCTCCCATGGACGGTTATATTTCCCTTGTGACCCAGCATTTTGAGCTGCAGATATACATAGTAGGGCCGTGCCATAAATTTAGCATAAGCGGCCGTCCAAACAAGGCGTGATACGGACTTTTGATTTTCACCACTTCAAAGGTCAATGTTTCTAATCTTGAGTCATGCTCATCTCCAAAAGCCACCTCCAGAGCTATCTTGCCAACAGGATACACTGATTTACTAGGCACCACGCCATGGAACACCGTATTGGACGGCTTAAGATTTTTGTCTGTTAACCCCATGTGGCGGAAGGTTTCATAATAAAGGATGTTGATACTGCTTCCTCCATCCATGAGTACCTTAGTGAACTTATAACCTCCCACCTGAGGCACCACCACCAATGCCAGATGACCCGGATTGTCAACCCGGGGTGGATGATCCACACGATTGGCTGCTCAGACAAATGTAAACAACGGGGCACCGCCGGTTCAACAGAGTTCATTGCCCGCTTATGAATCTTTTGGTCACGCTTGTCCAAACTAGTGGTGAAGACATGATATTTCCCACTATTTAACTGCTTCGGGTTGCTCTGGTAACCCGACTGTTACTGCTGTTGATGATTGCCTTGTTGACTGTAGCCACCCTGATTTCCCTGACTACTTTGACTGTTGTGTCCGCCCTGATTACCATGGAAGCCTGAACCGGAATTTCCTCCACCATAACTCGGCCCATGAGATCCAGGGCCTGAACCACCACCTGGTCCATGATCATACCGGAAAGCATTAGAATTTTTGAACTCCTGCATGATGCAGCAGTCCTTCCAGAGGTGTGTGGCCGGCATCTCCTTCGTCCCATGTTTTGGGCAGGGCTGGTTCAACAAATAAGATAAGTGGTCCGGGTTAGGATTAGGCGCTCCGTTGCGCTGGGGTGGTTTACCCCTACGTTGCTGGCCCTTATCCTGCGCACTGGTGTTAGCCACAAAGTCCAAGATGTGATCCGCTTTACGTTTGCTGCCGTTTCCATGACCCGTCGGGTTGTGGTGCTGCCCCTTGGCGTTGCTGCTCTTCTTTCCCTTCCCTGTCTTGTCATCGTCAAACTCGGGGTCCTTGGTACTATTAGAGTCAGCATACTTCACTAAAGCAGCCATGAGGGTTCCCATGTCATTGCAATGGCGTTTCAGCCGTCCCAACTTCAACTTCATAGGTTCAAACCGGCAATTGCCTTCCAATGTTAGAACCGCGGTGTCAGCGTTGATGCGATCCGACGAATGCAAAATTTCCGAGACCCGACGCACCCACCGGGTTGTTGACTCTCCTTCCTCCTGGACACAGGCAGCTAAGTCCACGATCCACATGGGCTTCTTGCAGGTATCCTTGAAATTCTGGATAAACCGGGCTCTCAACTCAGCCCATGATCTGATAGAGTTAGCCGGTGGACTCTTTAACCAAGTACGAGCCGTTCCTTCTAGCATCATGGTGAAATACTTCGCACAGGCTGCATCATCCACATCTAGCATCTCCATGGCCATCTCATAGCTTTCAACCCATATCTCTGGAGATAAATCGGCGGTGTAGTTTGGCACCTTGCGCGGGCCCTTGAAATCCTTGGGCTGGCGCATGTTGCGCAACGCTGGAATGAGACACGTGATACGTCTCCAACGTATCTATAATTTTTGATTGCTCCATGCTATATTATCTTCTGTTTTGGGCAATATTGAGCTTTATTATCCACTTTTATATTATTTTTGGGACTAACCTATTAACCGGAGGCCCACCCCAGATTTGCTATTTTACGCCTATTTCAGTGTTTTGAAGAAAAGGAATATCAGACGGAGTCGAAACGGAACGAAATCAACTGGAGAAGTTATTTTTGGAAGGAAAGCCACCGGATAGACTTGGACTCTACGTCAGAAGATACGGGAGCTGGCCACAAGGGTGGGGGGCGCGCCCACCCCCTTAGGGCGTGCCCCCCTGCCTCGTGGGTCCCCCGAAGCTCCACCGACGTACCCCTTGCACCCATATATACCTACGTATCATAAAACTTCCAGAAAAGAGATTAGATCGGGAGTTCCGCCGCCGCAAGCCTCTGTAGCCACAAAAAACCTCTCGGGACCCTATTCCGGCACCCTGCCGGAGGGGGGGATCCCTCACCGGTGGCCATCTTCATCATCCCGGCGCTCTCCATGACGAGGAGGGAGTAGTTCACCCTCGGGGTTGAGGGTATGTACCAGTAGCTATGTGTTTGATCTCTCTCTCTCTCTCGTGTTCTTCATTTGGCACGATCTTGATGTATCGCGAGCTTTGCTATTATAGTTGGATCTTATGTTTCTTCTCCCCCTCTACTCTCTTGTAATGGATTGAGTTTTCCCTTTGAAGTAATCTTATCGGATTGAGTCTTTAAAGATTTGAGAACACTTGATGTATGTCTTGCCGTGCGTATCTGTGGTGACAATGGGATATCACGTGCCACTTGATGTATGTTTTGGTGACCAACTTGCGGGTTCCGCCCATGAACCTATGCATAGGGGTTGGCACACGTTTTCGTCGTGATTCTCCGGTAGAAACTTTGGGCACTCTTTGAGGTTCTATGTGTTGGTTTGAATAGATGAATTGAGATTGTGTGATGCATATCGTATAATCATGCCCACGGAAGTTATCATTGTTGAGAGGACTTTCACTAGTGAAAGTATGAACCCTAGGCCTTGTTTCCTATCATTGCAATACCGTTTACGCTCACTTTTACCACTAGTTACCTAGCTGTTTTTATATTTTCAGTTTACAAAAACCTATATCTACCATCCATATTGCACTTGTATCACCATCTCTTCGCCGAACTAGTGCACCTATACAATTTACCATTGTATTGGGTGTGTTGGGGACACAAGAGACTCTTTGTTATTTGGTTGCAGAGTTGCTTGAGAGAGGCCATCTTCATCCTACGCCTCCCACGGATTGTTAAACCTTAGGTCATCCACTTGAGGGAAATTTTCTACTGTCCTACAAACCTCTACACTTGGAGGCCCAACAACGTCTACAAGAATAAAGTTGTGTAGTAGACGTCAAGCTCTTTTCTGGCGCCGTTGCCGGGGAGGCCAGGTAAGTGAAGGTATACCTTTAGATCTTGCAATCGGATATTTTTGTTTCTTGTTTTAGCACTAGTTAGTCTATAAAAGAAAACTACAAAAAAATGGAATTGAGTTTGTCTCTTACGCTTCATCTTTTTAATATCTTTCGTGAGTATGATGGAAAACAAAATTGTGCCAAAGTGTTAGAAGAAGAATGCATTAAAATGTTTGGCACTAAATATTTATATGATAAGCATGATTGCAATGTTGTTAGTATGAATTCCTTGAATATCCATGATGCTAATGATATGCAAAGCCACAAGCTTGGGGAAGCTATGTTTGATGAAGATGATATTTTTTGTCCCCCAAGCTTTGATGAGAAAATTTATTATGATGATAGCATGCCTTTTACCTATGATGATTATATTGATGAAAGTGGGTTTGGAAGAGTGTCAACTTTAGGAAGTAGTGATCCCACAATATTGGAGGATGTTGAATCTTATAATATTTATGAAAGTGGATTTGGAGAGGTCATGACTTTGTTTAGTGATGTATCCACTATTTCGGAAGAGGTTGATGAGAACAAAGTTGCTACTTGTGATGATTATTGTGATAAAACTTATGTTGTAAAGAGTAGTGATGATTATATTTATAAAACTTGTCATGATTATGATTACCCTTCCTCTGAACATTACTCTTTTAATGTGGAAACAATTTATAGTATTCAAGTCTCTTATGATACTCCCACTATCCCGAATGAAAAGAATTTTGCTTATGTGGAGAGTAATAAAATTTCTATGCTAGTAGATCATGAAAAAAATGTTTTAGGTTCTGGTTATATTGTTGAATTCATTCATGATGCTACTGAAAATTATTATGAGGGAGGAACATATGCTTGTAGGAATTACAATAATATCAAGTTTCCTCTCTATGTGCTTAAAGTTTTGAAGTTATGCTTGTTTTACCTTCCTATGCAAGTTGATTATTGTTACCATAAGTTGTTTGCTCACAAAATCCCTATGCATAGGAAGTGGGTTATACTTAAATTTGTTAGTCATATTCTTCATGATGCTCTCTTTATGTTTCAATTCTTATCCCTTATGTGAGCATCATTGAAATCATCATGCCTAGCTAGGGGCGTTAAACGTTAGCGCTTGTTGGGAGGCAACCCAATTTTATTTTAGTTTCTTGCTTTTTGGTTCTGTTTAGGAATAAATAATCCATCTAGCTTCTGTTTAGATGTGGTTTTATGTTTTAGTTAGTGTTTGTGCCAAGTAGAACCTTTGGGAAGACTTGGGTGAAGTCTTTATGACCATGCTGTAAAAAAACAGAAACTTTAGCGCTCACGAGATTAGCTTCAACTTTTTACTGGAGAGTGCTATTTAGTTGATTCGCTTTGAATATGATTACTAGAATAATTCCTCAGGTCCACCAATTTATTTTAGAATTTTTTGAGTGCCATAAGTTTGCGTTAGTTACAGATTACTACAGACTGTTCTGTTTTTGACAGATTCTGTTTTTCGTGTGTTGTTTACTTATTTTGATGAATCTATGGCTAGTAAAATAGTTTATAAACCATAGAGAAGTTGGAATACAGTAGGTTTAACACCAATACAAATAAAGAATGAGTTCGTTACAGTACCTTGAAGTGGTGTTTTGTTTTCTTTCGCTAACAGAGCTTATGAGTTTTCTATTAAGTTTTGTGTTGTGAAGTTTTCAAGTTTTGGGTAAAGATTCGATGGACTACGGAATAAGGAGTGGCAAGAGCCTAATCTTGGGGATGCCCAAGGCACCCCAAGGTAATATTCAAGGATAACCAAGCGTCTAAGCTTGGGGATGCCCTGGAAGGCATCCCCTCTTTCGTCTTCGTTCATCGGTAACTTTACTTGGAGCTATATTTTTATTCACCACATGATATGTGTTTTGCTTGGAGCGTCATTTTATTTTCTTTAGCTTTGCTTGCTGTTTGAATAAAGTAACAAGATCTGAAATTCTTAAATGTGGGAGAGTCTTCACATAGTTGCATCATTATTCAACTACTCATTGATCTTCACTTATATCTTTCGGAGTAGTTTGTCAATTGCTCTAGTGCTTCACTTATATCTTTTAGAGCATGGTGGTAGTTTTATTTTGAAGAAATATATGAACTCTCATGCTTCACTTATATTATTTTGAGAGTCTTAAATAGCATGGTAATGTGCTTAATCTTAATATGCTAAGCATAAAATATTTGTAAGAATTCTAATGAGTGTGTTGAATACTAAGAGAAGTTTGATGATTGATGATTGTTTTGAGATATGGAGGTAGTGATATCAAAGTTGTGCTAGTTGAGTAGTTGTGAATTTGAGAAATGCTTGTGTTGAAGTTTTCAAGTCCCGTTGTGATGCCCAGATAATTAAGCTACAGTGATCCCACGCTAATGGTGCCACGTCACCATGATTACTGCTGCTAATCTATCGTTAGGACAAAACCGGTCCAAAATTCAAAATTCAAATTAATGGTAACAATAAAAGTTTTCACAAATTAAAACAAAAATGTTTGGATTGTACTAAATATTACAAAGGTAATTATGGTGCAACAAACTCATTTTTATATAATGCCTAAGTAATTTAAAATGATTTAAAACAGAAAATAAAATAAATAAAAGAAAGAAAATACAAAAGAGAAAACAAAGCTAAAAAAGAGAGGAAGCAACCCCCCCCCCCCACTGGGCTCCGGCCCAGCAGGCCACAGCCCCACTGGGCCAACCCATCAGGCCCAGTCGGCCACTCCTCCCACTCCCTTATCCCTCGTACACCCGAACCCTAGCCCACTCGCTCCCACTCCCCTCCCGACAGTGTCCTTCATAATTAATCACCTTGTGAGTCCTTCTCCAATACATAATGCCTTTGTTAAGTTGTATCCTTTCCTTTTGTCATCCTTGCTCTGTTTTCGAGCTGGTGATACTTACTCTTGAAGCTTATGGCATATGTTCACAAGAAGCCCCGATGGGATTGAACCAACGCCTTCCCTCATCGGCGTGAACCCGAAAGATTTCACGAGTCATACTTATCTGTTATTGCACCAGGTAAAACTTTCAACAACTAATGTCATCTTCGAAATACGAGAGGTGAATGGAAGATTATGCATTGAGGAAGTGGGAGTCGACCTTGAACTTTGTGTTCATGCCCATGGACGCGATGTATATCCTATCATGGAAGCTTCTTGTAATAATAACTATTTCCTTGATAACTAACATACGGTATCTGTGAATTGATCCCTTGCAACCGTGGTTTCTACCATGATTGTTCTTCCTTGATTCCATTTCTTGAACAAGTTAAAAACAATTGTCTTCTATGGATCAATACACCAGTCCAACCTTTACTTTGATCTTGTGTCGAGTATTACCCCCCTGGTATCTCGAGATTATCATGGAACTGCATAACTTCTTATGAGTTCTTCATCAAGTGCTACCTTCCCACTGATTCCAATTCTTCACGGGCTCTGAGTTATTAAACACTCAAAGACACAGATAACTGAACCGAGTCCGCACTACGGTTCAACAACTCTTCAGTAAGCTTCTATAAGTACTCGTTGGTACCCGATCACGCCATTCCTAGCCTGTTTGGCTATATCATTGTCGTGATGATTTTAACTGTGCTACCCGGTCCTTCTTCTCGGAGCACAATTTTCGACGATGAACTAACCTTACGTCGATCCTCATCGTCATATCATTTCGCCTTGAACAACAAGCTTGGTTTCGAGTTTGTGTCGTACCCTTGGTTCCAATAACCTTTCACTTCATCATTACTTTGACTTGATGTCGTCGCCGATCGATTACATCTTCATGAACTCTCGCGACAAAGGTGTCGTGATCATCAACATTCTGAGCTCATCCAGGATATCAATTGAATTCATGATGAGAAATACCATCCTTGCCCTCGATGAATTGTATTATCATCGACCACTTTATTGCCTTCCCACCAACACAAGCTTGTTCATGTTTGGTGTTATACCTTGAGTTCCTTGCTATCCAGCAATTGTTCTTCTTTACCTTGGAGTATTACCATCCTTTATGTCAAGAATGTTCTGAGATTTGTTCCACCTCTTGAGAATTCTTGACATAGAAATACTTCTCACCATCACCATTCCTTCTTGGTCCCCGTGTTAATTCCAACAAGTGAACGGTGTTGTTTGGATTCTTTCCTTCTAGCAACCCTATTTCTTTGAAGTTAATGGTCGAAAGTTCATTCTTAGGCTATTGATTATTGAATCACAAATCTGACATTGGTCGTGTAACCCAACCCATATTCCGGGCGCACCTTTCAACCAATGTTTAGTTGTGTATGTTTTCCTCGAGCATACTTCCTTATATTATTTGATCTGACAAATGTTATCTCCTTGTTCTCATAAGTGTGGAAATCCATCTTTTGGAATTCTCGATGGATTGTCGCTGAGCCCATTAGCCACCTCCTTGTCCTCTCCTTGGGTTAATGATGAACTCTTGTTAACGGAAATCACTTCATAGTTCATTTCCCGAGAATCTTACAGTGTCATCCCGTCAATTTGTGTTGCACCTTTCTTCTCAGGCATCCTGAGCCTGAGGTATCCTGACACCAATCATACATGAATCCCCGTCATATATGATGGTTGGAACATATTTACAAGAGTTATAACGCTAGACTTCATAAGACCCGGTAAGGTGATGTCATGCCCAGCACCCCTGGCCGGAGGCCCTATTGTTATAGTTCCCTTTTTAGCAAGGGTAGCCATTCTTCCATTAGGAAATAGTAAGGCTTATTCTATAAGCTGTTCCTGATGGATGCTTGTGTATCCAAAGTCCGACCTTTGCTTGAAGACCATGTCAATGCTATCTCGAAGCATGTCTATGGTACTCCGATGTTTCAACAAGAACATTTGAAGCCCAATGCTAAACGTTCTTGCTCAATTATCCAAACACCGATGTATGGGTAATGTCATGAAAATTCTCTCCCCTACCTACGGAGTTTTCTACATAATATCCTGTCATGGATATCATGCTCTGCTTGTCCTTGGGAAGGATATACCCCTGATATACGTGTTTAAGCACATTTTCCTTCCCGTTGTTTTGTTCAAACTTACTTGTAAACTACTTAACCGAGCAGTGGTAATCCCCTGCTTAGGTAAACACCTCGGTGTACCTTCCCGTCTGGTGTAACCTGTTTCTACTGTTGATGACTTCCGTAACGCCGATGGGCGAGAACTTTGCCTATTGGTCCGCCTCGTTCAACGAAAGGTGAAAATGGTTCTCTTCGTCCCTCGCCCTTGGTACCAACGTTGTTGCCGACATAACTGACATGGTACTCTCTGACATGCCTTGCTATCATGACCGTGCAAGATGTCACTGCTCCTATTAAAAAAACCACATGGTGGGCCCATAACCCACAGTTCCACAGGATCGAAACCTGACTGTCCTGTACACCCCCTATTCCCAAAGTTATTCCTCGCGCGTGGCCTCGTATGTAATTCACGGGCCACCGTCCTAGTGATCTATTCTGGTATCAGACGCAATACTTACTCTCGCTACTCTGAACCCCTTTCTCACTCTGGTTCAGGCTTCGAGCAACTATCTATCCTCTTGGAGCCTCTTATGGTACCTTCGTACCTTACTCTTGAGGTATTTCATATGTTCAACTCGAGAGATAATCTTATACTCATTCATGGGTTAACCCCAGATTGTTTCCCTCAATAGCATTATGTCGCATCTTGAGCTGCCCTTATCCTTTCGTAAGTACGATGGAGTTCCCGAAGAAATGATGACAAGTTTATCATGATGCATTGGAATAAAGAATTGAAGACATCAACGAAAGGGATTAACTTCTTCGAGAAGATCCGTTAGAATATCGTAACCAGAACTTTCCCCCTTACTCCCCTCTTAAATCTCGGGACGAGATTTCTTGTAGTGGAGGAGAATTGTGACGCCCGGATAATTAAGCTACAGTGATCCCACGCTAATGGTACCACGTCACCATGATTACTGCTGCTAATCTATCGTTAGGACAAAACCGGTCCAAAATTCAAAATTCAAATTAATGGTAACAATAAAAGTTTTCAAAAATTAAAACAAAAATGTTTGGATTGTACTAAATATTACAAAGGTAATTATGGTGCAACAAACTCATTTTTATATAATGCCTAAGTAATTTAAAATGATTTAAAACAGAAAAGAAAATAATAAAAGAAAGAAAATACAAAAGAGAAAACAAAGCTAAAAAAAAGAGGAAGCAACCCCCCCACTGGGCTCCGGCCCAGCAGGCCACAGCCCCACTGGGCCAACCCATCAGGCCCAGTCGGCCACTCCTCCCACTCCCTTATCCCTCGTACACCCGAATGTCGGTGTACTAAAGTAGGGGTACCCTAGTACCCCGAGCTCGTCTGCAGGCGATCGCGGCGTCCCGTGGCAAGCCTTGCCGGTGTCTGCCAAGATCCTCAGCGGCTCCTTCGGAGCCATTCAAGAACAAAGTAGTCAAGACCCCGGCAAGAGGAGCTTGCCGGGAAGGCCACTCAGGGCGCGAAGGAAACAAGGCCCCGGCAAGAGGAGCTTGCCGGGAAGGCTTGGTGGGCGCCGAGCCCCCAGGCGCGACAAGGTTCCTGCCGCGGCAAGGCGATTGCCGGGGCGGGCGACCTCTCTTCATCTCCGCTCCAGCTCACCAGCCAACGTGTCACCACGGGGCTCTCCCAAGCACGCGTGTCGACGGGCTGTACCGCCAGCGGGGAACAGCGACAAGCGGCGCTAACAAGCTACCATCGCGGCAAACGGAGGTGCACTCGACGGTCCCTGTTACACTGTTCGGGCGACTGAGACGGGCATTGATGACTCTTGTCCCTTGCCGTCAGAGTTAGGTATAGATTACTGTACACTGTACAAAGCGGTGTACCAACCTATGTTTTTACTATCTTACCCTTGTCTACTTGCCACATGTGGTAACCCCTTGTGCCTATAAAAGGAGGCCCGAGTGCAACGTAGAAAGGGTTCGGCTCAGCTCCGGCTTAGTTCATCCTACTCATACGAAACCACGCCCAGGCTAGGTCTTGTAGCTCCCATTGCTCCCTAGCAAGAACACAAGATAATCCACTAAAGCAGCAGTAGGAGTATTATCTCTCCGGAGAGCTCGGAAGCTGGGTAAGCCTGCTCGTGTGCATCGCCTCGATCCGCTCTTTGTGCAATCTCCGCCCCCCTCCGAACCACAAGGGACCCAGGTCCCGTAGGTGTTCGTGGGATCGATCAGCCCTCCCCGACATCTTTGGCGCGCCAGGTAGGGGGCGTCGAGGCTGTGTGAACCTGATCCGGTGGTCACACGAGCAACTTCATCAACATCTTCGTCAACATGGCGCCGAAGAAGAAGTCTTCGGCAGCAGCAGAGCCGTCCGCGTCGAACCCACCACCACCGGAGCTGTCAGGTGGTGGGGGAAACGCTGGCGGAGAAACGGGCATCGACGAGAGAGCCCACATTGCCGCTAGATCCAAAGACAAGGCGGCGCAGGCGTCGGCGTCCGAATCTTCACCGCGTCCTTCTCAGGAGGCGCGAGACAGACAGCGTCGTGAAGCTCGCGGCACCATACGCTCGTTGGACCAAGGCCAAGCTGGGGGATCCCGAGGCCCTCGAGACCCGCATGCACCCCAGCATGCTGGTACGAGTGGAGTACGGTCGCTTGGGCGGGATGCTGCTCCTCCTAACTTGGTTAGGAGCAGTGGCGAATCTTGGATAAAAATGAAGGGCAGGCTCAAGTTCTCAGTATAAGGGTTGGAACGGGTAAACAATAGGCTAGACACTTGACAGTGGGCTGAGATGGGCTAGGAACTAGTCGTAAATTTTTGTTTTACAATTTCAGAGGGCAGGCTTGAGCCTGTTGAAGCATGCCCAGTAGAATCGCCACTGGTTAGGAGTCCGAGCACGTCCCGTTCTTCGCTCCGTACGCCGTTGCCGCCAACCACACCAGCGGAAGCCTTGGCAAGAGCTCAGTTACTTCTAGACTACCTCCAACGGCCGACAAGGTCGACGAGTGGAGGGCCACAATCGAGTCTCATCGGCCGCTTAACGGCGACGCCCCGCTGCAACCGAGTGCCCGCGCAGCCGCGTAAAGGCGACAAGGTGCGAGCTGATGGCAACGAGACTTGCGGGGAGCAGCCACCGTGCACTCACCTTCGAAGGCCAAGATCGCCCGACTCGCGGATCCACCTCGACAGCGACTCCACAGCGTCGTCGGATCCGCGAACTCGCCGCGACCAGCGCCAAGTTCTCCGAGAACGGCAAGAAGAAGACGCTTCGAACCCGTATCGGCGCCCAAGAGAAGCGCCGTCAATCTGACCAACGCGCCGGGCCAACCGTCGACATGCATGCGCCAGGGGAACCAGGTGACTTACCGTACGCGGTAGGTTGCCCTGCGTTCACCCGTGAGCTGCGGCAAGTCCGGTGGCCCGACAAGAAAAATTTCAAACCAGATGTGCCGGAGAAGTATGACGGCAGGACACACCCATCGGAGTTCCTCAACATCTACACCATCGCGGTGCAGGCCGCGGGGGGACGAGACGACAAGATCCTCGCCAATTACTTTCCCCTGGTGCTCAAGCCAAACGTCAGATCCTGGCTCATGCACTTGCCGGACAGCTCTATTTCTTCTTGGGCAGATTTGTGCCACCAGTTTGTTGGCGCCTTCACAGGCGGCCACAAGCCTCATGGCCAGGAGAGTGACCTCCACCTGCTTGCCCAGAAGGAGGGAGAATCCCTGCGCAAGTTCATCCAGAGATTCAGTCGAGTGCACTACAACATCCCAGACGTCCACCCTGCTGCAGTGATCAGTGCGTTTCATCGTAATGTCTGAAACCGCAGGATGAGGGAGGAGATGGCGATGTGCAAAGTGAAAGACGTCGTGAGCTCTACGCTCGGCCGACAAGTGTGCACGAGCTGAAGAAGGAAGAAGACTCGAGGAGAGAATGTGGGAGCAGAGTCGGCGGAGAGAAATCGCCCGGCAAGAAAAAGCCGTGGCGAAACAACAGGAGGAAGAAAACCAAGAAGTGCTAGTTGTTGAGCAGTCCGGCAAGGATGGGGCCGCCAACAAAGCCAAGGTTGGTGGCTCCGGCAAGGAGGTTGCCGTTGACGCCGACCGCCAAGTCGTGGCGACGCCGACAAGCCCGATAGCTCCAACAAGCGATCTTGTAAATCCACCGCACCAAGGGCCACGATCTCGAGCTGCAAGAAAGTCGAGCAGCTTGTTGAGCTACGAGAGCTGAATCTGAGCGGCGAGACAAGGAGAAAGCTCAAGAAGGTGCAGGTGCAGCAAGTAAGAAGAGACCGGTCGGGGAGGGCCTTGTAAGGCCAAGCAGCGACAAGGTGTGAGACCTCCCAGCGCGCGACAAGGAAGAGGACGAAGATGAAGATGATGAGGACATGGAAGACGATGAAGCAGACGAGCAAGAGTTTCAAAAGGCAACAGAGGTCCTTTGTGTTGACGGTGGTGCTTCTCTGCATACCTCGCACCGCCAACTCAAGCAATGGATGCGTGAGGTGAATGCAGCAGAACCCTCCATAGAGTCACGCAAACCTCTGAAGTGGTCCAGCACGCCCATCATCTTTGACATTGAGGATCACCCTGATCGCATCACTGCGGTCGGATGCTTGCCGATGTTGGTCTCGCCAACCATCCGCAACCTCAAGGTCACAAAGATGCTGGTTGACGGCGGGGCCGGCCTGAACTTGATTTCCTCTGCGGTGCTTCAGAAACTTCAAATCCCTGACAGCGAGCTCGAAGAAACTGGTACTTTCCAAGGAATCAATCCAGGAAGGAGCAAGCCCAAAGGGAAGATCACGTTGCCGGTAACGTTCGGCAGCGAGCTCAACTTCAGAACTGAGAGGGTCACGTTTGACGTCGCCGACTTCCCATTACCCTACAATGGCATACTTGGCCGTCCTGCGCTCGCCAAGTTCATGGCTGCCTCTCATTATGCTTACAACCTACTCAAGATGCCCGGCCCGATAAGCGTCATTTCTGTCCATGGCGACAAGAAGGACGCGCTTATCTGTGCCGACAAGATTTACCGGGAAGCAGCAGCCGCAATGAAAGCAAACCACTTGCATTTGAAGCTCCGGGGAAGAAGACCACCAAGTCCGACAAGAGCTCTGTTGCCCACTCCGCAAGCGCACCTCCTCGGTGCTGCGCTACCGTCGAGGACGCACCATCGAGCTCCACCGGCAAGTGCAAGAAGGCGATGGCAGCTCCGCCAAGATCAAGAAAGTGCCCGCCAAGGAGGGCGGCACCGGTGGTACCTTCACCATCGCTGCCACGCTTGACCCTAAATAGGAAGGCGAGCTCGTTGCTTTCTGCGGGCGAATGTCGATGTGTTTGCATGGCAACCATCGACATCCCGGTGTTCCCGTGAAAGTAATTGAGCACCACCTAGCTGTCTGTCCTCACGCGGCCCGTCAAGCAAAAAGTTAGGAAGCAGCGGTGGAACGCCAAGAGTTCATAGCGTAAGAAATCAAGAAGTTGGAAGCAGCAGGGGCTTATCGGAGGAGTCCTCCATCCCACGTGGTTGGCCAATCCGGTGGTGGTATCGCATAAGGCTAATGGGAAATGGAGACTTTGTATTGACTTCACCGATGTTAATAAAGCTTGTCCCAAAGACCCATTTCCCTTGCCGCGTGATCGACCAGATTGTTGACTCCACGGCTGGATGTGATCTACTTTCGTTTCTTGATGCATATTCAGGATATCATCAGATCTTCATGGCAGAAGAAGATGAAGAGAAAACTGCATTCATCACACCATGTGGCACGTACTACTTTATACGGATGCCTTTCGGTTTGAAGAATGCTGGTTCAACCTTTGCAAGGGTAGTCCATGATGCCTTTGAACCACAGATACACAGAAATGTAGAAGCATACATGGATGACACAGTGGTCAAGAGCAAGGACAAAGCGACTCTGGTTCAAGATTTGGATGAAACATTTGCAAATCTGCGCAAGATCAACCTCAAGCTCAACCCCGAGAAGTGCGTGTTTGGAGTCCCTTCCGGCAAGCTTCTCGGGTTCTTTATCTCGGCGGGAATTGAAGCCATTCCCGACAAGATCAAGGCCATTGAGCAGATCGAAGCACCAAAGCGCGTCAAGGATGTCGGAAGGCTTGCGGTTGCGTGGCTGCTCTCAGGCAGGTTTATCTCTAAGTTCTGCTGAAGGCGCCTACCGCCATTTTTCAAACTTTTGAAAAAGGCAGGTCCAATGAAATGGACTCGAAGCGGAGGCTGCGCTGCGGGACTTGAAGAGATACCTGTCCTCCGCTCCAATACTTGTCGCACCTAGGCCACAAGAGAAGTTGTTGCTGTATATAGCAGCGACCAATCAAGTGGTTAGTGCTGCGTTAGTAGCGGAGAGGGAGGCGGATGATGAGCCGCAACCGAGGCAAGCGCATCCAGCGACAAGCAAGGGCTTCGCCGTCAAGCTCGGTCCCGACAAGGACGGATCAGCGCAGGGTTGCGACAAGATACGAAGAAGATGGTGCAGCGCCCGGTCTACTTTGTCGGTTCCCTTTGCGGGGGCTAGATCAAGGTACTACGGTGTGCAAAAGCTGCTTTTCGCCTCCTCATGGCCTCGAAAAGCTGCGCCACTACTTCCAAGCACACGAGATAACAGTTGTCACTCGCTTTCGCTGAAGAGGATATTACAAAATCCGAAGCAACAGCAAAATCGTCGAGTGGGCACCGGAACTGTCAAGCTTTGGTCTCAAATTTGAAAGCACTTCAACTATCCAGAGCAGAGCATTGGCGGAATTCATAGCTGAGTGGACGCCAACGCAAGATGAAGAAATTCGAGACGAGCATCCCGTCAAGGAGGCAAATAAAGAGTGGCTGATGTACTTTGACGGTGCCTTCTCGCTGCAAAGCGCCGGTGCGGCGTGTTGATTATCGCACCCACCGGAGAGCACCTCAAGTACATAGTCCAGATGCATTTTCCCAAGGAACAAGCAACAAATAACACTGCAGAGTATGAAGGTTTGCTTGCCGGCCTCAGGATTGCGGTAGACCTTGGGATCAAGAAGCTCATTGTCAGGGGGGACTCGCAACTTGTCGTCCACCAAGTAAATAAAGATTATCAGAGTCCGTTGATGGAAGCCTACATCGACGAAGTGAGGAAGCTGGAAGATCACTTTGAAGGCCTGCAAATGGAACACGTTCCAAGAGCTCAGAATGATATAGCTGATGGCCTCTCCAAATGTGTCGCACTTAAGTTACCTGTGGAACCAGGGATTTTTGTGCTCAAGCTAACCCAGCCAACCGTAACACCTTCAACAGATGTGAGCAAGAAGAAAATTGGTTTCGGCGACTACTTTTCGGCAGAGCTCCCTGAAGCCGCCGACAAGAAGGTCCCTAAAACCAACGCAAGTATCACTAAGGAGCGGAATGCTCCGACAAACCATGCAGTTTGTATCGTTGAAGCAAACGCTCCCGACAAGTTTCGCTCCGGCAAGCTTGCCGGGGATCATCAAGCTCCGGCGGACCCACAGGTTCTTGCCGCTGAAGCTGATGTTCCCGCAGTCATGGATGAGCCTTTAGTCCTTGTTGTCGAGCCACAAGCTCCAGCATGGGCACAACAAATCGTCCATTTCGTTCAGACAGGAGAACTTCCCGAAGAGCAAGAAGAAGCGGAAAAAGTAGCCCGGCAGTCAAGTATGTACCAGTTTGTTGACAACATCCTGTACAGAAGAGTGCATTTGCCGGGAAGATGGACAGAAGCTGTTGGCAGAGGTACATGGAGGCATATGTGGTCACCACATTGGCGCAAGAGCGCTTGCCGGCAAAGCTTTCCGCAAGGTTTCTTCGGCCGAAGCCCTCCAGATGCAACCGCACAAGTAACCAAGTGTGAAGCGTGCAGGCCCATTCCAAACAGATACACCAACCAGCTTAAGCTCTCCAGCGATCCCTTTATCCCGGCCCTTCTCGGTGTGGGGGCTCGACATCCTCGGCCCTTTCCCTCGCGCCGTCGGAGGCTTTGAGTACTGGTGCATAGCAATGACTTAGTTTCGCCCTGCCGGAAGCGAACGACGGACAAGCTAAGTTGCCAAAGTTTGAGCATTCGATTTTCTTAAAAGTTATTTTCCTTGAACGACCGCGCTTTGTATGGGAAACCCAAAGCAAAGGAACCAAATCGTGACTGGTCGCGCCCTTACTTTGTTTCGAGTCCGCTCAACAACTTAAGTGAGCTGCGGCTAGTCCGCGACAAGGTTGCTTGTCGGTAGCGACCCTTGAGCAGAAGTCTTGAAGTTCCGACTTTCGGCGCTTCATGGCAAGGGTGCTGCGCACCGCAAGTTTCCACTGAAGGCGAGGGCAGATAACATACAAAGCCAAGAGTCGAGTAAAGGAAGTAACATAGCAAATATTGCCCACAATAAAGTTATATTACAAGAATAACTTATTGCGGCATCAAGCAAATCGTTCTCGTAACTGGAATAACGAAGAAGAGAAGAAGGGCGCCGCAAGCACCAAGCCCCGCAAGCCGTGGTTGCCGGGCCGCGGCAAGCCGAGTTGCCGGGCTGCGGTATCAGATAAGCCTTTCGTCCTCTTCAAACATCCTTTTTCATTAAAACATCCTTCTCGGATCACGATCCGTGGAGAATGAAAAACATGAAAGAGAGGATTACAAGTTTTAAATGCGAGATAAGGCCCAAGGCTTACAAATTAAAAAGATAAGATGCCCGTAATCCTTTTCCTGTCCCTATCTTCGTGGAGGTAGGTCAAAGAGGTGAGAAGGGCAAACGGAGCGCTTAGGCGAGCTACGGGTTCCAGAAGGCACCAAGAGAACATCCCGGGGACTCTCTGAGGGCTTGACGGAGACGGCGGCGTCGGAAGCGGGCTCAAGACGGGCGGCAGGACGTCAAGACGCTGTCGAGGGCACTCGCCCTCGACTCGACTTGACGGCCTTGTCGCCATCCTCTTCCCTTCTGCAGCCTCCCCACGCCATCGCCCAAGGAGACGACCCGGGAGTTCAAGGAGCCGCGACACGGATGATGGGGTCGCCAGACGCACGGAGCGGCGCCGACAACTAGTTGGGCCCGCTACCCTCGTCATCGTTATCGCTCCCCTCCTCGTCACTCTCGCCGAGGAGGAATCTTCGCTGTCGAGGAGCTATCCACACAACACCTCGCCCGAGTGCCGAGATCCCGAAGACCTTGACAGAGAGAGATCACCTCCATTAACTTAAAATGGAGGGTAAACCCGCCAGCAGGTTGTGGATGCGGTAACGCCTTCCACCCACGATCAAGATACATCACATTAGGGGCTGGGAATACAACGCGGACTCGCGTGCGGCTGATCCCACAGCCCTCATGTGCAATCTCGATGTCTCGGCGGATCCGACTCCATCGCGCCATGACGGAGCTGGAAGCGGGAGGCGACGACGAGGCGCCCGGCGCAGCTCGACGAAGAACTCGCAAGGGTCGTCCCTGATGGACCGGCCATGGAGGAGAACCGTCGGCGGAGGCGGAGACGATGCGCCGCCCCGCCTGCTTCTTCCCCGAGCGCCTCGACCTCGTCCACGACCTCGCCCCCGGAGGGGAACCGCCAGCGGAGGCAGAGACGGCTCGCCGCCCCGTCCGCCTCTTCCCCAAGCGCCTCGACCTCGTCCACGACCTCGCCCCCTCCCTCTTCCCCTTGTGGCTGGCTCTGCCACCCCGGGCATGGGGTTGGGAGGGGTGCGCTGTCTAGCGGCGACCCTCGCCGCCTACAATGAAGAACCAAGGTTCCCTCTCTCCATGACGAAAAAGAGAAAGGGGAGCAGAAGCTGAAGAAAGGAGGAGATGGGAGAGTGCGGGTTTCTGCGCCCCCCTTCCGCCCTTCTTAAAAGAAGCAAGGTGGGGGCTCTACCACCCCGCTCAGCGAATCAAGGCGTAAGGAGCGCAGGGAATTGGGGCAGACCTGCTGCCTCTGCTCGCAACGGCCTAGTTTCCCACCTCCACCGTCCGTGACCCCAAGAGCATGGGAACCACGTGGCGGGGATTCATAACTGAGGCGACAGATGAGGCGACCTCGCACGCCGCCCACTTCCCCCACGACACCGCAATTGACGCGCGTTCTGGGAACGCGCGGATCGGAGTGGATTTGGTTTGGACCCAGGCCGCGCGTGCCCGTGCCCTGTTTTGGGCCTGGCCCAACAGCACTCGGCACCGTGTATGGCCTGAACCGGGGCTCCTGCGGTGTACTAAAGTAGGGTACCCTAGTACCCCGAGCTTCTGCAGACGGGCAACAAGGCGTCCCCGTGGCAAGCCTTGCCGCGTCCGCCAAGATCTCAATGGTTCTTCGGAGCCATTCAAGAACAAAGTAGTCAAGACCCGGCAAGAGGAGCTTGCCGGGAAGGTCACCAGTATGCGAAGGAAACAAGGCCCGCAAGAGGTGCTTGCCGGAAGGCTTGGTGGGCGCCGAGCCCCAGCGCGACAAGGTTCCTGCAGCGGCAAGGCGCTTGCCGGGCGGGCGACCTCTCTTCATCTCCGCTCCAGCTCACCCGCCAACGTGTCACCACGGGCTCTCCCAAGCACGCGTGTCGACGGGCTGTGCCGCCCGGAAAGAAACAGCGACAAGCGGCGACACAAGCTACCATCGTGGCAAACGGAGGTGCACTCGACGGTCCTGTTACCTCGTTCGGCGATCGAGACGGGCATTGATGACTCTTGTCCCTTGCCGTCGAGTTAGGTATAGATTACTGTACATCGCATAAAGCGGTGTATCAACCTATGTTTTACTATCTTACCCTTGTCTACTTGCCACATGTGGTAACCCCTTGTGCCTATAAAAGGAGGCCCGAGTGCAGCGTGAAAGGGTTCGGCTCAGCTCCGCTTAGTTCATCCTACTCATACTGAAACCACGCCCAGGCTAGGTCTTGTAGCTCCCATTGCTCCCTAGCAAGAACACAAGATAATCCACTAAAGCGAAGTAGGAGTATTATCTCTCCGAGAGCTCGAAGCTGGGTAAGCCTGCTCGTGTGCATCGCCTCGATCCGCTCTTTGTGCAATCTCCGCCCCCCTCCGAACCACAAGGGACCCAGGTCCCATAGGTGTTCGTGGGACACGATCAGCCCTCCCCGACACCGAACCCTAGCCCACTCGCTCCCACTCCCCTCCCCTCACGTCGCCACTCCCCCTCCCCACCTCCGAGTGGATCTGGATCAGGGGCAACCGCGCCTCCGACCACGCGGCGCCGCTCGAATCCGCCCTCGCCGAACCGCCTCCCCGTCGGATCGATCCGTCCAAGACTGCTCCTGGCCGTGCTCTGCACCACCTCACCGCCCATCTTCGTCCTTCGCCTCGACCACGCTGCCCCGAGCTTCATCGCCGGCTCGCCGGACCACCCTGACCCCATCACCGCCGTCGCCAACGCCGCCTCGACCTCCGTCGAGCCCGCTGCCTTTGACCCTACGGACCCGCGGTGAGGCTTGAGTTCCGCGCCTCTCCTCGCTACTACCTACCCCCGATCGTTGTTGCCACCTGACGCCCGGCCCGCGCTCACCGCGGCCGGCCACGCCCTGGCCACGCGCTACACCGACCGTTCGTGCCCGTCGTCCCCCGCCCGCTGGTCAACACTCCTTTCCCCTACTCGTCGCGAAGACTCGCGCCACGGGCCTGCTCCTGTTCGCCGTGTCCACGCCGGTGTCGTGGCAGCGCCTGCGCCTCGCTGCGAACACGCCCGCGGCCTCCTTCCCGTGCGCGCCCACCGTGGTCGCGCCCCTGTTGGTCACCGCCGACCCGCACCACCCGCCTCGCCGCAGGCTCGCCTCATCGCCCGACGGCGTGCGCCCGAGCTCTGCTCCGCCCGATCCATGCCTCCGCCACAGCAGCTCGCGACCCGCCCTTGTGCTCGTTCAGCTGCGGCACAGGGGCCTCGTCGTCTGCCGCACCAGCAGCTGGTCGCCGCTCGAGCTTCAGCCACGCCAGCGGCGCCCGTCGTCGGGTTCGCCCTCACGCCCTAACCGCTCGGGCTGGTGCCCGACACCCGTTGCGCCCGCGCCCGCTAAGCGGCGCCCGATAGGCCCCTGTGCCTATGGCACGTGGGGCCCGCCCTGGAACGTTTTAGAAAAAAAATTAAAAAATATATTAAATAAATAAATAAATAATAACTAAAATAATTAAAATATTAATTAATTAAGTAAGTAATTAATTAAGTTAATTAATCCTGATTAGATTAACCTAATCACTAATTAAACTAATTAATCTGTTTTAGTTAATCTTAGTCAATGACAGTGGGACCCACACGTCAGGTTGACCAAGTCAACTCTGTTGACTGCTGATGTCAGCATGACATCATGCTGATGTCATTAACCTGTTTTTCGAATTAATTAAATAATTAATTAAATTCCAGAAATTAATAAAATCTTTAGAAAATCATATCTTTTAATCCGTAACTTCGGTTAAAATATTTTCGACATGAAAGTTGCTCGTAACGACGAGACGAATCCGGATCGCAATCCGCTCGTCCGCCACACACCCCTAACCTATCGAACTCGCAACTTTCCCCCTCCGGCTCCTCTGCCCGAAAACACGAAACACCGGGGATATTTTCCCGGATGTTCCCCCCTTAACCGGTATCACCTCATACCACGTTAGGGCACGCCTAGCATCGTTACTTGTCTTGTCATGCATCAATATGCATCTGTTTACATGGTATTCATTGTTTCTTCCCCCTCTTCTCTCCGGTAGACTACGAGACCGACGCTGCTGCTTTGCTTGATTCGACTCGGAGTTGACGACCCCTCTCTCTTGCCGAGCAACCAGGCAAGCCCCCTTGATCACCAGATATCGCCTATTCTACTCTATACTTGCTTGCATTAGACTAGTGTAGCATATTCTGCTTTCGTTATACCTATCCTGATGCATAGCCTGTCCTTTGTTACTATTGTTGTTACCTTTACCTGCAATCCTATATGCTTAGTATAGGATGCTAGTATTTTCATCTGTGGCCCTACATTCTTGTCCGTCTGCTGTGCTATACTATCGGGCCGTGATCACTCGGGAGGTGATCACGGGTATATACTATATACTTTATACATGATACATGTGGAGACTAAAGTCGGGTCGGCTGGTGGAGCACCACGAGTGGATCTTTGTGGCGGAGCGACAGGCAGGTTGAGACCGCCTAGGAGAGAGGTGGGCCTGGCCTGTTCGGCGTTCGCGGATACTTAACACGCTTAAAAAGATCTTGGTATTTGATCTGAGTTGGCTACGATCCTATACGCACTAACCAACTCGTGGGAAAGATATGGGCACTTTCGGCGTCGTGGTATCGGCCGGCACTTCGTGACGTCGGCGGAAGCGGCGCGCGCTACCGAATTGGTCGAATGCCACTAGGCTAGGTCTGCTTCGGCCGCCCTCATAGCGTCTGGTGTGTTCGGGGTGATGGGCCCAGACCCTGGGCGCCTAGGTTTAGACCGCGTCTTGACCTCTCTGTTGAGCCTAGGTGGGGCTGCGGCGTGTTGATCTTCAGCGGCGGGCATGACCGAGAAAGTGTGTCCGGCCAAATGGGATCAAGCGTGTTGGGTAAGTTGGTGCACCCTGCAGGAAGTTAATCTATTCGAATAGCCGTGATCTTGATAACAGGATGACTTGGAGTTGTACCTTGACCTTATGACAACTAGAACCGGATACTTAATAAAACACACCCTTCCAAGTGCGGATACAACCGGTGGTCGCTCTCTCTCGGGGATACGAGGAGGGATCAGCGGGTAGGATTATTGCTATGTGATGTTACTTGGAGGACTTCAACCTATCCTCTCGCTACATTTGCAAGGCGAAGGTGACGAGCGTAGTCTTGATAAGACTAGCTATCCCCTCTTATTACGGCATTCTCAGTTCAGTCCACCGATATGGCCCTTTACACATATATCCATGCATATGTAGTGTAGCTCCTTGCTTGCAGTACTTTGGATGAGTACTCACGGTTGCATTGTTTCCCCTTTTCCCCTATCTCTACTCGGTTGTTGCAAACAGACGATGGAGCCGAGGAGCGACGCCACCGTCGATGGCGACTACACCGAGGTGCCTACTACTACGTGCAGCCCGCCGGCGACGACCGGGTGAGTAGTTAGGAGGATCCCGAGCGGGAGGCCTGCGCCTCTTCGATCTGTATCCCGGTTTGTGCTAGCCATCTTATGGCAACTTGTTTAACTTATGTCCGTACTCAGATATTGTTGCTTCTGCTGACTCGTCTATGATCGAGCACTTGTATTCGAGCCCTCGAGGCCCCTGGCTTGTATTATGATGCTTGTATGACTTATTTATGTTTTAGAGTTGTGTTGTGATATCTTCCCGTGAGTCCCTGATCTTGATCGTACACATTTGCGTGCATGATTAGTGTACGATTGAATCGGGGGCGTCACACCCGTAGCATGCACGTATGGTAAACGTTATGTAACAAATTTGAAACATGAGGTGTTATTTGATTGTCTTCCTTATGAGTGGCGGTCGGGGACGAGCGATGGTCTTTTCCTACCAATCTATCCCCCTAGGAGCATGCGCGTAGTGCTTTGGTTTTTGATGGCTTGTAGATTTTTACAATAAGTATATGAGTTCTTTATGACTAATGTTGAGTCCATGGATTATACGCACTCTCACCCTTCCATCATTGCTAGCCTCTTCAGTACCGTGCATTGCCCTTTCTCACATCTTGAGTTGGTGCAAACTTCGCTGGTGCATCCAAACCCCGTGATATGATACGCTCTTTCACACACAAACCTCCTTATATCTTCCTCAAAACAGCCACCATACCTACCTATTATGGCATTTCCATAGCCATTCCGAGATATATTGCCATGCAACTTTCCACCATACCGTTCTTCATGACACATTCATCATTGTCATATTGCTTAGCATGATCATGTAGTTGACATAGTATTCGTGGCAAAGCCACCGTTCATAATTCTTTCTACTTGTCACTCTTGATTCATTGCATATCCCGGTACATCGCCGAAGGCATTCATATAGAGTCATACTTTGTTCTAGTATCGAGTTGTAATCATTGAGTTGTAAATAAATAGAAGTGTGATGATCATCATTCAATAGAGCATTGTCCCCAAAAAAAGAGAGAAAGGCCAAAAAAAGAAGGCCCAAAAAAATAAAAATAAAGAAAATAAAGAAAATAAAAAGGGGAAATGCTACTATCCTTTTACCACACTTGTGCTTCAAAGTAGCACCATGTTCTTCATACAGAGAGTCTCATATGTTGTCACTTTCATATACTAGTGGGAATTTTTCATTATAGAACTTGGCTTGTATATTCCAACAATGGGCCTCCTCAAGTGCCCTAGGTCTTCGTGAGTGAGGGAGTTCCGGACTAGGGGGTGTCCGAATAGCCGAACTATCATCATCGGCCGGACTCCAAGACTATGAAGATACAAGATTGAAGACTTCGTCCCGTGTCCGGGTGGGACTTTCCTTGGCGTGGAAGGCAAGCTTGGCGATACGGATATGTAGATCTCCTACCATTGTAACCGACTCTGTGTAACCCTAACCCTATCCGGTGTCTATATAAACCGGAGGGTTTTAGTCCGTAGGACGAGCAACAATCATACCATAGGCTACCTTCTAGGGTTTAGCCTCTTTGATCTCGTGGTAGATCCACTCTTGTAACACACATTATCAATATTAATCTAGCAGGACGTAGGGTTTTACCTCCATCAAGAGGGCCCGAACCTGGGTAAAACATCGTGTCCCTTGTCTCCTGTTACCATCCGCCTAGACGCACAGTTCGGGACCCCCTACCGAGATCCGCCGGTTTGACACCGACATTGGTGCTTTCATTGAGAGTTCCTCGTATCGTCGCCCGATAGGCCCGATGGCTCCTTTGATCATCAACAACGACCACGTCCAGGTGAGACTTTTCTCCTGGACAGATCTTCGTGTTCGGCGGCTTTGCTGCGGGCCAATTAAGCAGCCATCTGGATCAGATCGAAAGCTACGCCTGGCCGTTAGGTCAGATTTGGAAGCCTAAACTATCGGCCGATATCCGCGGAGACTTGATCTTGACGGATTCGAGCCCCAGCCATAGCGTGCGCCTTTGTCTCGATGGGCATGATCTAGCTCGCAACCGAGCGGTGCCACGAGGCCGCACTGAGAATCCGCTCCGACCCTTAATCCGAACCGGATTCCCCGATCGAGGACGAGTGGTTGGACACCGCCTCAGGGGCTTTAATCTCTACGGCGATCGAGCCGAAGTCCATCCCTGTCCTTTGCGAAGACCTCGACTCCAGGGTGCCGGACTCCGAACCCTCCGCGCCCTTGCCGATCGAATCCGATTGGGCGCCCGTTATGGAGTCACAGTCGCGGACATCTTTCAGCACTCGCCTTTTGGCGACATCCTGAATTCACTAAAGTCTCTCTCTTTATCCGGAGATCCCTGGCCGGACTACGGTCAGGAAGGTTGGGATACGGTCGACGAAGAAATTCAACGCCCACCCACCACCCACTTGGTAGCCGCTATCGACGACATAACCGACATGCTAGACTACGACTCCGAAGACATCGACGGTATGGGCGGCGATGCGAGATTTACCAAGACCCAGCGCCCTACAGGCATCGGAAGGCCACCTCTTCATACGACATATACATGGTGGACATCCCAAAAGATGGGAACGACGATGGAACAACGGAGGATGACCCCTCCAAGAAGCAGCCCAAGCGCCGGCGTCATCGGCGCCGCTCTAAATCCCGCCACAGCAAGAATGAAGATTCCGGCACCGGAGATAACAATACACCGGACAACGCCGAAGATAATCCACTCCAGCAAGATCCATCGCAGGAGGATGAAGACGCCAGCCCTCAAGAGAGAGCGGCAGAAGAAGAGGTAGAGGATTATATGCCTCCCTCCGAAGACGAAGCAAGCCTCGACGACAATGAATTCGTCGTGCCTGAGAATCCCATCGAACAAGAGCGTTTTAGACGCAGGCTTATGGCCACGGCAAACAGCCTAAATAAAAAGCAGCAACACTTAGAGTTGATCATGATCGCTGGCCGACGGATGGACCAAGTCCTCGCGGCGAAGAGCATGAGCTCGAACGCCTCCAAAGCTACCCTAAACGCAAGCTGCTCCCCGATTAGAGGAGGAGGCTTACGAACTCGCATCACCAGGGAGACAATACGGCTGACCGACCACCCGTGGCGCGGCGACAGAGAGGCCTCTAGGCCCTCCACTAGAACCGCACCCGGCATCGCTCAAAAAGCACTTGGCCAAAGGGGAACGCCCGACCTGCGAGATATATTGGAGGACAAGGCAAGACAATCAAGATCGATCTATGGATCGCGTGGGCGCCCATCAGACGTGGCGACAACCGTCGCGGGGACACATAAGTCCGCCGGGCGAACAAAACAGACCAAGCTCTTTTGAGCTCCGTCGTGATATCGCCCAGTACAGAGGCGCCTCACACCCACTATGCTTCACAGACGAAGTAATGGATCATCAAATCCCCGAAGTGTTTAAACCCATCAATATTGAATCCTATGATGGCACAACAGACCCAGCAGTTTGGATCGAGGACTATCTCCTTCATATCCACATGGCCCGCGGTGACGATCTTCACGCCATCAAATACCTCCCCCTCAAGCTTAAAGGACCAGCCCGGCATTGGCTCAACAGCTTGCTAGCAGAGTCAATTGGGAGCTGGGAGGACCTGGAAGCCGCATTCCTTGATAACTTCCAGGGCACTTATGTGTGACCACCAGACGCTGATGACCTAAGCCACATAATTCAGCAGCCAGACGAATCGGCCAGACAATTCTGGACACGGTTCTTAACCAAGAAAAACCAAATCGTCGACTGTTCGGATGCGGAGGCCCTCGCGGCCTTCAAGCATAACATTCGCGATGAGTGGCTCGCCCGGCACCTAGGACAGGAAAAGCCGAAATCCATGGCAGCCCTCACATCACTCATGACCCTCTTCTGCGCGGGTGAGGACAGCTGGCTAGCACGCAGCAACAACCTCAGCAAAAATTCTGGCAGTCCGGACTTCAAGGACCAAAATGGCAGGCCGCGTCGTAACAAAAAACAAACGCCGCACTAACGGCGACAATATTGAGGATACGACAGTCAATGCCGGATTCAAAGGCTCTAAACCCGGTCGATGGAAAAGCCATTCAAACGAACTACTCGGGTCCGTCCGGTTTGGACCGAATACTCGACCGCTTGTGCGGATACACGGCACTTCAAAAGCCAGCTAACCACACCAACCTGGATTGTTGGGTATTCAAGCGAGCAAGCAAGTTAATTGTCAAAACAATGACAAGGGGCTGCATAGCGATGACGAGGACGAGACCCAACCGCCAAACAATAGAGGATGAAGGGTTTCCCCCAAAGTGCGGACGGTGAACATGATATACGCAACCCACATACCCAAAAGGGAGCGAAGTGCACTCGTGGATGTCTACGCGATGGAGCCAGCTGCCCAAGTTCAATCCATGGTCCTCCCGCCCGATCACTTTTGACCGAAGGACCACCCCACCAAAGATCTCGCCACGGCGGATTCGCCAGACCGTCCTAGACCCAATCGTCGATGGATTTCACCTAACCGAGTCCCGATGGACGGCGGCAGCATGAACCTGCTTTACCAGGATACGGTCGCAAAATGGGCATAGACCCTCAAGGATTAAACCTACCAAAACGACCTTTAAAGGTGTCATACCAGGTGTAGAAGCCAATTGTACAGCTCAATTACACCGAAGTGGTCTTCGGATCCCGGATAACTTCCGAGCGAGGAGTTAATCTTCGACATAGTCCCGTTCCGCAGCGGCTATCATGCCTTGCTCGGACGTACCGCGCTTGCAAAGTTCAACGCGTGCCGCACTACGCATACCTCAAGCTCAAGATGCCAGGCCCTCGAGGAGTCATTACGGTCAACGGAAACATCGAGCGCTCTCTCCGCGGAGGAACATACAGCTCTCGCGGCGAAGTGTAATGCAGCCTTTTAAGGCAATTATCGAATCCGGCGTTAGCGACGGACACAGCCAAGCGCGCGGGAGTAACTTACAACAAGACCACCTGCACGCTCCGAGCACGCCAGAGTGCGATGCGGCCCAACCCCAGCTCTGCGAACGCGTCAAAGCAGGCCCTTCACGTACACCATTACGCTCAAGATACCATGGGCATGGGGAGGGGGCATGACCACAATACACCCAGATCATGGCTCAACCACACAAGGGGCTCTCAAGTGTGTCGTTCCTTTTCTTTTCTTTTTACCTTTTACTTTTTAACCACAGACTCCGCTTGTCGAAGCCCCGTCCGCAGCAGACTGCCGAACTCATGATGCAACAGCCAGGGAAGGATAAAGGCTACAACGAATATACAGGTGGTCTCCATTACGAGCACTTTTCATACACCAATCTGCAGCCTACCCCTGGAGGGGGACATGTTTAACAGTCTCCTACCTTGCTTATCGCACTATTTGTATCGTTCTGCATTCGTAGCAGCACTTATTGAATAAAACAATGCATCATCTTTTTGCTTATAATTGCATTTCTTTTTCATACATATGTTCATTCACGACATGTTGCATCCGTACACTTTGGTACAGCTAATATACACCAGGGGCTTATGTTTCCTGCGTTATGGTGTGATGAGTCCGAACACTTTCACAAGTGCGGCACCCCGAACTTATAGCACTATATGCATCGGCTCCGAATCATGTCTTGGGTCAATAGTTGGGTTTTCCCGGCTCCCGTGTTTTGGTACCTTACGTTCCGTTATATCGGCTAAGGTAGCACCGGAGAACCACTGTGATTCCGCCCAGATTCGGTGGGTTAACGCCTCGATGGAAAGCTAAACTGACCGTCATGATGAGGCGAGAGACCGTCGCTGTTCGAGAGGTTTTTGCGAGTCCTTAAAGACTTATGCCGCTTAGAGCGAGGAGCCGGATACTGTCCGGCCAAGGCGTGGATAGCGCCCCAAATTGACCTTCCGACAACTAGGGGCTTCACGAAATTTAAAATTATAGAATTCTATGGCTAAGTGAGAGTGTTCAAGCATTATAAGTCCGGTTGCCTTGTTCGTTGTGTTGGCGCCTCCTAGATGGACCCAAAATGGGAACAAGAGCGCTCAAGTTTATCCCAACACCCCAAAGACTCGTGGCATGGGGTTGAAGCCGACGACTTGCCATATCTCAGATTTGATAAATAGCCGCATGTAAGGTAATATTTTAAACTAACAAGCGTTGCTTAGCGATATGAACTAAGTTTTCAGCGCACACGATAACAAAATGCGAGTCTACTCAAATATTACATCTTTGGAGCACTCACCGCAATAGTGCGGGCGCCCTTCAAACACTCTTATAATACATCTCGGCGTGCGATGCTCCTTGCCCTCCGGTGGCGGGTCCGTCCACGAGCTTACGGGCATCCATCTTGCCCCAATGCACCTTTGCGGGCAAGGGCCCAACGGCACCCTCGATACAAGCGGAATGCTTGATAACTTCAACCCACGGCACGCATCCACCAGCCGCCGCACCAGTCGAAGTAGCTCCTGTGCATGGCCTCCTTAGGCCACAGCCAAACTATAAGGCCCTTCATGGCCTGTTCGGCCGCCTTGTGGAGCTCGACCAGCTACTTCAGCTGGTCGCTAAAAGCACTGGATGTCCGCCTCAAAGATACCGAGACCAAGACCTTCTCCATTGAATTCCCTCCTCGGCCGGTAGAATGCGGCAGCATCGGACACGCTATGAGGAAGCTCTGCGAACGCATACGAGAGCTCCGAATTCGGGTAAGCAATGGTAATTAACACTCACATGCTTACTCGCATGAAAAATGCCTTACTGTTGCTATTTTCTTCACCGCTTCAATCTCTGGAGGGCCTTGTAGGCTTCGCCTTAGCGGTTTTGGCACTCTCAAGAGCCGTTGCAAGCTCGAGACTCGAGTCTTGAGTCACGCCCAAGTTCTCATGTTTTTCACGAGATCCTGGAGCTCTTGTTGTACCTCCGCCACCGCGCCTGCTTCTCTCGCTCAGGTGCGTTCAGCGGCAAGATTACGCTCGCCGCGGCCACCGCTCTCCTTCGTGGTCGCCACCTCGTTAGCGGCCCCTACAATACCCACGTTATCCTTGTCATTTTCTTGCAACCAAATCCTTTTAGAAGGTACAATTTTCATAAGGTATTACTCACCTTCTTTTTCCTCGAGCTGCTTCTTGGCATGGACGAGCTCGTTCTCGGACCGCCGAGGTTTTTCTTCAATGTATTGACCTCCGCAATGATCGGTCTTGGCGGAGGTCAAGCAAGACACCTGCAATCCCATATTGACATATTTTTTGACTCCTGCGTTTATCTTTCTAAAGATCCTCATCCGGCTTTTCTTTCCGAACACCGAACCGAGCATCGGGGGCTACCGTCTATGCGGTACCATTTACATATGTTGAAATTCTTACCTCAAAGCCCGTTAGAAGGCTATTGCGAGCTTCGTCAGCCCGCTCTTGGCGAGCTGAACCTTTCAATCACCGCACTCATAATAAAGGCGGTGTTCCTCTTGATGGAGGCGCCATTGAGCGCCTCCAGAAATTACCCGCACCTCTGGTTGGACGGAGGCAGCCGGCGTCTCGGTCTTGCCCTTCTCTTCGAAGGGGCCGCCCGCGGACTCGAGCCACCGGCCTCCGGGGTTGAGTCCGGTGCACAGTCCGGGAGGGTGTCCCGCGACACCTCCGAGGCCTCCCCCTCCTGGTGGGTCCTTTTCTGGGATCCCACCTCGGCGTCGTCCATGGCACGGGGGGTGGAGGCAGTCGGAAGGGAATCCATATCAGACGCACCCAAGGACCCGCTCGACGAAACGGGAAGATCATCCTTGGGCGGACTGCAGGGTTATATGTGGCATTAGAAAGACGTTATGTGGCGAAAGCAAAAACCTTGAGGTTATTCGGGTATCCGGACACTTACGATCTCACCAGGGGCTTGGCCCTCGTAGGCCGAACCCCCTCGTCATCGTCGACGTTGGTGGAGAAGTCCGGAGGAAGGGTTCTTCCCTTCTTGGACCCTCCGGCCTCCCCAGTTGGGGTAGCCTTCCTTTTCCTCTCCTCCCCCGCTGGGGGAGAAGCTTCTTCTTCTTCCTCCTTGTCTTCAGGAGAAGATTCTGCTTCAGAATCCGACAGCACCTGGCGTCGGGTGCTCCTTCGAGTTCCCGTAGCCTCCTTCTTGGCCTTCTTCTCCGGCACCACATGGGGTGCCGGAGCCAGCAGCCCCGTCAATCGGGCGTCCGCTGGGTCTTCTGGCAAAGGAGTCGGACAGTTAATCTGTCCGGCGTCTTCAGCCGACCTATCAAGAATAGGGAGTTTTCGTAACCCACGAGAGTCAATCTATGGAAAAGGAGCCCGTAAAGGGTCAATAACTTACCTCGCTGGCTTGACGCCGCGAGCTGTATCCGCGATCTTTGTTAGCGGATGCGGGGCTTCAGCGCCCTTGAACAGCACCTTCCTGCATCTTCGTGCGTGGTATCAAGAGCCGGCTCAAGGTTAGGTGTCGTGCGGATCGGACTCCACAAATTGAAGTCCCGTTGTTGGCATGGGAGAATCCGCGATGAGCATCACCGGATTACGCCGACAAGCCTGCGATTCTTGTCCACCAGGTTCCGGACGCGTGTTTGGAGTCCGGATAGCTCGTCCGAATCCTCCCACTTCAGGCCCGTCTCTTTCCATGACGAGAGCCGTGTGGGGAATCCAGATCTGAATTCGGGGTCCGCCACCCATTCAGGGTCGCGTGGCTCGGTGATGTAGAACCATCCCGATTTCCACCCCTTTATTGTCTCCACAAAGGAGCCCTCGAGCCATAGGACTTTGGCCATCTTTGCCGACCATGGCGCCTCGGCACTCCGCTTGGCTGCCCTTCACAACCTTCGGCTTGACACTGAAGGTCTTGAGCCACAAGCCGAAGTGGGGCTGGATGCAGAGGAAGGCCTCGCACACGACGATAAACGCCGAGACGTTGAGAACAAAATTCGGAGCCAGGTCATGGAAGCCCAGGCCGTAGTAGAACATGAGCCCCCGGACAAATGGGTGAAGTGGAAAACCTAGTCCGCGGAGGAAGTGGGGAATAAATACCACCCTCTCATGGGGACTGGGGGTTGGAATAAGCTGCCCTGCCGGAAGCTCAGTCGCGATATCGCGGACAAGTATCCGACTCCAGCAGCCTTGTGATGTGCCCTCCGTGACGGAGGAGGCCATCCATCTGCCTCCCGCCTCGACATGGTTGGAGAAGGTTGAGGAGGAAAGTGCGTGCTTGGGCGCTAGAGCTCGAGTGCATGGGAATGGATGAGCAAAGGAGGAAGAAGGCGAGGTGAAAGGGTGGATCCTTATCCCTTATATGGGCGGACAAAACATGTGTCCCCACCGCCCGGTAAAACTCGCTTATCTCCCAAGCGCCACAATCAATGGCGCGGTTGGGTTACCCACGTCCGTATTGATGGGAATCCGGAATAAGGGAACACGATCTCTGCCTCGACAAGACGTGTTAAGGAAACCTCTTCGCTAAACGCTACCGAGGTGGTACAAGAAAACAATTTGAATAAAGGCTTGGTAGTGGTGCGACGTCACACCACAAAATATGTCAGCAGATTGATCTTGTGTAACATTATTCTCTCTACGGTGGTATGTGGAATTTATTTTTGCAGAGCCGGACACTATCCTAGTGTTCACAATCTTCTATAAATTATTCGGAGGAAGAACCCGCCTTGCAACGCCAAGACAATATACGCCACCGGACTCATCGTCATTGAAGCCTGGTTCGAGGGCTTGAGGAGTTCCGGACTAGGGGGTGTCCGGGTAGCCGAACTATCATCATCGGCCGGACTCCAAGACTATGAAGATACAAGATTGAAGACTTCGTCCCATGTCTGGATGGGACTTTCCTTGGCGATACGGATATGTAGATCTCCTAACATTGTAACCGACTCTGTGTAACCCTAACCCTATCCGTGTCTATATAAACCGGAGGGTTTTAGTCCGTAGGACGAACAACAATCATACCATAGGCTAGCTTCTAGGGTTTAGCCTCTTTGATCTCGTGGTAGATCCACTCTTGTAACACACATTATCAATATTAATCTAGCAGGACGTAGGGTTTTACCTCCATCAAGAGGGCCCGAACCTGGGTAAAACATCGTGTCCCTTGTCTCCTGTTACCATCCGCCTAGACGCACAGTTCGGGACCCCCTACCCGAGATCCGCCGGTTTTGACACCGACAGTGAGCAAGCAAGTTGGATGCACACCCACTTAGTTTCTTTTGTTGAGCTTTCATACATTTATAGCTCTAGTGCATCCGTTGCATGGCAATCCCTACTCCTTGCATTAACATTAATCGATGGGCATCTCCATAGCCCATTATTAGCCTCATTGATGTGAGATCTTCTCCTTTTTTGTCTTCTCCACATAACCCCCATCATCATATTCTATTCCACCCATAGTGCTATATCCATGGCTCACGCTCATATATTGCGTGAAGGTTTATGAGTTTTAGATTATTAAAGTATGAAAAAATTGCTTGGCTTGTCATCGGGGTTGTACATGATGAGAGCATTCTTGTGTGACGAAAATGGAGCATGACTAAACTATATGATTTTGTAGGGATGAACTTTCTTTGGCCATGTTATTTTGAGAGGACATAATTGCTTAATTAGTATGCTTGAAGTATTATTATTTCTATGTCAATATGAACTTTTGTCTCGAATCTTTCGGATCTGAATATTCATATCACAAGTAAGAAGAATTACAATGAAATTACGCCAACTAGCATGCCACATCAAAAAATATCTTTTTTTATCATTTACCTACTCGAGGACGATCAGGTATTAAGCTTGGGGATGCTTGGTACGTCTCCAACGTATCTATAATTTTTGATTGCTCCATGCTATATTATCTTCTGTTTTGGGCAATATTGGGCTTTATTATCCATTTTTATATTATTTTTGGGACTAACCTATTAACCGGAGGCCCACCCCAGATTTGTTGTTTTATGCTTATTCAGTGTTTTGAAGAAAAGGAATATCAGACGGAGTCAAAACGGAACGAAATCAACTGGAGAAGTTATTTTTGGAAGGAAAGCCACCGGATAGACTTGGACTCTACGTCAGAAGATACGGGAGCTGACCACGAGGGTGGGGGGCGCGCCCACCCCCTTAGGGCGCCCCCGCCTCGTGGGGCCCCGAAGCTCCACCGACGCACCTTGCACCCATATATACCTACGTATCGTAAAACTTCCGAAAAGAGATTAGATCGGGAGTTCCGCCGCAAGCCTCTCAGAGCCACCAAAACCTCTCGGGACCCTGTTCCGCACCGCCGGACGGGGATCCTCACCGTGGCCATCTTCATCATCCCGCGCTCTCCATGACGAGGAGGGAGTAGTTCACCCTCGGGCTGAGGGTATGTACCAAGAGCTATGTGTTTGATCTCTCTCTCTCTCTCTCTCTCGTGTTCTTGATTTGGCACGATCTTGATGTATCGCGAGCTTTGCTATTATAGTTGGATCTTATGTTTCTTCTCCCCCTCTACTCTCTTGTAATGGATTGAGTTTTCCCTTTGAAGTAATCTTATCGGATTGAGTCTTTAAGGATTTGAGAACACTTGATGTATGTCTTGCCGTGCGTATCTGTGGTGACAATGGGATATCACGTGCCACTTGATGTATGTTTTGGTGACCAACTTGCGGGTTCCGCCCATGAACCTATGCATAGGGGTTGGCACACGTTTTCATCGTGATTCTCTGGTAGAAACTTTGGGCACTCTTTGAGGTTCTATGTGTTGGTTTGAATAGATGAATTGAGATTGTGTGATGCATATCGTATAATCATGCCCACGGATACTTGAGGTGACATTGGATTATCTTGGTGACATTAGGGTTTTGGTTGATTTGTATCTTAAGGTGTTATTCTAGTATGAACTCTAGGGCTGTTTGTGACACTTATAGGAATAGCCCAACGATTGATTGGAAAGAATAACTTTGAGGTGGTTTCGTACCCTACCATAATCTCTTCGTTTGTTCTCCGCTATTAGTGACTTTGGAGTGACTCTTTGTTGCATGTTGAGGGATAGTTATGTGATCCAATTATGTTATCATTGTTGAGAGGACTTGCACTAGTGAAAGTATGAACCCTAGGCCTTGTTTCCTATCATTGCAATACCGTTTACGCTCACTTTTACCACTTGTTACCTTGCTGTTTTTATATTTTCAGTTTACAAAAACCTATATCTACCATCCATATTGCACTTGTATCACCATCTCTTCGCCGAACTAGTGCACCTATACAATTTACCATTGTATTGGGTGTGTTGGGGACACAAGAGACTCTTTGTTATTTGGTTGCAGGGTTGCTTGAGAGAGACCATCTTCATCCTACGCCTCCGACGGATTGATAAACCTTAGGTCATCCACTTGAGGGAAATTTGCTACTGTCCTACAAACCTCTGCACTTCGAGGCCCAACAACGTCTACAAGAAGAAGGTTGTGTAGTAGACATCAACACGGCACACCCAAAGAACTAGAGGTAACCCCTGGCTCTATTGACGTGGTTGGTCGAACCGGAGTAAGCTGACGGGCTTGATGCTGCGCTGCTAATTCGGCCTCTCTGTATGCACGAGCCCGGTCCACCACTTCCTGAGCGTCGCCAGCTTCCCCTGCCGGGTTGTTGCCACGGGGCGGTTCATGGTTTCGCGCATTACTTGACATGGCCGGTTCATCCATACGCCTGCTATAACTCTGGCTCGGGCGGGGGGGTGGAATGAATCCGATCACGGATGTATGAGTAAGCCTCCTGTTGAACCAAGACTGTTCGAAGGAGCTCTTTAACCCGACGCGTCTCGACCACCGCCGGAGAATCACCTTCGATTGGGATAGCCTCCAGCCGTGAAGCGGCAACGACAATATTGTCTATTGGAGTGGAGTAATGACCCGGTGATGTTGAGACAGGCTGCATCACAATGTTGTTCTGACGAGGCGGATCCATCAAACGTGGCTGAACCGGCGCGCCTGCTCCAGGTGCCTCTGCCCGGTTTGCTACCGGCGGGTTACTGGTCCCTGCTCCTGGGGTGTTAAAGAGGTTCCTAGCATCGTAAACCGGAGGTAGGCGAGACCGGTGCCTTCTCTTCAGGACTTCGTGCGATGCATTCTGATCCAGCATAAGCCGATAAGCCTGCGCGTCCAAAGCGGCCCGCTCCACGGTCATCCTGGCATCCTCAGCCGCCAAATCAGCCTTGGCCTGGGTGATCTGATCCTTTATTTTTGCAATTTCCATATTGTGGGCATCCTGATCCGCCGGGTTAGCCTCCGCCATCAGCATGGCCAACGCATCAAATAGATCAGATAAAACTTGAGCCGGCGGCCACACAGGGTCTCCTGCCCCGGCTGTCGTCGTCGCTGCTGATACGGAAATCATTGCTACTGCGATCGAAGAGTGGATCGCCGGCTGTGTTCCGGCCATGAATATTCCAACCCGGTTTGGCAGATCACAGGGGTCTGGAATACTGTCGCCATCGGAACAGCCCCCAATCCGGCCATCTTGTAGTTGATATAACGATTCGGTCTCTCCGGTCGACGACTCGTCGCCGGAATAAACGACGATCTCGCCACCAGATTCCGATATGTCCTCGTATTCCCCTCCATGGATGACTCCCACGAAGGCACGCTTCATGGCAGGCTTGACCCGGGCAGATCGCGCACGCTGAGCCGTTTCGACGAGGTCGGTGCAGATGTCCGACTTAGGGCCCGGTTCGCCGATCTTGCCGATGAAGACGTGTATGCCACCAAAGGGGACCCGGTACCCGTACTCGATTGAGCCGGCCTCGAGGCCCCAGCCTGCATCGTCGATGTAGAGCTTGCCGCGACGACTCTTGGTCATCCGGCCCACAGTGTAACCCTTGAGTCCTTAGAAGTTGCCCTCCAAGAACTTGAAACCATCGTGCGATAGCCCCACGGTGGGCGCCAACTGTCGTGGTTTTGTCACGGCAGAAGTCCTCATGAAAGGACTTAGTCATGGAGCCATCGCTACGGGTTAGCTTAAAGGGGTTAAAGTAGACAAGGGACGCAAGAGAGTTTTATACTAGTTCGGCCCCTTATGATGAAGGTAAAAGCCTACGTCTAGTTGTGATGGAATTGATGGGGTTTCGATGACCAGGGAGTGAATACGCTTTCCCTGAGTCTCGAGTTGTTGTCTGTTGTTCTAAACCGCCGCCGGGTCGTCCCCTTATATACATGGGTGGCGCCCGTCGGTTTACAGAGTCCCGAGACCGGCTCATAAACGTGTCTGGTTCGGTCTCCACTCTTTCTATCTTACAATACAAGTTACATACCAATGCCAGTTTACAGCTACAGGCTTTAAACCGGTTCTGGGCCCTGGGCCTTTACATAGCATCCTCATCTGTCTTCATGGGCTTCAAGCATAATCAACTACTGATGAAGTTAACCCGGCCTCTCCTAGCCGGTTTACGCCCAGTAGTAATATCCCCAACAGTATTAGTCACATGGCGATGTGAACTAATCACATGGTGATGTGAACTATTGGTGTTAAATCACATGGCGATGTGAACTAGATTATTGACTCTAGTGCAAGTGGGAGACTGAAGGAAATATGCCCTAGAGGCAATAATAAAGTTGTTATTTATATTTACTTATGTCATGATAAATGTTTATTATTCATGCTAGAATTGTATTAACCTGAAACTTAGTACATGTGTGAATACATAGACAAAACAGAATGTCCCAAGTATGCCTCTACTTGACTAGCTCGTTAATCAAACATGGTTATGTTTCCTAACCATAGACATGTGTTGTCATTTGACGAACATGATCACATCATTAGAGAATGATGTGATGGACCAGACCCATCTTTTAGCTTAGCATAATGATCGTTTAGTTTTATTGCTATTGCTTTCATCATGACTTATACATGTTCCTCTGACTATGAGATTATGCAACTCCCGAATACTGGAGGAACACCTTGTGTGCTATCAAACGTCACAACGTAACTGGGTGATTATAAAGATGATCTACAGATGTCTCCGAAGGTGTTTGTTGGGTTGGCATAGATCGAGATTAGGATTCGTCACTCCGTGTATCGGAGAGGTATCTCTGGGCCCTCTCGGTAATGCACATCACTATAAGACTTGCAAGCAATGTGACTAATGGGTTAGTCACTGGATGATTGCTACCTCTTGAGCACTGTGTTGTATTTCCTTGAAGAGGAAAGGATGATTCAGCAAAGTAGCGTAAGTATTTCCCTCAGTTTTTTGGAACCAAGGTATCAATCCAGTAGGAGGCTACGCGCGAGTCCCTCGTACCTACACAAAGCAAATAAATCCTCGCAACCAATGCGAATAGGGGTTGTCAATCCCTTCACGGTCGCTTACGAGAGTGAGATCTGATAGAGATGATAGATAATATTTTTGGTATTTTTGTGATAAAGATGCAAAATAAAATAAAAAGAAAAGTAAAAAAGCAAAGGCAATAATAAAGTGATGGAAGATTAATATGATGAAGATAGACCCGGGGGCCATAGATTTCACTAGTGGCTTCTCTCAAGAGCATAAGTATTTTACGGTGGATGAACGAATTACTGTTGAGCAATTGATAGAATTGAGCATAGTTATGAGAGTATCTAGGTATGATCATGTATATAGGCATCACGTCCGAGACAAGTAGACCGACTCCTGCCTGCATCTACTACTATTACTCCACTCATTGACCGCTATCCAACATGCATCTAGAGTATTAAGTTCAAGAAAACAGAGTAACGCCTTAAGCAAGATGACATGATGTAGAGGGATAAATTAATGCAATATGATAAAACCCCCATCTTGTTATCCTCGATGGCAACAATACAATACGTGCCTTGCTACCCCTACTGTCACTGGAAAGGATACCGCAAGATTGAACCCAAAGCTAAGCATTTCTCCCATTGCAAGAAAAACCAATCTAGTAGGCCAAACCAAACTGATAATTCGAAGAGACTTGCAAAGATAACCAATCATACATAAAAGAATTCATAAGAGATTCAAATATTGTTCATAGATAATCTTGATCATAAACCCACAATTCATCGGTCTCAACAAACACACCGCAAAAAGAAGATTACATCGAATAGATCTCCACGAGAGAGGGGAGAATATTGTACTGAGATCCAAAAAGAGAGAAGAAGCCATCTAGCTACTAACTATGGACCCGAAGGTCTAAGATAAACTACTCACACTTCATCGGAGAGGCTATGGTCATGATGTAGAAGCCCTCCATGGTTGATGCCCCCTCCGGCGGAGCTCCGGAACAGGCCCCAAGATGGGATCTCGTGGGTACAGAAGGTTGCGGCGGTGGAATTAGGTTTTTGGCTCCGTATCTGATCGTTTTGGGGTACGTAGGTATATATAGGAGGAAGAAGTACGTCGGTGGAGCAAGGTGGGGCCCACGAGGGTGGAGGGCGCGCCCTGGGGGGGGGGCCCTACCTCGTGCCCACCTCCTAGCTTTCTTGACGTAGGGTCCAAGTCTCCTGGATCATATTCGGTGAGAAAATCACGTTCCCGAAGGTTTCATTCCGTTTGGACTCCGTTTGATATTCCGTTTCTTCGAAACTCAAATAGGCAAAAACAGCAATTACGGCTGGGCCTCCGGTTAATAGGTTAGTCCCAAAAATAATATAAAAGTGGATAATAAAGCCCAATATTGTCCAAAACAGTAGATAATATAGCATGGAGCAATCAAAAATTATAGATACGTTGGAGACGTATCAGGCATCCCCAAGCTTAATTCCTGCTCGTCCTCGAGTAGGTAAATGATAAAAACAGAATTTTTGATGCGGAGTGCTACTTGGCATAATTTCAATGTAATTCTTCTTAATTGTGGTATGAATATTCAGATCCGAAAGATTCAAGACAAAAGTTCATACTGACATAAAAATAATAATACTTCAAGCATACTAACAAAGCAATCATATCTTCTCAAAATAGCATGACCAAAGAAAGTTATCCCTACAAAATCATATAGTCTGGCTATGCTCTATCTTCACCACACAAAGTATTTAAATCATGCACAACCCCGATTACAAGCCAAGCAATTGTTTCATAATTTTGACATTCTCAAAACTTTTTCAATCTTCACGCAATACATGAGCGTGAGCCATGGATATATCACTATATGTGGAATAGAATGGTGGTTGTGGAGAAGACAAAAAGAGGGGAAGATAGTCTCACATCAACTAGGCATATCAACGGGCTATGGAGATTCCCATCAATAGATATCAATGTGAGTGAGTAGGGATTGCCATGCAACGAATGCACTAGAGCTATAAGTATATGAAAGATCAACAAAAGAAACTAAGTGGGTGTGCATCCAACTCACTTGCTCACGAAGACCTAGGGCATTTTGAGGAAGCCCATCATTGGAATATACAAGCCAAGTTCTATAATGAAAAATTCCCACTAGTATATGAAAGTGACAAAATGAGAGACTCTCTATCATGAAGATCATGGTGCTACTTTGAAGCACAAGTGTGGTAAAAGGATAGTAACATTGTCCCTTCTCTCTTTTTCTCTCATTTTTTTTATTTGGGCCTTTTCTCTTTTTTTATGGCCTCTTTTATTATTTTATTTTTCGTCCGGAGTCTCATCCCGACTTGTGGGGGGAATCATAGTCTCCATCATCCTATTCCTCACTTGGGACAATGCTCTAAAAATGATGATCATCACACTTTTATTTTCTTACAACTCAACAATTACAACTCAATACTTAGAACAAAATATGACTCTATATGAATGCCTCCGGCGGTGTACTGGGATATGCAATGAATCAAGAGTGACATGTATGAAAGAATTAAGAATGGTGGCTTTGCCACAAATACGATGTCAACTACATGATCATGCTAAGCAATATGACAATGATGGAGCGTTTAATAATAAATGGAACGGTGGAAAGTTGCATGGCAATATATCTCGGAATGGCTATGGAAATTCCATTATAGGTAGGTATGGTGGCTGTTTTGAGGAAGGTATATGGTGGGTGTATGATACCGGCAAAAGGTGCGCGGTATTAGAGAGGCTAGCAATGGTGGAAGGAAGAAAAATGCATATAATCCATGGACTCAACATTAGTCATGAAGAACTCATATACTTATTGCAAAAAACTACAAGTTATCAAAGCAAAGTATTACGCGCATGCTCCTAGGGGGATATATTGGTAGTAAAAGACCATCGCTCGTCCCCGACCGCCACTCATAAGGAAGACAATCAATAAATAAATCATGCTCCGACTTCATCACATAACGGTTCACCATACGTGCATGCTACGGGAATCACAAACCTTAACACAAGTATTTCTCAAATTCACAACTACTCAACTAGCATGACTCTAATGTCACCATCTTTATATCTCAAAACAATTATCAAGCATCAAACTTCTCAAAATATTCAACACACTCATAAGGAAGTTTTTACAAATCTTGAATACCAAGCATATTAGGATTGTTTAAGAAAATTTCCATGCTATTTAAGACTCTCAAAATAATCTAATTGAAGCATGAGAGATCAATAGTGTCTATAAAACAAATACACCACCGTGCTCTAAAAGATATAAGTGAAGTACTAGAGAAAAACTATATAACTCAAAAGATATAAGCGAAGCACATAGAGTATTCTAACAAATTCCAAATCATGTATGGCTCTCTAAAAAGGTGTGTACAACAATAGTGATTGTGGTAAACTAAAAATAAAAGACTCAAATCATACAAGACGCTCCAAGCAAAACACATATCATGTGGTGAATAAAAATATAGCTCCAAGTAAAGTTACCGATGGAAGTAGACGAAAGAGGGGATGCCTTCCGGGGCATCCCCAAGATTTGGCTTTATGGTGTCCTTATATTATCTTGGGGGTGCCATGGGCATCCCCAAGCTTAGGTTATTGCCACTCCTTGTTCCATAATCCATCAAAAATCTTTCACCCAAAACTTAAAAACTGCACAACACAAAACTCAACAGAAATCTCGTGAGCTCCGTTAGCGAAAGAAAACAAAAGGCCACTTCAAGGTACTGTAATGAACTCATTATTTATTTATATTGGTGCTAAACCTACTGTATTCCAACTTATCTATGGTTTATAAACTATTTTACTAGCCATAGATTCATCAAAATAAGCAAACAACACACGAAAAACAGAATCTGTCAAAAACAGAACAGTCTGTAGTAATCTGTAACTAACACAAATTTCTGGAACTCCAAAAAACCAGCCAAAATATGAAGCCCTAGGCAATTTATTTATTGATCTGCAGAAATTGGAATAACTATTTTATCACGTTCTGGTGATTTTTAACAATTGTTTTCGTGAACAGAAAGTTTCTGGAAATTACAGCAAGATCAAATAACTATTATCCTAGAAGATCCTATAGGTTTAACTTGGCACAAACACTAATTAAAACATAAAAACACATCTAACCAGAGGCTATATCAAAGATTTATTCCTAATCAGAAGCAAAAGAAAAAAAACTAAAAATAAAATTGGGTTGCCTCCCAACAAGCGCTATCGTTTAAGGCCCCTAGCTAGGCATAAAAGCAAGGATAGATCTAGGTATTGCCATCTTTGGTAGGCAATCCATAAGTGGCTCTCATAATAGATTCATATGGTAATTTTATTTTCTTCCTAGGGAAGTGTTCCATTCCTTTCTTTAATGGAAATTGGAATCTAATATTCCCTTCCTTCATATCAATAATTGCACCAATCGTTCTAAGGAAAGGCCTGTCAAGAATAATAGGACAAGAAGGGTTGCAATATATATCAAGAACGATAAAATCTATGGGCACATAGTTCCTATTTGCAACAATAAGAACATCATTAATTCTTCCCATAGGTTTCTTAATAGTGGAATCCGCAAGGTGCAAGTTTAGAGAGCAATCATCAAAATCATGGAAATCTAGCAAATCACACAAAGTTTTGGGAATAGTGGAAACACTAGCACCCAAATCACATAAAGCATAAAATTCATGATCCTTAATCTTAATTTTAATAGTTGGTTCCCACTCATCATAAAGTTTTCTAGGGATAGAAACTTCCAACTTAAGTTTTTCTTCATAAGATTGTATCAAGGCATCAACGATATGTTTAGTAAATGCTTTATTTTGACTATAAGCATGAGGAGAATTTAGTACGGATTGCAACAAGGAAATACAATAAATTAAAGAGCAACTTTCATAATTAAATTCCTTTAAATCCAAAATAGTGGGTTTAGCAACATCTAGGGTTTTGCTTTCTTCGATCCCACTTTTATCAATTTCATCATCAAGATCTACAAACTCCGAATTCTTGGAACTCCTTCTAGGTAAAGGTGGATCATATTCAGTCCCATAATTATCAAGATTAATATTGCAAAACAAAGATTTAATAGGGGACACATCAATAACTTTTAGATCTTCATCTTTATTTTCGTAGAAATTGGCAGAACACGCTTTAATAAACACATCTTTCGTAGCACGCATCCTAGCGGTTCTTTCCTTGCACTCATCAATGGAAATTCTCATAGCTTTGAGAGACTCATTGATATCATGCTTAGTAGGAATAGATATAAGCTTTAAAGAATCAACATCAAGAGAAATTCTATCAACGTTCCTAGCCAATTCATAAACTTTAAGCAATTTCTCTTCAAGCAAAGCATTGAAATTCTTTTGCGAATTCATAAACTCTTTAACACTAGTCTCAAATTCAGAGGGCATCTTATTAAAATTTCCATAAGAGTTGTTGTAGGAATTTCCATAATTATTAGAAGGATTACTAGGATAAGGCCTAGGATTACAGTTCCCTCTATACGCGTTGTTACCAAAATTATTCCTACCAACAAAATTCACATCCATAGATTCATTATTATTCTCAATCAAAGTAGACAAAGGCATATCATTAGGATCAGAAGAAACACTCTTAGTAGCAAATAATTTCATAAGCTCATCCATCTTTCCACTCAAAACATTAATTTCTTCTATCGCATGCACTTTTTTATTAGTAGATCTTTCGGTGTGCCATTGAGAATAATTAACCATAATATTATCTAGGAGTTTAGTAGCTTCTCCTAAAGTGATTTCCATAAAAGTGCCTGCCGCGGCCGAATCCAAAAGATTTCTAGAAGCAAAATTCAATCCGGCATAAAAAATTTGTATAATCATCCACAAGTTCAAACCGTGAGTAGGGCAATTACGTATCATTAATTTCATCCTCTCCCAAGCTTGTGCAACATGTTCATGATCAAGTTGCTTAAAATTCATAATATCGTTTCTAAGAGAGATGATTTTAGCGGGAGGAAAATACTTAGAGATAAACCATCTTTGCACTTGTTCCAATAATCAATACTATTTTTAGGCAAATACGAAAACCAAGCTTTAGCACGATCTCTAAGAGAAAAAGGAAATAGCTTTAATTTAACAATATCATTATCAACATCTTTCTTCTTTTGCATATCGCACAAACCAACGAAGCTATTTAGATGAGTAGCGGCATCTTCACTAGGAAGGCCGGCGAATTGATCTTTCATGACAAGATTCAACAAACCAGTATTGATTTCACAAGATTCAGTATTGGTAAGAGGAGCAATAGGAGTGCTAAGGGAATCATTATTGTTGGTGTTGGTAAAGTCACACAATTTGGTATTATGTTGAGCCATCGTGACAGACAAGCAATCCAACACACGAGCAAACAAAAAGCAAGCGAGAAAAAAGGCAAACGGAAAAGAGAGGGCGAATAAAACGGCAAGGGTGAACTGGGGTAGAGGAAAACGAGAGGCAAATGGCAAATAATGTAATGCGAGAGATAAGAGATTGTGATGGGTACTTGGTATGTTGACTTTTATGAGACCTCCCGAAGAACGGTGCCAGAAATTCTTCTTGCTACCTCTTGAGCACTGCGTTGGATTTCCTTGAAGAGGAAAGGATGATTCAGCAAAGTAGCGTAAGTATTTCCCTCAGTTTTTGAGAACCAAGGTATCAATCCAGTAGGACGCTACGCGCGAGTCCCTCATACCTACACTGTAGCGACCCGACCTCAGACGGTCAAGTATCTATGCTTAAGTGTCATCCCTGGATCGGTATGCTGACACACACAATACTCGAGGATTCATAACAGAGGTAAATCACATGTATAAAGTAACGTAAAATATCATTACCTTAATCCAAATAGTGGAAGTAACAAGGTTGTGGATTCCCATCAACACCAACGGCAAAGTTGAGTGTAGAAGTCGTAACCCTAACGTATCACTTACTCGTCATAAGAAAATCCTGCAACATGAGACGTTGCAGCCACAAAGGGTCAGTACATTGAATGTACTGGAAAATTCACACCATAGAGAAATGATGAACAATGGCTATCACTACATGCATATATGGCTGGTGGAAAAAAAAGCTCTATGGTTATAATGTTTTTGCGAAAAGCCAATTTTTCCCTACTGCAAGGAATAAATTTTATTTAACTATCATGGTGGTTGTTAAACATTGAGAGCGTAGACACCCTCTCAATCCCAATTAAGCATCATCATTAAAACCCAACAAAATTAATTAAAGTCACATGATGAGATTCACATGATAATCCAGGTACTAGATACTCAAGACGTACATAACTGGGGACACGGCTAATCATGCTTAGTTTATACACTCTGCAGAGGTTTGCGCACTTTTCCCCACAAGACTCGATCTCCTCCGTTGGGATTCTCGCACTACATGGTGTTTGAGAAACGGATGACCGAGACATAGTCTTTCAGGAGTGTTTGCACCTTACGATGGGTAGACCATACCACCTACATCCCCTACATCTGCTAGTCTACCACTGTAAGAGTTCACACGACTTAATCAACTATGCTAGATCCCATAATAGCTTGTGGCTGCACACGGAAGTTTCTAGTATGAATAATCTCATGATCCCTTTGAGCCTGGGTGGCGGTCCATCAAGAAAAACAGGCAATCGCTCGAATACCCAGGTGCCTCAATAGGCAATCGCTGGAATACCCAGGTGCCTCAATCCACCCAGATGTGTATTAAAGTTGCCACCTTAATTTGAACCATTAATTAACAATCTCACATCTGTCATGGATACACTCAAAACCCAATCCACGTCTATGAGCATAGCATAGCAATATAAGCATAACGTAGAAGTAACTCCCAAGGTTTGAATGCAGGGCAATAGGTTCCTACCTCATCAACTAATTCCCAATACCCACATGTTATCAATTCCTAACCATGCAATGTTTGAGGGTTGAAACTAATGCATAAAAACTGGGTATGAAAATGGATATGATCAAAGTGTGAACTTGCCTACAATGTTGATGAAGATGATTCGCACTCAAAACTCTTGATAGTTCTACTCGTCACACTCCGGTCAATCTATCGTAAGCAAGCAATAGTAACCACACATAAGCAATCACTCAAAAGATCAGAAAGATCGAACAAGACGATTCGGAAAACATCAAAACCAAACAAATAAATCTTGCAACATACACAATTTCTAACAGTACCAAAATTATTTGAATTTGGCCTTATCAGAAAGTTTAGGTCAAGAGCTTCGAAAAGCAAAAAGAATCAACTAAAACAGAGTTATAAAACTCAAGTTATGATCAAACGAAGTTTGAATACAAAACTATTTGAATTCAATTTTAAAACTTTCAAAAATATGTTTAAGTTGTTTAACTGGATAGAGGGTATCATAACGAAGAAGTGGGCATTGGTTTCGTTGGATTTGGACTAACGAGTAAAGAGTAATGATAGTTTGAAAAACAGGGGCTAATCTATAAATAAAAATATTCACAAACGAGTCCCTGGCAGAAAACTAAAATAAAAAGAAAATCCTATCGAACGAACGTTCGCTACAGAACGCTAATGAATGGAAACCGTTCACTACTGAATCCTAACTAACAAACGCTCGCAAAATAACAAAACCTAATTAATAAACCGATTTAAATAAAAATATGAAGAAAAACCGGGGCGGTTTAAATCGATCATACCGGCTCGCGAAAATAAATCGGCGGCGGAGGTCTCCGGCGGTTTCCATGGCAGATCGGATCGGTGGCGCTGGCGGCTCGTGGACGGCGGCAGCAGCAGTTCGGTCGGGCGGCAGCGCAGCTCGGTCGGCGGCGGCGGGACGGCGCGGCAATGGGCAACAGCGGGCGGCAAGAAGGGCGGCGAAGGCGGCGATGAGGCGCGGTTGCGGAAGATCTCGCCGGCGGCGAGCGAGGCGGCGGCGGCTCGAGCATGGAGGCAGCGGCGGCGAGGCGGCGTCGGGGGTCCGGGGCTCGGGGCCCGGCTATTTAAGGGGGCCAGGGGGCAAGGTGGCGTGGGCATGGGGGCAGAGAGAGGAGGACGCGGAGTCCGGCCGGACTCCGGCGGCGGCGCTCCCGTGCGGGAGTCGGTCTCCTGCGGGAGATCGGGGACGGGGCGACGGGCGAGCTGGGTTGGGCCGCGGCCTGGCAGGAGCTGGGCCAGCCCAGTCGGCAGAACGTTTTTTTATAAAACATTTTCTCAGACAAACAAAAATAATAAAAACAAAATAAATACGAATATTATATACACATATAATATATCAAAATTTTCAGAAAAAGATTTTTTACCACATGAGCATTATTCTAGCTCCAAATAAAATCCACAAAAATTCAAATAAAGCAAAGAGTGCTACTGTTTGAATAAAACCTCATAAAAATCATTTTAAAAATACCAACATGATTTCAAATTAATCTCTCACCAATTTTCTGTTGTAGGGAATCATGTTACCCTAATTTCCATATATTTTATTTTTGGAGAAAATAATTTGAATAAAACCCAAATAACTCCAAATTGAAAATAATTTCAAAAGGATTTTAATGTGATCCTTTTAAACTTCCAACTCATATTTCATATGTTTTGAAGAAGTCATTTTATCTTCTCTCATGAAAATCATTGAGTTGCATGAAGTTTTGAATTGGAAATATTTTCCAAATAGAATTCAAATATTTTCAAACACCCTTTTTATTTATTTAAATGGAAGAAGTCATGTCATCTTCTCTCTAGGGTTTTGTATTTGAGAAGAATTTGAATTCACGGAGAACAAAATGCAAAATGAAAGTTTGGGAAAGTCCTTTTATTCCCTCTCATTTAACTTTAAAAAAGTTTCAATTTCACTCAATTTTAGTCAATCAATCAAACAATCAATCAAATCTATCTATTTAATATAACATTCCAAAATTTAGAATTTTGGGATGTTACATACACAAAGCAAATAACTCCTCGCAACCAACGCGAATAGGGGTTGTCAATCCCTTCACGGTCACATACGAGAGTGAGATCTGATAGAGATGATAGATAATATTTTTGGTATTTTGTGATAAAGATGCAAAGTAAAATAAAAATCAAAGTAAAAAAGCAAAGGCAATAATAAAGTGATGGAAGATTAATATGATGAAGATAGACCCAGTGGCCATAGATTTCACTGGTGGCTTCTCTCAAGAGCATAAGTATTTTACGGTGGGTGAACGATTTACTGTTGAGAAATTGACATAATTGAGCATAGTTATGAGAGTATCTAGGTATGATCATGTATATAGGATCGTGAAGACGTTCAACTGCATCAACTACGTTACTAAACGCTTCCGCTTTCGTTCTACGAGGGTACGTGGACACAATCTCCCCTCTTATTGCTATGCATCTCCTAGATAGATCTTGCGTGATCGTAGGTAACTTTTTTGAAACACTACGTTCCCCAACATTATTTGTGTAGGTGTGAGAACTTGACGAGAACCGGAACCAGTTGTGCTATTTCCTTGTTACATCATTGAGTGATCATTGATCCATTCTCAACATTGGTCAAGGTACATTTGGTATAGTTCTCTCCTTTCTTCCACTCATATTTGCTCGAGTCTTGTGATGGATAGGCAAGGCATTTCATCTTCGGTCTTCGACAACAATGATGGCGCGAACAACAACATCACCAAAACGTTCATCTTCGATCTACAACGACAAATACAAGGCGCACAATCAAGATTGCGAGAGCGCATCGACAACCTCACCATCGACATACGACACTCTGAAGCACGTACAAGAGACCACTTCGACAACAAGCTTTCCGCACAAAAGTAGGAGAATGATGCAAGGATGGAGGAGATTCGGGCCTTGGTCAAGTCTACATCCCCTTCGTCATCTTCAAGGCGGTGGCTAGCAAGTCGATCATCTTCGGAGCACCCACATGATGCAAGCGCAATTCATCCACGTCCACATCTACATGGTGAACATCATCACATTCGTGATACAAATTGTCATGAAGGGCAAGTCACATCGAAGCATCATGTGCACGACGCCAACGAACAACATCTACTACGAGCTCAAGTACGACAAAGACACCATCATCATGAAGATGCTCGACACGCACAAACCTACAAGTCCCAACAAGCTCTACTTCAAGCTACCGCCAAGCTTCATGAGCAAAAGAGAAGACCACGAGACAAGCACCACCAAGAGGACGCTACGGCTACTACCACCACCACTTCGGCATCTTCGCCAAGTGCTATCAAGGCATCTTCGCCTTTGGACGTACAACATCTTCGCCTACTTCCCATGAGTTTGCCTACATCGACATCTTCAACAACAAGGCGACCACCTATGAGTGAGGGCGACACTTCCATCTTTGGAAGCCCCTCGAGGAAGATGGCCGAGCATGGGAATTTCCCTTCGGTCATGAAGACGAGCTACGAGGTGCCACATCATATAGACCTCCTACAACAAGACGGTGACAAGAAAGTCGATCTAAGGCCATCCCCTTCAACCACGGCGACGAGCATGAACCTCTTCAACAACATGAAGATGGCGCCCATATTGAACTCATACTACGAGTCAAGCTACGAGACCACACATGGGACATTATATTTGATCTCGGAGGAGAGTGATGTTTTGCCACATCCTACATCATTCAGCTTTGGAGGCGTTATGGATGGGGAGGTTGAGCATGGGACTATCCCTTCGAACAAAGAGGCGAAAGGAGTTGAGCATGGAGACATTTGCACCTACGTGTCTCCGACACCTACATATGACGAGATGCCCTAATTCCCATGCGAGGATAGCCACCACCATATGAGTGACATGAGTGACTCCACCTATATGTGACATTGAGTGCATTTCCTATGAGAGGATGAGTGTGACCACCACTAACCCCGCACTTGAGAGCATGCCACACATCCTATGTGAGGTTGAGAGCCATTTGAGTGACTCCACCAACCATACGAGTGAGAGCATCCAAGAGGGAGTGAGTGAGCCACAACACCTAGTGAGTGAGATAGCTGACACGACATGTGAGGCCACTATGATTTCTAACGACTTACCCTCTACTCCGAGTGTGTTTTCCCATTTGGTGCTAGGTCTCCTACATGACGACATGCCTATCCTCGACGAGTCCATACCTCCAATGGAGGAGACGATGGCCATGGTGGACGATGATGCACCCCCACATGGTTCCATCAAGATGAAGATGACAACAAGTTGATCTTCAACACCTCACTTACAACACATGAGTGACACTCCAAAGGTAACCTAGGTGATGGTACTTCACTTGTCCCACTAGTGGACTATCTTGCAAATGATTGCTTGCATGATGATGATCACCTTATGGATTCACCACATACTATGTCTTCTACATGCTTAGATATGCCACCTATTTATGATGAATATGATGATGAGCATGTTGATTTGCCTAGTTGTGATGCTATGCTCCATAGGATATCTTGTGAAAATTCTATCAGTCACGTCATGTTTGACAATCCATTAAACTTGTCATATGCTATGAATGAGATCTCCCATATTGCATCATTTCAATCTCAACATAGTAACTATGCATGCCCGATTAAAATAAATCCTATTTGCACTTATGGCATAGATGACAAGGTCATGGTCATTGGAATGTGTTTCTCTTGCGATGATATAGCTATGCTTCATTTACATTATTTGCGCAATTCATCTACTATGCCATACCATGAACACATTGCTTCAGATATGCATTGTTTTGGATGTTGTCAATATTCTCCATCTGATGTTTCCACTAATGATCATGAGGGGACCCACATAGTTTCCTCATACATATTAGGAGATTTTCATGCATTCCATACTTTGCATGATTCCCATAATTGTGTGCACCATATGCATTCCATGAATAACAATGCTCTACATATTTCTCTTGATGCATTACACAATTTTAGTCTCCATTATGCTATACATAACAACAAACCTCTCATGATGGATGACATGTTTCTATATCACGCATCTCATTTATTTGAGCATTGGCTATTTTGTGCTAGCCAACATATGCACGTGCACATCATGATGGATGATGTGTACATATACCACGCACACACAATTTTCCCATTGTCTTTGTTTTGTGTAGGTACTCACGTATACTCGTCAACCTCTCAATCCCAAGAGTTGACGAAACGAGCTCTTGAGAGCAATGGCGATTTGGGATTCCGTGAATTGTCCTTACCACCATTCTCTTCATGCACGGACAATGCGCATCTCTTTTACTTGGCTCTCACACGGCTATGGGCTATATATCACTTGTTACCTTATGCCCATTATATCGTGTTCACTTTGCATGTTATGCCTCTTTCAATGCCTTTGCCATGCAATTGTCACCCTTGCTTGCACTTATATGTGATTCACCATTATACCACTTCTATGTGTATTTGCATGCTTGGTGGAGATCCTTGTTGCTATTGCCATGTTTACCATGTGCCACATGCTATTGTTGATTCTTGTGTTGGGAGATTCATGATGTTCCATTGCTATTTACATAGAACCTCTTGCCAATACATTGATGATATTTTTCTCATATCTTGCTTTCATGCTTGTGATATGTCATGTGCATTATTCATGCCCACTATTTGCACACATGACATGCTTGCCATGATTCCTTCTAGTACGTTGCATCTTCGCACTACTAGCTTGCTTGACTTGATCACTATGATTACTTGCTTTATCGCATCACCCATGTTCCATTCTTACTCGCTTTCTTGGGTTGGTGACATATATGTTCATGCCTCTCACATGATATATCTTGATCATTGTCTCTTGTGTCCATTAGTTGGCTCTCTCATATCTACTTGTAGTGAGTGCAACCATACTATGCTTATTGATCTTGGAGACTTTGACACCTTACTTGTGATGCATGCTTGTTTGATTGGTCCTATTGTATTTGGTTGTTCTCGCAGCATATGCCTCCATACTATGCAATACTCCCTTGTCCTTTCGTACGATAAGAATGAAGAAAACACTTGTTGGGTATTTTAACACACGAATGATAGGTGTTGCATTTGCACTAACCTCACTTGTTTTTCCGAGTGTTTGTCATGTTCTTTCATTTTGAACGATTCAAAAGGCGGTACCATAGCGAGACATATTGGGTATGTGAAGGCTTACATGATGTGCAACACCAACATTTTCTACATCCTCATCAGGTGAACTCATTCCCTTTGAGCCATCTTTAAATATGCATATTGGATGAGTCATTCTTTCATTGTTGTTTCCTTCTTGTAGTCTACATGATACATCCCATGAACGGAGGAGTGACATTGGAGATGGACCCCATGGACCTTCAAGTTGAGGAGTGCTCGGACTTATTGCATGCACCTTCGAACCTCCACTCATGCCACAACATCAATCATTGGTACATCAACACTCATTTGACACATTGCACCAACACCTACATATTTGTTGATTGTGTGTTCAAATGTCATGCTCTATGGACATCTCATACTCATAACAAATTTGCATCTTATGCATGGATTGACTCACATTATGATTGCCTTGTTGCATCTCGTATCCCCATGACATCCATGATATATGAGCTTGTACACTTTCTTAGCAAAATTTTTGTGATCTTTCTTGATGGCATATTCATACATCATGATCATATTGCCTACCATCAATTGCATGATAACTTATTCATATTGAGCATCCATTACCATATTCATGCTATTGATAAACCGTCACACTATGACATCATTTTGCATCGTAGTTGCATTGATCATATTCACAACACATTTGTGTGCACAATGAATGTTTTTGCTCCCATGAACACTTTGCATATCATTCTATATCATCTTGATAAGCTTCATGCGCTTTGTCACGAACAATCTTGCCTCACGGACTCATTCTTACATGATGGACACTTTGTGTGCGCTAACCATTGTATTTCCGAGTGTCGTTTGTGTTTGCTATTTTTGCATGTATATATACCACTCCGGCGACACCTTGGAGTAACTCCGTCCAACTACAAGCTCTTCCACGACTACCATTTCCATGGTGATGAGGATCACGATCCGAGATCGGATCTTTCCCAATGGAGGGGAGATGATGCGGAGCATCCTATGATCATCCCCATGTACACTACGACTACTCCCCAAGCCCCAAGTGCCCACATGTTGAGACCTCGAGCATACGCCATTGGACCTAAGGTGAACTCGTTCCTTTCCGAATCTTTGCTTTCCGCATGTAAGACATGGATGCTACTTCAAGCGCGGACCTTGTGCATACTCAGGTACACCCGGAGACCATGGAGAGCCCAAGGACCAAGGCCAAGCATGCGCAGAAGTGAAGGAAGGAGAAGGAAGAAGAGCCAGCTGCTACAGCGGCCGGACATCTGGCCCAAGCCCGAACTGCCGGCCCATGTCCCCGGAAATCCGGCCCTCCATCACCGAATGCATCTGGAAGCGACCTAGGCCAGCCCGGACATCTGGCCCGTCGCGAAGCCCCGGACATCCGGACCAACGCCCATACATCTGGCCAACCCTGCACGCATTTTAAGGGGCCACCGACCCATGTACCCCTTCACTTCGTCCCCAACTTGTACTATGACTATAAATAGACCTCTCCCTCCTCCTAGTTAGGGTTAGCATTGGTTTAGCTCATTTGAGATAGAGCTTTGCTCATCCATCCGGATCTACTCCACCGAGAGAGACCACGGCCTCCATGGAGAAGATCCTTCTTGGATTCAAGACCCCCTCATGGGCGGACCCCTTCAAGACCTCCTCACGGATATGAACTAGTTACCGTTTGTATCGTCCTTTGTTGATCGTGGATCGTGTATCTCTTTATGTTTCGAGGATCTAGCACATGTGTGATCGTTTCTTGTTGATTTGAGTGTTCCCTCTCGTTTCCCCTCGTGATTTCCCTCGCGTTTCCCCTCGTGTTCTTCGTGTTCTTCGTGGGATCCCCTCCAAATCGTGAAAGATCGGCCCAAGGGTGGAACACCCTACATCAAGAATGTTCCCCAAATAAATGTTCAATTTCTTTTGTTCCTCCAATAATGTTCCCTGAATAATGTTTCTTTAATAATGGTCCCCAAATATTGTTCTGCAAGTAATTGTTGATACCGAGGAAATTATTTGACCTAAAGAACGTTTTTAAACTTCAGAGAACATTATTTATTTTTATAAACATTTAGTGAGTTTTTAGAACGTTATTGAGGGAACATTATTCAAGGAACATTATTATATTCAGAATGTAGTAAACATGTTTTATCCAAAGAAATTTTGTCGACCAAATAAAACATTATCCAGTTATCATTCTTTTAGTGTTCATTCAAAATTATTTGACTTGAAGAGCATTTTAAAATTTTAGAGAACATTATTTATCTTCAAAACATTTAGTAATTTTTAGAACATTATTGAGGGAACATTGTTCAAGGAACATCATTATATTCTTGTAGTAAACTTTTTCTTCAAGGAAATTTTGTTGACCCAAAGGAACATTATTCAATTATCATTTTTTAATGTTCATTCAAAAATGTCCCTTTAATAATGTTCCCCAAATAAATGTTAAATTTCTTTTGTTGCCCCAATAATGTTCCCTGAATAATGTTTCTTAATAATGGTCCCCAAATAATGTTCCCCAAATAATTGTTGATGCCGAGGAAAAATTATTTGACTTGAAGAACATTTTTAAATTTCAGAGAATAATGTTTATTTTGAAAAACATTTAGTGATTTTTATAACATTATTGAGGGAACATTATTCCTTTATTTTTCTTTAATAATGTTCCCCAAATAAATGTTTAATTTATTTTGTTCCCCAATAATTTTTCCCGAATAATGTTTCTTTAATAATGGTCCCCAAATATTGTTCTCCAAATAATTGTTGATGCCGAGGAAATTATTTGACTTGAAGAACATTTTAAAACTTCAGAGAACATATTTTATTTTGATAAAAATTTAGTGATTTTTAGAACGTTATTGAGGAACATTGTTCAAGGAACATTATTATATTCAGAGTGTAGTAAACATTTTTCTCCAAAGAAATTTTGTTGACCCAAAGGAAGATTATCCAGTTATCATTCTTTAATGTTCATTCAAAATGTTCATTAAAATTATTTGACTTGAAGAACATTTTTAAATTTTAGAGAACATTATTTATTTTCAAAAACATTTAGTGACTTTTAGAACATTATTGAGGGAACATTATTCACGGAACATTATTATATTCTTGTAGTAAACTTTTTTCTTCAAGGAGATTTTGTTGACCCAAAGGAACATTATTCAATTATCATGTTTTTAATGTTCATTCAGGAATATCCTTTAATAATGTTCCCCAAATAAATTTTCAATTTCTTTGGTTCCCCCAATAATGTTGCCTGAATAATGTTTCTTTAATAATGGTCCCCAAATAATGTTCCCCAAATAATTGTTGATGCCGAGGATAAATTATTTGACTTGAACACTTTTAAATTTCAGAGAACATTGTTTATTTTGAAAAACATGTAGTGATTTTTAGCACATTATTGAGGGAACATTATTCGAGGAACATTATTATATTCTTGTAGTAAATTTGTTTTCTTCAAGGAAATTTTGTTGACCCAAAGGAACATTATTCAATTATCATTTTGTAATGTTCATTCAAAATTGTCCCTTTAATAATGTTTCCCAAATAAATATTCAATTTCTTTTGTTCCCCAATAATGTTCCCTGAATAATGTTTCTTTAATAATGGTCCTAAATAATTGTTGATTCCATGGAAAAATTATTTGACTTGAAGAACATTTTGAATTTCAAAGAAAATTGTTTATTTCAAAAACATTTTATGATTTTTATAGAACATTATTGAGGGAACATTATTCCAGGAACATTATTATATTCTTTTAGTAAACATTTTTTCTTCAAGGAAATTTTGTTGACCCAAAGGAACATTATTCAATTAACATTTTTTAATGTTCATTCAAAAATGTCCCTTTATTAATGATCCCCAAATAAATGTTCAATTTCTTCTGTCCCCGTATAATGTTCCCTAATTAATATAGTTCCTTTAATACTGTTTCCCCAAATAATGTTCCCTCAATAATGTCTCTTTAATTATGGTTCCCAAATAATGTTCCCCAAATAATTGTTGATGCCGAGGAACAATTATTTGACTTGAAGAACATTTTTAAACTTCAGAGAACATTATTTATGCTAAACAACATTTAGTGATTTTTTTATAACATTATTAAGGGAACATTATTCAAGGAACATTATTGAGGGAACTTTTTTATAGAACATTTCTTGTTTCCTCAATAATGTTTCTTCAAGAATGTCCCTTCAATAATGTTCCCCAAGGGACATTAATTGATAGAAATGTTTGTAGACCGATTTATTCATACATGCGCACATCTAGCACTTCCTCTGTCTCAAATCTACCTATCAAGGCATGCCTCGATGCAACTAGCATATGTAACAACATATCAACGAAGCATATTAGTTTTTTTACTTTTCTTATTACCAATAAATTAAATAGTTCAAGCTCAACTATAGCTATAACAAGTGTAACCTATCAAAATATTTTTCTCGACACACTAATTAAAATCCATCTAAATTTTCTCAGCTAACAATGCAAAAAGTTCTTCATCGAGGGAAATTATATTCTTCCTTGCTACAAACAGAAATTATCTTCTTCCTTGCTGCGAACAATGAAAAGCTTCAACCAGTCTTCTTTTTTGGAGCCGCTTTCTTCCTAGATTTCTTTTCAGATTGTGGCTTCAATCTTTCTCCTTTGTTCACAGACTTGGATGGCCGTATAGGAGGATCTTTCAACGAATTTTCAGACTGCACTTTCGGTTGTTGTTTCTTTCCTTGCAAGTACTTCGAATGAATTTGAGCAACAACATCCAAAAGTTCTTTGCTAAGTTCAGAATCTTTGCTGATGTCTGAGCAAGTTTCACCAATTTTACTCATCAGAATAGCATATCTGACTGCATTGTGTGACTGATCTTCACCTATAAGCAGCACCATTTCTTTCTTGCAATTATCGAATTCTTTTTCTCGAAAGGAAATAATCCATCTCTCAACAATCAGCTTATCTGGAATATGGGTAATGTCAAACTACGTATAAAGTCTGAGGATATGGCAACAAACAATACCATCACGCTCAAACTTGCCACAGAAACATTTGAATGAACCAGTAGTAAGGACCACATGGACTCTGAACATTTCTCTTGCAAATTCTGGTTTCTCATACCTGATGTGTTTTTTCAAATCATACACTTTATCCTTCTCAATTTCGATAACTTTAAAAGCTGTTGCATTCACTAATTCTGTCAAAAACTTCAAGTAGATTCCTCTGGTATATATTGTTGCTGCATGCCGTTCAACAGCCTGATGACTCTAAAAGACAGGAGTCTTCTCATTCGACAAGAATTTGTCCTGGTTTTCTATGTGAATAACATTCTCTTGGAATACCACGTACTGTTTCATGAATGCCTCTATAGTATCTTTCCTCTTGATATAGTCTTTGAAATTTGAGTTGAAGCTTTCACTACGGCTGGTTGACCTGATGAAAGGGCAAAACATCCCTCGAAAATAAGCTGGAACAGAGAATGTCCGGTTCTCCCACATCCTTTTGATGCAAGCATGTTCAGCACACTTATACTTCAGAACAAATTTCTCCCATCTTTCTTCAAATTCCTCAACAGTAATGGATTGCAATAAACACTTCATCATATATTTTTTCCATTTTTCCCTCGTAGGCATGAAAGCACTCATGTTTTCCCACACATTTTTAAATATATGCCAAGTACAGAGCCTATGTGACGCATCTGGAAATACTTGAGAAATAGCAGATTTCATCCCTGCGTCTTGGTCTGTCAATATTATTCCTGGGTTTTTCCACTGCATGACCTCCATGAAAGTTCCAAACAGCCACACAAAAGTATCTAAAACCTCATCTTGCAATAGCGCCCAACCAAACACAATTGTTCTTCCATGGCCATTAATTCCCACTGTAGGTGCAAAAGGCATGTTATATTTGTTTGTGCTATAAGCGGTGTCAAATGAAATGATCTCACCAAACAATCGGTAGTTCAATCGAGAACGAGCATATGTCCAGAACAAGCTGAGAACCGTGTTGTTTGTATCTCTTTGCATCCTGTAGCAGAAACCAAGAGTATCCATTTATAGCTTCTCAATGTACTGCAATGTCCATTCAATATATGTGTTCCCTTTTTGCGCACCCGTTCTCCCTATTTAAAATCATCCAGTTTCTTCACATCAAAGGTAATGTTTCCCAACTTCCCACCACAAGAGCTTTCTGAACATGCTCATGATTCTTCTCGGTTTCACTCTGTGTTCTTGAAGCAATTTTGACAACATGATTTCTGCCTCATTCACGTTTCTGTGGTTTAAGAAAAAATTGTAAGTGATGGATACCTTACTAGACCATGGTTATGCTCAAGACACATTGATGCAATATGCCACTTGTCATCCACCAACTTCACTATTATATTCACTGGACAATTTGTCCCTTCAATAATGCTTCTTTTCCTTTTCCTCAAACCAGTGTTGACACTTGGTCTTTTCCTACTTTTGTTGCACTGGAAATACAAATTCTTGTTCTTATAACTCCTTCCTTTTATCATTGCAAAACCATCCAACATAGCATAAACATTTACAAACCGGGAAGCATCATCCAGTGTTGAGAACACTTTACCAACTTCTGGCGTACTACCATTGTATGCTTCTTCTAGTGTAGGGAACACATACTCTTCATTCACTGCACAAGCTACTGTCTCTTCATCAGATTCTTCGCTCTCAGAATTTCCTTCATAATCACATTCAGAATTTCAAGCCAAAGAAAGTACCTGCAAAGGGAAGGAACGCAACTATTTGACATCAGAATAAGAATCTTTAGAAAACAAGGTTAATATCTAGAAATTCTTTTTTATTATTTATTCCAGAAATGCAGAATCTTACCTCACGGCAAATATTTTCCACTTCTTCTGTTGTTGTCAAAGGTTCACTACACATGTTCTCACCAACACTGTCCTGTAAAGATTTATTTACGTTTTAATAGCCATATCATTTCTCATTTTACTTTATTTTCCAACACAATCACTTGCAGGTTTTCCCTTTTTTTCTCACACTAACCTGCTTGCTCAAACTTAGCACTACTGCTGAAGATGATTCAGTAACATTGTAGTTGTTCTCATCATTTATGTCCATTGACTGCCAAAAACACTAAAGATATACTTTCTGTCAAACACTTTGCAGGTACTTTCTTTGGCTACCTCTATATTCAAGATCTTTGCCGTGAGGTAAGATTCTGCAATTCTAGCATATACAAACTCTATATTCAAGATCTTGTCACATTTTTTGATTGGGAAAAACATATGCTAGAATTATAATTGCACTACCCAGTTTGTAAGTACTTATAGTGTGTTCATTGTTATTTGACATTGCCAAATCTTCGGTGATGATGTTTGGTGCAACTTCTTCTACTTCTTTGTCAATGCCACCAAATAAAATGAACCCTATTTCAGCTTCTTGACTCTCAATCAGTTCCTGGACACCATTTTTTGTGTGTTAAAGTTTGTTAGTTCATATCACTTCCTAAGAAGAAATGCGTTTGAAATCAGACATGTCAAACAACTAACCTCAGTTTCTTTGCTCAAACTTTGATATTGAACAAACTGATCAAATTCTTCCATCAAAGGACAACCCTAAGAGAAAAGTGAAAGAAATTTAAATGATTTTTTCATCCTAACTGAAATCCTACGTGAAGCGATGATTGAATCAAGGATAGTGACTCACCACACTTGCAGGTTCTGCAGCACATTTGCCCACAGTAGGTTCGAGCAGCTTGTTATCATCGTTGTTCATTCTCTTCTTCACTTATTTTCCATTGGATGCAGTTCTTTTCTTAGTTTGCTTTTGCATCCAGAAGAAAACATCACACATTTTCTCTTTTTTTGAGTTTTTTCCTCGTGTTGTAATCACTAAGTTTTTAAAAGAACACACTCAACTTCTACTTTTATAAACAAGAAATGTAGAGGCTAACCTTCTTAGTAGTTTCTTTCTTCTTACTGATTACTTGCTGGTTAGCAAATTGCACAAAACTGCTTTCACCTTCCATCTGGATGTACCATAGGCTGCAACCATAAATCAGAATCTTCTGTTACTTTTTTAACAAACAAGACACCATGTACTGCTTATTGCTTTTTTTTCTGGGAACGTTGTCAAACTTGAGAATATGCCAAGTAAAACGAAACGGAAGGGAGCAAAAGCAGACAGAAACATGAACCCAAACACTATAGTGTTGTAAGGATGGATGCTCTTGGTTCGCAATTACTACTTGCTTTCTTCATAAATCTCCATTGTACACAAAAGATAAAGACTGAACTTGATGTTCCCAAGTAACCGATAACAGTAACATGCGGTTCATCCAACGTACATAGCAACTCCAAAGCTGGATCTATCTCTAATTGTAACAACAAGTGCAACTCATGCCATAGGAAATTCTTCACAACATTAAACTAGGTAATCCTCAAGGTACAATGACTGGCCAATTTTAGATAATCCTTAAACTAGGTACTTGTTCGCCAGATCAACAATAACTAACTGGCCAATTCTACCTGTTACTCTCCTAGAACTACAACTAAATTTTCTTCCACTTCTTCCGCCTTTTCCCCCAACCAAACTTTCTTCAGTGCATAACAGAATTAAGGAAAGGAAAGGAAGAAGATCAAGAAGAGGGGGCGAGGTATTACCTGTGTGCTCGAGGACCACCGCCGGTGGTAACAAGATGGAGGTGCCCTGGCGGCGCCGCCGCTACCCTGCCACCGCCTGTCTCGTGGATTGGTGGAATAGATCAAGCCACGTACCCCCCATGCGTTATCTGGTCCGAGCCTGTTTTTTCTCATCTATTTTATGTTCAGCAACAGACAAGTGGGGCCGTCCACTTACAACACTTTCCCCATTTTGCTTCTCTGCTCTCTCCCCCCTCCGCTCGTCGTCGGCCCTCTTGAGATCTGAATCCTGCTCTTCACTGGAATTTTTCCGCTGCGCTGAATCAGCTCTAAACAAAAGGTTCCATCCCTTCTCCCTTCCGAACTGCCTAGGTTCTACTCGCCTCTAATGTATTCATCTGTGTATATTGTATTTTTTCAACTTGTGGAAGCATCATCATGATTTAGATCTTCTTCCAACGATTGGAACTTTTTTAGCAGGGACTAACTGTGACGCATGTTCTGACGGACTAGGGTTTGTTTAATTCACAGCTACTCCATGGGCTAATTGAGTTTCTGTACTAGGGCATGGAACAATTTTCATCACAAATATATTTGTGTTCAATTCCACGTACAAGCTGCATCTCTATTTTGTTATGTAATTGCTTCGTAAGATTTTTTGTAATATAGTGAAATTGAAGTGTCATTAGAACATGTGTAGCTGCAGCAGCCATGTTGCATTTCATGACCAAGAAGTTAGGGGTTAGGGGTGTGCAGCAGCCATGAAATGCAACATGTGCTTCTGCATCATCTTCCACCACATCTATGTGTGGAATTGCATTTCATGAAATTTTCAGCAGCCATGTAGTGAAATTAGAACATGTCAGGAATAGTAGCCTTGTGGAAATACTGTTGTCTTGGTTGGGTTGTACACTTTTGTAGGAGCCATTACTCAATGTCTCTGTTTGGTCATGCCGATTTCTACTCCGCGGCTGTCACTGGTACGCGTCGGTGCTATACAAACGGTTTTTAACCCCTTTTCGCGACGGCATTTGGAACCGTCGCCTAGTGAGTGACGGTGATAGGGGGGGTCCTTCCCACACGACCCAGAAACTGTCGGGGATAGGGAGCCTTGATGCATACAGTTGTCCCTATATAACCGTTTCTGATATCTTGAATATCCCAAATGCTTCATCCTTGCTACTCGATTGTGCTCGCATTGCCATCGCAGTCGGAGTTTTGTGGTTTTACCTAAAACTAGGAAAATTCTAGGCACGGGAGCTTTCCAGGAAGATTCCAGGGACGGGAGATTTACGATGCCTGGCACATCGCAAACAGTTCATGATTATAAACCATGTACGATAGGTAGACAATCACACACAGTTAGTTTCCTCGCACCGTATGTGATAGTGTCTGACATCACACACGCTTTGCAAACGGCAATTGTGTGCATTGTTACACACGTTTCCTCTTCGTAAACCGTGTTGGATTATGATGTATATCGCACACGCTATGCTTTATTAATCGTGTGCACCGTAATGACCTGCACACCGTAATTTCGCCCTAATTTAGTTGCTGCTATTTAAAATTGTACCTAATTTAAACTTGAAAGTAGGCTATAGCTTTATTTATATCCATCGGGTTCAAACAACCAATGCATTATGTGATTCACAGGTACATATGTTTAATAATTACATAAACACCAAATAAAGAATGATGAACCAGGGTTCTATACTTGTACTATTATAGATGGTAAAGAAAGAGGCGACAGACATTCCGGTTGCTGAACAAGGTGAAGCGGAATGGCCCTATTGCGCTCTCCTGGATGCAGAAGGCATGCAGGACTCTAGTCCAACCCCTTGTGATGGCCGGCCGCCAATCATGTAGTTTGAGAGGCAATCTTGAGTAAACTGCTTCAAGATCCAATGCAAAAGAAAAAAATATTCAGACATTGTCATCTAACACAACTCATTACGGGCAGTACAAAGAAGGCTACAGGGTTCTTACTTACCATCCTGCAGTTCACTATTGTCTTGCCTAAAGTGTAAACAAATAGTTCCATTGACATATTTTGACCCATTTTAATAACAATCTTTATCAGCTTCCTCACTTGATGCTAGTTCATAAATATCTCATTGCCCCATACGCAGAAAGGGTCGAAGTGTGGATCTTTGGCAATGATATATGTACCTAAAAGCACCAAGTTAATATTAGAAGCTAAACAACAATTGAAAAATGATGTAGTACAACACTCCCTCCATCCCATTATATAAGATTTTATTACATGTATATCTAGTCATGATCAGAACATTAAGGTAACACTCTTGCTTGTTGCTATGTAGCATGGGATTGCATATTTAGTCATTCAGTACAATGCATGTTGCTATGTAGCCTCAGATATATTAAATACGGCCCTAGTTAACCTACTGATAAATGGGTTACATATATATTCAGTGAATGTCTGATTCGATGATTAATCCCTAATCAGCCCCAGGCTATATGGTACCAGCTACGGATATCCTGAACAATGAGTACATATAAGCAATGCGATGAAACTAACCTCGATGGAAAACAACATTGTTCTCAATATTGTCCTGCATGAGTACATATAAAGGCATATTAAGCACAACAGGCTAAACATCAACCGAATATATACATGGTAGACAACATAATCTACAAATGATAGCTTCAGTGTGCAGGCTTAAGCACGCTAGTTAAGCAAAACAAGAAGTGGAAAGGTGTGTTAACTGCATCAGGCATAACATTTAAAAACAAGAAAATAGTCATTCAAACTAGTATTGTGCAGGTCTAAAGTACACTAGTTATTGTTAAAAAACGAAAAGGCGTGTTAACTGCAATATCCTTAACAGCAACCAAATATCGTAATTCATAGTGGTATTGTTGAAACTGTTATTGATGAAATTGAACTGCACGGCAAATAGTTGCACATATAGAGCATCACATTGTGAACAACTTAAATAAACAAGTCATAAGGCCATCTCTAGCCGATCCTTAAAAAGTTAAAGGACTAAAACCCTTGGTATATATATATATATATATATATATATATATATATATATATATATATATACTCCAGCAATGTTTGGCCTTTTCTAGTCGATCCCTAAACTTAAGGTTGTAAACTTCAATTTGATCAAGTTCAAAGCAGGTTCAACCGAAAGTAGCATGCATTCAAACATAAACATAGATAATTTTGCATAACCGAACATAAAACATAAATTTAAACTAAGCTAAACTACTTTCGGTCAAAGTAGAGGTCAAGCCAATCCTTCCTCGTCATGTACGGTGTGCCGCGAGCCGGGTCCGGGCCGGTGCCGTCGTCGGGGTCATTGGGGAAGGCACTCCTCCACTCGTCGACGTCAATCTCCTCATCCTCGAGGCCCACCTCGACGCCCTCCACGCTGCCATCACTGCCTCCTTCGACCTCGTCATCGGAGGAGAGCGCAATAACCCCGCCGCCCTCCCTATTGCCGTCCTCGCCGCCTTCGACCTTGTCATCGAAGGAGAGTGTGATAACCTCGCCGCCCTCCGCACCGGCAAAGATCGCCCGCTCCGCCCCCACGAGCTCTGGGTGGTGCCGGCGGAGCTCTTGCATGTAGGCCTCATCGGCGGCCTCGGCCTCGAGGCGCTCCCACACCTCGCGGTCCTCCCGCGCCATAGCCAAGCTCACCACCCCTGGCTCTGGCGGAACGAGGCTGACCGGACGTGTGCCAAAGTGGAAATTGAGCCTAGCCGCCACGCTGTGGTAGCGGACCTGCCAGCGGTCATACTCCATGGTCATGAGCTCGGCCGTGTGGAAGCTACCGAGCCACCGGCGGGTGTGGGTCTCCCTATAAGTAATCTCGGCGACCCACGTCCCCCACCGCCGCTGCCGGACACCGAGGTACGACCTCGTCTGCTGACGGGTCCGAGGGAGGACGGGGAAGTCCTTGAACTAGCTTAGGGGCGCGGCGGCGGGCGGATCGGGGGACCGGCGACGGCGGATCGAGCCCGCGGAGGACGACGGGGACACCTTGGCGGCCACCTTGCCGGCGTCGGGCGAAAAGGCCGCGATAAACCTCTTTTTGGCCATTGGATCCTTGAGCTCCCTGGCACACAGGCAAAGGTTGAGGATGGAGGCGCCGACGATAGCGGCGAGCTACCAATGGTTTCGAGGGTTGTGTGTGTCTATGTGAGCGGAGGTTTTTGGGAGTGTGTGGTGTGTGTGGAGGGGGGGAGGGGCAAGGTGGTGTTTGAGGAAATACTGTGACAACTGAAAATTTTACTAGGCGGGAGTAACAAGGCGGGGCTACTAAAAGTTTAGATCAAGGGCGAGCAAATATTTTTGAGATTGCGAGGGATGCAGAGGAGGGAGTAAAATGTCGGGGCTACTGAAAATTTGAATGTGAGGGATGCAGAGGCGGGAGTAAAATGTCAGGGCTACTGAAAATTTGAATCAAGGGAATGAAGCAGAGCGGGAGTACAGATAGCGCAGACGGTCCGCTCATACTAATCGTGTTCTATCAAACATTAAAACCATCCATGCGATAGATATTTTCGAGATTACGAGGCAGTAATATTTTCGAGATTGCGAGGGATGTAGAGGCGGGAGTATTTGGGGAGCGACCTAGTGTGCTTGACATGCCAGCTGTGGACTATAGCCGACGCACCTTCTCGCGTAAGCCATAGGCGTACTATAGGCCGACGGTGCTCCTGGATGTTTTGTACTACATCTCACACGGTTGGTGATAATAAGTTGTGTGGGATCTACTTGATTTTTCATCTTGATTTGAACTACATAATGGGGTCACAGCGGCAATGGATGGTGTTTGAATTGCTAGACCTTTTATCTACAGTGAAACATGCAACTATATGTGTGTTGTAAAAGAATTGGAATTATTCAGGGTTCGTTTGGACATTTTATACATTAAACTGGTTTTCTAGCCATTTCAGGTGAACAATTCAAAATTAAACTACATGCACATGCTCCGGTGCATATAAATTGGTTGAAAAATCAAATCTGTGTCCTTGGGTGCATGCTTAGGTCCCATGCAAGAAATGGGAATGAATTTCAAACACCAGGGCACTGTTGATTGCCGGCAAAATGTTGAGATACCTGGTTTTCAAATTCTAGTAAATCCAAAACTCGTCTGAAATTCATGAAACTTGGCATGGTATCATGGAGCGGCATCAACATGCCGTGGTAAAAAAATTTGTCCCATTTGGGGACAGGTTTGGGTATAAGCTTCTCACAACAAGCGTGATGGTTCGGTACGGAACGTGCCACCTTTCGGGACGAAACGATATCCGTTGCCTCTTATTGCTTTCAAAAAATTTCTAGTGCCAACATAGAACAACAAGAGTGTTCTGTTAAGTTTTGGAATTTTTCGGGGTTCATTTAGACATTTTATACATTAACTGGGTTTTCTAGGCATTTTATGTGCATAATTCAAATTTGAAATACATGCACATCCTCCAGTGCATACAAATTGGTTTAAAAATCAAATCCGTGTCCTTGGGTGGATGCTTAGGTCCCATGCAAAGAAAGGGAATGAATTTCAAACACCACAGCACTGTTGATTGCCGGCAAAACATTGAGATACCTGATTTTTAAATTCTAGTAAATCCAAAACTCGTATGAAATTCATGAAACTTGGCATGCTATCATGGAGCGGCATCAACATGCCGTGTTAAATATTTGTCCCATTTGGGGTAGGTTTGGGTATAAACTTCTCACAACAAGTGTGATGGTTTCGGTAGGGAATGTGCCACCATTGGGGACGAAACGATATTCGTTGCCTCTTATTGCTTTCAAAAAAATTCTAGTGTCAACATAGAACAACAGGAATGTTGTATTTAATTTTGGAATTTTTCGGGCTTCATTTGGCCTTTTTATACATCAATTGGGTTTCTGGGCATTTAGTGTGCATAATTCAAATTTGCATTACAAGCACATGCTCCAGTGCAACAAAGTTGGTTGAAAAATCACATGTGTGTCCTTGGGTAAATTTCTATGTCCCATGCAAGAAATGGGAATGAAATTCAAACACCAGGGCACTGTTGATTGCCGGCAAAACGTTGAGATGTCTGGTTCTTAAATTCTAGTAAATCCAAAACTCGTCTGAAATTCATGAAACTTGGCATGCTATCATGGAGCGGCATCAACATGCCGTGGTAAAATTTTTGTCCCATTTGGGGCAGGTTTGGGTATAAGCTTCTCACAAACCAGAGCTTCTCACAACAAGCATGATGGTTTCGTAGGGAACGTGCCACCTTTGGGGACGGAACGATATCAATTGCCTCTTATTGCTTTCAAAAAAATTCTAGTGTCAACATAGAACAACAGGAGTGTTGTGTTTAATTTTGGAAATTTTCGGGGTTTGTTTGGCCTTTTTTATACATTAATTGGGTTTCTGGGCATTTAATGTGCATAATTCAAATTTGAACTACAAGCACATGCTCCAGTGCACCAAAGTTGGTTGAAAAATCACATGTGTGTCCTTGGGTGAATTTCTAGGTCCCATGCAAGAAATGTTGAGATGCCGGCAAAATTTCTAGGTCCCATGAAATTCAAACATCAGGGCACTGTTGATTGCCGGCAAAATGTTGAGATGCCTGGTTTTTTAATTCTAGTAAATCCAAAACTCGTCTAAAATTCATGAAACTTGGCATGCTATCATGGAGCGGCATCAACATGCCGTGGTGAAAATTTTGTCCCATTTGGGGCAGGTTTGGGTATAAGCTTCTCATAAACCATAGCTTCTCACAACAAGCGTGATGGTTTCGGTAGGGAACGTGCCACCTTTGAGGACGGAACGATATCCATTGCCTCTTATTGCTTTCAAAAAAATTCTAGTGTCAACATAGAACAACAGGAGTGTTGTTTTAATTTTGGAATTTTTCGGGGTTCGTTTGGCCTCTTTTATACATTAATTGAGTTTTTGGGCATTTAATGTGCATAATTCAAATTTGAACTACAAGCACATGCTCCAGTGCACCAAAGTTGGTTAAAAAATCACATGTGTTTCCTTGGGTGAATTTCTAGGTCCCAGCAAGAGATGGGAATGAAACTCAAACACCAGGGCACTCTTGATTGCCGGAAAAATGTTAAGATACATGGTTTTTAAAATCTAGTAAATCCAAAACTCGTCTGAAATTCATGAAACTTGGCATGCTATCATGCAGCGGCATCAACATGTTGTGGCAAAATTGTTGTCACATTTGGGGCAGGTTTGGGTATAAGCTTCTCACAAACCAGAGCTTCTCACAACAAGCGTGATGGTTTCGGTTGGGAACGTGCCACCTTTGGGGATGGAACGATATCCGTTGCCTCTTATTGCTTTAAAAAAATTCTAGTGTCAACATAGAACAACAGGAGTGTTGAGTTAATTTTGGAATTTTTTGGGGTTCGTTTGGCCTTTTTATACATTAATTGAGTTTTTGGGTATTTAATGTGCATAATTCAAATTTGAACTACAAGCACATGCTCCAGTGCACCAAAGTTGGTTGAAAATCACACGTGTGTCCTTGGGTGAATTTCTAGGTCCCATGCAAGAGATGGGTGATAACCCACAAGTATAGGGGATCGCAACAGTTTTCGAGGGTAGAGTATTCAACACAAATTTATTGATTCAACACAAGGGGAGCCAAAGAATATTCTCAAGTATTAGCAATTGAGTTTTCAATTCAACCACACCTGGATAACTTAATATCTGTAGCAAAGTATTTAGTAGCAAAGTAGTATGGAAGTAACGGTAACGGTAGCAAAAGCAACAATGATAGTTTTGTAGTAATTGTAACAGTGGCAACGACAAAGTAACTAAGCAAAGAACAATATGTGAAAAGCTCGTAGGCATTGGATTGGTGATGGAGAATTATGCCGGATGCGATTCCTCATGCAATAGTTACAACATAGGGTGACACAGAACTAGCTCCAATTCATCAATATAATGTAGGCATGTATTCCGAATGTAGTCATACGTGCTTATGGAAAAGAACTTGCATGACATCTTTTGTCCTACCCTCCCGTGGCAGCGGGGTCCTATTGGAAACTAAGGGATATTAAGGCCTCCTTTTAATAGAGTACCGGACCAAAGCATTAACACTTAGTGAATACATGATCTCCTCAAACTACGGTCATCACCGGTAATGGTCTCGATATTGTCACTTCGGGGTTAACGGATCATAACACATAATAGGTGACTATTGACTTGCAAGATAGGATCAAGAACTCACATATATTCATGAGAAAATAATAGGTTCAGATCTAAAACCATGGCACTCGGGCCCTAGTGACAAGCATTAAGCATAGCAAAGTCATAGCAACATCAATCTCAGAACATAGTGGATACTAGGGATCAAACCCTAACAAAACTAACTCGATTACATGGTAAATCTTATCCAACCCATCACCGTCCAGCAAGCCTACGATGGAATTACTCACACACGGAGGTGAGCATCATGAAATTGGTGATGGAGGAAGGTTGATGATGACGACGGCGACGGATTCCCCTCTCCGAAGCCCCGAACGGACTCCACATCAACCCTCCCGAGAGAGATTAGGGCTTGGCGGCGGCTCCGTATCGTAAAACACGATGAATCCTTCTCTCTGACTTTTTTATCCCCGAACGTGAATATATAGAGTCGGAGTTGAGGTCGGTGGAGCACCAGGGGGCCCACGAGGCAGGGGCGCGCCCAGGGGGGTAGGCGCGCCCCCCACCCTCGTGGACAGGGTGTGGGCCCCCTGGCCTTGATTCTTTCGCCAGTATTTTTTATTAATTCCAAAAATATTTTTCGTGAAGTTTCAGGTCATTCCGAGAACTTTTATTTCTGCACAAAAATAACACCATGGCAATTCTGCTGAAAACATCGTCGGTCCGGGTTAGTTCCATTCAAATCATGCAAGTTAGAGTCCAAAACAAGGGCATAAGTGTTTGGAAAAGTAGATACGATGGAGACGTATCAACTCCCCCAAGCTTAAACCTTTGCTTGTCCTCAAGCAAGTCAGTTGATAAACTGAAAGTGATAAAGAAAAACTTTTACAAACTCTGTTTGCTCTTGTTGTTGTAAATATGTAAAGCCAGCATTCAAGTTTTCAACAACGATTATGAACTAACCATATTCACAATAACACTTAGATCTCATATTTACTCATATCAATGGCATAATCAACTAGCGAGCAATAATAATAAATCTCGGATGACAACACTTTCTCAAAACAATCATAATATGATATAACAAGTCGGTATCTCGCTAGCCCTTTCTGAGATCGCAAAACATAAATGCAGAGCACCTCTAAAGATCAAGGACTCACGAAACATTGTAATTCATGGTAAAAGAGATCCAATCATAGTCATACCCAATATAAATTAATAGTAATGCATGCAAATGACAGCGGTGCTCTCCAGCTGGTGCCTTTTAATAAGAGGGTGATGACACAACATAAAAGTAAATAGATAGGCCCTTCGCAGAGGGAAGCAGGGATTTGTAGAGGTGCCAGAGCTCGGTTTTGAAATAGAGATAAATAATATTTTGAGCAGCATACTTTCATTGTCAACATAACGACCGAGAGATCTCGATATCTTCCATGCTACACACATTATAGGCGGTTCCCAAACATAATGGTAAAGTTTATACTCCCCCATCACCAACAAGCATCAATCCATGGCTGGCTCGAAACAACGAGTGCCTCCAACTAGCAACAACCCTAGGGGAGTTTTGTTTGCAATTATTTCGATTTGATTTGCTTAGAGAAAGGGACTGGGCATCCCAGTGACCAGCCATTTTCTCGTGAGTGAGGAGCGGAGTCCACTCCTCTTGAGAATAACCCGCCTAGCATGGAAGATACAGACAGCCCTAGTTGATACATGATCTATTCGAGCATGCAAAACAGAATTTCATTTGAAGGTTTAGAGTTTGGCACATACAAATTTACTTGGAACGACAGGTAGATACCGCATATAGGAAGGTATGGTGGACTCATCTAGAATAACTTTGGGGTTTATGGAAGTGGATGCACAAGCAGTATTCCCGCTTAGTACAAGTGAGGCTAGAAAAAGACTGGGAAGCGACAAACTAGAGAGCGACAACAGTCATGAACATGCATTAAAATTAATAAACATTGAGTGCAAGCATGAGTAGGATATAATCCACCATGAACATAAATATCGTGAAGGCTATGTTGATTTATTTCAACTACATGTGTGAACATGTGCCAAGTCAAGTCACTCGAATCGTTCAAAGGAGGATACCACCCTATCATACCACATCACAACCATTCTAATAGCATGTTGTCACGCAAGGTAAACCATTATAAACTCCTAGCAAATTAAGCATGGCATAAGCAACTATAATCTCTAATTGTCATTGCAAACATGTTTATTCATAATAGGCTGAATCGGGAATGATGAACTAATCATATTTACAAAAACAAGAGAGGTCGAGTTCATACCAGCTTTTCTCATCTCAATAAGTCCATCATATATCGTCATTATTGCCTTTCACTTGCACAACCGAACGATGTGTATAATAATAATAGTACATGTGCATTGGACTAAGCTGGAATCTGCAGGCATATGACACACAGGAGAAGACAAGATAATATGGGCTCTTGTTAAATCAACAATAATGCATATAAGAGCCAGTTCAACATTTTCATTATGGTCTTCTCCTCTCGACCCCCAAAGAAAAGAAAAGAAATAAAACTATTTACACAGGAAACCTCCCAACAAGCAAAAGAAGAACGAGAAATATTTTTGGGTTTTCTTTTAATTACTACTACTACAGGCATGGAAAGTAAACTAACTAAAAGCTACAACTAAGTTTTTTGGTTTTTCATAAGGTTTTTCAAACACATAAGAAGAAGGCTAGAAAATAAAATAAACTAGCATGGATATTACAATGAAAAATTATGAGCACCGACAACTAGCATGAGTGTGTGAACATGAATGTAATGTCGGTGAGAAATACATACTCCCCCAAGCTTAGGCTTTTGGCCTAAGTTGGTCTATGCCCATGGATAAAAGTTGTAGCTGGGGTCGTACTGAGAAGGAGCCTCGGGGTGCCACTGGTTGGCAATCTCCTCCGGATCCCACTGGTAAACAGGCTGACGGTGACGATCAGGTTGTGGCTCCGGCCCTGGCTCTGTAGCTGGTGCGGGGTTCTGGTAGGCATGAAATGCCTCCGGCAGAACAAGATACTTGCCTGAAGATAAGTCAAACAAAGAAGGAGAAGGAAAAGTAATAGTCTCAGGGTGATTTTTATCAAATATTAGTCTGTAGTTAAGCATCTTTTTCTTATTCTTAACAATAAAATCATGTGCTACCATAGTCTTATAGTCTAGAAAAACAGGAGGCAGCAACTTTTCTTCTTTCTCATAATGCCTAATAGGTATGTTAAAGTGTGCAGCGAGGCGCGAGGCGAAGATACCTCCCAAGATGGGATCCTTCGTGCGGTTCAGATTTAACCTCTTGGCAACAATAGTGCCTAGACTAAAAGTGTTATCAAGAAACAAGGCATGGCCCAAAATAACAATATCAGGGGCACTAAGGTTTCCACAGTTTCCGCGACCAATTAAACATCTACTAGAAAATATCGCAAAGTAACGCAGAACCGGAAAATGTATGCTAGTAATTCTTGCATCGGAAACTTTCCTTGTTTCCCCTACAACAATCATATCAATAAACCCTTCCACATCATTACGATGTGGTTCTTCTATGCTGCCCGTAAAGGGTATCTTACAGACCCGGCAAAAATCAAAAAGGGACATCTCCTTATACTCATCATATAAATAAAAATCCACCGAGGATGGGGATCTCTTAGCATGGAAATGAAAATTTTGCACAAAAATATTAGTAAGTAGGAGATACTGTTCGCGCTGGTCGTGGAGGAAGTCGGTAAGGCCCGCATTCTCAGCCAAAGAATACAAATCATCATGAATCCCAGCTGCCTTCAAGAAATCATCACAAGGCCATTCACACGGCCGAACCTCCGTGGTGCGAGGGAGATTATATTTGGGCCTCTTATCCTCTTCACTTTGTTTATCCTTCGAGCTTCGGCTCGAAGAGCCCCTCAGTAATCTCTTCATCGTTTTCTTAAAATTTCTGAAATTTTTAGTAACTAAAAATAAAAGTGAACCAAACTCAACAAAATTGATAGAAACTACTCCCACAAGTGCCTAGAGACTATATCATGCATTATAACTACTTGGGACCATATAAATTTGACATGCAAGCTCAAGAACAGGGTCACCTAGGCAACAAAAATTTGCAATGAATAAAGCACTAGAACAAAAACTAATTGAAACATTGGAGGAGTCGCTGTTGGGGAACGTAGTAATTTCAAAAAAAATCAAACGCACACGCAAGATCATGGTGATGCATAGCAACGAGAGGGGAGAGTGTTGTCCACGTACCCTCGTAGACCGAAAGCGGAAGCGTTAGCACAATGCGGTTGATGTAGTCGTACGTCTTCACGATTCGACCGATCAAGTACCGAAGGCACGACACCTCCGAGTTCAACACACGTTCAACCCGATGACGTCCCTCGAACTCCGATCCAGCCGAGTGTTGGGGGAGAGTTTTGTCAGCACGACGGCGTGGTGACGATGTTGATGTTCTACCGACGCAGGGCTTCGCCTAAGCACCGCTACAGTATTATTGAGGTGGACTATGGTGGAGGGGGGCACTGCACACGGCTAAGAGATGAATGATCAATTGTTGTGTCTCTAGGGTGCCCCCTGCCCCCGTATATAAAGGAGCAAGGAGGGGTGCGGCCGGCCAAGGTATAGGGCGCGCCGGGAGGAGTCCTACTCCCACCGGGAGTAGGACTCCCCCCCTTTCCTAGTTGGATTAGGACTTGGGAGGGGGAAGGAGTGGAGGAGAAGAAGGAAAGGGGGGGCGCCGCCCCCCTCTCCTTGTCCTATTCATATTGGGGGGAGGGGCGCACGGCCCATCCCTAGCCGCCTCTCCTCTCTTCCACCTAGGCCCACTAAGGCCCATTAGGTTCCCGCGGGGTTCCGGTAACCTCCCGGTACTCCGGTAAAATCTCGATTTCACCCGGAACACTTCCGATATCCAAACATAGGCTTCCAATATATCAATCTTCATGTCTCGACCATTTCGAGACTCCTCGTCATGTCTATGATCACATCCGGGACTCCGAACAACCTTCGGTACATCAAAACATATAAACTCATAATATAACTGTCATCGAAACGTTAAGCGTGCGGACCCTACGGGTTCGAGAACTATGTAGACATGACCGAGACACGTCTCCGGTCAATAACCAATAGCGGAACCTGGATGCTCATATTGGCTCCCACATATTCTACGAAGATCTTTATCGGTCAGACCGCATAACAACATGCGTTGTTCCCTTTGTCATCGGTATGTTACTTGCCCGAGATTCGATCGTCGGTATCTCAATACCTAGTTCAATCTCGTTACCGGCAAGTCTCTTTACTCGTTCTGTAATACATCATCCCACAACTAACTCATTAGTTGCAATGCTTGCAAGGCTTAAGTGATGTGCATTACCGAGAGGGTCCAGAGATACCTCTCCGACAATCGGAGTGACACATCCTAATCTCGAAATACGCCAACCCAACAAGTACCTTCGGAGACACCTGTAGAGCACCTTTACAATCACCCAGTTACGTTGTGACGTTTGGTAGCACATAAAGTTTTCCTCTGGTAAACGGGAGTTGCATAATCTCATAGTCATAGGAACCTGTATAAGTCATGAAGAAAGCAATAGCAACATACTAAATGATCGTGTGCTAAGCTAACGGAATGGGTCATGTCAATCACATCATTCTCCTAATGATGTGATCCCGTTAATCAAATGATAACTCATGTCTATGATTAGGAAACATAACCATCTTTGATCAACGAGCTAGTCTAGTAGAGGCATACTAGTGACACTCTGTTTGTCTATGTATTCACACATGTATTATGTTTCCGTATAATACAATTCTAGCATGAATAATAAACATTTATCATGATATAAGGAAATAAATAATAACTTTATTATTGCCTCTAGGGCATATTTCCTTCAGCCTCCCACTTGCACTAGAGTCAATAATCTAGATTACACAGTGATGATTCTAACACCCATGGAGCGTTGGTGCTGATCATGTTTTGCTCGTGGAAGAGGCTTAGTCAATGGGTATGCAACATTCAGATCCGTATGTATCTTGCAAATTTCTATGTCTCCCACCTGGACTAGATCCCGGATGGAATTGAAGCGTCTCTTGATGTGCTTGGTTCTCTTGTGAAATCTGGATTCCTTCGCTAAGGCAATTGCTCTAGTATTGTCACAAATTTTTTTCATTGGACCCGATGCACTAGGTATGACACCTAGATCGGATATGAACTCCTTCATCTGGACTCCTTCATTTTCTGCTTCCGAAGCAGCTATGTACTCCGCTTCACACGTAGATCCCGCCACGATGCTTTGTTTAGAACTGCACCAACTGACAGCTCCACCGTTCAATGTAAACACGTATCCGGTTTGCGATTTAGAATCGTCCGGATCAGTGTCAAATCTTGCATCAACGTAACCATTTACGATGAGCTCTTTGTCACCTCCATAAACGAGAAACATATCCTTAGTTCTTTTACGGTACTTCAGATGTTCTTGACCGCTGTCGATGATCCACTCTGGATTACTTTGCTACCTCCTGCTAGACTTATAGCAAGGCACACATCAGTCTGGTACACAGCATTGCATACATGATAGAGCCTATGGCTGAAGCATAGGGAACATCTTTCATTTTCTCTCTATCTTCTGCAGTGGTCGGACATTGAGTCTTACTCAACTTCACACCTTGCAACACAGGCAAGAACCCTTTCTTTGCTTGATCCATTTTGAACTTCTTCAAAACTTTGTCAAGGTATGTGCTTTGTTAAAGTCGAATTAAGCGTCTTGATCTATCTCTATAGATCTTAATGCCCAATATGTAAGCAGCTTCACCGAGGTCTATCATTAAAAAAACTCTTATTCAAGTATCCCTTTATGCTATCCTGAAATTCTATATCATTTCCAATCAGTAATATGTCATCCACATATAATATCATAAATGCTACAGAGCTCCCACTCACTTTCTTGTAAATACAGGCTTCTCCAAAAGTCTGTACAAAACCAAATGCTTTGATCACACTATCAAAGCGTTTATTCCAACTCCGAGAGGCTTGCACCAGTCCATAAATGGATCACTGGAGCTTGCACACTTTGTTAGTTCCCTTTGGATCGACAAAACCTTCCGGTTGCATCATATACAACTCTTCTTCCAGAAATCCATTCAGGAATGCTGTTTTGACATCCATCTGCCATATTTCATAATCATAAAATGCGGCAAACGCTAACATGATTCGGACAGACTTAAGCATCGCTGAGAAGGTCTCATCTTAGTCAATCCCTTGAACTTGTCGAAAACCTTTCGCAACAAGTCGAGCTTTGTAGACAGTAACATTACCGTCAGCGTCAGTCTTCTTTTTGAAGATCCATTTATTCTCAATTGCTTGCCGATCATCGGGCAAGTCAACCAAAGTCCATACTTTGTTCTCATACATGGATGCCATCTCAGATTTCATGGCTTCAAGCCATTTTGCGGAATCTGAGCTCACCATCGCTTCTTCATAGTTCGTAGGTTCATCATGATCTAGTAGCATGACTTCCAGAATAGGATTACCGTACCACTCTGGTGCGGATCTTACTCTGGTTGATCTACGAGGTTCAGTAGCAACTTGATCTGAAGTTCCATGATCATCATCATTAACTTCCTCACTTATTGGCATAGGCGTCACATAAACCGGTTTCTGTGATGAACTACTTTCCAATAGAGGAGCAGGTATAGTTACCTCATCAAGTTCTACTTTTCTCCCACTCACTTCTTTCGAGAGAAACTCCTTCTCTAGAAAGGATCCATTCTTAGCAACGAGTGTCTTGCCTTCAGATCTGTGATAGAAGGTGTACCCAACAGTCTCCTTTGGGTATCCTATGAAGACACATTTCTCCGATTTGGGTTCGAGCTTATCAGGTTGAAGCTTTTTAACATAAGCATCACAGCCCCAAACTTTAAGAAACGACAACTTTGGTTTCTTGCCAAACCACAGTTCATAAGGCGTCGTCTCAACGGATTTCGATGGTGCCCTATTTAACGTGAATGTGGCCGTCTCTAAAGCATAACCCCAAAATGACAGCAGTAAATCAGTAAGAGACATCATAGATCGCACCATATCTAGTAAAGTACGATTACGACATTCGGACACACCATTACGCTGTGGTGTTCCGGGTGGCGTGAGTTGTGAAACTATTCCGCATTGTTTTAAATGTAGACCAAACTCGTAACTCAAATATTCTCCTCCACAATCAGATCATAGAAAAATTATTTTCTTGTTACGATGATTTTCAACTTCACTCTGAAATACTTTGAACTTTTCAAATGTTTCAGACTTATGCTTCATTAAGTAGATATACACATATATGCTTAAATCATCTGTGAAGGTGAGAAAATAACGATATCCGCTACGAGCCTCAACATTCATCGGACCACATACATCTGTATGTATGATTTCCAACAAATCCGTTGCTCTCTCCATAGTACCGGAGAACGACGTTTTAGTCATCTTGCCCATGAGGCACGGTTCGCAAGTACCAAGTGATTCATAATCAAGTGGTTCCAAAAGTCCATCAGTATGGAGTTTCTTCATGCGCTTTACACCGATATGACCTAAACGGCAGTGCCACAAATAAGTTGCACTATCATTATCAACTCTGCATCTTTTGGCTTCATCATTATGAATATGTGTATCACTACTATCGAGATTCATCAAAATTAGACCACTCTTTAAGGGTGCATGACCATAAAATATATTACTCATATAAATAGAACAACCATTATTCTTTGATTTAAATGAATAACCGTCTCGCATCAAACAAGATCCAGATATAATGTTCATGCTCAACGCTCGCACCAAATAACAATTATTTAGATCTAAAACTAATCCCCACGGTATATGTAGAGGTAGCGTGCCGACCACGATCACGTCGACTTTGGAACCATTTCCCACGCGCATCGTCACCTCGTCCTTGGCGGTGTTAAGCAATCCGTAGTCCTGTTTGAGTTGCAAATATTAGCAATGAACCAGTATCAAATACCAGTGCTACTGCGAGCTCTAGTAAGGTACACATCAATAACATGTATATCACATATACCTTTGTTCACCTTGCCATCCTTCTTATCCGCCAAATACTTGGGGCAGTTCCGCTTCCAAAGACTATCGCTTGTAGTAGAAGCACTCGGTTTCAGGCTTAGGTCCAGACTTGGGTTTCTTCTCCTGAGCAGCAACTTGCTTGTTGTTCTTCTTGAAGTTCCCCTTCTTCTTCCCTTTGCCCTTTTTCTTGAAACTAGTGGTCTTGTTGACCATCAACACTTGATGCTCCTTATTGATTTCTACCTCCGCAGCCTTTAGCATTGCGAAGAGCTCGGGAATTGTCTTATCCATCCCTTGCATGTTATAGTTCATCATGAAGCTCTTGTAGCTTGGTGGAAGTGATTGGAGAATTCTGTCAATGACGCTATCATCCGGAAGATTAACTCCCAGTTGAATCAAGTGATTATTATACCCAGACATCTTGAGTATATGCTCACTGATAGAACTATTCTCCTCCATCTTGCAGCTATAGAACTTATTGGAGACTTCATATCTCTCAATCCGGGTAACTTCAACTCCTGGAACATCTCATATGCTCCATGACGTTCAAAAAGTCGTTGAAGTCCCGGTTCTAAGCCGTAAAGCATGGCACACTAAACTATTGAGTAGTCATCAGCATTGCTCTGCCAGACGTTCATAACATCTGGTGTTGCTCTCAAAGCAGGCACTCGCACCCAGCGGTGCTTCCAGGGCGTAATTCTTACGTGCAGCAATGAGGATAATCCTCAAGTTACGGACCCAGTCCGTGTAATTGCTACCATCATCTTTCAACTTTGCTTTCTCAAGCAACGCATTAAAATTCAACTAAACAACAGCACAGGACATCTATCTACAATCAAACATAGACAAGCAAGATACTATCAGGTACTAAGTTCATGATAAATTTAAGTTCAATTAATCATATTACTTAAGAACTCCCACTTAGAAAGACATCCCTCTAATCCTCTAAGTGATAACGCGATCCAAATCAACTAAACCATAACCGATCATCACGTGAAATGGAGTAGTTTTCAATGGTGAACATCACTATGTTGTCATATCTACTATATGATTCACGCTTGATCTTTCGGTCTCAGTGTTCCGAGGCCATATCTGCATATGCTAGGCTCGTCAAGTTTAACCTGTGTATTCTGCGTGTGCAAAACTGGCTTGCACCCGTTGTAGATGGACGTAGAGCTTATCACACCCGATCATCACGTGGTGTCTGGGCACGACGAACTTTGGCAACGATGCATACTCAGGGAGAACACTTTTATCTTGAAATTTAGTGAGATATCATCTTATAATGCTACCGTCAAACAAAGCAAGATAAGATGCATAAAAGATAAACATCACATGCAATCAATATAAGTGATATGATATGGCCATCATCATCTTGTGCTTGTGATCTCCATCTCCGAAGCACCTCCATGATCGCCATCGTCACCGGAGCGACACCTTGATCTCCATCGTAGCATCGTTGTCGTCTCGCCAATCTTATGCTTCTACGACTATTGCTACCGCTTAGTGATAAAGTAAAGCATTACAGGCGATTGCATTGCATACAATAAGCGACAACCATATGGCTCCTGCCAGTTGCCGATAACTCGGTTACAAAACATGATCATCTCATACAACAAAATTTAGCATCATGTCTTGACCATATCACATCACAACATGCCCTGCAAAAACAGGTTAGACGTCCTCTACTTTGTTGTTGCAAGTTTTACGTGGTTGCTACGGGCTTAGCAAGAACCGTTCTTACCTACGCATCAAAACCACAACGATAGTTTGTCAAGTTGGTGATGTTTTAACCTTCGCAAGGACCGGGCGTAGCCACACTCGGTTCAACTAAAGTTGGAGAAACTGACACCCGCCAGCCACCTGTGTGCAAAGCATGTCGGTAGAACCAGTCTCGCGTAAGCGTCTGCGTAATGTCGGTCCGGGCCGCTTCATCCAACAAGCATCACCAACCAAAGTATGACATGCTTTGGTAAGCGGATGACTTATATCACCCACAACTCACTTGTGTTCTACTCGTGCATATGACATCTACGCATAAAACCTGGCTCGATACCACTTTGTTGGGGAACGTAGTAATTTCAAAAAATCCTACGCACACGCAAGATCATGGTGATGCATAGCAACGAGAGGAGAGTGTTGTCCATGTACCCTCGTGAGACCGAAGCGAAGCGTTAGCACAACGCGGTTGATGTAGTCGTACATCTTCACGATCTGACCGATCAAGTACCGAACGCACGGCACCTCCGAGTTCAGCACACGTTCAGCCTGATGACGTCCCTCGAACTCCAGTCCAGCTGAGTGTTTGAGGGAGAGTTTTGTTAGCACGACGGCGTGGTGACGATGTTGATGTTCTACCGACGCAGGGCTAAGACCTATGTAGATGATATGCATTCTTAATTCCTCAAAACCTGGACATCTTCCAACATCCCAAACCTCCAATTTAACAGTTTTGGAGAACACATTCAAAGTTCCCAAGACTGAACAATTGTTGGCTATAGAATCACCTCTAAATTTCCCAATGCTAAATGTCCCAACAATCGTTGACGAAGATAAACAAGTCACCATCAATGAAATTCTTCAAGAATTGGTCAATGATTTCACTCAGTCTGTGAACATAACAAGCTCTAATTTCTCTCTATCTTTTAATGGTAATCTACCATCTTTCGAAGAGCTTGCTTGTCCGGAATTATTTGTGAAGACATCAAGTCGGAGAACAGCACCTCCCACTACTGTTTCAACACTGTTGCATCGTAAGTTTTTCTTTCATAGCTCTTCTAAGCATCTTTTTTTCTTTGCACCCAAATAGATCATGAAATAAATAATCACAACTTTTTTTCTGCAGGATACTTGTCTGAATCAAAACCCCCAAACCAAAGAGTAGAAGAAACAAATTTTTGCTTACCACTGTTCAGATTCTTATTACCAGGAGAGCATTTGGAAGGTCATTTCTCTTACAAACTTCATTTTATCCAAAGTAATTTTTTCAGACATGTAGATGAACTGAGCTATTAACATTTCTTATTCTTAATGTTCTCTTCACTTTTTTCAACCAGATTTCATTGATGCTGAACTGGATAAAGGCTCGTTGCTTGATGAAAATTTACTTGCAGCTTACAATACTTTCAACAATACAATGCATGGCAATTCAAATGGAGAGGCTGGTACAGACACTCAATATGAAGGCATAGATTCTCCTTCATTTGATGCAATTAGCAATTCAACTGAGATAGTTCAGAATGTTCCATTTGCATCTCGTGCCTCTAATAAGTTCACCCTGCCAGCTAATCAGTATAGCATGCATTGCAATAGTCATGCCAACCCCAATGTTCCTGGAATTGAGAGCCCAATAAGGATAATGGATTCCCTATTACCGAAAATCTACCCAAACAATATTGCCACACCTATTGAAGATCCTTTGCTAGTTCAAGCAACAGAACAACATGAACACATTCCAGTAAGTTTTCAAAACCAGAAACTTCAACTTGGCAACAATGTGTGAACAATTCACTACAAAAAAGACACAACCGTGACATTTTGGGCCGAACAATTTTTTTTCTGTTATACATATGACACTTCTATGACGATAATTGTGACAAAACCCGGTATCATCATAGATGTGGTGGGCTCCTACTTCTATGACAAAAAATCATGACAGAAAATGGGCTTTTGTCCCGGCGGACGGAGACGCAGCTGCATGACATTCTTTGGGCCGTCCATGACGGAAAAACTGTGGTAGAAGCGAAGGGAGGAAAATTTTGGGGATTTCCTGGTTACGGTGGGAGGTCGGGGCCGAGCGATGCGCGTTTCTCTCGTACACGTGACGCTGCAGCGTGTGTGTGCGAGGCATTGGCTCTAATCGAACCCGAGCAAGGCGTTGGGCTCTTCAACCCGGCGATTGCCTTTGTAGGCTACGCATTCGAACCCGAGCGATCGATCGATGGTCGTTAATCAACCCGATCGGCGATTCGCCGCTCTGCTGCTAATCAAGCCGATCGATTGGATGAACAATGGCGTTGTGGGGGGGTTGGATGAGCAATGGCGCGGTGTTGCCTCTGGATGAGCGATGAGACGGTGGAGGGGTGCCCATGGAGGGTGGTTGAACAGACCCCGTGGTGTGGAGGGCTGGATGAGCGAGAGCGGTGGAGGGTCGTTGAGCGATGAGCGGTGGAGTAAGCGCGGTGGAGGCTGGATGAACAGGAGCCCGTGGAGGCTAGAGGAGGTCGACGATAGCCCGTGGAGGCTGGAGGAGGTCGACGGTGGAGATGAACAGTGTCACGTGGAGTCCCTCCCGTTTTGCGGTACGCTACACCCCTCCCGATGAACAGGACCCCCATTTCGACCGTAGGAGGTCCGTTTCGTCCGTTTTGTGGTACGCCACACCCCTCCCGATCAACAGGACCCCTGTTTCAACCGTAGGAGGTCCATTTCGTCCGTTTTGCGGTACGCCACACCCCTCCCGATCAACAGGGCCCCCGTTTCGACCGTAGGAGGTATGTTTCCTCCGTTTTGCGGTATGCAAGACCCCTCCCGATCAACAGGGCCCCGTTCCGAACGTAGGAGGTTTGTTTCCTCCGTTGTGCGGTACGTCAAGCCTCGTTTCCATCGCCTGTTCCGTCCAAGCCCTCCCGATGAACACGACCACGAATTTCGTTCCGACCCACACTACAAAAAAATACACTTCCGTGATGATACTTGTTTGTCACAGTAGGTCGCTTTTTTTGTCATGCATGTACATCCATGACAAATTTATGACAGAATCAAGATAGTCATACTTGTGCTGTCGTAGAAGTGTTCCATGACATTACCAAAATTATCATCATGGAAGTGTCCACTTCCATGACGATAAATCGCGCGTCACAGAAGTGCTTTCGTCAAGGGTGACCGACACGTGGCATCCACCGTAACGGAACGCCGTTAAGCTATTGGGTCGGGTTTTGGATCCGATAACCCGTTAACAGCCCCGACCAATGGGGATTTTCCACGTGTAAAATCATCATTGGCTAGAGGAAACACGTGTCGGCTCATCGTCGGGACAGATGTCATCCACTCACTGGACAGAAGGCGCCTATGATACGTCGACACGTGGCACGGCCCAACAAGTTTAAATGGGCCGGCCCAACTAAAGGCCCACAAGATTTTGCGGACCATAATGGGCCGGCCCAGCTAAAGGCCCACGAGATTTTGCGTACCATAATGGGCTGGCCCGGCTAAAGGCCCACAAGATTTTGCAGGCTATAATGGGCCGGCCCAGGTAAAGGCCCACAAGATTTTTGTGTGCCATAATGGGCGGCCAGGTAAAGGCCCACAAGATTCTTATGGGTCATAATGGGCCGCCCGACTAAAGGCCCACGATATTTCGCCGACATTAATGGGCTGGCCCAGCTGTAGGCCCACAAGATTTTGAGGACCCTAGTAGGCCGCCCATTAACTGGCTGCCATGTTTTGGGCCAAATGCTCGCCCATATTTTATCTCGGTCCATTAATGGCTCGCCACGCCCGGCCTAATAGTGGCCGTATGAGATCCGCCCGTTAAAGCCTACCACGTCTTGGGCCAAATTATGGCCCAGATCAGTCCGACCTTTAAGAGGCTTTGGGCTCAAATATGGCCCATATCGATTCGCCCGTCAACTGGATACTATGCTTTTGGGCCCACTTGCTAAAGGCCCACTTAGTAATTCGGCCTAATATTAGTTTTGGCCTGTTAAGGGCCCGTTTAACATTTCGCCCTATATTAATTTCGGCTGTTAAAAGCCCGTCATATATGTGGGCCTAACTACGGCCGGTTTGCATCCGCCCGCTTTCATGACCGATATCTGATTGGGCCAAACAAGGACCCAGACAATTTTGGCATGTTAAAAGCCCGTGATTTGATTCGCACAATCATGGGCCGGGGTTCATTTCGAGCTGTTGCGTAACTAGTAGGAATTAAGAACAAACCTACTGTTGGAAATATGCCCTAGAGGCAATAATAAAAGGATTATTATTATATTTCCTTGTTCATGATAATTGTCTTCTATTCATGCTATAATTGTATTATCCGGAAATCGTAATACACGTGTGAATACATAGACCACAACATGTCCCTAGTGAGCCTCTAGTTGACTAGCTCGTTGGTCAACAGATAGTCACGATTTCCTGACTATGGACATTGGATGTCATTGACAACGGGATCACATCATTAGGAGAATGATGTGATGGACAAGACCCAATCCTAAGCATAGCACAAGATCGTGTAGTTCGTTTTGCTAGAGCTTTTCCAATGTCAAGTATCTCTTCCTTAGACCATGAGATCGTGTAACTCCCGGATATCGTAAGAGTGCTTTGGGTGTACCAAACGTCACAACGTAACTGGGTGACTATAAAGGTGCACTACGGTATCTCCGAAAGTGTCTGCATTGGGTTGGCACGGATCGAGATCGGATTTGTCACTCCGTGTTACGGAGAGGTATCACTTGGGCCCACTCGGTAGTGCATCATCATAATGAGCTCAAAGTGACCAAGTGTCGGTCACGGGATCATGCATTACGATGCGAGTAAAGTGACTTGCCGTAACGAGATTGAACGAGGTATTGGGATACCGACGATCGAATCTCGGGCAAGTAACATACCGATTGACAAAGGGAATTGTATACGGGATTGTTTGAATCCTCGACATCGTGGTTCATCCGATGAGATCATCGAGGAGCATGTGGGAGCCAACATGGGTATCCAGATCCCGCTGTTGGTTATTGCCCGAGAGCCGTCTCGGTCATGTCTCGTGTCTCCCGAACCCGTAGGGTCTACACACTTAAGGTTCGGTGACGCTAGGGTTGTATGAATATGAGTATGCAGTATACTGAATGTTGTTCGGAGTCCCGAATGAGATCCTGGACGTCACGAGGAGTTTCGGAATGGTCCGGAGGTAAAGAATTATATATAGGAAGTGGTATTTCGGCCATCGGGAAAGTTCCTTGGTCACCCGGTATTGTACCGGGACCATTGGAAGGGTCCCGGGGGTCCACCCGGGTGGGGCCACCCATCCCGGAGGGCCCCATGGGCTGAAGTGGGGAGGGGAACCAGCCCATAGTGGGCTGGTGCGCCCCCCTTGTGTTGGGGAACGTAGTAATTTCAAAAAAATTCCTACGCACACGCAATACCATGGTGATGGCATAGCAACGAGAGGGGAGAGTGTCATCCCCACGCACTCGAGACCGAAAGCGAAGCGTTATAACAACGCGGTTGATGTAGTCGTACGTCTTCACGATCCGACCGATCCAAGCACCGAACGTACGGCACCTCCGAGTTCTGCACACGTTCAGCTCGATGACGATCCCCGGACTCCGATCCAGCAAAGTGTCGGGGATGAGTTCCGTCAGCACGACGGCGTGGTGACGATGATGATGCTCCACCGACGCAGGGCTTCGCCTAAGCTCATGACGATATGACTTCTCCGGCGCAGGGCTTCGCCTAAGCTCCGCGACGATATGACCGAAGTGGAATATGGTGGAGGGGGGCACCGCACACGGCTAAGGAACGATCCGTAGATCAACTTGTGTGTTATGGGGTGCCCCCCTGCCCCCGTATATAAAGGAGCAAGGGGGGGTGCGGCCAGCCCAAGGGGGGCGCGCCTGGAGGAGTCCTACTCCCACCGAGTAGGACTCCCCTTCTCCTAGTTGGACTAGGACTTGGGGAGGGAAGAGGGAAGGCGCTGCCCCCTCCTTGTCCTATTCGGACTAGAGGGGAGGGGGCGCGCCTGCCCGGCCGGCCCTTCCTCTTCTCTCTTATGGCCCATGAAGGCCCATTGACCCCGGGGTTCCGTAACCCCGGTGTTCCAATAATCGCTGCTTTCATCCGGAACCTTTCAAGTCCAAACATAGGCTTCCAATATATCAATCTTTATGTCTCGACCATTTGAGACTCCTCATCATGTCCGTGATCACATCCGGGACTCGAACAACCTTCGTACATCAATACTTATAAACTCATAATGAACTGTCATCAAACGTTAAGCGTGCGGACCCTACGGGTTCGAGAACTATGTAGACATGACCTAGAACCATTCTCGGTCAATAACCAATAGCGGAACCTGGATGCCCATATTGGTTCCTACATATTCTACGAAGATCTTTATCGGTCAAACCGCATAACGATATACGTTTGTTCCTTTTGTCATCGGTATGTTAGTTACCCGAGATTCGATCATCGGTATCCAATGCCTAGTTCAATCTCGTTACCGGTAAGTCTCTTTACTCGTTCCGTAATACATCATCTCACAACTAACTCATTAGTTGTAATGCTTGCAAAGCTTATGTGATGTGTATTACCGAGAAGGCCCAGAGATACCTCTCCGACAATCGGAGTGACAAAACCTAATCTCGAAATACGCCAACCCAACAAGTACCTTTGGAGACACCTGTAGTACTCCTTTATAATCACCCGATTCGTTGTGGACGTTTGGTAGTACCAAAGTGTTCCTCCGTAAACGGAGTTGCATAATCTCATAGTTACAGGAACATGTATAGGTCATGAAGAAAGCATTAGCAATATACTTAGATGGTGCCCTATTTAACGTGAATGCGGCCGTCTCTAAAGCATATCCCCAAAACGATAGCGGTAAATCAGTAAGAGACATCATAGATCGCACCATATCAAGTAAAGTACGATTCGACGCTCGGACACACCATTCCTCTGTGGTGTTCCGGTGGCGTGAGTTGCAAACTATTCCACATTGTTTCAAATGTAAACCAAACTCGTAACTCAAATATTCTCCTCCACGATCAGATCGTAGAAACTTTATTTTCTTGTTACGATGATTTTCCACTTCACTCTGAAATTCTTTGAACTTTTCAAATGTTTCAGATTTGTGTTTCATTAAGTAGATATACCCATATCTGCTCAAATCATCTGTGAAGGTGAGAAAATAACGATACCCGCGTGCCTCAACATTCATTGGACCACAAACATCGGTATGTATGATTTCCAACAAATCAGTTGCTCGCCCATCGTTCCGGAGAACGGTGTTTTAGTCATCTTGCCCATGAGGCACGGTTCGCAAGTACCAAGTGATTCATAATCAAGTGATTCCGAAGCCCATCAAGATGGAGTTTCTTCATGCGTTTTACACCGATATGACCCAAACGGCAATTGCCACAAATAAGTTGCATTATCATTATCAACTCTGCATCTTTTGGTTTCAACACTATGAATATGTGTATTACTACTATCGAGATTCAATAAAATAGACCATTCTTCAAGGGTGCATGACCATAAAAGATATTACTCATATAAATAGAACAACCATTATTCTCTCGATTTAAATGAATAACCGTCTCGCATCAAACAAGATCCAGATATAATGTTCATGCTCAACGCGGCACCAAATAACAATTATTTAGGTCTAAAACTAATCCCGAAGGTAGATGTAGAGGTAGCGTGCCGACCGCGATCACATTGACTTTGGAACCGCTTTCCCACGCGCATCGTCACCTCGTCCTTTGCGATTGCTCGTCTATTCCGTAGTCCCTGCTTGAGTTGCAAATATTAGCAATGTAACCAGATCAAATACCAGTGCTACTACGAGCTCTAGTAAGGTACACATCAATAACATGTATATCACATATACCTTTCTTCACCTTGCCATCCTTCTTATCCGCCAAATACTTGGGGCAGTTCCGCTTCCGGGTCGGTTTGCTTGCGGTAAAACACTCGGTTTCAGGTTTAGGTCCAGACTTGGGTTTCTTCTCTTGAGCAGCAACTTTCTTGCTGTTCTTTTGAAGTTCCTTCTTCTTCCCTTTGCCCTTTTCTTGAAACTAGTGGTCTTGTTGACCATCAACACTTGATGCTCTTTCTTGATTTCTACCTCCGCTGCTTTTAGCATTGCGAAGAGCTCGGGAATTGTTTTGGTCATCCCTTGCATATTATAGTTCATCACGAAGCTCTTGTAGCTTGGTGGCGTGATTGGAGAATTCATCAATGACACTATCATCCGGAAGAGTAACTCCCAGTTGAATCAAGTGATTATTATACCCGGACATTTTAAGTATATGTTCACCGATGAACTATTCTCCTCCATCTTGCAGCTATAGAACTTATTGGAGACTTCATATCTCTCAATCCGGGCATTTGCTTGAAATATTAACTTCAACTCTGGAACATCTCATATGCTCCATGACGTTCAAAACGTCGTTGAAGACCCGGTTCTAAGCCGTAAAGCATGGCACATTGAACTATCGAGTAGTCATCAGCTTTGCTCGCCAAACGTTCTTAACGTCATCGGTTGCATCAAGCAGAGCACGGCACCCAGCGGTGCTTCGGGACGTAATTCTTCATGCAGCAATGAGGATAATCCTCAAATTACGGACCCAGTCCGTGTAATTGCTACCATCATCTTTCAACTTTGCTTTCTCAAGGAACACATTAAAATTCAACGGAACAACAGACTAGCCATCTATCTACAGTAAATATAGACAAGCAAAAATACTATCAGTACTAAGTTCATGATAAATTTAAGTTTAATTAATCATATTAAAACCTCCCACTTAGACGGACATCTCTCTAGTCATCTAAGTGATTACGTGATCCAAATCAACTAAACCATGTCCGATCATCACGTGAGATGGAGTAGTTTCAATGGTGAACATCACTATGTTGATCATATCTACTATATGATTCACGCCGACCTTCGGTCTCCGTGTTCGAGGCCATATCTGTTATATGCTAGGCTCGTCAAGTTTAACCTGAGTATTCCGCTTGTGCAACTGTTTTGCACCGTTGTAGATGGACGAGAACTTATCACACCGATCATCACGTGGTGTCCAGGTACTACTTAACTTTGGCAACGGTGCATACTCGAGGAGAACACGTCTTGATAATTTTAGTGAGAGATCATCTTATAATGCTACCGTTAATCTAAGCAAGATAAGATGCATAAAGGATAAACATCACATGCAATCAATATAAGTGATATGATATGGCCATCATCATCTTGTGCTTGTGATCTCCATCTCAAGCACCGTCGTGATCACCATCGTCACCGGTAGCGACACCTTGATCTCCATTGTAGCATCGTAGTCGTCTCACCAACTATTGCTTCTCGACTATCGCTCTTTGCTTAGTGATAAAGTAAAGCAATTACATGGCGTTTGCATTTCATACAATAAAGCGACAACCATATGGCTCCTGCCAGTTGCCGATAACTCGGTTACAAAACATGATCATCTCATACAATAAAATATAGCATCACGTTTTGACCACATCACATCACAACATGCCCTGCAAAAACAAGTTAGGCGTCCTCTACTTTGTTGTTGCAAGTTTTACGTGGCTGCTACGGGCTGAGCAAGAACCGTTCTTACCTCGCATCAAAACCACAGCGATAGTTTGTCAAGTTGGTGTTGTTTTAACCTTCGCAAGGACGGGCGTAGCTACACTCGGTTCAACTAAAGTGAGAGAAAGCAGACACCGCCGGTCACCTTTAAGCAACTAGTGCTCAAGCGGTGAAACCAGTCTCGCGTAAGCGTCTGCGTAATGTCGGTCCGGCCGCTTCATCTCACAATACCGCCAAACCAAAGTATGACATGCTGGTAAGCGGTATGACTTATATCGCCCACAACTCACTTGTGTTCTACTCGTGCATATGACATCAACGCATAAAACCAGGCTCGATACCATTTGTTGGGGAACGTGTAATTTCAAAAAATTCCTACGCACACGCAAGACCATGGTGATGGCATAGCAACGAGAGGGAGAGTGTCGTCCACGCACCCTCGTGAGACCGAAAGCGAAGCGTTATAACAACACGGTTGATGTAGTCGACGCGTCTTCACGATCCGACCGATCCAAGCACCGAGCGTCGGCACCTCCGAGTTACGCACACGTTCAGCTCGATGGCGATCCCGGACTCCGATCCAGCAAAGTGTCGGGATGAGTTCCACAAGACGACGGCGTGGTGACAATGATGATGCTCCACCGACGCAGGGCTTCGCCTAAGCTCATGACGATATGACTTCTCCGCGCGGGGCTTCGCCTAAGCTCCGCGACGATATGACCGAAGTGGAATATGGTGGAGGGGGCACCGCACACGGCTAAGGAACGATCCGTAGATCAACTTGTGTGTTATGGGGTGCCCCCCTGCCCCCGTATATAAAGGAGCAAGTGGGGGGGGGGTGCGGCCAGCCCAAGGGGGGCGCGCCTGGAGGAGTCCTACTCCCACCGGGAGTAGGACTCCCCCTCTCCTAGTTGGACTAGGACTTGGGGAGGGGAAGAGGGAAGGCGCCGCCCCTCTCCTGTCCTATTCGGACTAGAGGGGAGGGGGCGCGCCCTGCCCTGGCCGGCCCTTCCTCTTCTCTCTTATGGCCCATGAAGGCCCATTGACCCCCGGGGTTCCGTAACCCCGGTGTTCGAAAGAATCTTTACTGTTTTCATCCGGAACCTTTCCAAGTCAAACATAGGCTTCCAATATATCAATCTTTATGTCTCGACCATTTGAGACTCCTCATCATGTCCGTGATCACATCGGGACTCGAACAACCTTCGTACATCAATACTTATAAACTCATAATGAACTGTCATCGAAACGTTAAGCGTGCGGACCCTACGGGTTCGAGAACTATGTAGACATGACCTAGAACCATTCTCGGTCAATAACCAATAGCGGAACCTGGATGCCCATATTGGTTCCTACATATTCTACGAAGATCTTTATCGGTCAAACCGCATAACGGTATACGTTTGTTCCTTTTGTCATCGGTATGTTACTTACCCGAGATTCGATCGTCGGTATCCAATGCCTAGTTCAATCTCATTACCGGTAAGTCTCTTTACTTGTTCCGTAATACATCATCTCACAACTAACTCATTAGTTGTAATGCTTGCAAGGCTTATGTGATGTGTATTACCGAGAAGGCCCAGAGATACCTCTCCGACAATCGGAGTGACAAAACCTAATCTCGAAATACGCCAACCCAACAAGTACCTTTGGAGACACCTGTAGTACTCCTTTATAATCACCCAGTTACGTTGTGACGTTTGGTAGTACCCAAAGTGTTCCCTACGGTAAACGGGAGTTGCATAATCTCATAGTTACAGGAACATGTATAGGTCATGAAGAAAGCATTAGCAATATACTAAACGATCAAGTGCTAAGCTAACGGAATGGGTCATGTCAATCACATCATTCTTCTAATGAGGTGATCCCATTAATCAAATGACAACACATGTCTATGGTTAGGAAACACAACCATCTTTGATTAATGAGCTAGTCTAGTAGAGGCATACTAGTGACTATCTGTTTGTCTATGTATTCACACATGTATTATGTTTCCGGTTAATACAATTCTAGCATGAATAATAAACATTTATCATGGTATAAGGAAATAAACAATAACTTTATTATTTCCTCTAGGGCATATTTCCTTCACCTTGGCCCACCTCTGCGCCTAGGGTTGAAACCCTAGGGTGGGGCGCCACTGCCTTGGGGGCACTCCTCCCCAGCCGCCGCCCCTTGGGAGATGGGATCCCCAGGCGGAGCCCCACAGGGGCCTATATAAAGGGAGGGTGGAGGGCAGCCGCACCCTGAAGTTCTCCGCGCCTCCTCCCCTGCTACACCTCGTCCTCCTCCCGCAGCAGCTTGGCGAAGCCCTGCCGGAGTTCTGCTGCATCCACCACCACGCCGACATGCTGCTGGATCATCATCAACCTCTCCTTCCCCCTTGCTGGATCAAGAAGGAGGAGACGTCTCCCATCCCGTACGTGTGTTGAACGCGGAGGTGTCGTCCGTTCGGCACTAGGATCTCCGGTGATAGGATCACGGCGAGAACGACTACTTCATCCCCGTTCTTTTGAACGCTTCCGCTCGTGATCTACAAAGTGGTATGTAGATGCAATCTCTCTCCCATGACTTGTTGCTTAGATGAACTCATAGATGGATCTTGGTGAAACCGTAGGAAATTTTTTATTTTCTGCAACGTGCCCAACAGTGGCATCATGAGCTAGGTCTATACGTAGTTCTCTATTGCACGAGTAGAACACAATTTTGTTGTGGGCGTAGATCTTGTCAACTTGCTTGCCGCCACTAGTCTTATCTTGCTTCAGCGGTATTGTGGGATGAAGCAGCCCGGACCAACCTTACACGTATGCTTACGTGAGACCGGTTCCACCGACTGACATGCACTAGTTGCATAAGGTGGCTGGCGGGTGTCTGTCTCTCCCACTTTAGTTGGAGCGGATTCGATGAAAAGGGTCCTTATGAAGGGTAAATAGAAGTTGACAAAATCACGTTGTGGTTATTCGAGGTAAGAAAACGTTCTTGCTAGAACTCAATTGCAGCCACGTAAAAGATGCAACAACAATTAGAGGACGTCTAACTTGTTTTTGCAGCAATTGTCATGTGATGTGATATGGCGGAAGTTGTGATGAATGATGAATGACATATTGTGATGTATGAAATCATGTTCTTGTAATAGGAATCACGACTTGCATGTCGATGAGTATGACAACCGCAGGAGCCATAGGAGTTGTCTTTATTTTTGTATGACCTGCGTGTCATTGAAGAACGCCATGTAAATTACTTTACTTTATTGCTAAACGTGTTAGCCATAGAAGTAGAAGTAGTCGTTGGCGTGACAACTTCATGAAGACACGATGATGGAGATCATGATGATGGAGATCATGGTGTCATGCCGGTGACAAGATGATCATGGAGCCCCAAAGATGGAGATCAATGGAGCTATATGATATTGGCCATATCATGTCACTACTATATAATTGCATGTGATGTTTATTATGTTTATGCATCTTGTTTACTTAGAACGACGGTAGTAAATAAGATGATCCTTACAACAATATCAAGAAGTGTTCTCCCCTAACGTGCACCGCTGCTAAAGTTCATCGTTTGAAGCACCACGTGATGATCGGTGTGATAGATCCTTACGTTCACATACAACGGTGTAAGACAGTTTTACACATGCAAAACACTTAGGGTTAACTTGACGAGCCTAGCATGTACAGACATGGCCTCGAACACGGAGACCGAAAGGTCGAACACGAGTCGTATGGAAGATACGATCAACATGAGAATGTTCACCGACGATGACTAGTCCGTCTCACGTGATGATCGGACACGGCCTAGTCGACTCGGATCGTGTAACACTTGGATGACTAGAGGGATGTCTAATCTGAGTGGGAGTTCATTAAAATAATCTGATTAGATGAACTTAATTATCATGAACTTAGTCTAAAACCTTTGCAAATATGTCTTGTAGATCAAATGGCCAACGCTCATGTCAACATGAACTTCAACGCGTTCCTAGAGAAAACCAAGCTGAAAGATGACGACAACTTCTATACGGATGGGTCCTAACCCGAGGATCATCCTCATAGCTGCCAGAAACAATATGTCCTAGAAGGACCGCTAGGTGATGCACCGTCCCCAGAGAACCAAGACATTATGAATGCTTGTCGGTCTCGTCTTGATGATTACTCCCTTGTTCGGTGTGGCATGCTTTACAGCTTAGAACCGGGGCTCCAAAAGCGTTTTGAGCAACACGGAGCATATGAGATGTTCGAGGAGCTGAAACTAGTTTTCCAAGCTCATGCCCGGTCGAGAGATATGAAGTCTCCGACAAGTTCTATAGTTGTAAGATGGAGGAAAACAGTTACGTCGGTGAACACATACTCAAAATGTCCGGGTTGCACAACCGCTTTCCCAGTGGACATCAACCTCCAGGACGAGGCGGTCATTGACAGAATCCTTGATCGCTCCCACCAAGCTACAAGAGCTTTGTGATGAACTACAATATGCAGGGGATGGTGAAGACCATTCCCGAAGTATTCTCAATGCTGAAGTTAGCAGAGGTTGAAATCAAGAAAGAACATCAAGTGTTGATGGTCAATAAAACCACTAAGTTCAAGAAGGGCAAGGGCAAGAAGAACTTCAAGAAGGACGGCAAGGAGGTTGCCGCGCCCGTAAGCAAGTTGCGGGAAGAAGTCAAAGGATGGACCCAAGCACGAGACTGAGTGCTTTTATTGCAAAGGAAGGGCCCTTTGAAGCGGAACTGCCCCAAATACTTAGCGGACAAGAAGGCCGGCAACACTAAAGGTATATTTGATATACACGTAATTGATGTGTACCTTACCAATTACTCGTAGTAACTCCCGGGTATTTGATACCGTGCCGTTGCTCATATTTGTAACTCACAGCAGAGCTGCGGAATAAGCGGAGATCTGGCGAAGGGCGAGGTGACGATGCGGCGTCGGGAATGGTTCCAAGGTCGATGTGATCGCCGTCGCACGCTGCCTCTCGTTTACCTACGGGATTAGTTATAAACCTTAATAATTGTTATTTGGTGCCAAGTTTGAGCATGAACATTGTATCTGGATCTCGTTTGATACGAGATGGCTACTCATTTAAATCCGAGAATAATGGTTGTTCTATTTATATGAGAGATATGTTTTATGCTCATGCCCCTATGGTCAATGGTTTGTTTTTAATGAATCTCGAGCGCAATGTTACACATGTTCATAGCGTGAATACCAAAAGATGTAAAGTTGATAACGATAGTCCCACATACTTGTGGCACTGCCGCCTTGGTCACATTGGTGTCAAGCGCATGAAGAAGCTCCATCTTGATGGACTTTTAGAGTCTCTCGATTATGAATCATTTGACACATGCGAACCATGCCTTATGGGAAAAATGACCAAGACTCCGTTCTCCTAACAATGGGCGAGCAACCAACTTATTGGAAATCATACATACCGATGTAATGCGGTCCAATGAGCGTTGAGGCTCATGGAGGATATCGTTATGTTCTCACTCTCACAGACGACTTAAGTAGATATGGGTATGTCTACTTGATGAAACACAAGTCCGAGACCTTTGAAAAGTTCAAGGAATTTAGGTCGGAACGGTCGCGTCGACCTCGGGACCTTGCTGGGGCGGAGCTAGATCATGCCCTCGAGGTAGTCGGCTTGCTTGGCACGTGGCTCGAACCCGTCGAAGATCAAGTCCAGCGGATATCAGCCGTGGTTTAAGCTTCAAACCTGACTTGATGGCCAGGCGTAGCTTCGATCTGCTCGGTGGCGGCGAATTGGCCCGGAAACGCGAAAGGCGAAGATCTGTCAGGGATAAAAGTCTCACCACAGACCTCGCTCGTTGTTGATGATCAAAAGACCATCGGGCGAGCAGCTGACGACAGGAACTCTCAATAAGCACCAATGTCGGTGTCAAAACCCGGATCTCGAGTAGGGGTCCCAGGCGTGCGTCAAGGCGGATGGTGCGAGGAGACAAGGGACGATGCCAGGTTGGGCCCTCTCGATGGAAGTAATACCCTACTGCCCAGCGATTAATATTGATGATATGGGTAGTACAAAAGTAGATCTACCACGAGATCAAGGAGGCTAAACCTAGAAGCTAGCCTATGGTATGATTGTTGTGTATGGGAGTTGATTATCCTCGGACTACAACCCTCGGTTTATATAGACACGGATAGGGTTCTGATTTTACGATGGGGTTACAATAGTAGGAGATCTTGAATATCGCATCGCCAAGCTTGCCTTCCACGAAAGGAGTCCATCGGACACGGGGCGAAGTCTTCAATCTTGTATCTTCATAGTCCGAGGTCGGCGAAGGTATAGTCCGGCTGCGAACACTAATCCATGACTCCTCACCCACCGTGTGGAATGGGCTCGAAGCGGTCGTGTCACGTCTAGTTGAAGTTACTAACCTACCCTATTTGAAGCAGTGGAAATGGGCGATGGATTGTCCGTGTAATGGGTAGCAGTAATTTCCATCTCCCAAACAATTGGCTTGGGCAGCCGATGTGGGAGTGGACATTTTGTTGTTTCTTTCAATTTTGGGACAATAAGCATCCACGTTTACCACAGCAACTAAATTCGAATCCATTTTTATTCCTATATGAATCTTTATAAATCATTCTATGTGTTTTATATATCTTCAAAAGAACGACAAAGATGTATTGCCTTGTCATATATGAATATGGTTTATAAATGCCGATACTCAAATTCAAAACTAGAATCCAGTTTAAGGTGAATTGAATAGTTGGAACACTTCATGTCCAACTCAAATGTCAACGGCATAATGTGTACTCCCATTTAGATATGTACACAAGCGATGTATCAAGATTCAAATACCAAGTCAATCAACCAAGAATGTCACGGAACTATGACATATAAACACTTATAAGTATATGGATCAATAATATCAACTAACATACATAAGCCGAGGCATACTTTTTTTGGCTACAGACATCCTTTTTTTTAGCAGCATCTTGGCCCTTTCGATCGTGCCACTATGGTCCATCTATACTACTATTCTTTGAATGCATTCAGCTTTCGATTGCATATATTGTGATGCGGCACAACAATCAAATGAAAATCTATTATGTATGCCATGCTGTGTACTGACCTGATGTAAACCTTGCCGTAAGTTTGGTAGGAAGGTACCAAAGTAATCCCGCAAGGAACACCGGACAGCGGTCAAGAATATCCTGAAGTACCGAAAAGGACAAAGGACATGTTTCGTTTATGGAGGTGACGAAGAGCTCGTCAGAAGGGTTACGCCGACGCTTAGCTTCGACACGATCCGATGACTCTAAGTCACAAACCGGATATGTGTATATGTTGAATGGTGGAGCAAGAAGCTGGTGCAGCCGCAAGCGAGCGCCGTGGCGGATCTACATGTGAAGCGGAGTACATGGCAGCCTCGGAGGCAGCGCATGAAGCAATTTGGGTGAAGGAGTTCATCACCGACCTAGGAGTCATACCCAATGCGTCGGGCCGATCAAACTCTTCGTGACAACACCGAGCTATTGCACTTGCCAAGGAGCCCAGGTTTCACAAGAAGACCAGGCACATCAAGCGCCGCTCAACTCCATCCGTGAAAATGTTCAAGATGGAGACATAGAAATTTGCAAAGTGCATATGGATCTGAATGTCGCAGATCCGCTGACTAAACCTCTTCACAAGGGCAAAACATGATCAACACCGTAACTCTATGGGTGTTCGATTCATCACAATGTAACTAGATTATTGACTCTAGTGCAAGTGGGAGACTGTTGGAAATATGCCCTAGAGGCAATAATAAAAGGATTATTATTATATTTCCTTGTTCATGATAATTGTCTTTATTCATGCTATAATTGTATTATCCGGAAATCGTAATACACGTGTGAATACATAGACCACAACATGTCCCTAGTGAGCCTCTAGTTGACTAGCTCGTTGGTCAACAGATAGTCATGGTTTCCGACTATGGACATTGGATGTCATTGATAACGGATCACATCATTAGAGAATGATGTGATGGACAAGACCCAATCCTAAGCATAGCACAAGATCGTAGTTCGCTTTTGCTAGAGCTTTTCCAATGTCAAGTATCTCTTCCTTAGACCATGAGATCGTAACTCCGGATACCGTAGGAGTGCTTTGGTGTACCAAACGTCACAACGAATCGGGTGACTATAAAGGTGCACTACTGGTATCTCCGAAAGTGTTTGTTGGGTTGACACGGATCGAGATCGGATTTGTCACCCGTGTTACGGAGAGGTATCACTGGGCCCACTCGGTAGTGCATCATCATAATGAGCTCAAAGTGACCAAGTGTCCGGTCACGGATCATGCATTACGGATGAGTAAAGTGACTTGCCGGTAACGAGATTGAACGAGGTATTGGGATACCGACGATCGAATCTCGGCAAGTAACATACCGATTGACAAAGGGAATTGTATACGGATTGTTTGAATCTCGACATCGTGGTTCATCCGATGAGATCATCGAGGAGCATGTGGGAGCCAACATGGGTATCCAGATCCCGCTGTTGGTTATTGCCCGAGAGCCATCTCGGTCATGTTCACGTGTTCCCGAACCCGTAGGGTCTACACACTTAAGGTTCGTGACGCTTAGGGTTGTATGAGTATGAGTATGCAGTATACCGAATGTTGTTCGGAGTCCCGGATGAGATCCCGGACATCACGAGGAGTTTCGGAATGGTCCGGAGGTAAATAATTATATATAGGAAGTGGTATTTCGGCCATCGGGAAAGTTTCGGGGTCACCCGGTATTGTACCGAGACCACCGGAAGGGTCCCTGGGGTCCACCGGGTGGGGCCACCCATCCCGGAGGGCCCCATGGGCTGAAGTGGGGAGGTGAACCAGCCCATAGTGGGCTGGTGCGCCCCCCTTGGCACACCCCCCGCGCCTAGGGTTGAAACCCCAGGGGGGGCGCCCACTTGCCTTGGGGGCACTCCTCCCTGGCCGCCGCCCCTTGGGAGATGGGATCCCAGGCCGGCGCCTGGGGCCTATATAAAGGGAGGGTGGAGGGGCAGCCGCACCCTGAGTTCTCGCGCGCCTCCTCCTTGCTACACCTCGCCCTCCTCCCGCAGCAGCTTGGCGAAGCCTCGCCGAGTTTTGCTGCATCCACCACCACGCCATCGTCGTCTGCTGATCATCATCAACCTCTCCTTCCCTTGCTGGATCAAGAAGGAGGAGACGCTCCGTCCCGCACGTGTGTTGAACGCGGAGGTGCCGTCTGCTCGGCACTAGGATCTCCGTGATAGGATCACGGCGAGAACGACTACTTCATCCCTCGCTTCTTTTTAACGCTTCCGCTCGCGATCTACAAAGTGGTATGTAGATGCAATCTCTCTCCCATGACTCGTTGCTTAGATGAACTCATAGATGGATCTTGGTGAAACCGTAGGAAATTTTTTATTTTCTGCAACGTGCCCAACACCTACTCTATACAATAAAGAAATTATGGCATAGTAACTAAGAATAAACCTACACTGCACAATAAAGGATTTAAGGTATATTACATCCACTGGGCATCGAAGTTCGCCACCAGTGATCATAAATCGCAACGAAGAAGCAGATTACAAAAACTGGGCACCATTGCAGCGTAACAAAATAATACTGAACTGAGACCACTTCCAAGACAGTCCAAGAAAGGTTAGCCTTGTGGGGGAACTGCTGCGCAAGCTGCTGAGCAAGGCTGTGAGAATGGCCTAGCATGTCGGTCATAGCTTCCAGGTGTAGTTGTTTAGCGATGAGGTTCTCATTGGTGTTCTCCGCAATCTTTCTTAGAGATAGGACTTCAAGTCGAATTTGAGTTGCAGAATGCCTTTCTGCTAGAACTTGGGACCCAAGAAGTCGAACCGATTCGCATAACGAATTCGTGAGCTTGTCTCGATTGTTAGTCTCAAGTAACTTGAAACTGCATCAAGACAAGACTTTGGGGTTGTCTCGCTATCTTCAAGATGTTTTGCCTTCTTTGCTGCAATATATGTTGGGTTTGTCTCACAGCCTTCAGCAGACTTGTGCATGCCATCAGGCATATCACCCTGAAACAAAGCAGAGAGATGACAGGTTTTGCACGTGTATAAACAAAGATGATAACTGTTCTGTCAATTCTATCCAATTTCAAATTAGAAAATAAAGAGTATGTTCAAAATATCAATAGCATAATTTGGCATTGTTCATAATGCGGGGAGCTTCACCACACTACTGGATTACCATGTCAACATAACAAGCATAGATGAAGGGCAAAGAAAATCATTGTATCTATTTTGGATAATGTGCATGGCATGTTGTTCATATCATCAGCCACATCAAGAAGATAAAACAGAGATGACAAGGTGCAAACCTGGGCTGCTTCACCACACAATGGATTATAGATCCACAAAACAAGCATACATATAGGGAGTATTAAGTAATGTGCATGGTATGAATAAGGAATTTGGTTTTACAAGTAAAACTTAGAACTTACAGTTCTTACTTAACATGCATTTTGGTAGAAACAGCAAACTAAACAACAAGAAACGATAGGGAGTATGAGCAAATTAAATAGCAGTTGAGGATAAAGGCTTTAGAAGGACTGACTTACATTAACAGTTAACACCGCTTTATAATGCCCTTCTCCATGTCAAGGGAAGGATAACTCAAGAATTTCAGCACGTAATCTTCTTCATAAGCATTGCCTGTACTCTACATTTTGTAGAGAGTAATTATAGATATGATAATACCGGAAGGATTGAGGATAATGAAGATAAGATGCAGATTGATGCTACATAATCAACTACCAATCCTCGGAAGTACAAGCGTTAGACAAAATGTAATCGACAAGAGCAATGGGCTACACTTCAGACCGGCATTGTCTCGTGTATTCTACTTGTTGGTAAGATTAAATATAGATCTGATCTTTTTAGTAAATGGTGGGAGGGAGATAAGATGTAGAATGCTACAATGAACTATCTTCTTCCCATAATACAAGAGTGTTTTGAACACCGTGTACTATACAAAACGCTCTTATATTATGGGACGGAGGAGTAGCATAATGTAAGTACAAGTGATAGACCACGTTCAGTCCTTACAAGAGGACTGCAGAGCTAAACCTCTTCAAAAGCATTGGGTTGATTCTAAATTTATGTAAGAGTCCATACGGATCTTATAATGTCCACCAAATGGACGATTACGAGGCTAACATGTGTAGTGATGCTACATAATCAAACAGCTATGAAAGTAAGTATGGTCATACAGGGCAAGAGGTACTCACAAGAGCAATGCAGTGTGCAGTATAGTTGCGAGATTCTGTGGTCCCTTGAGAACGAATGTTCTTCTGCTAATAGTTTTCGTACAAGTGAGACATTAAGGCAAATGCAGAAATGTAGTTCAAATTGTGATGTGATATCATAGATAGTACCTTACGCTGCAGCCGAGACCAATGTGTAACAAGATTATTCCAGTCACCGTCGGATAAATGTAGCACCAGAGACTTTACAGAAATTTCGCTCGAGGCTTGCCATCGGCGCGCTTGCCTCGTAGGAACGATACTTCATCAACGAGTGCTTGAAAAGCTTAACCAACCCTAGTTTGCGCTTCGCCTATTTAAAAGAATGAAATCTTGTGTCTTCTATCATCAGAAACATATTTAGTAATGACCATGAATAACATTAGTACATTACTTACACGTAAGTTGCGGAGGAAGACTGGAAATTGTTCTGTTCATGTATAATCTTTCCATGAAGGAAAGATGCGCACAAAGTTCCCGACAACAACATAAGCTTCTTCTAAACTGGGAAGAAATGGAACAGGGTCCTATTTGCTGCAATTGGGCTCTCTCTCGGTTCAAAAGGATTTGGCAACTGGATTTGGTGTACTCTTTGCTCGGAATGGGGTTTTGCGTCGATAGCTTGTGCTATGTCAATCGCATAATCGCATCGCTTTTCTGCAGCTTGGGGTCTGCTGAGTTGGGGCATCGAAATGACCAGTAGTAGGGCTAGAGTCTGCTAGAGTTGGGGTATTTTGTGGGTCAGGTGATATTGCAACTACACCTAATGGGCTATTTGATTTATCAGGTGCCACTACCTTTTCCAAATACTTTGCTTGTGCTCCTCCACGATCAACAATCGCCCTCTTCCTTTTGAACGTCTGATACACAAGAACAACATTTGAATGGATAAATATGGTATGATGACAGATGGAATATGTACTGAAAATGGATAGGCAGGGCGTATTCACATACACGATGTGTAAACTAAGCTAATGGCAGTTCAACAAAGTAGAAGCAATGCAAAGCATCAGTTGCAAGATATGTGCGAGCAATGTAACCTTGGAAAGTTAGAGCAAGTACCTTGATGGGTGAATAAGATAGGGCATCTTCCTCTGACTCCTCCACTAGGGAGCTACATTGACTTAGGTCTCCCTCTAGCTCAGAATCACTGTTAGGATCATATTCGAGCATGAATCAGAGGTGGAGAGTGTTTGCATTGCATTGCATCCAGACTTGATTTCAGTCCCTTAATGCCAAGTTTGACAGCCATGGCATTGTTTTGCTTTATTCTTTTCATGCCGCAAGCTCATAATCATTATGATGCTGTTCAGAATCTGAGATTCATGAAAACATAAAAGTAGTCAGATTATCTATGGAATGCATTGCGGTTTCAACTCGAGAGTGTCTCCTATAAACCCCTCGCATATGCAAAGTTCACCTCCCCAACCGTCTTGACCAGACCACACATGAGATACACACCCGAGCAGCGAAACATGCATTTTCAAAACTAATTTAGGAACATTTAGCTGACCAATTAAACAACTCGTTTTAATAATATCAGATTCAGATTTGAACAACTAAGCTTGTTTAGCTTGATGGGTGGAGCAGTGTTATTATGACACGAAGCACGATTCGATCAGATAGTGACCATAAAAGGGGGAAACTCTAAGCATATATTTTTTAGCAAAAGAGGGTTTCCCCTCTGATTTCTATTAAAGAAACCACCACGGAACCAACATGATCAATTAAACCCTAAGAATGATCAATTAAACCGTATTATGGCTGTGCCATGGCAGATTTGAACCTGCAAACCAGAGAAATGATATTTAGCATCCATTTTTGCTTCGAACTAAGAACTAAATTCTAAGAGCTGAAAAGAAAGTAGAGTAACCAACTTAAGATCTATTTTCGGGTTGAGATCAAAAAGTTGAGCAGATATGAAGTACCACCTCTCTTGTGGCACCGTGTAGGCATCGGGGGTGCGATGGCTGTCGGTGGCGTTGAAGTAGATCTGCGATGGTAGATGGGGGCATCGGGGGATAAGTCCCGTTGCGGTGGAAGAGAAGGTCGTGTGAGCGGCCCCGACAAAGAGGACGACGACGCCGATGAAGCGAGAGGACGCGATGCAAGGCTATTGGGTCGTCGCCGTGGATGAGAAACATCCATCTCTAGCAGTGGACCACGCGGTCTTGGTAGGCGCTCCAGCATGGTGGAGGACGGTGGCGATGGATGTGGTGGAGGACGGCGGTGATGGATGGGGTGGCGGACGGAGGCTGGTGTGGGAATGGGGTGTTCTAGCGCGGATGGTGTATGAATTGGAAAATGGAGGGAGAGGTACGGGAACCATGTTTTGGGACGCTACCGTCTGAAATATGGGAAAGTTACTTAACTTATTCCCTGCTTCAAATTTGGACGCCTCGTCGCTTGGGGATAGGACGGTAATCTCAAGATCTCCCAAATATTTGTCGGTAACTATTTCGGGCGATGAGAGGGTGTTTTGTCATTTCACGGTTGGCGCCTCACGGTGTATGAACGGGCTGACAGGTAGGGCGGTTGTGTCACGTCTGATGGAAGTTACACATCTGCCCCTATTTAAAATATTAGGCTACATTGATTCCGGGCGAGGAGAGGGTGTTTTGCCGCCCACGGTTGGCGCCCACGGTGTATGAACGGGTTGATAGGTAGGCGCGTTGTGTCACGCCCGATGGAAGTTACACATCTGCCCCTATTTAAAATATTAGCCTACATCTATTTTGACGAGGAGAGTTTGTTTTGCCGCCCATCGTGTATGAATGGGGAATGGAGGAGAAACAGAGGTCTTCGGACGAGCTTGAATCAATGAGTTTTGTCACCCATGTTTGACGCCCACTCGTCGGTGTCAAAACCGGCGGATCTCGGTAGGGGGTCCCGAATCAGTGCGTCCAAGGCCGGATGGTAACAGGAGACAAGGGACACGATGTTTTTTTACCTGTGTTCGGCCCTCTCGATGGAGGTAATACCCTACTCCTGCTTGATTAATATTGATGATATGGGTAGTACAAGAGTAGATCTACCACGAGATCAAGGAGGCTAAACCCTAGAAGCTAGCCTATGGTATGATTGTTGTGTATGGAGTTGATTGTCCTACGGATTACAACCCTCCGGTTTATATAGACACCGGATAGGGTTAGGGTTACAGTAGTCGGGCCATAATGGTAGGAGATCTTGAATATCCGCATCGCCAAGCTTGCCTTCCACGCCAAGGAAAGTCCCATCCGGACATGGGACGAAGTCTTCAATCTTGTATCTTCATAGTCCATGAGTCCGGCGAAGGTATAGTCCGGCTACCCGAACACCCCCTAATCCAGGACTCCCTCAGTAGCCCCTGAACCAGGCTTCAATGACGATGAGTCCGGCGCGCAGATTGTCTTCGGCATTGCAAGGCGGGTTCCTCCTCCAAGTCCTTCATAGAAGATTGTAAACACCAAAAATAGTGTCCGGTTCTGCAAAATAAGTTTCCACATATTGCCATATAGAGAATAACACAAATCAAATCTGTCGACGATTCATGAAAGGCCATCACACTACGCCAAGTTCTTTACTTAATCGCTTTCTATTTTTCCACCTCAAAGATGTTTTATGAGGCGGTTTCCTTTGGCACGCCCCGTCAAAGCGAGATCGTGTGCCCTTTTTACGGATTCTCATCAATACGGACGGGTAACCCAACCGCGCCATTTACCACGGCGCTTGGGAGGCAAGCGAGTTTTATTAGGCAGGTGGGGACGCATAACCGCATCCGCCCATATAAGGGGATAAGGATCCACTTTTTTACCTACGCCTTCTTCCTCCTTTGCCAATCCATCTCTTGCGCACTCGAGCTCCAGCGCCCAAGCCCGCACTTCCCACCTCAACCTTCTCCAGCAATGTCCGGAGCGGGAGGCAAGTGGATGGTCTCCTCCGTCACGGAGGGCCAAGTCAAGAAGCTAAGGAAGGCCGGATACCTGTCTAAGGACATCGCGCACCGGCTTCCCGAAAAGGGGCAGCTTCTCCCCACCCCAAGGCCCCATGAGAGGGTAGTATTTCTTCCCCACTTCCTCCGCGAACTGGGTTTTCCACTCCACCCATTTGTCCGGGGGCTCATGTTCTACTACGGCCTGGATTTCCACGATCTGGCCCCGAACTTCATCCTCAACATCTCGATGTTTATCGTCGTGTGTGAGGCCTTCCTCCGCGTCCGCCCCCATTTCGGCCTCTGGCTCAAGACCTTCAATGTCAAGCCCAAGGTGGTGCGCAGCAGCCAGGCGGAGTGCGGAGGTGCCATGGCGGGCAAGATGGACAACATCCTATGGCTCGAGGGCTCCTTCGTGGAGACCCTGAAGGGGTGGCAATCCGGGTGGTTTTACATCACCGAGCCACGCGATCCGAAATGGATCGCAGCCCCCGAGTTCCGATCCGGACCCTCCACGCGGCTCATGTCCTGGAAAGAGACGGGCCTGTCGTGGGGTGACGAAAAAGAGGTGACCAGACTGCAGTCATGCGTCCACTCCCTGGTGAACAAGCCAATCCGGCTTGTTCATGTAGTCCAGGTTATGCTCGTCGGCCGGATCCTCCCGTGCCAACAACGGGATTTTAATCTGTGGGAGTTCGATCCGGCGCAGCACCAAACTCTTAACAGGCTCTTCGACACGACGTACGAAGATGCTTGGAAGTTGCTATTCAAGGGCGCCGAGGCTCCCGCATCCGCTTCCGAGGACCGCGGATACAGCTCGCAGCGTCACGCTAGCGAGGTAAACTATTTTCATCTTTTACAGGATGTTAAGTTTGTTCATAGTTTGACTCTATGCGGGATCTAAACTCCCTTACCTTTGACAGGCTTGGCAGGCGACGTCCGGACCGATCAACTATCCGGCTCCCTTGCCCGAAGACCCAGCCCCTGCTCTCCTAGTGAAGCTGCTGGTTCCGGCGCCTTATGTGGTGCCGGATAAGAAGGCCAAGAAGAAGAAGGCCACGGGGACTCGAAAGAGTGCCCGTAATATAGGGAGGTCGGACTGCCATCCGACGAGTCGAGACGCCTCCCGTGAAAACGAGGAGGAGGAAGAAGAAACCTCTCCCCCTCTAGCGGGGGAAGGAAAGAAAAGGACGGCCGCCCCAACGGGGGAGGCCGAAGGGTCCAGGAAGAGGAAGACCCCTCCGCCGGACTACTCCCCCGACGCCGAAGAGGACGAAGGGGAGTGGCCAGACAGGGCCAAGCGTCCGGCGAAATCGTAAGTTCGGATATCAGAGTAACTCATGATGTTCCTTTGTCGCACAGCTTTCCCTAATGTCGATCATAATTATGCAGCCCGCCCTGGGCCGAACTCGACGATTCGTCGAGCGGCTCCCTGGATTCATCGGACGTGAACTCAGTTCCGCCCGCTGTCTCCCCCCGCACTGCAGATGACGCCGAAGTGGCGTCGCACCAAGCTCCGGGGCAGGAGGAGGTGGTCCTGGAGGAGCCGCAAGGCGACCTCCCGGACTCGGTGAGTAAAGGGACAAGACCACCTAGGCTCCAAGTCCGCTTTAGCCGACACCGCGCCGAATCTTCAGCAGTTCCGGATCATGTAGGCGAACCCTTCTAAGAGGAGCAAGCCTTGAGCCGGGCGGCCTCCGCCCAACCGGAGGTGCGGATAATCTGCTGGAGGTGCTTGACGGCGCCCATCGACGAGGAGCACCGTACTATTATGAGTACGGTGATCCAAAGGTTCAGTCCGCCAAGAGCGGATCGACTGAAGCTTGCGCTTAGCCTTCTAACAAAGCTTCGAGGTAAGTAAAATATGTAAAATATTACCGCATAGACAGTAGCCCCTGATGCTCTGTTTGGCGTTCGGAAAGAAAAGCCGAATAGAGGATCTATTAAATATCGCAGGAGTCTAACAAAAAAGAGTCAATATGCGTATGGAGGCTTCGCTGCTATCCACCGCCGCACTGACTGCGGAGGTGGGTGTCCCGAAACAGGACCTTGAGCGGACCGGGCAAGAGCTCGGCCTTGCCAAACGGCAGCTCGGGGAGAAAGAAGGTAAGAAATACCTTATAGAAAAAGTGCCTATAAAAAGACGTGATTGCAAAAAATAACAGGATTGTACTGCTTATTGTAGGGGCCACAACTGAGGTGGCGACCTCAAGCAAGCGCGCCATCGAGGCCGAAAGAACGGCCATGAGCGCACCGAGCGAGAGAGACTTGGGCTCAGGTCGGCGAGGTGCAGCAAGAGCTTCAGGCTCTCATGAAAAAACATGAGAGTTTGGAGCTTGAGTCAAAGACGCAAGCATCCGAGCTCGCGGCGGCCCTTGAGACTGCCAAGTCTGCCAAGGCCGAAGCCCAAAAGGCCCTCCAAGAGTTGGAGGAGATGAAGAAGATAGCAGCGGGTAAGGCATTCTTTGTGCAAAGCAGAAATATAAAAGTAAACTACTTGTTACTTACCCAATCCGAGCTCTCGTATGCTTTCAGATCTTCCCCGCAGCGCATCCGCCGCTGTCAGATTCTACCGAAATAAGAGGGCAGCTCGAGAGAAGGTGTTCTGGTCTCAAGATTCGAGGCCGGACACCTAATGTTTTTGAGTGACCAGCTGAAACAGCTGGTCGAGGTCCACAAGGCGGCCGAACAGGCCATGAAGGGCTTCATAGTTTGGCTATGGCCCGGAGAGGCCCCGCAGGGAGTTATTTCTGGCTGAAAGCGGCACTGGTGGAGGCCTGTCCAAGGCTCGAGGTCATCAAGCGCCCGCCTGCATTGAAGGTGCCAGAGGGCTCTTGCCCGCAAAGGTGCACTGTAAGTTGGACGGTGAGAAGCTTGTGAAGGACGGGCCGCCGGGAAGGAGCATCGCAAGCCCGAGAACTACTACAAGGATGTTTCAGCGGTGCCCGCTTGTGGCGGATGAATGTACCAAGGATGTAATCTTTGAATGAACTCGCCAGTGTTTATCCTGTGCGCTGAAAACTTGTTCATATGCGCTAAGCAATGCTTATTGAATTTAAAATATTATTTTCTGTGCGGCCGTTTATCAAAAATTGAGAGATGGCCAGTCGTCGGCTTCTGCCACCGTGCCACTAGTGCTGGGGTGTTTGGGATAAACCTGAGCGCTCTTTTTCCCATGGTTGGGTCCTTCGAGGGAGTCCCTCAGCACAACGAACCAGGCAATCGGACTATAATGCTTGAACACTCTCACTTAGCCATAGAACTTTATAATTTTAAATTTCGGCGAAGCCCCTAGTTCGGAAGACCGAGTTCGGGGCGCTATCCACGCCTTGGCCGGACAAAGCCAGCTCCTCGCTCGAAGCGGCATAAGTCTTTAGGGACTCGAAAAACCTCTCGAACAGCGATCGGTCTCTCGCCTTATCATGACAGTCAGTTTTAGCTTTCTCCACTGAGGTGCTTAACCCAGCTGAACCGGGGCACAATCGCAGTGGTTCTCCTAGTGCTACCTTAGCCGATATAGCGGAACGTAAGGCACCAAAACATAGGAGCCGGGCAAACCCAACTATTGACCCAAATCATGATTCGGAGCCGATGCATATAGTGCTATAAGTTCGGGGTGCCGCACTTGTGAAAGTGTACGGACTTCTCACACCATAATGAGGGGTACCGAAGCCCCTGGCGTGTTTGCCGTACCATGGTGTACGGATGCAATCATGTCATTTAATAAACACATGTATGAAAATAAGATAATGCAAAAAATAGACAAAAAGCTATGCATTGTTTATGGAGAGGCTATTTATCAAAGCCGAACGATACAAGTAGTGCGATAAGCAAAAATATATTGGACTATTTGACGTGTCCTGATCAGGGGCAGGCCGCGGAATTGTATTCAAATCATGTATACTGCTCGTAACAGAGACCACCTGGAAGTTCCATAATGCGGCATGGCTTGTCTGCCTCCCTGGATCTTGCATCGTTTGTGCGGTAGTCGAATTGCCGAACAGGTCATCCGGAGTGTGGAGTCCTGAAAGTAAGAAGAAAAAAAGAATCCGGCAGCCCCTAGTATGTTTTAGGCCGTATTTTGGGCGTGCCGTTACTGTGCCCCTTCCCCTGTGCCCATGGTATTTCAAGGGCGTAGTTATGTACGCGAGGCACTGGTTTCTCTATGTCGCGAGGGCTGGGGTTGGGGCCGCATTGCTACGCCTGCTCAGAACGTGCCAGGCGGTCTTGTTGTAGGTTACTCCGGGCGCGCTTGGCAGTGTCTGGCTTTTTAACGGTCGGACTAGAGAATTGCCTAAGAAGGCTGCTTTGTACTTCCGCTGCGAGAGCCGCCGTGTGCTCCTCCGTACGGAGGGAGCGTTCGGTGTTTCCGTTGACCGTGATTACACCTCGAGGGCCTGGCATCTTGAGCTTGAGATATGCGTAGTGTGGCACCGCATTGAACTTTGTGAATGTGGTTCGTCCGAGCAGGGCGCGATAGCCACTGCGAAATGGGACTATGTCGAAGATTAACTCTTCGCTTCGGAAATTGTCCGGGGACCCGAAGACCACGTCAGGTGTTACTGAGCCTGTACAGTTGGCTTCTACACCTGGTATAATGCCTTTAAAGGTCGGTTTTGTGGGCTTAATCCTTGAGGGATCTATGCCCATTTTCCGTGACCGATCCTCGGTAAAGCGTGTTCAGCTACTGCCGCCATCCATGAGGACTCTTAGGGATGAAATCCGTCGATGATTGGGTCGAGAACCAATGCGGCAAAGCCGCCATGACGGATGCTAGTGGGGTGGTCCCTTCGATCAAAAGTGATCGGGCAGGAGGACCATGGGTTGAACTTTGGGGCGACTGGCTCCATCGCATTTACGTCCCGTAGCGCACGCTTCCGCTCCCTCTTGGGAATGTGGGTTGCGTATATCATGTTCACCGTCCGCACTTGTGGGAAAAAACCCTTCTGTCCATTGTTGTTCGGCGGCCTGGGCTCCTCCTCGTCATCGCTATGCAGCCCCTTGTCTTTGTTTTCGGCTCTTAGCTTGCCTGCCTGCTTGAACACCCAACAGTCCCTGTTGGTGTGATTGTCTGGCCTTTCGGGGGTGCCATGGATCTGGCACAAGCGGTCGAGTATTCGGTCCAAACTGGATGGGCCCTGAGTATTCTTTTTGAATGGCTTTTTCCGCTGACCGGATTTATAGCCTCTGAATCCGGCATTAACTGTCGTATCTTCATTACTGTCGCTGCTAACGCGACGCTTTTGCTTATTTCGACGAGTCCTGCCACTTTTGTCCTTGGTATCCGAATTACCAGGGTTCTTTGTCAAGTTGTTGTTGCGAGCTAGCCAGCTATCTTCGCCCGCGCAAAAGCGGGTCATGAGTGTCGTGAGGGCTGCCATAGATTTCGGCTTTTCCTGTCCCAGGTGCCGGGCGAGCCACTCGTCGCGGATGTTATGCTTGAAGGCTTCTAGGGCCTCTGCGTCCAGACAGTCGACTATCTGGTTTTTCTTTGTTAGGAACCGTGTCCAGAATTGCCTGGCCGATTCCTCTGGCTGCTGAATTATGTGGCTTAGGTCGTCGGCATCCGGTGGTCGCACGTAAGTGCCCTGGAAGTTGTCGAGGAATGCGGCTTCCAGATCCTCCCAAGAACCGATTGAGTCTGCTGGCAAGCTGTTAAGCCAATGCCGGGCCGGTCCCTTAAGTTTGAGTGGGAGGTATTTGATGGCGTGTAGATCATCGCCGCATGCCATGTGGATGTGAAGGAGATAATCCTCGATCCATACCGCTGGATCTGTTGTGCCATCGTATGATTCGATGTTTACTGGCTTGAAACCTTCTGGGATTTTATGATCCATTACTTCATCTGTGAAGCATAGTGGGTGTGCGGCGCCCCTGTACTGGGCTATATCACGACGCAGCTCGGAAGAGCTATGTCTGTTGTGTTCGGCCCGGCCGGATTTGTTGTATCCGGAGTGAAGATCATCGTCACGTGTCGTGGGCCGCCTACGCGATCCGTAGATCGATCTTGTTTGTCTTGATTTATTCTCCAGTACGTCTCGCAGGTCTGGCGCATTTTCCTGTGCCTTGGTTGAGCGGCGTCGGGGCATGGCTTGAGTGGAGGGCCGAGAGGCCTCTCTGTCGCAGCCGCGAGGTGGCCGGTTTGCCATGTCATGCGCTGGTGACGTAGGTGCTTCCTCCTCTGATCGGGGTAGCAGCCTCCGCTTTGGGTAACTCTTGGAGGGGCGTTCGAGTTCATACTCTTCGGCGGCAAGGACTTCAGTCCATCTATCAGCTAGCAAATCTTGGTCAGCTCTAAGTTGTTGCTGCTTTTTCTTGAGGCTGCTTGCCGTGGCCAAAAGCCTGCGTTTGAAACGCCTTGTTCGGCGGGTCTGATGGTACGACGAATTAAATCGTCGCCGAGGCTTGCCTCGCCTTCGGAGGGAGGCATATAGTTATCATCCTCAACCTCTCGGCCTGTCGCTCTCTCATGAGGGCTGGCTTCTCCATCTTCCTGCTACCAATCTTGCTGGGTGGGTGTTCTTGGCGCTATCCGGGGTAGTATTATCTCCGTGTGCGGAATCACCGCTTTTACTTTGGCGGATTTAGAGGGCGCCACGACGCCGGCGCTTTGGCTGTTTCTTGAGGTGTCATCCCCGCTGTTCCATCGCCATCTCCATCTTTAGGAGTGTCCACCATATATATGTCATATGACGAGGTGGCCTTCCAAATACTTCTACGGTGCTGGTTCCTGTTCGTCTCCTACATCGTCGTCCATACCGTCGATGTCTTCGGAGCCGAAGTCAAGCATGTCGGTTAAATCGTCGACAGTGGCTACAAAGTGGGTGGTGGGTGGGCTTTGAATTTCTTCATCGTCCGTATCCCATCCTCGCTGACCGTAGTCCGGCCAAGGCTCTCCTGATAAAGAGAGAGACTTGAGAGAATTCAGGATGTCACCAAAAGGCGAGTGCTGAAAGATGTCCGCGGCTGTGAACTCCATTATCGGCGCCCAATCGGATTTGATTGGCGGGGGCGCGAGGGGTTCGGAGTCCGGGGAGGAGTCCGGGCCCTCGGAGTCACGGGTCATGCAGAGTGCGGGGCTGGCGTTCGGCTCGATCGCCTTTGAGATCGCAGCCCCCGAGGTGACGTCCAACCGCTCATCCTCGATCGGCGCAACAGGCTCCGAGTTAAGGGTCGGAACCGGTGCGCGTGCGGCCTCCAGGACACTGCTCGGAGGCAGAGCTAGATCATGCCCCTCGAGGTAGTGCGGCACGCTTGGCCGTGGCTCGAACCCGTCGAAGATCAAGTCCCCGCGGATATCAGCCGTGTAGTTTAAGCTTCCAAACCTGACTTGATGGCCAGGGGCGTAGCTTTCGATCTGCTCCAGGTGGCCGAGCGAATTGGCCCGCAGAGCGAAACTGCCGAAGACGAAGATCTGTCCGGGGATAAAAGTCTCACCCTGGACCTCATCGTTGTTGATGATCAAAGGAGCCATCGGGCCAGAACGGCGACGACACAGAGGAACTCTCAATGAAAGCACCAATGTCGGTGTCAAAACCGGCGGATCTCGGGTAGGGGGTCCCAGCAAGCGCCAAGGCGGATGGTAACAGGAGACAAGGGACACGATGTTACCTGTGTTCGGGCCCTCTCGATGGAGGTAATACCCTACTCGTGCTTGATTAATATTGATGATATGGGTAGTACAAGAGTAGATCTACCACGAGATCAAGGAGGCTAAACCCTAGAAGCTAGCCTATGGTATGATTGTTGTGTATGGAGTTGATTATCCTACGGACTACAACCCTCCGGTTTATATAGACACCGGATAGGGTTACGGTTACACAGAGTCGGTTACAATAGTAGGAGATCTTGAATATCCGCATCGCCAAGCTTGCCTTCCACGCCAAGGAAAGTCCCATCCGGACACGGGACGAAGTCTTCAATCTTGTATCTTCATAGTCCAGGAGTCCGGCGAAGGTATAGTCCGGCTACCCGAACACCCCCTAATCCATGACTCCCTCACCCACCGTGTCGGAATGGGCTCAGAGGCGGTCGTGTCACGTCTAATTGAAGTTACTAACCTACCCCTATTTAGAGCAGTGGAAATTGGGCCGATGGATTGTCCGTGTAATGGGTAGACAGTAATTTCCATCTCCCAAACAATTGGCTTCGGGCAGCCGATGTGAGAGTGGACATTTTGTTGTTTATTTCGAATTTTGGGACAATAAGCATCCACGTTTACCCTGGCAACTAAATTCGAATCCATTTTTTATTCCTATATGAATCTTTATAAATCATTCTATGTGTTTTTATATATCTTCAAAAGGACGACAAAGATGTATTCCACTGTCATATATGAATATGGTTTATAAATGCCGATACTCAAATTCAGAAACTAGAATCCAGTTTAAGGTGAATTCGAATATTTGGAACACTTCATGTCCAACTCAAATGTCACACGCAGCATAATGTGTACTCCCATTTAGATATGTACACAAGCGATGTATCAAGATTCAAATACCAAGTCAATCAACCAAGAATGTACGGAACTAACAGACATATAAACACTTATAGAGTATATGGATCAATAATATCAACTAACATACATAAGCCAGGCCGCTGTACTTTTTTTTGGCTACAACAGCATCCTTTTTTTAGCCAGCATCTTGGCCCTTTCCGATGCGTGCCACTTATGGTCCATCTATACTACTATTGCTGAATGCACATTCAGCCCGATTGGCATATTTGTAGGTCTGGCACAACAATCAAAATGAAATGTCTCTGAGTCTTATCAATTAATACAGACTGGTGCTCAAATAAAATTACAAACAAAATACAAAAAAACAATTATTACATGATCTCTAAAACAAATGGTTTGATTGATTACATGAACAGACAACACAAAGGTTATTCAACTATGGAAAGAACGTTTCACCTATGATTTACCAAGTAGGAATTTAATTTCCTTTTTCCTTGAGGACCTTAACAATCTGGTCAGTCTCACTTGCTTCGTTTTGAAATCCACCAAATATTTAATGGTTGTCTTGAGTACTGCTTGTGATTGTGCTGTTTGCTTCCTCAACATGTCAACTTCATCTCTAAGTGCGAAGCGAATCTCTTTCTACCACTAGTTTAGCCTCTAGAGCATCAGCAGTTGGCAATTCATAATGCACGATTGGGCGGTGCCCTCTTTGGGATGATGCAACGTCCATGGGGACCTCGCTCTTTGATCTTGGGCTAACCTGTTTTGCCATTAAAGTTCCGATTGGATTCAAAAAAGTTGAAGTTAGCAAAACATCTCAACTGGGAGTTATAACATCAATCCAGTTAAACAAACAAGGAATTAAAGAGTTTCAATTGGATGCTGAAAAGTAGTTATTAACATAATTGTAACCCGCTGTTGCAGCAGCAAAGCAGTTAAACAAACAACTAGATATTTAAGTTAAGGCAAACAGGTAATTCTTAACAGTAAGTATCAAACACATAGATAGGCGCAGTCTATAATATGATTAATAGGTTGTGCCATTATGTAATCAGTAGCAAACAAAATTAAGCCAAGCAATGTAATTGAACAATTTTGCAATAAGTAGCTAACTAAAATTCCGAGAAGCAGGTAACTGAACTTACGCTAGTTCTTTGTACAGGCACATTGCAACTTCTTTTTCGCTTACAAGGTTGTACGAAGGAGTCCATGGCATCAATTGCTTGGATACGCAGTCCCAATACTTCTTTCTTCCCACACTGCATGGGTAAGTCAAATGGTTAATCTGGTAAGATGGTGCGTCCTTGATATGTTATATGAGGACGTGTAGTCAGACTAGTTGTAGCCAAACACATCACACTGGATTTTACTGTATATTTCATGTGATTACTTTTGGCATATCGAGATCTAAGCAATCTACAATAGGATGAAAAGACTGGCATCCTTCACATTATTGTCGAACTCAGTTCATAGAAACAAGCAATTCAACCATTCTGTGGGTAAATCAAAAGTGCCACTGGAATATTTTTACTATCCAATCATACACGCATAAAAGGGCGGCGCCACCATAGGGGCTGGTATGGTGGCCGCCTCGGTGGCTGGAAAGTGTGCACCTAGTTTGAGTCGTCGAGGTTGGCCCACGCTAGTTTTGTTCGTCCCAACGCACGAGCGAGCAATGTAAAAATGAAGAAAAATGTTTCAATTTGGATGGGCCAATAACATAAGTGCAAGGCAGGCCCTATAGCAGGCTCATGGCCAAACGCAGCGCCTCCCATATCGATCGACAGCAGGAAAAATCCCAATTCATTCGCTCCGCCTCCATCGGTTCGCTCCTAACCTAGCCGCCACTGGACAGATCGACACATCACTTCCTCGCGCCCTCGTTGGAGGGCGGTCGCGGGCTTCAAGCAAGCGGAAGGACAAGAAGATGAAGATCCAACCTGGTGTAGCTGCGTGGGAGGCAGCGGCGGCAGCACGGGCATGGCATCGAGCTTGCGAAAGCGGACATTCGCAGCTTGCAAGAGTAGCATGCATAGCGAGTAGGTACATCACATCCTGATTATATCTAATTCAACTCTTCAATTTCTGGCCAATAGTTAAACTGACGGTGTTGTAAAACTGCTTGTATGTAGGGAATCTATGAGAAAATGAAACCAATTTCTACTTATTTTATAACTCCCCAATCAATAATGAACTGATGAATCTGATGTATCTAATCAAGTTTCCGTGCAAACATACAAGCTCATGTTGTTCTTGAGCCTGAAGTGTCTAATGAACAGACTGCTAATGAAGGATTTGATGCAAACATTTTACATGCTCCTGGTGATGAACATATAGTGTCTAATGAGGGATCTAATGCAATCATTTTGCAAGCTCATTGAAGGATTTAGTGTCTAATGATGATCTACTATGTTGAGAGAGACAGAGATTTGCAGGCATTGATGACAAGAAAATTATAGTGCATTTTCATAGCTTGAGGAAACGTCGAGGCCATCTACCAGAAAGTCCCCGTATCATGACAACATAGCATAAATACTTTTCTAATTTGCTGTTTGAAACTATTGGCATACTTGTGCAGGATAGATATATTGATATCAGCCAGAGAACAAATAATTCAAGTAGGTACAGACCATATTTGTAGTCCTTGTACACCATGTTGCATTTTGTGTTTTTTGGTGCTTGCATCATTTAGTGTTTATAATCTGAACTACTTTGGATCATTAGCTGGTTTTCAAAGTGCATGTAGCTTCACATTTCTCAAGTTATGTTGATTTCCGGAGTGCAAGTGCCTCCATATTTTTTAAGTTAAATGTTCGCCCCTGGTAACTTGAATTCGTGGATCATCCACTACACACAAATCATGCACGAATGCCAGTACGAATTAAATGAAATGCATGGACTTACGCTAGCTCGTTGTACAGGCTCACTGCAGCTCTGCTTGCGCTTGGGATGTTCCATGTACAAGTCCATGTTACCACTTGCTTGGATGTGCAGGCCTTGTGCTCCTTGCATCCCCCTCTGCATTTTTGACACGACGAATGGTTGATAAAATAAGAGGAATCGACCTTGATGTTGTACCGGAGGATAGATACTTACAAGGTTATACGGGTATGGAGGATGTGTACCAGATCCCGTAGCGCCGTCATGCTTCGCTAAAATATGGATTTGCTTGTTTTAGATGATATCTCCAGAAGAAATAAGAGTTAAGGTCAGAGTTGCATAGGCGTGTAAGCTAAGAGAGCAGTGAAAGGATATCCAAACATCATCGAAACAGTGCACAAGGGAGTGATGTGTGGATACCTAGTTCGGGCCGGCGTTTGGGCATGCTCGCCTAGCTAGAGTGCGGGTCACTTGAGCCGTTGAGGTGATCTTGCTGGCGTTGGCTGGCAGCGCCGGATGCAGATCTTGAGTGGCAGCGGGCGCTATGATCTGATGGGCGAGACCGTTGGTGAAGCCCCAACGGCCTCGAAGCGAGAGGTGCGACGATGTGCTCGGTGAAGTAGCCCGGTGAGCTGGGAGGCGGCGTCGGTGAAGCGCACCTGATGCGGTGGAACTTCGGTGTCTGTGAGGCACGTCGGTTGCGGCCGACGGCGTTGTTGGTGGACCACCGGTGCGGTGGGCGAGGCGTAGATGAGGTAGCTCAGTGCGGTGGTGAAGCGCGACCGTCGTTTTCGTCGTCGTCCGTCACAGAGGTGGGAAACGGTGGGGAAAGAGACGAGGCGAGGGGCGATTCGAGGTTGGCGGCGAATTAGGGATTTGAGCAATCTGGCGGCGGAAGGGGCGGTGGAGAAGATAGATTTTGCAGGGCTGGAATTGGGGCGCGGATATTTCAATCCGAAACGTGGAAGCGCGAACTTATATTGTCATCGTCCTTTTTTTGGGGGGGAGGGGGGTGGGTGGCTGGGTGCTACGCGTCTATCCGACACACGCGACCACCCCGACAGCACTATGCTTTGGTGCCTTAAGGCACCTGCCTTTATGTCCATGACATATGGGCCCAACAGGTGGTTGTCCCACATGTCAGTGACCCAAAGGCAGTTGCCTTTAAGGCACCGAATCAGCATCCACACCGACACGACCCTGGTTTGCCTGGTGCGCCTACATTTGAGAATGCAAACGAATCTTCTTTAATTTGCAAACGAATTTGTATGTATTACCATGCCCGTGTTTTCCTTGCAATAATTAGTCATTCGAAACGAGATACTCCATCCGTTCACTTTTGTAAGTCGTTTCAGACAACTACTGTTTTGCACATTGTCTGAAATGTCTTCAAGGTCTTATAAAAGTGAACAGAGGGAGTACTATAAATTAATTAATGAGGAGTTATTTGAAAAAAAATCAAAACGGTACCCACGCTAACGTGGATTAGAGTGTGTGTCACATAATTAGTTATTTGAATTAGAGTGTGTGTCACGTAGTTAGTTATTTGAATTAGAGTGTGTGTCACGTAGCGATCTCCAATTCTAACGTGGATTTCGCATTTCATTGTATCCACGCTACTTTTTAATACAAATTCATATGTATATGATGAACACCATGGTAGTGAGAAAACTTTTGGATGGATTCAAACATATGACCTACAAAATAGCACAACAAATTGAGTCAATGTCAACTTTTCGAAACTTAGTATGGCACGAATTCGAAATAATTACCCGTATGCCTGGTCCTCGGTTCAAATCTTATAATGTACACCGAATTGAAACATCGATATTAAGTCTCGTACTATGTACATTCAAATGTTGTTTTAGCCCCCCCCCTCCGCAAACGCTACATACTTCCTGTATCGGTCAATCTTCCTCTCCTAACCACCTTAGGAAGCTATCGGTTTCCAACACACGTTCATTCTTTCTCTCCATGTTTCGATCTCTAAGTCTCTCAACTACACAACCCCCTTTTCCACTCTATTACCAAATGTATTTACCTCACAAACCCGCCATTGCACCCCATGCCGAGCTCTCTCTCTCTCCCCCTCTCCCTCTCACCCTCTCGCGCTAAATACATGCATTGCTTATCTAGCCCCCCAACCTCTCGTGCATGCACATGCACGCACGTTGTATATCTAGGTCACTCCCTCGAGACTGTCTCACTCTTTCTTCCGCACGGCGGGCCACACTCGCTCAATCTTGCTCTCTTTATCTGAGTCTCGTTTAACCTCGTTTTCTTTCACACACAAATGATATATCTCCCTGTTCGGGCCTCGATCGACACACTCTATACTCTCTCACGCAGATTGTCTATCTAGGTTAGTCCATCCAAGCCGCCACCACTCTTTCGACCTCATGGTGGGCCACGCTCACTCAATATCTCTCTCTCTCTCTCCGTATGTCTTGATTGACCTCGCTCTTTCTCGGACAAAAATGATATATCACCATGTTTGAGCCCAATTTGACCTATTCACATTGTATACTCTCTCACGCACATCGTCTATCTAGGTCACTCTCTCCAACCTGTCTCACTCTTTCGATCGCACAGCGACCCTATGTGATCGGTTGACCTTGCTTCCTCCACGCACAAAATATATCTACGTGCGTGACTGGATCATCTCTCAAGCTCTATCTTACAGCCCTCACCCTTGCCAAAAGCTCAATCGGACAATATCTCTCCAGAGCATATATATTTGTTCAATGAATGTCGGACCACACTCACTTTGTCTCTCTATCTATATGTCTCTCGGTTGACCTCGCTTTCTCACCGTATCTTCCACGCGTTGAAGCTACTACCTCTCCATCCCTCGCAAGCGGAGCTATTTACATTGCGAGGGCACTCTAACCTTGGATTAATTTGTGTAGGCATTTATTCGATCGGTTTAGATTATATTTTCATAGCATTATTTAACTACTCCAAATACCGTTGCAACCCATAACTGCCCTAGTTGATTTCCCTCTGGCTCGGTCATCGCTCTCTCGCGTCGTCCTTTCTACTTTCAACGTCGCACCATGGTATTATTGAAAAAACTATGATGTTCTCTTTAATTATTATAAATAAGCTACAAAACTACACATAAATAGTCCACTTGGAATGGAACAAATTTCGACCCACAAATTAAAGTGGTACAAACTACACCGAGGGGCCCACATGTCATGAAACAAATTTGGACCCATATACAAATTAAAAAATAAGGGCGAGGATCGAACATGCGACCGGGCCTTCAAGCCACACGTCAATAGGCAACATACGTAGAATAGCAATGTTTGTTGTACCCCTTTGTTCACATAATGTTTTATATTACCACATCCTAATTAATGGATAACATGTAAAATTATTTTTAGTACTATTACGCCTTCACTTCTGGTGGGTTCCATGTGTGCTCTCTCTCTCTCTCCCTTCTGCGTTTAGGCCTTGCGGGCAAACAGGAAGAACTTCGTGGGCGATGTTGTCGTTGACCATATCTGGACGCGTTCACAAGGCACGGCACCAGTTTCACGTACTAGCAGCACTAGTCAGTGTGTACGTGCAATGCACGTTAATTTGGAAGTATATTAAGTGCATGCGGATATTAACTACTAGGATATTATTTGCGTGTTGTCATGTGATTAGCACTATTTTGGCATGAAATTAACTGCACGCTAAACATGTTGGCGCTCGACATTGAAGCAGTCTAGGTCGTTGGATGACAAGGAATACATGTGGCTTGATGACGTTTTATATTTAATTTGATACGGCTCTAGCAGAACATTCAATCGATCAAACCATACATTTCGTTCAGTCTGACTCCGACTTTAAATTATCGACGACCGATATAAAATAAGCGGAAATGATAAGCGTTCGGATTTTAAGCATGGCAATCGAGCGTTTTCATCAGAAAATTTAGATTGCTGCGGTGGCGGGGCGTCTCGCGGTGGAAGCGGCTCCTCTGCCGTGCTCTATGTGTCGTCAGACCCCTTGACCAATGGCGACCGCGCCGTCTTGCGCCGTTGTTGGCATACTCCTGGACGTTGGCCTAGCTTCAAGGAAGGCCAAAATGTTCGGACTTGAAGTGAGTTGATGGCGGGAGGAGGCGACTGGCGTTGGTGCAAGGAAGCGGTCGTGGCGGCCATCCATGCCGCCGAGGGGCGCTGGCACCAGCGAGGACATCTTATTGTCAGCGGCGCGGCGGAGACATTCGTGTGCCACGAGCAGCGCACGGGCGCGCCGCGTCGATGCTGCAGCGACGCATCTGTTGGCAGGTGCAGGCACCGGCGGCAGCGTCGCATGTCGGTCTGCAGCGCGCATATCTTGCTGGCAGGTGCAAGCGCGTGAAAGTCGGCGAGGACCTCGTGGAACCCGTGGGATCAAGCTTCGGCGACAATGTGCGGCTCCCAGCCCATCAATGCCACGAGGATGGGCGCTGGCGCGGTCGAGGCGATGGGAGCGGAGCAGGGAGCGGGACAAGCGCGGCGTCTTCCCGCAAGGCCAGTTCAAGCTCGTCCCAAAGCGCCTTATGTTCTTGAGACTCCGGTTGGGTGTCTTCCTCGGGAAACTGGAACACTAAGGGCAGACCATCGTGATGCAGCATGGCGTACGTTTAGGTCAGGCTAGTTGGAGGTAGACGATAGGAGAATCGGAGAGGAAGAGAAAGGATTGTAGCGATATCGGGTAGTGCGGGGTTGACTTTAAACTGCGGCGCCGGCGACATTAAAAGTGGGAGCAGTTGGGACGACGGTGGGCGGAGGAGCCTGGTCAAAGGACTCGCCTCCCGGTGAGCCTGCATAGCGGTCTGCTCGCACGCCTCCCTGACAGCCGGTGCAGCGGTCTGCTCGCACGCCTCCCGTCAACTCACACGCTTGCTCGAACGACACCTGCCGATGAGAAGCGGGGACTCGTGGCGGTACGTAAACACCCACGGTTTCAATAGTGAAAGTGTTCGCCTTAACGTGACAGGTCTTTCTTCCAAAATAGCTTGGCTCTTCATTTGTGCAGCTTGTCATAAGCAGCTTGTCTCAAATTGAAGAAAAAACTTACGAAGTAATATTTGTGCCATATCACGTGACCATGCTTAGTTTCAAGAATTTATGCTCACTTTTGGATTTTCTGAAATTTAAGATCCAGGATTCGAAACAATATCATAACCTGCATCATGCAATAAATTTTCAAGCCGTACATCTGTCCTGTTGTATTTCTTAAGAAAGGATTTGGTCAAACATTTTGCTTAGTTAGACTTCAGACAAGTTATATATGCAAAGTAAAGGATAATCCCTCCGTACGATTGCATTGCACGATATATTAACTCAAGTACTAAGCACGAACAAATGGGCTCAATTCATGCTCATCCTGGTGTAGTAGTAGTAGTAGTACTAGGCAATGCAGTTGATGGGTGACCTTGATGACGGCGACCTAGGGAATTGAACCGTGCTTGCACGGTAGATAACGTTGTCTAGTTACTAAAGCATCCCTCCGTTGTTCATCGGTAGTCATTATGGACCGGGGACATGAGGGAATTTCCTAGGGCTGGAATTCTGGCGCGGATATTTTGACTTGAAGCGCTGAGGCTCGGCCGGTTGGGGTAATGGGTTGCCTAATGTGCGTACCACGCCGCCACCAAAAGACCACGAGCCGGTTTTTAGGATCAACACGAGCCAAGGTCTGGCTGGTGCGCCGTTGGGTCCTACCATTCGAGAATCTGAAAGGAACCTTTTAAATTGCGAGCGAATCTATGTGTATTACAATACCCGTATTTTCCTTGCAAATACTAATCTCAATGTGGTAATTGATTTATGACGAGTTGTTGAATTAGAGTGAGTTTGTGATATAGTGATCTCAACGTGGATTTCACATTTCATGGTATCCCTAGTAAGTTTTCCAATGCAATTTCAAATTTAAAAGATGAACAATATGGAGGTGAGAAAACTTTGTATGTATCAAGCATATGACCACACACACACACGCACACAGACAGAGAGACACACACGCACGAACACAACAACAATACAATAAGTATAGTGCATCTATTTTTCCAAACCATGCATGTATGACACGAATTCAAAAATACTCCTTCTATTCCTAAATATTAGTCTTTTAGAGAGTTCAACAAGTGACTACATACGGAGCAAAATGAGTGAATCTAGACTCTAAAATATGTATATATACATCCGTATGTGCAGTCAATTGAAGCCTCTAAAAGACTAATATTTAAAACGAAGGAGTAAAATGTAAGACATCCATGGTCCTCAGTTCAATATTTAAAATGAACATGAAACTGAAACATGAATATTAAGTTTATTACTACAGTACATGCAAATGTTCTGTGTAGGCGGAGCTATGATTGTCGGGGGTCAACCCCTCGACCTTAGATAAAATTGTGGAGCTCTGTTTAGGGTTGTTTAGATTATATTTGTCCCCACCCTCCCAGCCACCGATTGGATGTGCACCCCCCACCCCTCCTCCCGGGAGAATATCATGTGCCCCCATACCTTAGATGCTATATGCCGTCTGAGTTGCTTGGAGCTTATAGATCGAGATATAGCAGCTCACATGATGTGTCTTAATATTTCTGCAGGAAACCTTGATGAGTTTGAGAATTGCACACAATTTGTACAAAAACTACTTAGATGCCCTTTGATCCCATATCCAACAACCTCGAAGCTCGTATCACCGTAGCATCTAAGATGAAGGAGGACATCATATTCTCCTATATGTAAGAATATCATGTGCTACCACACCTTAGATGCTTTGGTGATACAAGCTCTTCGGAGGCGTTGGATTTGTGACCCAACACCTCCTCGGTGGTTCGAATGGTTTTTTGCAGAAAAGCCCCAAAAGAGTTCGGCCACTGCTTACAAGCACAAAGACTACTTAGATGCCATTGGATCTCAGATCAAACGACCTCCAAGCTCGTATCACCGTAGCATCCAAGCTGCGATACCGCCTTATGTTTTTCTCGCACGGGAGAGTATGAGGTGCTCCCGCACCGTAGATTCTATAGTGATACGAGTTCACTGACTAGTAATTTGTACGTGCTTTCAACGTTAGATTAAAAGTAAATATCCTATCTCATAAAAATCAGAGTACTACAATGAATTTATATATGAAGAATGCATTAGAAAAAAGCATATAGTTTTATTCCAAAGGAAATGATAAGGGCGTGTTTGTGAAATCTTTTAGTTTTTCAAATTCAACCTTATAATATAGGTAAAATTAATTTGATGTTATAATTTTCATCTTTCCATACTTTCAAGTCAGGGTTTTCTCATAAACTCTATCTCATCTGTGTGTTGTCGACCGCACAGCAATTTAAGTAACTTAGTGTCCCCTTAAGAAAAATAAAGTAAAGTCTAAATCTAAAATTTATAATGATATTTTGAATATTTCACTTAGAGAACAAAAATATTGCCATGCGTACACTTTTTTTTCTACCGTGTTCTAATTCTTTTGAGAAAAAAAATACTTCCCTACATGCATTCAACGGTATTCATGTGAGGAGCAAATTGCTAATATAGGCCGCTAGCCTCTACATGCACATTTGTTTAGATGCTTCTGGTGTGTATTGGAGTATTAACAGGAACATTTCACAATATAAGGCTAGTTGCATGCTCACTTGAAGCTCTCGAAAGATCCTCCCAGCCTTGTTTTGGCGCCCAACCGTGGGAGCGAATCCCACTAACCATAACCGTTGGATCAGTAGGGTTCAACTTTGATAAACGGTGGCGATTCAACCCGCGGAGGAAATCAATGGCTAGCAAACGATTCTGCGTCACGGCGGGTGGCTATCCAAAGTTTGAAAATTGGTGTACTAGAGAAGAAATAGAGATACAGTATATTTTTACATGCACATTTTTCCTCCGTGCCGAGACGTGGCACACCCTACTGCGCGGTTTCGGGGTCCTCCCAGGTGGTGCACACATATATTCTTCCTGACGTGGGACGCCCTACCGCGCGTTTTCTGGGTCCTCCTCGGTCGTAGCGCCGAAGCAAGTAAATGAGTCATCAAATCACGAAAGACCACCTTTCCCGCCGAGTACATCAGGAAGCACGGTGGCTAGCTAGTTGGGCTAGTTCGACCGATTAGCTAGGCCGCCGCCACATTTGTTTTTTCACCCCTTTTTTTATCTACTTGCCGATAGGTAAATTTAAATATCCACCGCGGCGTTGCTCTGGTGTTTGGGTGCGGCAGGATTTTTAATTTTTTTGATTGATGGGAGCAGGCGCGGCAGGATTTTTAATTTTTTTGATTGACGGGAGCAGGCGCGGCAACAATTAATCACGATGACTCCGCCTGTAAAAACCCACTGCTCCCTGATGTGAGAAGTCGTCGACTGGTGTTTTACCGTGGTGAAAACCAAAAGATTCCCCGCTCCCTCCGCCTTCCCGTAGATTGCATTGCTTTTCAGCCGTTTCTCCCCTTTGCTTCCCCTCCCTATTGCTTCCTTTGGTGCCATGGCGGCGCAGCGAGATCCGCGGAGTCCACGGTGAGGCTCGACACGGGAGCTCCATGCCAGGATCACGGAGCTCGGGGCCAGGGCGTGGAGCTCCGTGAGCTCAAGGAGGAGAGAGTGCCATGCTCCTCCGTTATGTGCGGGAGTTCACGGAGCTTCAAAAGCGGCGGCGTCCACCACAAAGATGCTCGAGGTGTCGGCGGCGTTGCTGCAGAGCGGGAGATCGATAGGCCGTCGGGGGCGGCTAGAAGCGCGGCAGGCCGATCGTGGCGAGGTCAGGATCGCCTCAGCCACTTGGTGAACTAAGTTGCCACGCACGTGTTGCGGCTGCGCGATGCCTACCGTCGTGCCAGCGCGACGATGCCGGCCGTCGGGCTAAACCCGTTCGACCACCCGGTCGACTTCAATGAGCTGCGGCTTCCTGACCTGGTCTCCTTCTTCACCTATATCTCCGAGGAGCTGAGCCGTCTCTGCGCAATGGTGGGGGCTGAGCTGGACAAGGAGGGGTTGCGGGCTGCCGTCGCCGTTGCCGGGTGAATCCTTTCAGGGCTCCGTCATCGGAATCCATTCGTGCCATTGGACGCCGTCTTTGACGAGCTGGCTCCCATCGACCGGGAGCGGGCTCTACGGGCGGTTGCACCCTGCATCACCAACGTCGTGTGCCTTGAGAAGCAGAGGGACTTCGGTGGTGTTTAGGCGCCCTCTGCATGGGCATGTCCATGTCTCGGCGCAACATGACCGTTGGATCGAACTCAGATGGTGCAGATCAGTCACAGTAGCACAAAGCGTGTGGGTGTGTTTGGTTGCATTCTCATCTCAATGTAGTTGTTTCCTCTTCATGTATTTTTGTCAACCTACTAGTGTGGACTCATGCACCCTTCATGCACTCTGCCAAACACCCAAAAGTGGGTCGAGAAGGGAACTTTTGCTCCCATCCCGTGCACCCTTCATACACCCTACCTAACACTATTTGTGCTTCATATGGTTCATGTTTCGTGGAGTACTGTAGCACCATACTCTCCGTGCGCTGTGGACCTAGTTCTGTTAACATTGATCTCACCGTTCATTCTCGACCGAACAGTCAAAAAAGCGGTACTATGTTACATATAGGAGTAGTTGACATGCGCACAACATCATTTGTTATCGTCATATCTTACTACACTAGCAACAAGATTGTGTAGTACTGACGTATGAACCACTGCACATGCCTAGTAGTAGGAGCACTATGTATGTTCAAGTGGCTGCTGTGTTTCGCACTCCTCCTTCGTAAGAGTGGAAACGCTTGTTGTAATCATTTTTTTCTTCTGAAAAACAGTGGACACGCTCTACCGTGCGGATCCTCCTCCAGCCATGCACTAAATTACTCACTTTCGCCGACGTGTGGGACAGCCAGCATCGGGGACCACCAGCCATGCACTAAATTACTCCGTAGTAGAGTGACGGTAGACTACCCCGATCGAAGCGCCACAGTAATGCCCAATGAGCCGTCAAATCACAAAACCCCCTCCTTTCCAGCAGTAAGTTGGACGGACGAAGCAACCATCATTTCACTCTTCTCTCTCAGCTTCCTCTCTACCCAACCCTCGCTTCCTCATCTTGTTCCTCATTTCTTCAAGAAAACCCGACCTGCTTACGCCATTGTTCTTCTCTCCCAAAGAAGGAAAGGTGGCGCATCAATGGTGTTGATTCTGGCCAAGGCCGGTCTTGCAACTCCGAGACTGATCCTATAACTCCCTCTCTTTTCTTCTTTTGGGTTTGTGATTATGGTTTCTTTTCTTTTATTTTATTTGACAGTTTCTTGATGGACTGCTGGAGCACCGGCCGAAGTGATGTCTATGGCTCTGGCCAAAACCGTCGAGGCTCATGGTATGAAGAAGCGCAAGCACCCCGCCGAGACTACCGCAGACAAGCTCAAAGCCATCGCCCTGTCCAAGCCCCCTCTCGGGATCCCTCATTAAGCAAGTCCAGTAATATCTCTTCTTGGCGATCTTTTCTCGATCTTGATCGTGTTTTTCATCTAACACGCAGTGCTAGTACTAGTAGTACAACTTTCGGGTGATATTGCATGTGATTTTTGTGTGCCAAATAGCGGTTCTAAATTCCTCTTTTGACCAAAACATGCGAGAGGTTGACACTGATTTCTTATAGATTACTTTCAACTACTCCCTCTGTCCCAAATTTCTTGTCTTAGATTTGTCTAGATACGGATGTATCTAATACTAAAATGTGACTTGATACATCCGTATCTAGACAAATCTAAGACAAGAATTTTGGGACGGAGGGAAATACTATAATTTATCAATGCTACCTTTTAAGAGGGTATATTTGCCTCGATAACTTGTGTTATGGATATTGCATGTAATCCCTCTGCTCTCATGCCTTTGAAGACATGTTCTAGTGTCTTTGTTCACTCATTTCTGTGCGTATATGTAGTCATATATGGAGTATAATATCGAAAATCATCTTATATTTCTGAACGGAGGTAGTAATAAAATATGGTTTCTGTTTGAATTAGAACCAGGTTAGCGGTGGAGATGAAGTTCTCAAAGTCATGCCGTGTGGCTGGAAGACACGATGATGAGTTCTCTTGCTGAACTATCCAGCTCTTTGTGTCCTTGTCGCCACGTGTCCTGAACTAGTGTTTTCCTGTAGCATTGTTGTCGGGTGTTCTCGAGGCTGTGCTTGACCACAACAATTTTCTAGCTATGCATTCGATTCTGAAGGGTGTGGTTCTTGTAAAGCTTCCCAACAAATCTGATCGGCTTGTCTTCATCATCATGTTTATGAGTGGAAAGACCACTCTGTTAGGTTCTCAAGGTTGACAAGATGGTGATGGTGCATGTAGACATCTCACACGAAGTCCATGGCCTAGTCGGTTATCGGGGTTCATCCGTGGGTCGGTGGCAAAAAGTACTCTGCGAGTTTAGCTAGTGCAACTTTGCTTGTGCGTAGTAAGTACTATTGTTCAATACTTGATTTGTGTTTGTGAACCTGTATTGTTTATTAGTCTTGCCGCTTTTGGTGTGTGGTCAGTCCTGAGAACGGTCTATGTTAATGTCTGTCCACTCAATTCAGTCTGTATATTTTGAAGTATCCATATCATATTTTTTGTGAGGACGGTCTATCAATTATGGTTACACTCCAATATCTGTATGCATTGCAAGGTTTATCGCACCCACCAGGATTTCCAGCCCCACAGATGTTCGGTCCATACGATTTGTCACGACCTTTGGACTGTCCTGCTTGTGGGAGTAGGTGGGGCCCCTGCATGCCACGTGTAGTTGGACGATCAATCTTCTGTTTAGTACTTCAACATAGTGATTTCCTGGTAAGGATTCACTCGTGTCACATCAAGTAAATCGTATTGATTTACTGTCTAAATCTTATTGATTTAATGTCATGTTTTCTTTCTTTTCCTGCAATTACTATGCAGGTTTTGCCATGTGACATTCATCACAGAATAAACCGTTTGGTTTGCTCTACGATGGCTATTTTTGCAGGTTTCACTTCTTATGTCGTGTCGATGCTGAAGGCACCGTCCATCACTTATATTACAGGAAAAAATTGGATCAATCTGTTGTCTGAGTACAAGCTGAATCCCTATGATGAACTGCAGTTTGGTTTAACAAAAACGCATACAATTAGTCCTTCTCGCGTTTATAAGAAATGAAGAAAAAGACTGGATCACGGTCACGGATCCTAGTCAAGTTAGAAAGCTGATCATAGCAGACCGGACCACGATCGCGCTGTCTCGCCGCAGATCGAGCACCGGCGATTGCTCTAGCAGCGACAGCGGCGGCAGCTCGATCTGATCCAGCTAGGATTGGGCACCGACCGCGTCGATGGATCGGTCGATCTACGGGAGGATCGGGCATCGACACGGCACCTGCTCCGACACGGCACCAGTTCTACAAGGAGCAACATCTCCGGCAGCAGCGGCTTCCGGCACTGCACCAACACTTGCACTTGCATCTGCTCCGGCCCATGCGGTTGCACCGCAGGATGGGCTGCAGTTCGCACTTCATATACCAAAGTCCTTACAAAAACCGACATGTCCACCTTCTTGGTAAGCATTGGCCGCCCAAGTGCTTCGTTCTTTTTTCTTTCCATGTTGTTTCACATGATTCACTGTGTTGATATAACTGTTTGGGTATGCCTTCTTGTTTGCAAACAGAGAATTTCTAGAGCAACGAGGGAGTCGTTCAACAATCCGGGCGACTGCTGCCAAGTTTCTTTTACCATGCGCAACCTTGGTGTGAATGAACCTGCTCAATATACCGTAAGTACAAAGGATGGTCGCATGATGATTGATGCTAAAGGATGGTCAAGGTTCAAATCTAAATCATATCTTGCGGTAGGGGATGATGTCAAAATCGAACTTTCTCGGCAAGGAGAGCTGGTCCAAATCAACTTTGAAATTCTTGATGGCAACCGCAACTGCCGAACTGATCTATCCTCCGAGAGATTTTGATGTAATAATCTAGCATGGTGAAACAAGTGTCCTGTGTGTATAAGTAGTACGAGACTATTATTTATCACATGGTATATCATTGATAGAATTGCAACTCTAATTGCTGGTTAGGAACAGTCGTTCGATTTCATTCCAACAGCTGTCGTGCTTTATTCAATTTTGTGTATTCGCCTTGCGACAGCATCTAAAACTAGCGCCGTACCGATCGCTTGCAATATGAAAAGCGCTGAGGTAGAACACATGGGCCCCCAAACATGCGTCGGCCTGCGGCCCAAAGTCCAGAACCGTGAGCCTATCTGAGTATTATATTCTCAGCTGAACACCCATAAATAAAGTTGAACCCCCATAATGCCCGTGCGTTGCAGATGGAGTATATTTCTCGGCAAGGTGAGCCTGTGATATAAAAGATTTGTATATTTCTTTACAGAGGGAGTATCTCTCTGTCAAAAAATATATTTATGTGTAACTAGTTACTCCTGTCTTCCTACTTCCTTTCGTTGATATGTGGGGCAACCGACAATGGGGTCCACGTGCCATATGCACAAATTAGAGTGCACAACTTCACGGTAGACACACCCCGGTCGTAGCGCCGCAGTAATGCCCAATGAGCCGTCAAATCATGACCCCCCTTTCCAGCTTTAGCAGTAAGCTGGACGGACGAAGCGGCAATATTTCACTGGGCCTAAATCCCCTTCTCTCTCGTCTGCTTGTTCAGAGAAAACCCCCTCTCGGTGATTGCATAGGGTTTTCTCATGGAGAACCAGGTACGAATTCTTCATCCATCCCCGATAAACCCAAGTCCCTTGGTCGTAGGTAATCCTAGGATGGTAGCCGCCGCTGTTGATGCATTTTTCTTCCTACTGAATCTAGTGTGTTTCATTTGCAGTGCCCAAAGTGCGAGTACCCTACAGGTTTCTGCACCCTCGGCGAGACATACACACTTGTTCCTTCTCATCCTAACACAGCATTTTGAAGCAGCATACGGTATGTTCCTAGAATCCTCTTTTCTATCCGGGAGGGTGGGGATTTTTGAACATGTTGTGTTCTCATATTATTTTTCTGCGATGTATTATTTGCTCTGCGAACACATGTACTCAAGATGCTCGGCCTTGCCATAACTGAATACACTAGTTTAATGGTCAAAGTGAAGACAAGCCATGGATATAAGTTCGAGTTGGGTTCATGAACCAAGAAGATCGCTGCTTTTTATGGCGAACTTGGATAAACTTTCTCAAGTGTTCTGGACTGAAAGTTGGCGCACGAATGTTGATGGAAATAGCAGAACCTGGTCTCATCTTCACTGCGATCTTCCACCCGATGTCGTTCAATTGTTCATCCATGTTAGTTTTGTATCTGGTTCTTGCTTGTTGCCTCGATTACTTCTTAATCCACCTATTCTGTCTAATTAATCACAATTTAACTTTAGAAGTAGCAACGAATATCTCACGAAGATGCTACTTATAACTAATATTTTCTTATAATTGGTGGCACGTGTAGGTTTTTTCAGAGTTAAGCGATCTGCTCGTTTGTTACTCTGTAATAACTCGGCTGTTACTAATGGCCTTTGAAGTTATTTGGATCGACATCCACAAGTTCCTACACTTTATTGATCGTCTTGAGGTCCTTGTGGGGCGTTTCAATGGTGGAAGGCCACGTGGGATATGTGTGCCCTTTGCTGCACTCGTTGAACAGGTCCAAGCGTGTTGAGAAACTTATAGTGCGAGCTATTTTCTGTTATATATGTTGTTCATAAACTATTGCTTATACATAGTTTCAGCTGTGATCTTCTTGAAGCAGGAACTGCCGAGTTCTATTGTTCCTATCTGGATGCTGACCGTGGTCGGGTCGGACTTCGCTTGGTCACAACATGATGTTTATGTCGACCTACACAATTCCCCTTGGAGGTGAAAAGATACTTATTCATGGGTGGTCTCAAATAATGAAGGCCCGTCCATGGCTCTAAAGCGAATATCCTGTTTATTGACCACGTTGCGAGATGAAGCCGCTTTCAGAAGGTTGTGGATGCGCGGGGTGGCGCCTGGGCCTTGTCTTGGGGCTTGGCGGCCTCACCCTTGGTTAACTGTAGGCAAAGTAGCACTATTCGAGGCGTGCTTTGTACGGTTGAACCTGTATAAGTGCTCATACTGCTTTCAGCTTTGGTTGTTAAGTGCCCTACTGGTTTGATTAAGGTTATTAAGTACTCCTGCTGCTTTTACGATCTGTCGTGTTTCTTGATCCTGTCTTCCTCCAGCCGCCAAAACCAAACCAGCACCGGTGAGGCTGCTCCTTCCGCCTCCACGGTGGCTGCGCCTCGGCGCACGCATCGCCGCCCCACCGTCTCCTAAATCGTTAACGCCGTCGTCCTCCGCGCGCTTTGGTGCGCTTCGCCCATGCGCCGCCCTCTCGCGTTGTCAACATGGTCAACAAACAACAAGAATCGGCAGAAATGCGTGGAGGATGACGGTGAGGGGCCCTGCGTCGGCGTATGGAAAAATAAAATGCTTCCTCCTAGTGTTTTCCTGACATCTGGGACCCACGACATTGTGAGCGTATATAGTCAATAGACAAGAGAACCGCACACGATCGGCTGACACCTGGGACGTAGCTACTCGATCATTATTTTTTTTGTTTGGTATTGTTGAGACGGAGCAGGGTTTGAACTGGGTTGTGGCCCGTCTAGCCCAGCTATTTTTTCTTTGTGAAAATGAGCCCAGTTTATTTTTTCTGAAGAATACCCAATCCAGGCCTACTTATTTTTCTACGCATACGATGGGCTGCAACTCTTTCAAGGCGCTGCAAATCTTGAAAGTAATATGAAATGGGTTGTAAAAACAGATGACAAATTGGCAATTGCTTTATAATTTCTGAATTTTATCACATTTTCAGATTCCTATTTCACTCGGCATTAACCTAATTTAAATATATCTTCAAAGTACTTTAAATCTGGCTAGACATTTCGGTATTAAAAATAGTTTGGAACCCACGAAATATGCGATATGTACTGGCCAACAAAAAAACGACGCAATAAATTTCATAAGAAGTTGCCATGAGCTATATATAAATTATTAAAAAAGAGGGAGGCGGTCTGACTTGTGGGTCTGTTTAGTTGGCGTATGCAAGATTTTTTAGTTATTATATCGTCAACAAGCGATTCTAGCAGACGTAACGTTGGATGTCAATCCAACGGTACGTCGTCATTCTTCAATCTCGATCTTCTTGCTCCGGCCGTAAAAGCAGCGCCGTGGGACCGCCTCTCCGCCTCCGTGGTCGGCTGTGCTGCCTTGCGAGCCTCGGCGCCCCTACTACCACCGCTGGCGGGGCATCCTGTACTCACCCACCCCTGTTATTCTGCGGCGGCGGCAGCCTCACACCACAGCCGAACGGTGAGCGCTCATACTCCTCTCCGTGGGCATCCTTTGCGCGTCTTCCCGGCTCCCGTTGTCCCCTTCCTATGCCTGCGCCGTCCACCGCCGTGGTGCTCTCGGCGTCGTGGTCAATGTGGTCAACGACCGACTTCCATCGGAAGAATCTTGCGTGGAGAGGCGGACAATTGGGTCCACGGCAGCCGCAAGGAAGTGCCTCCTTATTACGCGAAAATAATTATTCCTCCACGACAGCGGGGACCACGGACGGGCCACCAGTATTTTCTGAAAAATCGTTTCCCCTAACTGCTGGGACCCACGGACGGACCACCGTATTCATAAAAAAACGTTCCCCATTGTCATTCGGACCCACGGAAGTGCCTCCTTATTACGCACAAAAAATGAATACTCCCCGGCTAGCTGGCACCCACCTTGGTGGGAGGCTGACTTAATGGGCCTACTAAGTTGGCGAGGGACGAAGGGCTTTTCAACTTAGTCAATATGAGCGATTCTAGCTCCGATGGTTGTCGATGTCCATCCAACGGCCATAGTGCTTCTTCAACCTCTGGTCTTCTTGCTCCGGCCGCCCAAAGCAGCGCCGGTCGTGCGCATGCTGCTGCCTCCTATGGCTGGCTGTCTTTGCTGAGGCCTCCTCGCCCCTACTATTCCCACGGCTGGCGAGCCTGCGGCGATTGAAACCTCACACGCAGCGAACGGTGAACCCTCATACTCCTCTGTCGCGGGCTTCCTGTCGCGTCTTCCCGGCTCCGCGTCGTCCCTTCCTAGGCCTCGCCGTCGTCCACCGCCGTGGTGCTCTCGGTGGCGTGGTCATTATGGTCAACGACCGACTTCCATCGGAAAAATCTTGTGCGTGGAGAGGGCGGCAGCTGGGTCCACGGCGCAGCAAGGAAGTGCCTCCTTATTACGCGCAAAATAATTATTCCTCCACGGCGGCGAGGACCCTTTGGGCGGGCCACCGTATTTTGCGAAAAAAGCGTTTGCCCACGATTGCTGGGGCCTACCAGCTACATCTTCGCGCAAGGAAGTGCGGCGGTCGGGACCCACACTGGTGAAGCGTGCGTGGCGTTGTCATTCTGGTCGTGAGCGTGTATGTACATATATCTTTGGTGGATGTAAGCGGCGCGCGTGTAAGTAGTAAGCGGCCAGGGTGCAAGAAAGAAAATCTGACCCGCGTATGTGTACATCTGGCGGGGTCTCGAACGCCTACTCGCGCGCTACGTCTGGCGAGGCTCGTGAACATGGCTGGGTCGGAATGGAGAAACAGCGTCGTAAATGCGTGTTCATGGGGAGGCAGCGGAATGCGTCGTGTTCATGGGAGAACAGCGGAATGCGTCGTGTTCATGGGAGGCAATGGAATGCGTCGTGTTCATCGGGAGAACAGCAAGCGCGTGGGAGCCAACGGTGGGTCGGAGCGGAATGCGTGGTCGTGTTCGCCGGTAGGGCTTGGGCGGAAGAAGCGATGGAAACAAGGCTGGCGTACCGCTGGCGGAGAAGCGGACCTCCTACGGTCGAAAGCAGGGGTTACATTGATCGGGAGGGTGTGGCGTACCGCAAAAGCAGACAAGCGGACCTTTTACGGTCGAAGCAGGGGTCTGTTCGCCGGGAGGGTGTGGCGTGCCGCAAAAGCGGAGAAGCGGACCTCCTACGGTCAAGCAGGGTCTGTTCATTGGGAGGGTGTAGCGTGCGCATAAGCAGGACTCCACGGGATCTGTTCATCTCCACCGTCGACCCCCTCCAGCCTCCACGAGCTACTGTTCATCCACCGTCGACCTCCTCCAACCTCCACCTGCGACTGTTCATCCACAGGGTCCTGTTCATCCAGTCCCCACCGCGCGCTACTCCACTGGCTACTGTTCAGCCAACCCTCTCCACGGGCTCATGTTCAACCACCCCTCCACGGGCTACTGTTCATCCTGCCCTCCACCGTCTACTGTTCATCCTGCCCTCCATGGGGTGGTCCTGTTCATCCAGCCCTCCACGGGGTCCTGTTCATCCAGCCCCAACCGGCTCAATCGATCCGGGTCCTGTTCATCCAGCCCCAACCGGCTCGATCGATCTGGGTCCTGTTCATCCAGAGGCAACACCACGGGGTCCTGTTCATCCACCCCACCGAGAACTGTTCATCAACCCCCCATAGCGCTCCTTTGTTCATCCGGAGACAGCATCGATCGGCTTGATTAGCGGCGATGGCGAAGAATCGCTCGATCGGGTTGATTAACAGCCATCGATCGATCGCTTGGGTTCGATGTAGCGTAGCCTGCGATTCTGTCGCTTCGGGTTGATTAGAGCCCAACGCCTCGCTCGGGTTCGATTAGAGCCAACACCTCGCACACAGCGTGTCACGTGTCACGAGAAAGCGATGCATCGCTCGGCCCCGACCTCCCACCGTAACAGGGAACTCCCGAAATTTTCCTCGCCCTCGCTTCTACCACGGTTTTTCCGTCATGGGCCATTAAAGAATGTCATGCAGCTGCGTCTCCGTCCCGCCCAGGACGAAAAGCCCATTTTCTGTCATGATTTTTTGTCATAGAAGTAGGAGCCCACCACATCTATGATGATACCGGGTTTTGTCACAATTATCGTCATAGAAGTGTCATATTGTAGGATTGGAAGTATGTCTAGAGGGGGGTGATTAGACTACTTGACCAAATAAAAATCTATCATTTTCCCAATTTTAGTTCTTGGCAGATTTTAGCTATCTTAGCACAAGTCAAGCAATCTCACACGATTCAAGCAAGCATGCAAAAGAGTATATGAGCAGCGGAAAGTAAAGCATGCAACTTGCAAGAATGTAAAGGGAAGGGTTTGGAGGATTCAAGCGCAATTGGAACCACAGATGTTTTTGGCGTGGTTCCGATGGGTGGTGCTATCGTACATCCACGTTGATGGAGACTTCAACCCATGGAGGAGTAGCAGTTGCTTGAGTCCACGAGAGGACTCCACCCACGAAGGGTCCACGAAGAAGCAACCTTGTCTATTCCATCACGGCCGTCGCCCACGAAGGACTTGCCTCACTAGCGGTAGATCTCCACAGTAGGCGATCTCCTTGCCCTTACAAACTCCTTGGTTCAACTCCACAATCTTGTCGGAGGCTCCCAAGTGACACCTAGCCAATCTAGGAGACACCACTCTCAAGAAGTAACAAATGGTGTGTTGATGATGAACTCCTTGCTCTTGTGCTTCAAATGATAGTCTCCCCAACACTCAACTCTCTCTCACAGGATTTGGATTTGGTGGAAAGAAGATTTGATTGGAAAGCAACTTGGGAAGGCTAGAGATCAAGATTCATATGGTAGGAATGGAATATCTTGAGCTCAACACAAGTGTAGGTGGTTCTCTCTCGAGAAAATGTGTATTGGAAGTGAAGATCTGTTACGATGGCTCTCTCCACGAATGAAGAGTGGGTGGAGGGGTATATATAGCCTCCACACAAAATCTAACCGTTACACACAATCTGCTAAACTCGGTGGGACCGAATCGTTAAACTTCGGTCGGACCGATTCAGCAAACCTAGTGACCGTTAGGATTTTGGTGGGGCTGAGATGCAACTTCGGTAGGACCGATATGGTTAGGGTTAGGGCATAACGTAATCTCGGTGTGACCGATTACACAAACTTCGGTGGGACCGATTTTGGTAATAAGCTAACGAGAGTTGGTCGAAAAGCGGTGGGACCGATTAAGCTCTTTTGGTGAGACCAAAATGTTACGAAAGGAAAGAGTGAGTTTACATTGCAATCTCGGTGGGACCAATCGCTCACTTCGGTTGGACCGAAGCGTTCTGAAGGAAGCAGAGAAATTGCAATCCCATCTCGGTGAGACCGAGATCCCTATCAGTGAAACCGATTTGCTAGGGTTTGTGGCGATGGCTATGACATGTGAAACTTCGGTGGCTCGGATAGGAAGAATCGGTGGGGCGAGTTTGACTTTAGGTTTGGGTCATATGTGGATATGGAAAGGTAGTTGAGGATTTTGGAGCATATCACTAAGCACATGAAGAAAAAGGCTCATTAAGCAACACCTCATCCCTTCTTAATAGTATTGGCTTTTCCTATGGACTCAATGTGATCTTGGATCACTAAAATATAATATGTAGAGTCTTGTCCTTGAAGCTTGAGCCAATCCTTTGTCCTTATAATTTTGAGGGATCCACTTTCCTCATCCATGCCATGCCATCCATTGAGCTTTTCTGAAATATTCATCTTGGAATAATGTTAGCTCAATGAGCTATATGTTGTTAGGAATTACCAAAACCACCTGGGGATAGTTGCACTTTCAATCTCCCCCTTTTTGGTAATTGATGACAACATATAGATCAAAGCTTCGACAAATGATAATAAGAATGAAATATATCATCGCTTTGAGAAGTATGTGATAAGTAAGAGCTCCCTCTAAATTTGTGCATATTTAAGATTTTCTTTGGACTGCAAATGCACAAAGAGTTAGAATTATGGGTTACTCTTCCATGTCACATACATCTTGGTGGAGCGCTCAAAATGATAAGAATTAAATGCATGCACTCATCACCAAGCAAAGTGAATGATCAACATAAGGATAAACTGATAATAACATCCAACAAGCATTAAGTGTAGCTTATGATCAAACACATGATCATCAATGTCTCACAAATTACGGCATAGTGTCTCAAGCACTCAAAAGCAAATAAAGTTCAACCAAAAGACAAGACAGAACAAATGCAAACTCTCTCTCTCGAAGCCTATGATCTATACATTTTTCTCCCCCTTTGGCAACAAGTTACCAAAAAGTTCATAGAAAATGCATAGGACTAAACGACTCTCAGGCTTGGTCTTCAGTTGGTGGAGTCTGGATAACGCCAAGGACGATGGCTTCGGTAGAAGTGGTTGGAGCTGCTGGGGTAGGAGCTGGAGTTGGTGGAACTGAAGCTGTTGCTGGTGCAGAAGTGGTGGCTCTGGTGTCAGGAACTAGCAGTGCAGATGATCTCTGAGCTCTGGGCACCCTGGCAAATGCGTCAGTAGTGGTCTTGCCCTTCCTCTCCTGCATATCTTCTTGTAGTTGTTCCACAGTAGACTGAACCTCTGTCACCTTCACATCTAGGTCATAGAACTTGTGTTCCATGATTATCTCCAAGCTCTCTTGGTTTCGAGTCAGGGTGGCCAGTCCTTTCTCAATCCTCAGAGTGGATGCTATCAGGTAACTGAGCTGCTCCTGCTTGTTTTTCGAGAAATACTCAGATGCCTCCTCTTGAGTTGGCATCTTGACAGCTTTCTCCATCTTTGCCTTCTCCTTCTTTGCTTGAGCATGTGCAGATGATGGTTCATCCTTGTTCATGACAACCTGATTGTCTTCAAAGTCTGGATGGATGGGCAGGTGTTCCTTGTCCAGTAGGTATGTGCCTGTGCCCATCTTTGAGTTTATCAGCTCTTGAATCTGTGGGGCATATCCACAGCTCCTCTTCTGATCAGCTGTTGTCCTCTTAATGGTCTCTACCATGAGTCTCATCACCTTGAACTTCTGCGGCACATCAAATATGTGGAGCATGTTTATTGCATGGCCTCGGATCATCTTGTGATCACCTGACTTGGGCAATAGAGTATGCCTCAGAATCCAGTTAATAGTGGGCAGCCCTGACAGAAGATAATGCACTGAGCCAAACTTGAAAGTATCAAGTGCCTTGTTTGGAATCTCCTTGTACATGTTGGACATGGAATTGTGATCCATCTTCTTCTTGGCATATATTTCCAGGTCATCTTCCTGCTCTTCTGGGGCATTGATGAGCTGTGCCCACTCAGCAACTGTTGTCTAATATCTGGTTCCTTCTGACATCCATACAATCCTGCCATCTGGATAGAAGTGTGCTGTGGAGTAGAATTGCATGATGAGCTCTTCATTCCACTTTGTGAGCTTCTGCCCAACAAAGTCTGCAACTCCACAACCTTTGAAGCTGTCATATACTCCAGGGTAGTGCTCTTCATTCTCCTTGATGTATTCCCAATCTACCCATCTCATGTCACATACTATGGGCTTCTTGTCAAGCAGCACTGTCTCATAGAAATCCTGCTGTTCCTTGGTATGAAACCTGTAATCCACAGCAGTTCTTCTCCATGAAGCATATGGATCTGCTTCTCTCCACTTCTTCAGCCTCGAATCTCTTCTAATTTTCATGTCCTCAGCCACAGGATGAGCATCATTGTGGTCAGGGATCTTGGGCTTAAGCTTCTGAGCACTTGACCTTCTTCTTCTTGACAATGTCGAGCCTTTGGGGCCTTGTTCTTTTCAGCAGCAGATATGTTTCTGGTGTTTCTCTTTGGTGCACTCTTGGGCTTAGATGCAGCTTTGGGTGCTTCCTTGGGCTTGGATGCAGTAGCCCCTGACCTTATGGCATCTCCCATGAGTTTCTGTGCCTTAGGTGCTGGTGCAGCAACCTCTTCTTCCTCTTCCTCATCTGAGGAATGCTTTTCAAACTCAGCCATTGGATCAACCTTCTTGCACCATCTGCCCCTTTTCCTTTCCTTCTTTTCTTTTACAGCCTCATCTTCTCCAGCTGACTTGGAGGGATTCTGAGAGGATGCTCTGGCTTTGGACATAGGCTATCTCCCTGTTGTCCTTTTGATTTTCAGTCCTGGCTTTGTGGCTGCAGCTGAGCCAGACTCCTCCTTGAGCACCTTTTTCTTGGATGTGGCTTCCTCTTCTGCCACATAGTCCTCATCCTCTGATTCAGAGGTTCTCTTCTTGCTTGCTCTAGTGTCAGCTTTAGGCAGATTGCTTGGGGTGCTCCTGCTACCCTCATCAGAACTGCTAGAGGGACTAGTGCCCTCACTCAAATGAGCCTGCTCCTCAGATCTGTTCTGGCTATCACTCTGATCAGACATGTTGAAATACAGACTGCTGACCCTGTGAATAGTTTATAGATGAGATAGAGTGGATGAGCATCACAAAATGCAGAGATTTTTGCAAAAGGATGAGTCAAAAAGTTAGTTTTAGTTTTTCACAGAAAGCATTTCGGATCGACCGATCTGCAAATTCGGTGATACCGAAGCAGCTTTTGGAACCAAAACTAGTGAACTCGGTCAGACAGAGTCACAGTTAGGTGGCACCGAGACTGCTAGGGTTTCACAAAGTCCTGAACTCGGTCTCACCGATTTGTAATTCTTGGTCAGACCGAGAACCACATGTGCAATGGCCGTGGCCGAATCGGTGGAACCGAGTTCCGCAACCCGGTGGGTCCGAGATGATTTCGGCGGAAACCTAAACCTAAATTTTCAAATCTCAACTATTCTAAGGATTGTTTTGACTGGATAGGAGTGTTTCAATCGTAGCAAGATTCATAAAGAACACAATGTGCTAGGCATTGGACGGGGAATAGCACTGTGATCGAGTCCATACCCTAGTTCAGCGGCGGACTCGCTACGGCGGCAACGGCGAAGACGAATTCCATTGACGGCGGCGGAGACCAGCGACTGGAGGCGGCTGGCGACGAGGAGGACGATCCGGAGACCCGGAGGCGGAGCGAGCTATCTTGTGAGCGAAGAGGTTTGGAGAATTTCCAAAATTTTGCCTGTGAGTATATATAGCCCGACCCTGTCGGTGTGACCGAATGGAACAACTCGGTGGCACCGAGATGCATAACTGTTGACAGTTATAGCAACTCGGTGTGACCGAAAAGTTCAAATCGGTTGCACCGAGGTGAAAACCTAGAACGACTTAGTGATCTCGGTATGACCGAAATGGATGAATCGGTCAGACCGAAAAGCACAAATAAGTTTTGGAAGTTTAAGTCTATGACAAATCAGGGACTCCGAGTGCTCCTCACAAAGAGTGGTTTGAATCTGACTTGATCAAATTTTGTGATGTAGCATGAATAGTTTGAGACGAGAAAAGCATAGATAGCTAGAGAAGGTTCTTAGGCATTCTTGTCCATCCACTCGGCAAGGAAAAAGAAAACCAATCAATCAAAACAACAAGTGGATGTCCTTGAATGAGTAAAATATGCTCTCAACATGCTCACACAATAAAATGGCAATTGAAATATGTGGCAAAGTATGCACAACCAATTCTAGCATCTATCAAGCAATTGGCGATGACTAGGTCATCTATATATGAGTATATTGACTTAGGAGTCAAATGAGAACATTTGATCATAGGTCATACTCATCGTTTAAGCACAAGTGGGGTTACCACTTTTACGTAAAGCATTGTTGTGTTCACACCATTAGAGTAGCTTTAGCTCAATTCTTAGAGTAAAGCTCCCCCTAGATGTGATATCCCCCCTAAGAGGGATGAACTAACCTTGGGTTTTGTCGATGATGACTTCATGTAGATATTGAAGATGTGGATGCTCAATGTTGATGTAGATTAATTGGAGCTATCCATTGGAGTGAATTGCACTTTCAATACCTGCATGGGTTAGTCCCACAAGGAACAAACAAGGATATCCATAGACATAGAGTGATGCACACACAAGATGATGTCTTATGAAAGATTTTAGGTTACCTTGTCCCTTGACTTACCAACAAGAGGGTTTGTGACTCCTTGAACTAGTGCAAGATGTGGAAGTTGATTGCACTTGTTCTTGCCAAAATGATAAGAGTGTAGTATGTTGGCGGTGTCACCCTCAAGAACTCTCTAGTTCTTCTTCTTTTGGATCCACACCATCTTGATGGGAATCCTTGGAGTTGTAGTCGTACTTGATGAAGTGGAACTTGAAGTAGTCTTGGGAATCCACTTGACTAAGGTCTTAGGAGCTTCTTCAAATGCATCAATTTCCTCTTGAAGCTTGTCCTTGCCTTTTTGCTTGTAGTCTTGTGGTGGAAGATCATCTTGAGCTTGTGTCCCTTTGAAAGAAGTAGGATCATACTTCTCTTGTTGAGGAACAAACTTTGTCTTGGGGTATTGATCTTCTTCCCACTCAACTCCATTGGCATTGAACTTTCGTTCAAAACCAACACCTTGATTCTTCCGGTGCCTTCCTTGCTTGCGTACAATTTCCTCGAATTGCTTACTCCCGGCAAGGCTCTTGTACACTCCTTTCTCTATAATTCCCTTCAATAGGCTATTTTCTTGCTCGAGTGTAACTTGGATAAGAGAATCATTAGTGGAATCAAGAGAACTACTAGAAGCAACAATATTGGATTTAACATGATCATGGTTACCACTAGAGGGAGAATCCTTCTTGTTCTTGTTACTAGACTTGACTTGAGGCATGTAAGTGGATAAGAGTAAACGCTTGGCAATATAAGAAGAACTTTTCTTACGAAGATCATCATTGATTGCTTTTAAGCACTCATGCTCTTGCTCAAGGTTGAGCTTTTCAAAGCGTAGTTTCTCATGTGTTCTTAAAAGTTCTCGATGATCTCCTGAGATAGTTTCATGAGCTAACTTAAGAGTGTTTAGTTCTTTAGTTAGAGCCTCAATCTTCTCCTTATCATTGTCATTCGTTTTATCTTGATTAGCATGATTAATTGACATTTCATCATAGTATTCATCACTAGAGTTGTCAACAAGTAAATCATCATCACCTAACAAGTCATCTTCATCACTATTGAAATCAACATACTCGGGGTGTGATACCTTTGGGCCTTTGGCCATGAAGCATGTTCCAACTCCTTCATTTGGTGAGTCAAATATGTCGTAGGAGTTGGTTGACACAAGTGCTAGACCGGCAACACCTTCATCTTGAGTATATTTGGAATCGGAGTGATAACTTCTCTCAGAGTGGTTGTCGGAGTCGGAGCCGGATACCCATTCACCAACATGAGCTTGATGTCTTCGTTTTGTGTAGCTCCTTGATGACTTTTCCTTTCTTTCTGAATCCTTGCTTCTCCGTGAGTATCTTCGTTCATAACGATCATCTCTACTCCTTCTTTATCTAGATGGCGATTCTTCTCTTCTACTTCTTCTTTTGGGAGAGTCTTCTCTTTTCTTGTAGGGAGCCGTACACTCATTGGAATAGTGTCCGGGTCTTCCACAATTGTAGCAGTTTCGCTCTCGACTAGAAGATCTTTTGTCATTGTAGGACCTTGACTTGGAGCTTCTATCTTTGCTTCTACTCTTGTAGAACTTGTTGAAGTTCTTCACAATTAAGCTCAATTCTTCATTCAAGATTTGCTTCTCACTTGATGATGTGGGGGCTTCACATGAGGCTTTGTAAGCACCACTTGATTTGTTGTGAAGTTCCTCTTTATCCTTGAGTGACATCTCGTGAGCAACAATTCTTCCAATGACTTCCGTTGGCTTGAGATCTTTGTAATTGGGCATCATTTGGATCAATGTGCAGACGGTATCATATTTTCCATCCAAGGCTCTTAGGATCTTCTTGATGATGAATCTATCGGTCATCTCTTCACTCCCTAAGCCGGCAATCTCATTTGTGATAAGAGCAAGCCTAGAGTACATTTCAGCGACACCTTCACCATCCTTCATTTTGAACTTGTCAAGTTGACTTTGAAGCATATCCAATTTGGATTCCTTGACGGAGTCGCTACCTTCGTGCATATCAATCAAAGTATCCCAAATTTCCTTTGCATTCTCAAGACGGCTGATTTTGTTGAATTCTTCGGGGCACAATCCGTTGAAGAGAATATCACAAGCTTGAGCGTTGTATTGCAACATCTTCAACTCTTCTGCGGTAGCTTCACGGTTTGGTTCTTTCCCATCGAAGAAGTCACCTTGCAAGCCAACACATACAATAGCCCAAACGGCGGGGTTATGTCCAAGAATATGCATTTTCATTTTATGCTTCAAGCTAGCAAAATTAGTACCATCAAAGTAAGGACCTCTACGGTGATAATTTCCCTCGCTAGACGCCATACTCTCCTAGGTTGTGAAACCAAGGCTATGACCACCAAAAGCTATGGAAATCAAAGCAAATGGAGACCAAAGCTCTGATACCACTTGTAGGATCGGAAGTATGTCTAGAGGGGGGTGATTAGACTACTTGACCAAATAAAAATCTATCCTTTTCCCAATTTTAGTTCTTGGCAGATTTTAGCTATCTTAGCACAAGTCAATCAATCTCACACGATTCAAGCAAGCATGCAAAAGAGTATATGAGCAGCGGAAAGTAAAGCATGCAACTTGCAAGAATGTAAAGGGAAGGGTTTGGAGGATTCAAAAGCAATTGGAGACACGGATGTTTTTGGCGTGGTTCCGATAGGTGGTGCTATCGTACATCCACGTTTATGGAGACTTCAACCCACAGAGGGTAATGGTTGCGCGAGTCCACGGAGGGCTCCACCCATGAAGGGTCCACGAAGAAGCAACCTTGTCTATTCCATCATGGCCGTCGCCCACGAAGGACTTGCCTCACTAGCGGTAGATCTTCACGAAGTAGGTGATCTCCTTGCCCTTACAAACTCCTTGGTTCAACTCCACAATCTTGTCGGAGGATCCCAAGTGACACCTAGCCAATCTAGGAGACACCACTCTCCAAGAAGTAACAAATGGTGTGTTGATGATGAACTCCTTGCTCTTGTGCTTCAAATGATAGTCTCCCCAACACTCAACTCTCTCTCACAGGATTTGGATTTGGTGGAAAGAAGATTTGAGTGGAAAGCAACTTGGGGAAGGCTAGAGATCAAGATTCATATGGTAGGAATGGAATATCTTGAGCTCAACACAAGTGTAGGTGGTTCTCTCTCAGAAAATGTGTATTGGAAGCGAAGATCTGTTCTGATGGCTCTCTCCACGAATGAAGAGTGGGTGGAGGGGTATATATAGCCTCCACACAAAATCTAACCGTTACACACAATCTGCTAAACTCGGTGGGACCGAATCGTTAAACTCGGTCGGACCGATTCAGCAAACCTAGTGACCGTTAGGATTTTCGGTGGGACTGAGATGCAACTCGGTAGGACCGATATGGTTAGGGTTAGGGCATAACGTAATCTCGGTGTGACCGATTACACAAACTCGGTGGGACCGATTTTGGTAATAAGCTAACCAGAGAGTTGGTCAGGTAAACACGGTGGGACCGATTCGCTCTTTTTGGTGAGACCAAAATGTTACGAAAGGGAAATAGTGAGTTTACATTGCAATCTCGGTGGGACCGATCGCTCACTTCGGTTGGACCGAAACGTTACGAAGGGAAACAGAGAAATTGCAATCCCATCTCGGTGAGACCGAGATCCCTATCGGTGAAACCGATTTGCTAGGGTTTGTGGCAGTGGCTATGACATGTGAAACTCGGTGGCTCCGGATAGGAAGAATCGGTGGGGCCGAGTTTGACTTTAGGTTTGGGTCATATGTGGATATGGAAAGGTAGTTGAGGATTTTGGAGCATATCACTAAGCACATGAAGCAAAAGGCTCATTAAGCAACACCTCATCCCTTCTTAATAGTATTGGCTTTTCCTATGGACTCAATGTGATCTTGGATCACTAAAATATAAAATGTAGAGTCTTGTCCTTGAACTTGAGCCAATCCTTTGTCCTTATAATTTTGAGGGATCCACTTTCCTCATCCATGCCATGCCATCCATTGAGCTTTTTTGAAATATTCATCTTGGAATAATGTTAGCTCAATGAGCTATATGTTGTTAGGAATTACCAAAACCACCCGGGGATAGTTGCACTTTCACATATGTATGACAGAAAAAAAAATTCGTTCGGCCCAAAATGTCACGGATGTGTCTTTTTTTTGTAGTGCCAGCCGGTTGGCTCCCACGCGTTCCGTTGCCTCCTGATGAACACGACACATTCCGTTGCCTCCCCATGAACACGACGCATTCCGTTGCCTCCTCATGAACACGACGACGACACTGTTTCTCCGTTCCGACCCAGCCATGTACACGAGCCCTGGCGTGCGTGTCTTGTGATAGGCGTTCGAGACCCCACCCGTATGTACACATATGTGGCCGTATTTTCTTTCTTGCACCCTGGCCGCTGTACGTACGTGTACATGCTACGTGCGCGCCTCTACTACGACACGTACGCGCCTCTACTACCACACGTGCGCGCCTCTACATCCACCAGTATATATGTACGTACACATTCACGACCAGAATGACAACGCTACGTACACTTCGACCAGGTGGGTCCCGACTGTCAGGCACTTCCTTGCCTGCGAAGATGTAGCTGGTGGGTCCCAGCAGTCAGGGGGGTGAATCGTTTTGGTTTTTTTTGCCTGGACGCACTTCCTTATGTGCAAAGATGTAGCTGGTGGGTCCCAGCAGTCAGGGGGGCGAATCGTTTTTTTTTTTTTGCCCGGGCGCACTTCCTTGCGTGCGAAGGTGTAGCTGGTGGGTCCCAGCAGTCAGAGGGGAAACGTTTTTTCCACGAAATACGGTGGCCCGTCCGATGGGTCCCTGCTGTCAGGTGGTGAATCATTATTTTCCGCATAATAAGGAGGCACTTCCTTGCTGCCGCCATGGACCCAGCTGTCAGCCTCTCCATGTACAGTCCATGTCCGATGAAAGTCGTTCCTTGACCATGTTGACCACGCCACGCCGAGAGCACCAGGGCGGTGGACGACGGCGAGGCCTAGGAAGGGGCGACAGAGCCGGTGAAGACGCGGCGGTGGATGCCGCGGAGAGGAGTATGAGGTTCACTCGTTCGGCTGCGGTGTGAGGCTGCCGTCTCCATGAGCCTGGCCAGCGGTGGGAATAGTAGGGGTGGTGAGGCCTCATGGCAGGCACAACCGCCACGGAGGCAGGAGAAGCGGCGACGACGACCAGCGCTGCTTTCGGCGGCTGGAGCAAGAAGACCAGAGGTTGAAGAAGCACTACGGCCGTTGGATGGACATCTACGGTCACTTGAGCTAGAATCGTTCATATATTGACTAAGTTGACAAAGCCCTCCGTCCCCGTCAACTTAGTAGGCCCACAAGTCAGCCTCCCACCATGGTGGGTCCCAGCTAGCAGGGGGAGTATTCATTTTTTTGTGCGTTATGAGGAGGCACTTCCGGTGGGTCCGAGCTGATAGCGGGGGGAACTTTTTTTCGCGAAATACGGTGGCCCGTCCAGTGGGTCCCAGCAGTCGAGAAGCGTTTTTTCACGAAATAAGGTGGCCCGTCCGGTGGGTCCCATTGTCGGTGGAGGAATAATTATTTTGCACGTAATAAGGAGGCACTTCCTTGCGGCGCCGTGGACCCAGTTGTCGACCTCTCCACGTCTGATACTCTTCCGATGGAAGTCGATCGTTGACCACGCCACGAGAGCACCAAGGCGGTGGACGGCGGCAAGGCCTAGGAAGGGAAGACGCGGGCAGGGAAGACGCATAGCAGTGGAAGCCAGCGGAGAGGAGTCTGAGGTTCACCGTTGGTGTGGTGTGAGGCTGTCGTCGCCCTGAGAATAACGAGGGTGTGGGTGAGTGGAGGATGGCACGGCCAGCGGTGGGAGTAGTATGGGGCGGTGAGGCCTCCATGGCAAAGACAGCCGCCACGGGATGCAGGAGCGGCGGCACGACCGGCCTTTGCTGGGCGGCTGGACCAAGAAAACCAGAGGTTGAAGAAGCACTACGGCCGTTGGATGGACATCGTCACGGTCCTTGAAGCTAGAATAGTTTATATTGACTAAGTTGACAAAGCCCTTGGTGCGCTCCAACTTAGTAGGCCTGAGTTAGCCTCCGAAGCAGTGCGCCCGGATGTCGGGGAGGAATCATTTTTGGGCGGCGAAGCTAAGAATATCCGAGATTGAAGAAGAAGCACGACATCTGTTTGATAGACATCCAACAGCCACTTCTGTTAGAACCGTGTGTTGACTATAATAAGTTGACAAAACCTTGCATGCGCGTCAACTTATTTTTTTAGGGGACGCGTCACTTAGTAGGCCCACAAGTGTGTGGCAGAGAACTTATAGCCCATTTGCGTTTTGTAAGAATGTACAACCCATTTTTGAATTCTAATGGAATTTACAATAGCCCATTTCCAGTTTGTTAAAAGTACAGCCCATTTTCTAGCTAGGACAACGATTAATAACTTCAACCAACCGTTGAAAACAGAATTCAATAAAATTTCCCACATTTTGATGGGATCCGAAATATTTTTATCCCAAAATTTCTAGTCAGATTAAATATAAATTTGTATTACGTAAAATCCAACGAAACATTGCTTGGCACAACAATGAAAATTTAAAATTTTCAAAATCCATAAATAATATTTTATAAACTAATTTAGTGTTTGGTGCATTTTTATAGTTACTGCCCAGTTTTATAATTACATCCCATTTATTATTTTTAAAGCCCATTTTCCTATTAAGCCTAATGCATCCCTTCTAGGAAAGATTTGCAGCCAGTGAGCGGAGAATAACAAGTTGACCTTGCAGGGTATTCCTCAAAAAGGCGTATAGCTGGGCTAGCCATTTTCATCTTGAAAAAATTAGTATCTGGGCTGGATATCGGCTTGGGCTAGGCAGACCACAGCTTCGCCTAGTTAATACCCTGCTCTCCTCTAAACAACAACGAAATCATCGCCAAGAAAAACTCTGCAGTGCTCACGCCTCAAAAACACAAATCTGCTCGAGCTGCTTGGTCCCAGTGTCGGCCGCACCTTGTGCAATTCTCTCATTTATATTGACTACATAGGTTGACAATGGTATGGGACCGTGATGTCGAAAACCAGGAGAAAGCAAAAAATATATAGTTGTACATAATAAGGAGGCACTTGCGTACGTACGGCTATGGCCCTAGTGGGTCCCTAGTGTCATCCAGTCAAAATAAATTTGTCTCCTGAATCCTCATGTTCGTTGACGATGTTAACAATGCTCGCCGCCACGGCGAGCGCAATAACTCGAAGGACAACGGAGAGGGCCTCGCGGGCCCTATGGATGGTCTGATACAGCGCCCGCTGCTCATTCAGGAAGCCAGGATCATCGGACACCTATGAGCACCTTTGAGAAACTGAGACGGCATGAAACAATAAGGCCGCGCTTGGGAGCTCTAGTTTATTTCAAACTTGTATTAACATACAAGTGTAATTTACTCGTCATCAGAAACAACGCGTAAAATACAGGCCAAATGAAACAGAGGGCCCGAGGTCTGTAAGTAAAACCAGCGGGTTACGCGTGTAATTTGAGAGACCGGTGTATATTTTACGAGCACTGCTATATGGACGACATTACCAGACGATACATGCACGACGTGCGTATCATGCCATCCATGGGCAAGGATGAAACAGCAGCTAACGGCTGGATTAGCAATCGTCCGAGTGTCGTTCAGCGTTTTTATCGTGTGTGAAGTACTTCCGATATTTTACTAGTCGAAATTGACCAACCAACCGCCTTCGCCTGAGACCATCTGCTTTAATTTACAAGCGTCAGTTTTACAAGCGGTTTTGGTTGGAAAACGATGATCCAATCACGGCCTAGTATCATGAGTTGGTCGGAAGATCATATGGTTTCACGTATAACCTACCCGACTTGTCGTATAGGCTATGAATGAAACATCAGACGATGAACTTCTTAAGCACGAAAACAACAGAAGAGGATGATCTTCTTAACAAGCAAATCACTGGCATTAGATCGACATGCAAAACAATACGAAGCATTATTCTCAGGAGGCATGGTGAACAGCTCGTGATGCCGCATGCCACAATATTCCAAGCTCAACTTTGCAATCAAACACAAGGCCTGGCATTACATAGACAATATTCAGAACAAACTCTTAACACAGGAATATCTCAGCAGAGTAACTATTTACTTCTAAACTGAACACAGGAATAGGAGAAAACACTCGACGCTGCTCACAGCAAGGGCGTCCCACTCAAAAATATCAAATACATGTCTTCTGGCTAACATCAATGACCAAATTTTGGCAAGGTTTTCCAATTCCAATATATTAAACTAACGTCTTCTTGCTAACATCAATGATTAAACTTTGACAAGCTTTTCCCATTCAAAATATGTAATGCCTATGATCGTGGAGTCCTGTCGTAGCTTCTTGTACTTGTTTGGGCACTTTTTGCCCAGGGCACTCCACGTGTTGTTAAATTGCCAATGGTCTCTGCAGACTAGTCATGTCACCGGTGTCTAATAATACTCTGTAAAGCTTCTCGGTCATTCCTTCTGTAATGTAGCGCAAATAGTGACTGCTTCTTTCTGCAAAGTGGAACGACCAACTGGACCCAGTAATGCAGCAGTTTGCCTTGGACACATTGGCTCCTTTTATGCAGTTCAACTAAAATCAAAGTCGGAATAAAACCGAGCTTTAATTTTGATATCCCTGTAAGCAACAATACATATAAGGGAAACAAATTACTGAGAAATAACGGTTGATGACTTGTACTCCCAGAAGAAAAGCATCTACTGATCTACTTTATCTTAACTAGCAAAGTGGCCCGCGAATACTCGCGGGCTAGTATTTAACAAAGTTAGTTCGCATGAAGTAAAAATCTGTTAGTTTCTTCTATTGATCATTTAATGGTGTTTTTTTATAATAAGAGTTACCCTTTTCATTTTTGGGTAATATCTGGGGTCATGCTTGTGTTGAATTTTCCCATAGCAATGTGCTCCAACTTGCAACTTCTTGTTTGTGGTGTGGGATTGACTTTATAGGTTTGTCGCTCCATAGTATAGTCTTTCATATTTACTATCTCTCTAACTAAATGTAAGACGTTTTTCTAGTTCTATTTAATCTGAGAGACGTCTTATATTTTATTACCGAGAGAAGTATATAGTTTTTTTCGCTGAGAAGTTCCACATGCATCGAGTCTAAATATGGGTGTGATTTTTGTTATGGTTAGAGATTTTTGTTCATATGGTGATGTACTATAGTTTGCACGTATATGTTCAAAAGAAATTGCAGCACCTGAACATTATATAATTTGGCCTAAACACATATATATGCACTATCCTAAAAAAGCAATATGCACTATACTTTTTTCTCGGTGATGTACCTTTATACACTGTTTATAGTTTTTCTAGGTGATCTAAGTTTCCTAATTACTCAATTTGCAGAAGGTGCATATTTGCATGTTCATAAGTTGGCTGTTTGAAATTCCCTTTTCATGCTTAATACATATATATCCTTGAAAAAAATGCTTATAATACAATAATAGACTATTAGTTGTTTTGTGGCGAAGGTTCATATGCACTAAATTTGAGTTCACAAAACAATCGCTCGTACATGTTTTTTCTTCTTCATATAATCACCTACAATATGTTTGCATGGATTTTCAGACTTAATTTCAGCAGGAAAACAATATACCATTTTCTTTCTAAATGCGGAATTATACACTATACCTTTTTAGGGGGTGTACAGTGCACATAATAATAGTTTATCAGTTGGAAATTTTTTCTGTTGTTTTTGAAAAATGGAATAATTAATTGGGCTTTAGGATTTAGCCCAACATTCTCCCGTCGATGCATCTGGCATGCACACATCACTCTCTCCTTGATTCTCAAAAAAAAAAATCACTCTCTCCTTTGTCTCAAAAAAAACATCACTCTGTCCTGATCCCCTTTCTCCTTCACCTCTCTCCTTGTCACTCCAGAGTTGCTGCCTCCCGAAGTCCTGATGAACTCCGGTTACTGCCGCTGGTAATGGCGTTGCTGATCTCACTCCCAAGCTCCTCTTACCTCTATTGATTTCATGCCGCCACCTTGCTCGTCTTCCCTGCACGCACCCCGTCGCTCACGTCGTTGGTGCGGCCACGGGTCTGATCTGGGTCACACGCGCCTCCTCGATCTTCTGGGCCAGTCAATATTGACGGAGGCTTAGCAGGGCTTGAGGAGCAGGTACGCGAGGGAGGAGTTGAGCTAGTCGAACTTGACGGTGTCGTTGCCGTTGGTGTCCATGTAGGCAATGAGGTCGTGGATCTTGTCCCTGCGGCGGAGCGGAGGTGAGCGATGCAACGCGAACATCTCCAGTTTCGTGAGGCTCCCATCGATGTCAAGGTCGAAGGTGGAGGAGCTGTCGCAGTTGGGTTGGCGGAGGGTGGCTCGTCGCCCCTAACATTTTTCTTCCAGCACAACCCTACAAATGTCTGTGCCTTCGGACTACAATCAACCAAAATTGCGCAAAACAGTAGTTTGAGGTGCCGCTATAGAAGGACCATGAAGTGGTACCAGCTCCTCTCTGCTTTCTTTCAATTTTGCAATGCTTAGATAAAAATGTTTGTTCAGCTAGGTGTCCTGCCTTTTTTTAGCTCCCAGTTTCCAGAGGAAATCTATTATGCACAGAATATTCCATATGTTTGTTTGTCACAGCCCTAGAATTGCTTGACATTAGTTGCATTAGGGCATTCATGTCATCATGTTAATTTCCATGAAAATTGAAATGGGGATTGTTGAAACCCTAGCACCAATTGAATTCTAATAGGTTCAAATAAAATCATTTTCAATAATCCCAAAATGCCCTGTGAAAATGTTCATGATAAATGGATAAAGGTGAAAGCCTCTTCCAAAATGATGAACATATCCTATAGGTCATTCTGGGTTTTGAATTAAATCTTACACTATTTGAATTTGGGCATTTGAACACTATAAATAATTTAAATGCTCAAATAATGTTGGAAGTATTTGTGGGCCATAGAAATAATTCATAAAGTGCTGTGAATATTTTCAGGATTTATAAAATTGATTTGGTTTTAAAACTGGATCAAAACAAACGCAAAATAGAAAACAGAAATATTAAGAGAGAAGGAGCAGGAACTCACTGGCTTACCTAGCGCCCGAACCGCCCAGTTTCTTTTCCCCTCCCTGCTGGCGGCCCGGTTGGCCCAGCCACCACCGCCTCCTCCTGTCGCCTTCCTCCTCTGCCGGGGAGGGCCAGGCGCGTGCCGGCCACAACGCCACGCTCGCTGCCGCCACGACTCCAGCTGCCTGCCTGCGTCCCGGCCTTGCTGGGCAGAGTCCCCGTCGCCCACGCGACCCCCTGGACCCCCCCTCACTCTTCCCGCACCCCTCTCCCCTCCTCTCTCTCGCTCTGCGCCTCGTGCCAGAGAGCCGCCGTCGCCACCGCTCGCCGTAGCCACGGCCACCGGCCTTCCCTCGCCTCGCCGATGTGCCCATGGCCTCCGCCTAGCCCCTCTCCTCCCTCCTCACCAAGTTCCCCGACGCCGGAGCACCCCGAGGCGCCGCCCCCACCATTTCCCCCTTCTCGGACCCGCCGGTCGCCGTCGCCAAATTAGCCGGCTCCGGTGCCCACCCGAGCTCACCGACGGCCTCCTCGCAACCACGGTGAGCCCCCGAGTCATTTCCCCTCTTCCCCGACTCGTCTCCCCCCCCTAACCACCGTCTCCACTACGGCCGACAGCTCCTCACCGCCGGCCATGGCGCCGCCGCGGCCACAGCCCCTGCCGCTCGCGTCGGAGCGTGTCAACGTGCTCAGGAGACTTCCAGGAACACGTAGCACCCTTCGCCCTCCCCTCTCGTGCACCGCAGCACCAGAGCCACCGAACCCGAGCTCCGCCGCCGCAAGCTCGGCCGGCGAGATTCCGGCCGCCCGAGCTCTAACCTCCCACCAAGAACCTCGGCGCATCCCGGCTCTCTGAGGTACCCTCCCCCCCTTTTGGTGGCGGGTAGCCATTGCACTTGCGCCGCCCGCGTGGTTCGCCCGGCGGCTAACGCCAGCGCCCATCGACCACGGACCGGCGTGGGTTGACCCACCGCCGGTTTGACCACCGGGTCAGCGACATGCGGCCCCGCCCGTCTAACTAAGTCAGTTAGTGTTAATTAGGTTAGGTTAATTAGTTAGACGCTGACCAGTGGGTCCCAGCGTCGAGTTTGACCTGGGCGCCCAGTTGACCCGGCTGACGTCCTGGCGACGTCGGTGACGCAATATATATTTTCTAGATTTAATTTAATTCAGTAAAATTCAGAAAATACTCTAAACTTCTAAAAATCATATAAATTCAACCGTAACTCGGATGGAAATAATTTATATATGAAAAATGATCAGAAAAATATGAAGAATCTGTTTATGCCATGATCATGCATGTTTGAACAAGTTAACATCACTGAATAGGATGAATCATGATTAGGGTAATTTATGAAATAGCATTTTGAGTTGGAATTCAACCTTGTTTGAATTCCACTTCAACTAACTTGGATTATTATTGCACTAGGTAAATTCAGTTCCTTAACATGATCATGCATCATATATGTGCATTGCATTGATTGTGTTCTCTCTTGTTTGCCGGTAATTGTCCCCTCTCGATAGACGATGTACCGACGATGATTATTCGATGACACCGATGAAGAACTATTATCTTCAGAAGTGCCAGGCAAGCAAAACCCCCTTGTTCATTCCGATACAATCCCACTCTCTCGCTCCTGCTCTATTTTATTGCATTAGGACAACAACGATTCAATGTTACTTGCTGCGGTAGCTGAACCCTTGATCCTTTGCATGACTGTCATTCCACAAGAATTAGATGAAACCCACTAGCATGAGTAGGAGTTGTTTGAGCCCATGATGTGCCTACTCATTTATGCTTGTTTGTCATGCCTGCTACTGCTTAGAGTTGAGTCGGGTCTGATTCATCGGGAATGAATTGGAATTGTTATGTACATGTCCTATTGTGTGTGAGCTAAGTGTGTGAACACGATTTGGTAAAGGTAGCGGTGAGAGGCCATGTAGGAGTACATGGTGGGTTGTCTCATTGCAGCCGTCCTCGAGAACTGAGTTACGTGTTTGTGATCCATGATCTGATTACTACCACGCATTGGGCCCGAAACCAATGGACCCTCTCGGCTTCTTGACCACCCTTGTCCTCGGTCAGGGAGTTGCAAGTAGTTTCGGTGTTTGTAGCATCTTTGGGGCATGCATAGCTGACCTTAGGGGTGGGTTGTGTTGCGGTAGGCACCGTGGCCGGTGTACCGAGTGCCGTTTGGTATCTCGGGAACCCTGCACACATCGTTCGGGCTGTATGGGAAACCTCGGCGGACTCCTGCGGATGGAACCCGAATAGGCGATAAACTGGACTAGGGATTTGAGTGTTTAGGTAGGCGTGGCCGACACCCACGTTGGGCTTCGCTTGAAGGTTGCCGAGTACATGTCGTGTAAACGGCGGTAAGTGGTGAGCGTGTGTGAAGAAGTACACCCTGCAGGGTTTAATATGATCTATTGAATAGCCGTGTCCACGGAGAAGGACTTCAGGTTGCCTATATCGGTTCATAGACAAGTGAAAGTGGATACTCTAAAATCGCAAGATAAGCGTGAGTGCTATGGATGGCGTTCTCGTAGGGAGGCGGGAGCGGGTCCATAGTGGTGTATTGCCATGGTGAATATGTGGACTCGTGCGCCACCTCAAAGAGTTAATTGCGAATCGTAGTTCGGGATAGCCACCGAGTCAAAGCTGGCTTGCTGCGGTCAAACTCCACCACCCCCCTTTTGATGGTGATGCATATGTAGTTAGATCTGATGTAAGTCTTGCTGAGTACAATTGTACTCACGTTTGCTTATTTTATGTTTTGCAGAGAGACGTCAGTCTCGCTAGTAGTTCCGCTTGGACTTGACGTTTAGCTTGTTACCTCAGCTACGATCTTGTGCCTCGGCGGGATCTGGTAGATAGTCGCTCCTCGGCCTTTTTCATTTATAGTTATGCGTACTCGGACATGTTTAGCTTCGCTTGTGCTTTGACTTGTATGCTCGAGTGTTGGGTCATGAGACCCATGTTTGTAATATCTCGCTCTTCGGAGCCTAATGAATAATATTTTGAGTCATAGAGTTATGTTGTGATGCCATGTTGTATCTACGCATATTGAGCATAATGTGTGTATGTTTGGAATGCTTGGTATGTGTGGGATCCGACAAACTAGTTGTTTATCCTTGGCAGCCTCTCATATGGGGAAATGTAGTCTCGTGCCTCCGGCGATAGTAGTCCGCTACAGCCCGGTTCACGAGTCTGCTAGCCCAGACTACTGCTTGGACACTGGTGGCGGCATGTGATTCATTTCGTTCCTATATCATCCCTTGGGAAATGTCACGCGGTGATACTTGGAGTCCTGCCCAGCTGCTACAGCCGGAATACGGAGTCCTGTTAGCCAGTGCTACAGCCCAAGTTCATCGTTGATGACCGACATGCTCGAGGTGTTTCATGTATGCTGTCCCCATAGGTTAGTGCGCTTTGGGTTCACGACTAGCCATGTCGGCCGGGTTCTTTGTCATATGGATGCTAGCGACACTATCATATCGTGAGCCAAAAGCGCAAACGGTCCGGGCCATGGTAAGGCGACACCGTGGGAATACCGTGCGTGAGGCCGCAAAGTGATATGATGTGTTACATGCTAGATCGGTGTGACCTAGGATCGGGTCCTGACAGCGTTGGTATCGAGCCTGATGCTGTGGGATTACCAAGCCAAACTGGTCGGGTTGTGTCTAGAAATGCTTTAGTTATGTAAGGGAATTGATTGTGGAAGGAACGTAAGGCTCTTTTACTCCTTATACCTCATGGCCTTCTCGATCCGAGTCATCCTCTTCTCTTCTCGGGTTTAAGAACTAGGCTTCTCATCTATCTATCGGGATGACGTGTTACTAATCCATAGACCTTTAAGATTGTTGGTTTTAATCCCGCTTCAGTTCCTACTATTTACGTATGATAACCGTTGGTCTCGGAATCTTGTTATGATGTTGTTGAGTGGTTATGCCACCATTTCTGCAGGATGTCTCAAATCATTTTGAGCATTTACAGCCGTTATCTGTCCGAGTCATCCTGGTCTCTAAATAGTCGATGCATTTGCAAATTCTTTCCTTCCGTTCGATGACCTTTTGGACAGAATAAGCACACTAATCGGTAAGTTGAGGTACTTTGTTGCCTCGACATATATATTGAACTATTATTATGACCCTAGGTGTTTAGGAAGTCACCTAGCAATTTAGCTATGCTTTTGTATCCCGGTGTGATGATTCGGCCATCATTTTGAAAGCATCCCGTGATGCCGTTTAGTAGTAGGCATTCTACTCACGGGTTTCGAACCGAGATTCATCCTACTTCATGTTGTTAGTATTTGCTAGTGCCTTTAGGATATTAGTACCCTTTGTGATAGACCTCGAAGTCCGTGGTATTCCCCTTCTTCCAAATACCATGAACTAATTATGGCGGAAGTTCTTTTGAACCAAAAGATCACAATAAGAGTGCTCTTGAGGAGTTCTCCATTCATAATTGTGAATCTGCCAATTCTACCTTTCTCGCATGGGTTATCCGGAAGAAATGTTGAACCTGCTCGACATACTAATCAGTGCATCCGCAACTCGAGAAAATTATATGTTTCTTTGAGTTGTTCTCTTAGATGCCTTCGACCTTCATCTATCAATTGATAGCCAAGGGTATGTGTGCATTTGTGTTCATCGATGCATTTTATCCTTGTGGTCCGTCAAGCCATTCTATTCGGAATGACTAGGAGAAACAAACTCGATACCTCATCCATTTCTAGGATTGGGTCAAAGTAGTTGCATCCCTTGATCAAAACGCCAATTCAGCTTTTGATTCTGTTCTACCCTGAAGTATTGCCATCTTATGTAAAGAATGTCATGGGAATTGCACAACCTCCTAGGAATTCTTGACGCAGTGATACTCTCGCTATCATTATTCATTCCTCGGTTCCGTGTTGTTGTAACCGGAATGCCGGCAAGTGAATTGTGATGTGTGAAATCAATACTCCGAGCAACTTGTTGCTTGGTAGTGAATGGACAATATTCTCATTCTTAGCGTGTTGGTTATTAAACCATCATTCTGAGGTTGATCGTGCTACCTAGTCCCTAGTTCTGGTGCACCCTTCGATCTATGAGTTAGGATTCTGTCAAGTCCTCACTCATTTGATAATATCGTCTTGCCCTCAAAAGCAAGATTGCTCTCGAGCCTAGTAACATACGGTGGTTCGTGACTTTCCAAATATCTTCTTGGAAGTGTTACCGGGTTGTTTCCTGACTGTTATGTTGAGCTCGTGATCAAGTTGGTTTCTTGTGAACCACCCCTTCTCCAAGAATCTGTGTTGGATATCCCTGAGCTAGTTGGTTAAGCTAGACCATAACTTGGAGAGTTGGAAGATAGAAGCTTGCCTAACCTAGTTCGATCCAAAGGGATATTCTTGTGTAGTGTGTGTTGAAGAAAGATGATACCTTCATCGATTGGTCCTGTGATCGATTCTTTGGATCTATTGTCCTACCAATTCTTTGATTTGAGTATGGGCCATTGTCAAGTCAACTCGTAACCAACGATATTTGTAATGTTGTCTTACTCGTGGTTGATCCTTGAGCATACACCATTACATCTTTTGGTCGACCAATACTATCACGTGTTCACATGATGGTGGAAGTCGATGATATGGAAATTCCGATGAGTTCTTTGTTGAGCCCGTCAGTAGCATTTTGTCTCCCCCCATGAGTCATGTTGAACATCAACCTAGTGTTGGAAACTTGTGTAAGCATTTCTTCATGTCCCGCTCATGAAGCATATGTTTGGATGAAAGTAGTGACTTCCTCTAATTCATGTGCATCTGGTGTAAGTTGCCGCCATGAATTTGAGAAAGGTTTGTTTTGTTCCTTTGGAATCATCCCAAGTCAGTCATGCACGCGAAGTATTCTATGGTGCGATAGGTGATCATCTTCATCCCATATGGATTCCATAGCACACCAAGCCACCGATTGATTTGTTCAAGGAGAAGAAGTTCCTTCCTAAAGAGCTAAACCGGACTTGTGTAAGGACTTCGTTATCCGCAATGATGGTTCCCAACCTGAACTCGGTAGTGTTTATTATAAGACTACTGTGTGGTCATGCTTGTCTAGGACAGCGTGTCCACGGGTTTATAGTGAGAACCAGCTCATGTTGGAGCTTGCTATCGTAGTTCATATCCGAGAATCTCGCATAGCGCCATCTCGTCGGTTGTGTTGCAACCCTTCCTATCAGACATGATAAGTCTGAAATATCCTAACACCAACCAGATCTAAATCTCAGGCAGATATGATGGTTGGAACATTCGAACAGTTGCATTTCGTTCCCAGCTTGCACCGTCCTTGTGCTATCTCGCTATAGACTGTCTTCTCAGCAATCCTTGTCCAGGTTTATCTTTAAAAGTGGACTTACCATGGGTCCCCCCCCCCCCACCTTCGATGATAAGCAAATCATCCATTGCATTGCCTTCAACAAGGTAGTCCACATCATCCATTCTAGTCCGGGTGTACTATTCCTTTGCACTCCGTCAAACGATCGTTATGATTGCCTTTGGCTGGTATAAAAGGTTCCAATGATCTACGGATCAAAAGTAATTCTTTTGCCACTTAAGGGAATAGTTCTTGCGTCACCTTTCTCGAGGTGTCCCGTTACGGGATCGTGATAAATGTTTCCTCGCCACCTTGACACCATCCATCATCTTCCTAAAGCGTGGAATCGTTGCCATCAATCAAACCCGTTGTTGTTCTTCCATCCCTTTCGATGTATTTTGTGTCTCAACTCGAGATATGTCACCATCTCAGACCGTGGGTCGATCATATTTATTTGATCTTCGTGAAGATCGAATCATGTAGGGCTTCCCCTTCCTTCTGTTGTCGTGTCGGGTGAAGATCTCGAAGACGTCAAGGCCAAGAAGATGGAGTGAACCAACATCTTCGAGAAGGCAATTGGATCATGGACATTGTAATAGTTTGTGACCTCCCTTTTCCTCTTACCTCACGTCTTGAATCTCGGTGAGATTCTTGTTTAGTGGGGTGAGTTATCACAGCCCTAGAATTGCTTGACATTAGTTGCATTAGGGCATTCATGTCATCATGTTAATTTCCATGAAAATTGAAATGGGGATTGTTGAAACCCTAGCACCAATTGAATTCTAATAGGTTCAAATAAAATCATTTTCAATAATCCCAAAATGCCCTGTGAAAATGTTCATGATAAATGGATAAAGGTGAAAGCCTCTTCCAAAAATGATGAACATATCCTATAGGTCATTCCTGGGTTTTTGAATTAAATCTTACACTATTTGAATTTGGGCATTTGAACACTATAAATAATTTAAATGCTCAAATAATGTTGGAAGTATTTGTGGGCCATAGAAATAATTCATAAAGTGCCTGTGAATATTTTCAGGATTTATAAAATTGATTTGGTTTTTAAAACTGGATCAAAACAAACTGCAAAATAGAAAACAGAAATATTAAGAGAGAAGGAGCAGGAACTCACCTGGCTTACCTAGCGCCCAACCGCCCAGCTTCTTTTCCCCCCCTGCTGGCCGGCCGGTTGGCCCAGCCACCACCGCCTCCTCCTGTCGCCTTCCTCCTCTGCCAGGGAGGGCCAGGCGCGTCTTGGCACACCAAGACGCGCTTCGCCACGACTCCAGCTGCTGCCTGCGTCCCACGCCTGGGGGCAGAGTCCCCGTGCGCCACGCGACCCCTGGACCCCCCTCACTCTTCCCGCACCCTCTCCCTCCTCTCTCTCGCTCTGCGCCTCGTGCAGAGAGCCCCGTCGCCACCGCTCGCCGTAGCCACGGCCACGGCCTTCCCTCGCCTCGCCGATGTGCCCATGGCCTCCGCCTAGCCCTCTCCTCCCTCCTCACCAAGTTCCCGGCGCGGAGCACCCCGAGGCGCCGCCCCACCATTTCCCCTTCTCGGACCCGCCGATGCCGTCGCCAAATTAGCTGGCTCCGGTGCCCACCCGAGCTCACCGGCGGCCCTCGCAACCACGGTGAGCCCCAGTCATTCCCCTCTTCCCGACTCGTCTCCCCCTAACCACCGTCTCCACTCGGCCGACAGCTCACCACCGCGGCCATGGCGCCGCCATGCCACAGCCCCTGCCGCTTTCGCGTCGGGCGTGTCAGCGTGCTCGAGAGACTTCCGGGAACACGTAGCACCCTTCGCCCTCCCCTCTCGTGCACCGCCACCAGTAGCCACGAACCCGAGCTCGGCCGCCGCCAAAGCTCGGCGCGGCGAGATTCCGGCCGCCCGAGCTCTAACCTCCCACCAAGAACCTCGGCGCATCCCGGCTCTCAGAGGTACCCTCCCCCCTTTTGGTGGCGGGTAGCCATTGCACTTGCGCCGCGGCGTCGGGTTCGCCCGGCGGCTAACGCCGCGCCCATCGACCACCGACCGGCGTGGGTTGACCCACCGCCGGTTTGACCACCGGGTCAGCGACATGCGGGCCCGCCCGTGCTAACTAAGTCGAGTTAGTGTTAATTAGGTTAGGTTAATTAGTTAGACGCTGACCAATGGGTCCCAGCGTCAGGTTTGACCTGGGCGCCCAGTTGACCCGCTGACGTCACGCTGACGTCGGTGGACGCATATATATTTTCTAGATTTAATTTAATTCAAGAAAATTCAGAAAATACTCTAAACTTCTAAAATCATATAAATTCAACCGTAACTTCGGATGGAAATAATTTATATATGAAAATGATCAGAAAAATATGAAGAATCTGTTTATGCCATGATCATGCATGTTTGAACAAGTTAACATCACTGAATAGGATGAATCATGATTAGGGTAATTTATGAAATAGCATTTTGAGTTGGAATTCAACCTTGTTTGAATTCCACTTCAACTAACTTGGATTATTATTGCACTAGGTAAATTCAGTTCCTTAACATGATCATGCATCATATATGTGCATTGCATTGATTGTGTTCTCTCTTGTTTGCCGGTAATTGTCCCCTCTCGATAGACGATGTACCGACGATGATTATTCGATGACACCGATGAAGAACTATTATCTTCAGAAGTGCCAGGCAAGCAAAACCCCCTTGTTCATTCCGATACAATCCCACTCTCTCGCTCCTGCTCTATTTTATTGCATTAGGACAACAACGATTCAACTGTTACTTGCTGCGGTAGCTGAACCCTTGATCCTTTGCATGACTGTCATTCCACAATAATTAGATGAAACCCACTAGCATGAGTAGGAGTTGTTTGAGCCCATGATGTGCCTACTCATTTATGCTTGTTTGTCATGCCTGCTCTTGCTTAGAGTTGAGTCGGTCTGATTCATCGGGAATGAATTGGAATTATTATGTACATGTCCTATTGTGTGTGAGCTAAGTGTGTGAACACGATTTGGTAAAGGTAGCGGTGAGAGGCCATGTAGGAGTACATGGTGGGTTGTCTCATTGCAGCCGTCCTCGAGAACTGAGTTACGTGTTTGTGATCCATGATACTGATTACTACCACGCATTGGGCCCAAACCAATGGACCCTCTCGGCTTCTTGACCACCCTTGTCCTCGGTCAGGAGTTGCAAGTAGTTTCGTGTTTGTAGCATCTTTGGGGCGCATATAACGCTGACCTTAGGGGTGGGTTGTGTTGCGGTAGGCACCGTGGGTTGTGTACCGAGTGCCGTTTGGTATCTCGGGAACCCTGCACACATCGTTCGGGCTGTATGGGAAACCTCGGCGGACTCCCTGCGGATGGAACCCGAATAGGCGATAAACCTGGACTAGGGATTTGAGTGTTTAGGTAGGCCGTGGCCGACACCCACGTTGGGCTTCCGCTTGAAGGTTGCCGAGTACATGTCGTGTAAACGGCGGTAAGTGGTGAGCGTGTGTGAAGAAGTACACCCTGCAGGGTTTAATATGATCTATTGAATAGCCGTGTCCACGGAGAAGGACTTCTGGGTTGCCTATATCAGTTCATAGACAAGTGAAAGTGGATACTCTAAAATGCGCAAGATAAGCGTGAGTTCTATGGATGGCGTTCTCGTAGGGAGACGGGAGCGGGTCCATAGTGGTGTATTGCCATGGTGAATATGTGGACTCGTGTGCGCCACCTCAAAGAGTTAATTGCAGTCGTAGTTCAGGATAGCCACCGAGTCAAAGCTGGCTTGCTGCAGTCAAACTCCACCACCCCCCTTTTGATGGTGATGCATATGTAGTTAGATCTGATGTAAGTCTTGCTGAGTACAATTGTACTCACGTTTGCTTATTTTATGTTTTGCGAGAGGCGTCGGTCTCGCTAGTAGTTCGCTTGGACTTGACGTTTAGCTTGTTACCTCAGCTACGATCTTGTGCCTCGGCAGATCTGGTAGATAGTCGGCTCCTCACCCTTTTTCATTTATAGTTATGCGTACTCGAGACATGTTTAGCTTCCGCTTGTGCTTTGACTTGTATGTCGAGTGTTGGGTCATGAGACCCATGTTTGTAATATCTCGCTCTTGAGCCTAATGAATAATATTTTGAGTCATAGAGTTATGTTGTGATGCCATGTTGTATCTCGCATATTGAGCATAATGTGTGTATGTTTGGAATGCTTGGTATGTGTGGGATCCGACAAACTAGTTGTTTATCCTTGGCAGCCTCTCATATGGGGAAATGTAGTCTCGTGCCTCCGGGCGATAGTAGTCCGCTTCTGCCCGGTTCACGAGTCCTGCTAGCCCAAAGACTCTTGCTTGGACACTGACTGGCGGCATGTGATTCATTTCGTTCCTATGTCCGTCCCTTCGGGAAATGTCACGCGGTGATACTTGAGTCCTGCCCAGCTGCTACAGCCCGGAATACGAGTCTGTTAGCCAGTGCTACAGCCCAAGTTCATACGTTGATGACCGACATGCTCGAGGTGTTTCATGTATGCTGTCCCCATAGGTTAGTGCGCTTTGGGTTCACGACTAGCCATGTCGGCCGGGTTCTTTGTCATATGGATGCTAGCGACACTATCATATCGTGAGCCAAAAGACATAAGCGGTCCCGGCCATGGTAAGGCGACACCGTGGGAATACCGTGCGTGAGGCCGCAAAGTGATATGATGTGTTACATGCTAGATCGGTGTGACCTAGGATCGGGGTCCTGACATTGTTGCTATTAATGATCATTGCTGATGGTAACTTGTTACTTTGTTAGTCAAAAATCTGAATTTGTTCAGGACACATCCGATTTTTTCCGGGCATGGGACCGACACTGACAGTGTTAGGCCCTTACCCCACATTCTTATCGATGAAATTTAAGAATTTATACACATATTTGCGAGTAGCTGTAGTTTTACTATTTCTCAAAGTGTAATTAAATTTTAATAACTAAGTAGTAAAATAGGTCTGATTATGTGTACATATAAAAGATAACAATGCGGGATGCTTTCACTATAAGCTTGTACTCTATAATAAGCCTCAAACATGAGATACCATATTGTTTCGATGTTTGGTATTATTGAATAATTACATAATAGTAACTGTAATCCGATGTATATACTCCTCCGTTCCTAAATATAAGTCTTTTAGTGATTTCAAATGGACAACCACATACGAATGTATATAGACATATTTTAGAGTATAAATTCACTCATTTTGCTCATGATATAGTCACTTGTTGAAATCTCTATAAAGACCTATATTTAGGAACGGAGGGAGTATATTATAAGAACCATAAGCTTAGATGTATGTAAATATATTTCCATCAAATGTTCATGCATTTTTCAATATTTCCGTACAAATAGTAGACTATATTCATCCTGCCATATAGTGTGTAACATTCATGTTAGCATAGATAAGTAAATATGTTAATTTGAAGAGATTTTGCAACAAACCCATTATCCATGTACTTGTGCTTATGTAAAATGCTGGCAACATCATACAGCAAGTGTGTATTTTAGACTTTTAGTTCATAACTTCATAAAAATTCTTTGTAGATTATGTTCTTGACGCCAACATCCTTATTGTTATCTTCATCAGTTACCATTACTTGCAGTCCATCCCTTTTTCTGACTCTTGAGAATGGTACGTATAAATGTCCATGTGTAAAGACTTGTTCATGTAGATATAGTCCAACCTTGTTTGGAGAGTGCTCCTGCCTTTTGTTTATTGTCATAGCAAAGCATGGTGAGATAGGATATTGTCTCCTTTATAGAAGGAAAACCACACCCATTCAGCGGTGACATGATTATTTTTGGAATGTAGACCTTTTCTTCCACATACGATACTTATTATCTCATAGCCGATGATATGTTTGTCTTGAACAATGGGATACCGTCTATTTTTTCTAGTGTACCATTCACAATCAAGGCTGCGACTTCAGTTGCAGATGGCATACCATGTCGTTTTCCATCTGCGCCACACTTATTGGTTAGTTTTAATATGGCATTGTGATAATCACATTCTTTGAATGTGTGACTTGCCATTCTGACTGTTTTTGCTAGTATATTATCTCTAAGCAGCACATTCTTAAGGGCCTCAACGATGCGAGTATCTATTTATTAAAGGAGCAATATAACTGGAAAAATAATTATATGTAGTTAAGAGTTCTGTTCGAACCAAACCTTGAACACAAAACTATTAACTCGAGGGAAATGTAAGTACGGCAAGGGAGTTCATTAATCGGCTTACAATGAATCTTGCAAATTAATTGCCTTTTGCATAAGATGGTAATACCCTCTTTGGAGGTGGGCGATCACTAAAAGGAGTCAATTGGACAATCAAGGTGAGCGACGGAGATTGGGAACCAACCTTGAACACAAAAATGCTTTTACTAAACAAAAGTATGGTAAGGAACCGGTTCTGGTCATATTAATGAATCTAGATGTATAGATTAGTGTTTTCTATTTTAGCACAATCTAATAATCAAGTATTCTTGATCACCCAGTGATCAGTTCATCACTTCACCCAATGTATAATGCAAATTAATCGATTTTGTGCGTAAGATGGTACCTATTAGAGTTCTTTGCTATCGTTGGGTGGAGTCGATTGGACAATCGAGGAGATCCAACAGAGGTGTGGCAATGTCCAAGGGCGCCGATATGAAGGTAAAGCCGATCTATAAGCACTTACAAGTAGAACGGAATTGGAGATTGAGATTGGTTTTTGAGGTGTGCGTGATGTAATTGTGCAAAGAAAAGGTGTGTTACATGTGTGTGGTCATCGAACCAAAAATCAAGTGTCCCTGATCTAGCTTGTTGTTTACATGGGAGAAATTAATCAGCAAGAAGATTGCTATCAAGCACATGCTAAAACGGATAAGAAAATTGTATATCTTAGCTTGATCGATCTGGCACCTGCATGTTGCAGATTGCTTTCCGGCCAGGTGCGTGGACATCCACCAAAGCAAGTCGGTCCTATGTATAGAAATCAATCATCCATGCATCTCGACAGAATCAATCAGCCTCTTGAGGAAGGCCACCTTGTACGTGCATGAAAGCACTGGTCAAAAGCCCATCTATGAGGGCGTACTTCCACGAGAAGAACTTTGGATCCATGAGGGCATCTCCGAGAAATATCCAAGTAGTAATGTCATCGCCCGGGGGAAAGGAAGACATCGTGAAGGATTTGGTGTAGCGGTAAAAGAGGAGCTTTCTTTCGATGGCATTGGTGGGTAATTTCTCATAAAATTATTATAATCTAATGGTTGTCATTTTATTTTCTAATAAAATTAACCGTTAGATGTTTCTGATTTTTGTGGGATTTTCTAGTCTAATTATCTTTTTTTGGTTACCCCGTCAAGCATTTTTCATATATAATAAATGAACTATTTCCATCAAATGCTAATGCATGTTTCCATTACTTCACGTGTCAATGAGACCATATCCATCTCAGATATTATGTTACCATTGATATGTTAGTTATTCTTTTGAACTTTGAAGATATTTGTAGTGTACAAATTTTCCATGTAATTATTCTCATCTAATAAGAGGTCAAGAACATCATCTTTTGAAGAATATAATTATAGTAAAAGTGTTTTTATGCCTTTAGAATATTTCTTTATAGACTCTACCATAAGTGTCCATGTGTAAATGCATGTTTAGGCAGAGTTAGTCCAACCTTGTTTAGAGATTTTCCTTGCTTTTATTGTTTGTCATAGCAAAGCATCGTTTATAGGATATTGTCTTCTATTTAGAGCGAATGGCCACACTCATTCATTTGGTAACATGGTTATTCTTGGAATATATACTTTTGCCCCACATCGGTGTTCTTGTTATTATCTCGTGCTTCGATGATTTTTCTTCCAAGTTGAATAATCGTCATCCTGTAGATATTACATTGGAGCATCCTTTGGTAGGTCTGCTTTTAGTTTTAGCTTGTGATTTGGGATTATGGGGAATGGTAAGCTGTTTAGGAATTACATTGGATATAAAATTGCAGTTTCAGCATTTAAGGTTGTTGCTTTGCATCTTGTGTCACAACTTAGGTGCGATTTCATCTCACCTTGTAGCTGATCCTAGATATTCATTTTTTTAATCCTGTGAACTGTTTTGTTCCTTGGACATAATATTGATCTTTCTTCTAAGAAATCTCACTGGCAGTACTTGTCCTGCAAATTTGGATATATGCTCTCCACAGTCTCCTTTCTTCAGTAGTATGTCGGTTGGTATTTTAATCAATTCTTCACCTTGATGATATATTTATTCCGTCACGAATATTGAGAATCCACTGTGCAAATTCGTGTGTATTATTTGTCACCGCTTGCTGGTAGGGCATAATATATCCTTCCAACCAATCTTGTTTTCTTTCTTTTGCTCCACTTTGTCTCTTTCTTTATCATACCCATTGTGACGGGACCATGCATTTGCTACTTCTCTGGCTTCTCCGCTCTTGTTTGTCTCCATCGACTGCATAAATTTAATCATTCATACTCTTTCTCTAGAGCAAATGACCTGCTGCTGACTCTCCAATTGGAAATGCAACCTTTTGACTCATGGATCTCAGAACTGCATTTCGAACTAAAATATTATCCAACACGCGTCATTGCTTGATATGTATGTGCATTTGAGGTATCTCTTGATCTCATCATTTTCTATTAGGGTTGTCTCTTGGTCATCTTATCTATTTATGTATTTTATTGAGAGAGATCTGTTGCAGACCTCGACATTTATGTATGCTTGATATTTGACCAATATATTTCTATTTTATAGGACTATGTATCTACTGTCTAGCTTGACTTCCCATTCTACATGTATTTTCCATTTTCTCGTCTTCTATGGCCCTGTTCGGAGAACCTCCACTCCACAACTCCACTCCCGGAGCGGGTGGAGTTAATGTTGAAAGTGGCGGAGCTCCTGTTTCCTGGCTCTGCAACTCCCGGGATTTCACGGAGCTGGTGGAACTCCGAACAGGGTCTATATATTGGGAATCCATCTTCATGTCTTGTGTCTTGTGATAGTGCTGATATATTTTTAGGAACTTTCTTATACATCTGTTTTCGACCATGCATGGTCGCCTTGTGTTGGCTGCAGACATGGGCTACACATCATGTAGTTTTCAACAGCCATGTGTATTATCATGCCTTCCTTTAATGGTTCATGGGTACTGTGTTTCCTTTCGCTTTTTTGGAGAAATATGACTATGTGGTCATGTGGGAGGCCCATTTTTAAAAATGTATTGTGCACATAACTACAATTTAAAAAATAATCTTTAGTTGATTTTTTATATGTTTAGAAAATTAAATAACAGGTGTTATAAAGTCACCGGTATTACTTACAGTGTTTTTTAAAAATGTGCCCTCTCGTGTCTCATGAACTCCCCGAGCTTTATGTGGAACACTCGGTCAACAATATTAGGTCTTTTTTATGCTGGTTGGTGTACTTCTTGTAGCATAGATTGAAGTTCCGGCAAAGCTGCAAGCCTGCATTGCATGTGAATATCACATAGTTTAGGGTATCGAGCCGACCAACATATTACCATAGCATCTTGGTAGCTTTATGCTTTGTTTCTTGGGCAATCTGTGAATCTAGATGGCAGCACTATTCTCCTTACTTGGTCAGCCCCTTGTATCTCCTCTCTATTTTTTCCTGCAAACCAACTATAGTTATGCTCTTAATTTTCCTTGGTTTCTTTTGATCCAATCTAGCATGTACTGAAAAATGCATGAAGGGGCATCCACAATCAACTGCAATGTAACCTTTTCACATATCAGCAAGTGCGTAGATTGGTTAGTACATTGTTATAGACGATATGCATAGTATTCCAGCATTGTTAAATGCTTTCTCTTGCATTTGGTACCTTCTTTTAACATGTAAGGTACATCTTCTTTGTACCCATTGAGGGAGTCCTGGATTAGGGGGTGTCCGGATAGCCGGACTACCATCATCAGCCGAACTATCATCTGCAGGACTATCATCATCGACCGGACTCCAAGACTATGAAGATACAAGATTGAAGACTTCTCCCCGTGTCCGGATGGGACTTTCCTTGGCGTGGAAGGCAAGCTTGGCGATACGGATATGTAGATCTCCTACCATTGTAACCGACTCTATGTAACCCTAGCCCTCTCCGGTGTCTATATAAACCGGATGGCTCTAGTCCGTAGGACTATCAGAACAACAACCCTTACAATCATACCATAGGATAGCTTCTAGGGTTTAGCCTCCTTGATCTCGTGGTAGATCCACTCTTGTAAACATCCACAATATCAATATCAATCGAGCAGGGCGTAGGGTTTTACCTCCATCAAGAGGGCCCGAACACAGGTAAAACATCGTGTCCCTTGTCTCCTGTTACCATCCGCCTAGGCGACAGTTAGGGACCCCTACCGAGATCCGCCGGTTTGACACGACACCCATCTTCACCATAGGGGAACAATAATGGATCTTGCATAATGAGATTCTTCTTGACTTCATGTAATTGTCTTGAACAATGATATTCCATCCTATTTCTCTTGTATCATTGACAATAAGGTCTGTAACATCGATTGCGGATGGCATGTCATGTCGTCTTGCATGTCCTTGTCACTTCTTGATTAGTTTTAATCTCATGTTGTTGTAGTCACCTTCTTCAAATTTGTGACATGCGATTCGGATGTTCTTGCTAGCATATTATCTCTATCCAAAGCATACTTGTAAGGCCCTCAACGACGTGAGAATCTATTGACTCTTTTATCTTCTCGATGTTGACGCGTTAAATCTTGGTTTGACCTCATTCTTAGTGTCCTAGTTGTACAACCGTGCCCGATCGTGGTTTGTCATTACCTTGAAAGACTACCAATTCGTGGTAGTGTTGCCCATTCATTCTAAAACATACGATCCAGATGGTGGACAAAGCTAAAGCTTGCTGATTGTTGGCATGGCCCAAACTATCGATGCAATTTGCGGAGTACTTTACCATTGAGAAAATAATGAAGCGTGGCGAAGCTGACTCATGTTCATTCTAAAAACAGAACTTCCGTATGATGGACAAAGCTAAAGCTTGCTGATTGTTTGCATGGCCCAAAACTATCGATGCAATTTGCCGGAGTACTTTACCATTGAGAAAATAATGAAACATACCGAAGCTGACTCATGAAGAAGTTTGATCGATCTGCAACTTCCCCATCACTTCCGGCCAAATGCGCACATCAACACGAAAGCTGGCCTATGGATTGGTATGGATGGATGCTAATTCTAATACAGATTAATCACAACTGAAGGTAGATCGTGTGTACGTGCCTGACTTGCTAGCCGGAAAGCAGTTGGTAGCCTCATTTACTTGAATCAATCACAATTGAAGCTAGATCGTTTTTATGTACCTAGCCGGAAAGAAATCGGCAGCCTCCTACAGGCACATGAAGATTTCTGGTACTTGCATGTCTTGCGGAGTGGATCAACCTCGTGGAGTTTTGAGCTAGCTTGTATGGGTAGTTTTCCGGCCAGAAACGCATCTAGCGAGGCGTACCTCGCTGATATAGTACTTCGAGCGCCGCCGAGCCGCTAGGAAAATTGGACTCGGAGAAATTGTTGTGCTGGCTGATGCGACCTAAATTGGACTGGGAGAAATTTGCCTTTTTATGGTTAATCCATCATTTGAGAGGAGCCTTAGTTTTGATGGCATTGGTGGGTAATTTTCTGGAGAACAATTATGATCTAATGGTTGTCATTTTATTATCTTCTAAATTAATGGTTGGATATTTCTGATTTTTACGGGAATTTCTACTCTAATTCTCTTTTTTACGGTTAACCCATCATTTGCTTTTTATATATAAATATATTTTACCTCCTGTGCGGCCATTTCGTTAAAACCGAGAGTTGGCCAGTCGTCGGCTTCAGCCCCCTCGTAGGTAGTATGGGGGTGTTCGGGATGAATGTAAACACTCTTTATCCAAAAAATTGGTCCTTGAAGCAGGTGTTTAGCGCAACGAACCAGGCAATCGGACTATGTGGCTTTATCACCCTCACTTAGCCATAGGAGTTTGACAATAGAAGATGTTGTAAACACCTAATCGGATGGAGGCCGATCCATCGCATAAGGCGGAAAAATCGCAAAAGATTTGGAACCTCCGAATAGCTGACTAGCTCTCGCCACATCATGACAGTCAGTTTTCGGCTTTCTCTACTGAGGTGTTTGCTCGGATGAACCGAAACACAATCGCAATAGTTCTCCTTTACTACCCTAGCCGATAGAGCGAGCGTAAGGTAGTAAGCACGAGGGCCGAACAACCCAACTATTGACCAAAGACATGATTTGGAGCCAATGCATATAATGCTAAAATTCGGGGTGCCGAACTGTACTGTAAAAGTGTTCGGACTTTGTTGCCGTAGTATGGGGCGCAGTGAAGCCCCTGGCCAATTTAAAGCGTACCAAAGTGTACGGATGCAATCGACAAGAATGACGAAGTAAAATGAAGTAGTAAGCTAGTGCCACATAAGCTGGGCCGCAAACTATTTTCATTATAATTTGATTAATACGTCAAAGCGTATTTGTACAATAGTGCGATAAGCAACCGGGCGATTTGACATGCGAAGATCAAGGGGGGATCTTGCGTGTGGGTCCTGAAAACAGGTAGAGTGATTGTCGAGAAGAACATCTAGATATTTCCCCACGCGTCTGTGCTACTTGCCGCCTTGGGGTACCGTCCTTCGAAAGGACCGATGAGTGGGCCGCCGCGAGGGGCCTATGGAAAAGAAAACTGAAAAAAAGAAAAGTGAAAGTATGAGTGTCTGGGGAAGGTTGAGCCATATTGTGGACCACAGTCTAGTTATGCCTCAGTCTCTGCCCATGGTATTTTCAATGCGTAGTTATGTAAGCGCGGTACGTATGCCGCCACTTGGTCGGGACTGAGACGGAGGTCGCATTGCTAGTCTAGCTCCTGATGAGCCGGATTGTCATGCTGCGGAGTAGTCCGGACTCGTTTGACAGTGTCCGGGAGTTTGGCCGCTGAATTAAAATTCTGCCTTAAAAGGCCGCTCTGTACTTCCGCTGCCAGGGCCGCGGTGTGCTCCTCGATACGGAGGGAGCGCTCCGTGTTTCCATTGACTATTATGACGCCGCGTGGTCGAGGCATCTTGAGCTTGAGATAAGCATAGTGCAGGACCGCATTGAATCGAGCGAATGCGGTTCGTCCGAGCAGTGCGTGATAGCCGCAGCAGAAGGGGGCGATATCGAAGATCAACTCTTCGCTTTGGAAGTTGTCCGGGGATCCGAAGACGACCTCCAATATGATTGAGCCCGTGCAGCGGGCCTCTACACCTGGTATAACTCCTTTAAAGGTAGTTTTGGTGGGCTTGATCCTTGATGGATCGATGCCCATTTTGCGCACTGTATCCTGATAGAGTAGGTTGAGGCTGCTGTCACCGTCCATGAGGACTCGCGTGAGGTGGAATCCATCAATTATTGGGTTGAGGACCATTGCGGCTGAACCGACATGATGGATACTGGTCGGATGGTCCCTGCGATCGAAGGTGATCGGGCATGACGACTATGGATTAAATTTTGGGGCGACTGGCTCTATCGCATAGACGCCCCTGAGCGCTCGGTTGTGCTCCCTCTTGGGGATATGGGTAGTGTATATCATGTTCACCGTTTTGACCTGAGGGGGAAACTTCTTCTGTCCCCCTGTGTTCGATGGGTGGGGCTCATCGTCCTCGTCCTTGCTTTGCGACCCCTTCTCCTTGTTCTCGGCATTTAACTTGTCGTCCTGTTTAAAAACCCAACATCTTCTGTTGGTGTGATTGGCTGGTTTATCGGGGGTGCCGTGTATCTGGCATGGACGATTGAGTATGCGTCCAAGCTGGATGAGCTCGGGTTGTTCCTTTTGAATGGCTTCTTCCGCTGGCCGGACTTGGAGCCACTGAATCTGGCGTTGACCATCGTGTCATTGGTATTGTTGTCGTTGTTTCGACGCTTGTGTCTGTTGCGTCGGGGCTTGCCATTGCTATTTCTGGCTTCAGAGGTGCCAGGTTTCCTTGCATTGTTATTGCTACGGGCTAGCAAGCTATCTTCGCCCGTGCAAAAGCGGGTCATGAGTGCTGTGAGGGCTGCCATGGACTTCGGCTTTTCCTGGCCGATGTGTCGGGTGATCCATTGGTCGCAGATGCTGTGTTTAAAGGCTGCTAGGCTTCGGCATCCGGGGAGTCGACGATCTGGTTCTTTTTAGTTAAGAACCTAGTCCAGAATTTCCTGGCAGACTCTCCTGGTTGTTGGACTATGTGACTTAGGTCATCGGCATCCAGAGGTCGGACGTGTGTACCTTGGAAGTTATCGCGGAAAGCGTCTTGCAGGTCCTCCCAGCTGCCAATAGAGTTTCAGGCAGGTTGTTCAACCAGTGCCAATACAAGTAGCACAACATCTCAAAGCACACTGCACAATCATGTGGATGAAGGCCTGTACTGACCTTTCATGAGACGGACAAGATAAAATACGAATCTGCCAACACGAATAGGAAATCCAATCTCGTTTTGTGCAGTTGCACTAAAATCAAGCAAAGTGTTTCACGTGGCGAAGCAAAATGTCATAATAGCAACAAGTTGAATAGATATCCCGTTTAAGCAGAGGCAAAAGGAATCAATTACTAGCTAATAAAGGAGGATGAAACATGCGCCACAAAATGGTAATCCCGCCAATCCCTAACAAGTGTTGCAGTTTTGAAATAAGATTCATGAGTTAATTAGAGTGGCATCAATTCTGGCTTATAAAGGGGTGATGTTGAATTTGTTGTAACAAAGCAACAAGCATCATGTCCGGTTGGTCCCATTTTGTTCACTACTTAATGGGAAAAGATAGCAATACAATAGCTTCAATTCAACATTTATTTAAAACAGTACCAAAACAAGTAGCACAACATCTCAAAGCACACTACACATCATGTGGTTGAGACCAAGATTTGAAACAACTCGCCACGAAGACTGGAAACAAATCTTGATCTCCTTTTGTGCAGTTCCACCAAAATTAAGCAAAGTCACCGGTGTGACATTCAAGTTGAACTGCACAAAACACTCCTAAAACATAAGTGTTTCGAGTAGCGAAGCAAAATGTCGCAATAGCAACAAGTTGAATCGATACCCCTGTTTTAACAGAGGCAAAAAAGAAAACAATTACTTGCCGATAAAGGAGGATGAAACAAGCGGTCACGAGAAAGAAGCATCTAACTTATCTTGGATGGAAAGCAAAGTAGGACAAGAGCATTTCTAAAAGCGGTTGCATTGATTCATATTAACAGAGACATTCTCTTGAAACAACATTCATTAAAAATGTAATTTACTTTTAACAGATGGCATTGCTTCAATTTTCCGTGGCATTCTTAGATTAACAACAACAAAATAGTTGTATGGGACATACCCGGCACCATGTGCGTCCGCAGCGTATAAATGGGTGATCACGATGTATGTAGCCAAGCAGCATATATCGCTGGTCCCATATTTGTTCTCTTTGAACCTTCTTCCTATGTGAGGGCAGCAAATCTAGTCCCGCACAAACTACCCAACCCCAGTTTCTTTCCCTTTTCAACAAAGAGATCGGCTCCTTACGGATGTGTGTCTTTGGTTACCCCTTTTCCCTTTTCGACCTACAAAGCGGCTGGATAGCCAATCTATACTACTTTCCGCCCCTCCTTTCCTCATTGAACAACGTCCTAGATTCTTGCTCCAGCCCACCGCACCCTTCTTTCCTATTTGAACCAAGACCTAGATTCGACTACAGATCGAAAAAGATCCACATGCAGCTAGAGCAATGACGGTTTCAAAGAAACTTATACCTTAGGTTCGTCGGGATGTGGCAAGGCGTGCGGCGGGAGGCCGGATCTGCCCACACTATGTACGGCAGCGAGGAAGAAGGGCTCGGTGGCCCTCCCGCATAGGCGCTGGGTGAAAGAGAACAACGCAGCCGGTAGTGGATTGCCTCCCTCACGGAAGGCGATAGAGTGAACGCTGCACCTCCTCCCCTTCCCGGTCTGACGGGATCTGACGACGCGTCCTTCACCAGTGTGAGGGGGAGAGAGACAAGAGGCCAACACAGTCTTGTTTAGATCTGGTGAAGAGAGGTGAGAGGCGTGAATATAGCAAACCCTAGCAAATGAGCGCTGAGCCTCCAGTGTGTAACATATATGTAGTCTTGACGGCGTGTGGAGACTGCAAAACCCTAGCGAACAAGCTGAGGCTCCAGCTTATATATATACTACAGTAGTTGGACTGAGCTCGGTGCCTTCACTACACCTGCTTTTGGCTGTATGGCGGGTGAGCCAGCTACATTTTGGGCCCACCTGTCATAAATCCAGAGGCAGTGCACTAATCAATGAAGTTGCGTCCATATAGTACTCTCGTGTATCGACTAATATATAGTGGAGTGGTTTTCTTATTCTCTCCATAACAATCGTTTTAAATTGTGTAAGTCTGAAGCGAAACTCTTTATTTAATGTACAGATGAAGAAAACTAGTACTACTTCCGATGAACTAACTATCCACGCCCAGCGTCTGGTCGCACTTCCTGTCCTTCACGTGTGGTACACTACCCTCCCTTAAGTGAACAACCACACATGCCAAATTATCGGAAGCGTGTAAGAGTGTGTACAAATAAAAATTTTAATTTCAATTATTGGAAAGGTTTGAGAGTATTACAAAGTTTGACTTGATCAAATCTAATATCTTGAGTAAATAAAATGGAGGCTACTACGTACATCCGGTTTTAGTCCACACCATTTTTAAATCAAAGTTAATAGCTAGACAAATAAAATTACAGGGGCTGGAGACAAAGTTGTGAGAAGGCTTAGAAATCAATACAAAACTTATGCTCTTAGTACCAATGCCGATCCTTCTTGAGGAAACATTTGGTTCATAGCCAATTGTGTGATAAAATTGCACCAACGTGAAAGGCATTGCGTCTCCAACGCAACCAAGATGAACTAGCGAAGGTTATCATCTTTGTGCGTAACAAGCAAAGAGCATTGATGGAAGACAGCTTGTTTTTCATTGAAAATCGATCAGCTTCACCAGCCGACGCAACCATGAGGCGCAACCATGAGCATCGATAGGTCATCGTGGTGATGTATCATCCATTTGGCATCAAGTTTGGGTGAGGCACCTATGAAGTTCGACAAATCCTCACTGTGGTCTGTTTCTTCTTAGTAATCAAGCTCGAGGAAGGAAGAACCATGTGGTGAGGGCGATGAGGCGGAACAACAATGGCCATCAATTTTGTGCAGTTCCACTAAAATTGAGGAAGACATGCCCGGTATGGAGACACGCATCGCTGTTTCCAAAAATATAAAAAGGAGTTAGCAGCGACATCTCAATTGTCAATAAAATTAATGAAAAGTACACCAACAAGCGAAGCATCATAATTATCTTGATGGGAACTAAACCAGGATACCCGAGAAAAAAGCATTTCTTCATTTAACTAGTGATAGTACTACCACCATATGGACAATGACCGCACAACCACCATGTACTTTTTGTCGAAACAACATGTATACCTCCACCGAGGCATAAATCAGGACAACTTTTCGAGTGGCATTTCCTCTATAATAATACTAGTAGGTGATGTTGGACCAGCCAACGAACCCTAGCTACTATGCATGGGGAGCTGGGGAGTAGTCGCATAGAAGAAAACCCGCACGCAGCGACCTGGGGAGCTGGACCAGTACAAGAAGTTATACCTCAGGTGGTGTGACGCCCTGATAATTAAGCTACGATGAACCTCTGCTAAAGATGCCACGTCACCTCGATTACTGTTGTTAATCTCGCGTTAGTTCGAAACCGATTCCAATTCAAATTTAAAATAATGTTAAACAACAGAAGTTTAAATTAAAAAGACTAAAAGTAAAATGTTTGGAATGTGGCAAATAATACATACTAAATATTGGTGCAGAACCCACACTTTTGTAAAGTATTTAAAAATACGCTAAAATAAATAAAACATCAGTTGAAACAATTATTTAAATGCTTTTAAATAATAAACAAATACAAACTAATTTTTAATTGAGGTGCCAGACTGTTTGTGGCAGAGGGATGTTTAGTGATACTAATATAGAAACCAATTTTATGTTTTGTAAAACTAAAATAAAATTAAGATTAAAAGAAAACAGAAAGGAAATAAACAAAAGAAAAAAAACTAAAGGCAAAAGGTAAAACAAACCCCCACCCCACTGGGCCAAAGTGGCCTAACTGGGCCACCAGGCCGGCCCACCCCGCCTACTGCATAACCCCTCCCACCACAACCTAACCCTAGACCGAATCCCCACCCCTCGCACACATTCCCCCCTTTTCCTCCCCATCTGGATCGGGCAAGCGCCCCGACCCCATGATCCCCACTTCGCCTCTCCCCCTCCCCCTCACCTCTCGATCCCATCGGGATCAGGGAGGGGCTCGACCACGACGCTGCCCCGGATCGCCGTCAATGTCAGCGCCGCCTGGAGGACCGCCGTCGCCCGGAGCTGTCAACCGTCGCCGTCTCGCTCCACCAAGCCTCCCCCGAGCCTGCGTTCGCACATCTGCAGGGCCCGGTGAGCCCCTCAGATCCACCTCGCCCGCGTCTCCCTGCTGCTACTACCTCCGCCCTGCGTGCTCGCCCGCCCGACCGCACGCAGAGCGCCGCGTCGCCCCTGCCCATAGCCATGCCCTCCCGCTCTCCCTGTCCCGTCGCGCGCAGCGCCGACCTTCGCCGCGCCCAGCTTCGTGTCCACCGCGCCATCTCCGCGCGCCCGATCGCGCTCACCGTGCCCCATCCGCGCCCGCCCGATGCCGCTTCCGCGCACTTTCGCCAAGCGCCGTCCCGCCTCCGCCGCTCGCCTTGTCTTGCCAGCTGCTCCGTTCGCCGCGCCGTCCACCGCCAAGCGTCCACGGCACCGTCAACGCCACGCGCCGGCCGGCTGCGTCGCTCTCTGCTGCCGGCTTCGCTCCGCATTAGCGCCCATTCGGCTGGCGCTAAGCGCCCTGCGCCCTGCGCCCGTAGCACGCCCGACCCGCTAGGCCCCCAGGGGCCTATGACAAGGGGGCCCCACCCCAGAACGACTAAAAAAAGAACTTAAAAATAAATAAATAAATAAATAATAAGTAAATAAAAATGTTAATTAATTAATTAACTTAATTAAACGAATTAAACATTAGGTACCTAATTAACTAATTAAATTGATTAATAGGTTAGTTAGGTTATTGTACGTGTGACATACGGGACCCACCTGCAGGGTTGACCTAGTCAACCTTTGGTCCTGCTGACATCATGTTGATGTCACGCTGACATCGTAATTGCAATTTCTAAATTAATTTAATTATGCTAATTTCTAGAAAATGATTTAAAATCTTTAAAAATTAATATAAAATAATCCGTAGCTCGGATGAAAATACTTTGTACATGAAAGTTGCTCAGAACGACGAGACGAATCCGGATACGTATCCCGTTCGTCCACCGCACATCCCTAGCATAGCAAACACGCAACTTTTCCCCTCCGGTACCTCTGGCCGAAAACGCGAAACACTGGGGATACTTTCTCGGATGTTTTCCCCCTTCACCGGTATCACCTCATACCGCGTTAGGGCACCCCTAGCACCGATACTTGTCATGTCATGCATCGCTATGCATCTGTTTTCTTAAATATTTATTGTTTCTTCCCCCTCTTCTCTCGCTAGACACCGAGACCGACGCTGCTGCTGCCCCGTTCGACTACGGAGTTGACGACCCCTCTCTCTTGCCAGAGCAACTAGGCAAGCCCCCCCCCCCTTGATCACCAGATATCGCCTATTCTTCTCTATAATGCTTGCATTAGAGTAGTGTAACATATTCTTGCTTTGATTAATCCTATCTTGCCGCATAGCTTTGTCCTTGCTACTCTTGTTGTTACCTTTCCTGCTATCCTCTCGCTTACTATAGGATGCTAGTGCTCCATCGGTGGCCCTACACTCTTGTCAAATGCGCCATGCTATACTCTTCGGCGTGATCACTTGGGAGGTGATCACGGGCATATACTATATACTTTACACCGTTACATTACCTGTGATACTGTTCGGAGATGGGGGTTGAAGGGGCAGGTGGCTCCATCCCGGTAGAGGTGGGCCTGGGTTCCCGACGGCCCCCGACTGTTACTTTGAGGCGGAGCGATAGGGCAGGTTGAGACCACCTAGGAGAGAGGTGGGCCTGGCCCTGGTCGGCATTCGCGGATACTTAACACGCTTAACGAGATCTGGGTATTTGATCTGAGTTGGGTCGTTGACCTTATACGCACTAACCGCCACGTGGGACAAGATATGGGCAACCGCGTCGTGGTATCGTGAAGCTCTTTTGACGTCGGCCGATCGAGCGCGTGCCGATGGATCGTGGCTTCGCGCTTGTATTAAGGGGCTAGATCGCTTCCGTCACAGTCGCATAGCGTGCGGGTGTGCTAAGGCGATGGGCCCGGACCCTGTGCGCTTAGGTTTGAACCGGCGTCTTGACCTCTCTGTTGAGCCTAGGTGGGGCTGCGGCGTGTTGATCTCCGAGGCGGACATGACCCAGAAAGTGTGCCCGGCGGAGGGATCGGCGTGTCGGGTAATGTAGTGCACCCTGCGGGAAGTTGATCTATTGAATAGCCGTGTCCACGGTAACAGGCGACCCGGAGTTGTACCTTGACCTTATGACAACTAGAATCAGATACTTAATGAAACACACCCTTTCAAGTGCCAGATACAACCCGGTGATCGCTCTCTAACAGGGCCACGAGGAGGCGGTCGCCGGGTAGGATTATGCTATGCGATGCTACTTCGAGGACTTCAATCTACTCTCTTCTACATGCTGCAAGACGGAGGCTGCCAGAAGCGTAGTCTTCGACAGGATTAGCTATCCCCCTCTTATTCTGGCATTCTGCAGTTTAGTCCACTGATATGGCCCTTTACACATATACCCATGCATATGTAGTGTAGCTCCTTGCTTGCGAGTACTTTGGATGAGCACTCACGTTTGCCTTGTTCCCCCTTTTCCCCATTTCTCTACCCGATTTCTGCGACCAGACGATGGAGTCCAGGAGCCAGAAGCCACCGTCGACGACGACTTCTACTACACCTGAGGTGCCTACTACTACGTGCAGCCCGGGCGGCGACCGGGGAAGTAGTTTAGGAGGATCCCGGCGGAGGCTGCGCCTCTTTCGATTTGTATCCCAGTTTGTGCTAGCCATCTTATGGCAACTTCTTTAACTTATGCGTACTCAGATATTGTTGCTTCCGTGACTTCGTCTATGATTGAGCACTTGTATTCGAGCCCTTGAGGCCCCTGGCTTGTATTATGATGCTTGTATGACTTATTTATGTTTTAGAGTTGTGTTGTGATATCTTCCCGTGAGTCCCTGATCTTGATCGTACACATTTGCGTGCATGATTAGTGCACGATTGAATCGGGGGCGTCACAAGTTGGTATCAAAGCCGACTGCCTGTAGGAATCCCCCTTCCACACTCCTTGGCCGAAGTCGAGTCTAGACATTGCAAAATATTTTACTAACATGGCTGTGTGCCTTACGGGCCCACGTCGCCATTGGGTGGTACTAGGATCTTTTATTCGTCGACCTATACTCTAGGACTCTTACCTCTCTTCTCTTTGGGTGAAATGAATTTACTAACTCTGGCTCTAGGTTCTCGTAACTACTTCCTCCCGGAGAGCCCTCACTCCAGATGATTGCTTGGTGCACCGAAGGATTTCGAAGATACTCTCCGGTGTTCTCGAGCCTTTGTGCTCGTTGCTTTTGCAATTCCCTACCACTGATTTATCCCTATGGATAAGTACTTACACCCGTCGGTCTTAATTTTATTCCAAGTTGATCTTGTTAATACAAGATGCCCCGAACCGCTCGCCGTTGTTCCAAGAATCCTTTGAGCTTACTGCTTTACAGTTCTTGCCTCATGAATACCCTTACGGATAATTCCTTGCACTTATCGAGTATCCGCTCTTTCCTAGTTGTTCATGTGTTTCATAAAATTTTTCGAAATACCATTCGATCTTCCAAAAATCCTGAGCATCCTCTTGCTCTTGAAATTATTGCTTGCTTGCATTATGGTTAATCCCATAAGTCTCGTAATCTTATTGGCATCTCTTGTCATTATGATTTTGAGTCTGTTGATTCAATTTGTTGCGAATGCTCGCAATCCTCAATCAGATCATAGAATTCATCCTTCCGGCTCAGACGTCATTTTAAACGTGAGCTGGTTCTCGCCAATCAAATTGTCGTCGATTGTGCCCCTATGTCTAATGAACTTATCCATCCTTGATCAGAGCGTCTGCTTCTGATCCTTCGCTTTGTAAATCATAATTCCTTTGCAATTGAGCTCTAAATTACTCAGTTGTTTCTATAATCCAAGGTCTTTGCATTGATTCTTCCCCTGGTTGTGTGCCGATACTCACATCAGATCCTTTATGGATCATCAGAACCTTGTTGGATCTTATCCGACAACGTCCTTTATATTCAATCACTTTGGAAGTTCTTTCCCTGATACATAATGCCTTTGGTAAATCCTATTCCTTGATTTGGCCAACCATGCTCTGCTTTCGAGCTGGTGATCAATACTATTGAAGTTTGTGGTATATGTTCCTAAGAGACCCTGATGGGTTGAACCTATGCCTTTTCCTAATCTATGTGAGCCCGAAAGATTTCACGGGTCATACTCATCTGGTATTTCACCAGGTAAAACTTTCAACACTGATGCCATTATCGAAACGAGAAGTGAATGTAAGGTTATGCTTTGGAGAAGTGGGAGTCGACCTTGAACTTTGTGTTCATGCCCATGGACCCGAGGTGGAACTTATCATGGAGGCTTCTCGTAGTAATAATAATCCCCTTGTTATAACTTCTTCTCTTATCTATGCTTGGTCTTTTGCGACCGTGGTTTCGACCATATTGTTCTTCTTTGATCCCATTTCTTGGACAAGTTTAAGTGATTGTCTTTTTCAAATGATTTCACTTGTCCAACCTCTATTCTGCTCTACCCTTGAGTATACCCTCTAGTGCCGCGAGAATATCATGGAACTACATAACTTCTTATGAGTTCTCCATCTAGTATTGCTTCTCACTGATTTCAGATTTCCCTCGGGTTCTTAGTTAATAGTCACTCGAGAACACCGATATGTGAATCGATTTCGCACTCGATTCAATAACTCTAAGTAATTTTCGTTGCTTACGAGTTTAAAAATCCTTCAAGTCATTCCTAGCCTGATCAACTATATCAATATCGTGCAACTCTTCAACTGTGGGCTACCTGGTCCTTATTCCCAGAGCACAACTTTCGACGATGAGCTAATCTTACGTCAATTTTCCTCGTCATATCATTTCTCCTTGAACAACAAACTTGATTTCGAGTTTGTGTCATACCCATGGTTCCAATAACTTTTTGCTTCATCATTCCGTTGACTTGAGGTCATCGCCGATCAGTAACATCTTTTTGAAACCTCTCGACAATTGTGTCATGATCATCATCAACATTCTAAGGTCTTCCAAGATATCTACCGGATTCTTGATGAGAAATAGCATCCTTGAACCCGATGATTTGTGTTATCATCGGCCACTTTATTGCCTTCCCTCCAACACAAACTTGTTCGTGTTTTGTGTTATACCTTGAGTTCCTTGCTATCCAGCATTTTTTTCTTTACCTTGGAATATTACCACCTTTTATGTCAAGAATGTTGTGGTAATTTTACCACCTCTTGAGAATTCTTGATATAGTAATATCTCTAGCCATTTGCGTTCATTTCTTGGTCTTCGTGTTGTTTTTAACCGGGATACCAATATGCTAACGATGCTGCTTGAGTTATGTACTTATAGCAACCCTATTGCTTCGAAGTTCACGATCAACAGTTCGTTCTTAGACTGTTGGTTATTATATCGTCACTCTAACATTGACCTTGCTGCCCAAGGTCATATTTCGGGCACACCTTTCAAGTAATGATTAATGGTGTATGTTTTCCTCAAGCATACAACATTATGTCAATTGAATTGACAAGTGTCATCTTCTTGTTCACATTATTGTGGAGATCCATCTTTTTGGATACCTCGTTGAATTATCGCTGAGTCCATCAACCACCTCCTCATCCTCTCCTTGGCTTAATGATGAACCCTTGTTCGGAACTTGCTTCCATAGTTCATTTCTCGAGAATCTTCGGTGTCATCTCGTCAAGTTGTGTTGCACCTTTCTTTCAGGCATCTTGAGTCTGAGGTATCCTGGCACTAATCAGATCTGAACTCGGTCAGATATGATGGTTGGGACATATTTACAGGAGTTATAACGTTGGTCTTTATATGACCCGGTTAGCTGATGTCATGCCTAGCACACCTGACCGGAGGACCTAGTGTTACAGTATCCTTTTTAGCAAGGTTATCCATTCTTCCATGAGGAAATTGTAAGACTTATTCCATGAGTTCCCCTGATGGATCATTTGTGAATCCTAAGTCTGATCTTTACTTGATGACCATGTCAATGCTATCACGAAGCATGTCAATGGTACTCCAATTTTCAATAAGAACATTTGAAGCACAATGCTAAATTTTCTTTGTCAATTATTCAAACACCGTTGTTTGGGTAATGTCATATAATTCCTCCCTCCTTACCTAAATGGTTTACTACTTTCTATCCTGTCATGGATATCATGCTCTGTTTGTCCTTGGGAAGGATATATCCCTGAAACATGTGTTTAAACACATTTTCATTTCCATTGTTCTGTTTAATCTGATGATCACCTTTTCCTTTCCATGGTTTTGTTTAACCTTACTGGTGATCTATATGATCTAAGCAGTAATATTCTCCTGCTTATGTAAACACCTCGGTGTACAATTCTGTCAGCAAGACCCTGTTACCATTGTTGATGACATTCCGGTAGCCGCCGATGGATGAGAACTTTGCCTATTGGTCCGCCTCGTTCAACGAGCAGGAAAATGGTTCTCTTCGTTCCTCGCCCTTGGTACCGATGTTGTTGCTGACATAACTGACAGGCTATCCTTTGACATGCCTTGCCACCCTGACCGTGCGAGATGTCAGCGCCCTTCCTACTTTTAACCCACATGGTGGGCCCATAACCCACAGTTCCACAGGATCGAAACCTGACTCTCCTGTACAACCCTGTTTCTAATGGTTATTCTCCATGCTTGGCTTCGTATTTAATTCATGGGCCACCTTCCTAGTGCTCTATTCTGGTATCAGACGCAATACTTACTCTCGCTACTCTGAACCCCTTTCTCACTCTGGTTCAGACTTCGAGCAACTATCTATCCGCTTGGAACCTCTTATTCATTAGAATTTCGCAACCAAAACCTTTCCCCCTTTCACTACCTCTTAAATCTCGGGACGAGATTTCTTGTAGTGGAGGAGAATTGTGACGCCGGGATAATTAAGCTACGGTGAACCTCTGCTAATGATGCCACGTCACCTCGATTACTGTTGTTAATCTCGCGTTAGTTCGAAACCGATTCGAATTCAAATTTAAAATAATGTTAAACAACAGAAGTTTAAATTAAAAAGATTAAAAGTAAAATGTTCGGAATGTGGCAAATAATACATACAAAATATTGGTGCAGAACCCACACTTTTGTAAATTATTTAAACATGCTAAAATAAATAAAACATCGGTTGAAACAATTATTTAAATGCTTTAAAATAATAAACAAATACAAACTAATTTTTAATTGAGGTGCCAGACTGTTTGTGGCAGAGGGATGTTTAGCGATACTAATATAGAAACTAATTTTATGTTTTGTAAAACTAAAATAAAATTAAGGTTAAAAGAAAACAGAAAGGAAATAAACAAAAGAAAAAAAACTAAAGGCAAAAGGTAAAACAAACCCCCACCCCACTGGGCCAAAGTGGCCTAACTGGGCCACCAGGCCGGCCCACCCCGCCTACTGCATAACCCCTCCCACCATAACCTAACCCTAGACCGAATCCCCACCCCTTGCACTCATTCCCCCCTTTTCCTCCCCATCTGGATCGGGCAAGCGCCCCGACCCCACGATCCCCACTTCGCCTCTCCCCCTCCCCCTCACCTCTCGATCCCATCGGGATCAGGGAGGGGCTCGACCTCGACGCTGCCCCGGATCGCTGTCAATGTCAGCGCCGCCTGGAGGACCGCCGTCGCCCGGAGCTGTCAACCGTCGCCGTCTCGCTCCACCAAGCCTCCCCTGAGCCCGCGATCGCACATCTGCAGGGCCCGATGAGCCCCTCAGATCCACCTCGCCCGCATCTCCCCGCTGCTGCTACCTCCGTCCTGCGTGCTCGCCCCACCCACAGGCAACGCCAGCGCGCCAGACCGCCTTATAGCCATGCCCTCCCCGCTCTCCCCTGTCCCGTGCGTGCACCGGCGCCGACCTTCGCCGCGCCCAGCTCGTGTCCACCGCGCCATCTCCGGTCGCGCCCGATGCGCGCTCACCGTGCCCCCATTCACGCACCGCCCCGATGCCGCACTGCTTCCTCTGCACTTTCGCCGCCGTCCGCCTCCGCCGCTCTGCCTAGTCGCGCTGCTCCGTTAACGCCAAGCGCCGTCCACCGCCCGCGTCCACGGAACCGTCAACGCCTGCGTCGGCCAGCTGCGTCGGCTCCCGCTTCTGGCTTCGCTCCCGATTAAGCGCCCATTCGGGCTGGCGCTAAGCGCCCTGCGCCCTGCGCCCGTGCACGCCCGACCCGCTAGGCCCCCAGGGGCCTATGACAAGGGGGCCCCACCCCAGAACGATTAAAAAAAGAACTTAAAAATAAATAAATAAATAATAAGTAAATAAAAATGTTAATTAGTTAATTAACTTAATTAACTTAATTAATCATGTTTAACTAAACTAATTAAACATTAGGTACCTAATTAACTAATTAAACTAATTAATAGGTTAATAAGGTTATTGTACCTCTCACATACGGGACCCACCTACAGGGTTGACCTAGTCAACCTTTGGTCCTGCTGAGATCATGCTGATGTCACACTGACATCATAATTGCAATTTCTAAATTAATTTAATTATGCTAATTTCTAGAAAATGATTTAAAATCGTTAAAAATTAATATAAAATAATCTGTAGCTCGGATGAAAATACTTTGTACATGAAAGTTGCTCAGAACGACGAGACGAATCCGGATGCGCAGCCAGTTCGTCCACCGCACATCCCTAGCATAGCAAACACACAACTTTTTCCCTCCGGTACCTCTGGCCGAAAACGCGGAACACCGGGGATACTTTCCCGGATGTTTTCCCCCTTCACCGGTATCACCTCATACCGCGTTAGGGCACCCCTAGCACCGATACTTGTCATGTCATGCATCGCTATGCATCTGTTTGCTTAAATATTTATTGATTCTTCCCCCTCTTCTCTCGCTAGACACCGAGACCGACGCTGCTGCTGCCCCGTTCGACTACGGAGTTAACGACCCCTCTCTCTTGCCAGAGCAACCAGGCAAGCCACCCCCCCTTGATCACCAGATATCGCCTATTCTTCTCTATAATGCTTGCATTAGAGTAGTGTAACTTATTCTGCTTTGATTAATCCTATCTTGATGCATAGCCTGTCCTTGCTACTCATCATTGTTACCTTTACTTGCTATCCTCTCGCTTAGTATAGGATGCTAGTGCTCCATCGATGGCCCTACACTCTTGTCCATCTGCCATGCTATACTCTTGGGCGTGATCACTTAGGGAGGTGATCACGGGCATATACTATATACTTTACACTTGTTACATTACATGTGATATGTTCGGAGATGGGGGCTGAAGGGCGTGGCTCCATCCCGTTAGAGGTGGGCACTGGTTTCGACGCCCCGATTGTTACTTTGAGGCGGAGCGACAGGGCAGGTTGAGACCACCTAGGAGAGAGGTGGGCCTGGCCCTGGTCGGCATTCGCGGATACTTAACACGCTTAACGAGATCTGGGTATTTGATCTGAGTTGGGTTGTTGACCTTATACGCACTAACCGCCACGTGGGACAAGATATGGGCAACCGGCGTCGTGGTATCAACTGAAGCTCTTTTTGACGTCAGCGACTGAGCGGCGCACGCTGCATTGGATCGTAAGCTCACGCTTGTATTAAGGGGGCTAGATCTGCTTCCGGCCGTGTACGCAACGTGCAGGTGTGCTAAGGGCGATGGGCCCAGACCCCTGTGCGCTTAGGTTTAGACCGGCGTGCTGACCTCTCTGTTGAGCCTAGGTGGGGCTGCGATGTGTTGATCTCCCGAGACCGGACATGACCCAGGAAAGTGTGCCCGGCCAGAGGGATCGAGCGTGTCGGGTAATGTAGTGCAGCCCTGCAGGGAAGTTGATCTATTCGAATAGCCGTGTCCACGGTAACAGGCGACCCGGAGTTGTACCTTGACCTTATGACAAATAGAATCAGATACTTAATAAAACACACCCTTTCAAGTGCCAGATACAACCCGGTGATCGCTCTCTAACAGGGCAACGAGGAGGCGATCGCCGGGTAGGATTATGCTATGCGATGCTACTTGGAGGACTTCAGTCTACTCTCTTCTACATCTTTGCAAGACGGAGGCTGCCGAGCGTAGTCTTGACGGGATTAGCTATCCCCTCTTATTACGGCATTCTGCGATTCGGTCCTTGATATGGCCCTTTACACATATACCCATGCATATGTAATGTAGCTCCTTGCTTGCGAGTACTTTGGATGAGTACTCACGGTTGCCTTGTTCCCCCTTTTCCCCATTTCTCTACCCGATTTCTGCAACCAGACGATGGAGTCCAGGAGCCGGAAGCCACCGTCGACGATGACTCCTACTACACCGGAGGTGCCTACTACTACGTGCAGCCCGCTGACGACGACCAGGAGTAGTTTAGGAGGATCCCAGGCAGGAGGCCTGCGCCTCTTTCGATTTGTATCCCAGTTTGTGCTAGCCATCTTATGGCAACTTCTTTAACTTGTGTCTGTACTCAGATATTGTTGCTTCCGCTGACTCGTCTATGATCGAGCACTTGTATTCGAGCCCTTGAGGCCCCTGGCTTGTATTATGATGCTTGTATGACTTATTTATGTTTTAGAGTTGTGTTGTGATATCTTCCGTGAGTCTCGATCTTGATCGTACACATTTGCGTGCATGATTAGTGTACGATTGAATCGAGGCGTCCGCAGTGGGCGAGATGTCGTTTAGGCGGTAGGCGGGATCGCCCACACGACGGCAGCAAACAAGGGCGCGGAGGATCTTCGTCCACGCCAGCGCCCGGCTCAAGAGGGCGGTGCGCATCGGCTTCCCGTCACATCGACGGCGACAACGTCAACGCTGCACCTCCTCACCTCCCGCAGCGGACGGGATTGGTGGAGCTGTGACCACGGTGAGAGAGAGATAGAGTGGACATTTGTCATCTTGTTTTGATATGGAGAGGGTGAGAGAGCGCGAGGCGAAACTCTATCAAACAAGAGGCTATAATGGAGTAAAAATCTCTCCATAGCAGTGGTTTTAAATAGAATCTGCTGTTCCGGAAAAAAAAGCAAAATCATGGATAATTTTTAAGGGTGCATCTAGGACACATCTAGATGTGACATAGTTATGTCACATCTAAGTTGATATCCACTCTGTTTGTGTTCTATTTTTTTCCCTAGTTTTTTTTGTTTCTTGTTGCTACATTATATACTTGTGGGAGCTTAGATGTGATATCCTTAAATAACATCTAGATGTGAATTAGACAAACTGATTTTCTAACGTACCAAGAAAGAAAACTCGATCAAAAACACGCCCCCGCTTCCAGGTCGCGAGAGTCGTCGCGCACACACACATAGACATAGACACGCATATCCGTGTTTACGTAAAATTCCATTTCCATCTCCATCTCCAATCATATCTGTCCAACTGGCACAATATTTACGTTGTTAATTATATATGCAACAATATTAACGTACATCATCTCTTGTTTGTGCATGTCCGGACCGCTGCCACGGCCGGTCCTGACCAACCCGAACCCTCTTCATGGCATTGAAGCGGCGCGCCGGCCGAGAGAGCGTCGCCTGCCGCTTCCGGGTGCACGCGGCTGCTCCGCGTTCAAATGTCGCAATAGCTGGCTACAACATGCATGTAAAAAGTTCTTGGGAGTTTGTGCTACAGCTAACTGTCCTCCCTCAAGTCGTCAATCTCTTCCATTAGTGCTAGTACTCCATGGCGCGATCCATCGACAAGCAGGCGGGAAAGTTATCATATACTCGGTTTGCGGTGAGTGGCATGCCGAGCGACCGTGTGGGGTCGAGCCGTGGAGGAGGGTGAGACACGAACACGACAGACGTGATTTAAACGTTGGTTTTGCTCGATGGCGCGATCCTGTTGGGGAACGTAGTAATTTCAAAAAAAATCCTACGCACACGCAAGATCATGGTGATGCATAGCAACGAGAGGGGAGAGTGTTGTCTACGTACCCTCGTAGACCGAAGCACCGTTACTCCGGCACCTCCGAGTTCTTGGCACACGTTCAGCTCGATGACGCTCCCCGGGCTCCGATCCAGCAAAGCTTCGGGGAGGAGTTCCGTCAGCACGACGGCGTGGTGACGATCTTGATGTTCAACTGTCGCAGGGCTTCGCCTAAGCACCGCTACAATATGACCGAGGTGGAATATGGTGGAGGGGGGCACCGCACACGGCTAAGGAACGATCACGAAGATCAACTTGTGTGTCATGGGGTGCCCCCCTTCCCCCGTATATAAAGGAGCAAGGGGAGGGGCGGCCGCCCTAGGAGGGGCGCGCAGGGAGTCCTACTCCCACCGAAGTAGGACTCCCTCCTTCCTTGTTGGAGTAGGAGAAGGGGAAAGAGGGGGAGAGGAAGAAGGAAAAGGGGGCTGTGCCCCTTGTCCAATTCGGACCAGAGGGGGGGCGCAGGCCTCCTTCCTTTTGGCCTCTCTCCTCTAATCCCGTATGGCCCAATAAGGCCCATATACTCCCCGGCGAATTCCCGTAACTCTGCGGTACTCCGAAAAATACCCGAATCACTCGGAACCTTTCCGATGTCCGAATATAGTCGTCCAATATATCGATCTTTACGTCTCGACCATTTCGAGACTCCTCGTCATGTCCCCAGTCCCATCCGGGACTCCGAACTCCTTTGGTACATCAAAACTCATAAACTCATAATATAACTGTCATCGAAACCTTAAGCGTGCGGACCCTACGGTTCGAGAACAATGTAGACATGACCGAGACATGTCTCCGGTCAATAACCAATAGCGGAACCTGGATGCTCATATTGGCTCCTACATATTCTACGAAGATCTTTATCGGTCAGACCGCATAACAACATACGTTGTTCCTTTTGTCATCGGTATGTTACTTGCCCAAGATTCGATCGTCGGTATCTCAATACCTAGTTCAATATCGTTACCGGCAAGTCTCTTTACTCGTTCCATAATACATCATCTCGCAACTAACTTATTAGTTGCAATGCTTGCAAGGCTTATGTGATGTGCATTACCGAGAGGGCCCAGAGATACCTCTCCGACAATCGGAGTGACAAATCATAATCTCGAAATACGCCAACCCAACATGTACCTTTGGAGACACCTTTAGAGCTCCTTTATAATCACCCAGTTACGTTGTGACGTTTGGTAGCACACAAAGTGTTCCTCCGGCAAACGGGAGTTGCATAATCTCATAGTCATAGGAACATGTATAAGTCATGAAGAAAGCAATAGCAACATACTAAGCGATCGGGTGCTAAGCTAATGGAATGGGTCATGTCAATCATATCATTCATCTAATGATGTGATCCCATTAATCAAATAACAACTCTTGTCCATGGTTAGGAAACATAACAATCTTCGATTAACGAGCTAGTCAAGTAGAGGCATACTAGTGACACTCTGTTTATCTATGTATTCACACATGTATTATGTTTCCGGTTTAATACAATTCTAGCATGAATAATAAACATTTATCATGATATAAGGAAATAAATAATAACTTTATTATTGCCTCTAGGGCATATTTCCTTCAGTCTCCCACTTGCACTAGAGTCAATAATCTAGATCACATCGCCATGTGATTTAACATCAATAGTTCACATCATCATGTGATTAACACCCATAGTTCACATCATCATGTGACCAACACTCAAAGGGTTTACTAGAGTTAGTAATCTAGTTCACATCTCTATGTGATTAACACCCAAAGAGTACTAAGGTGTGATCATGTTTTGCTTGTGAGAGTAGCTTAGTCAACGGGTCTGCCAAAATTCAGATTCGTATGTATTTTGCTAATTTCTATGTCTACAATGCTTTGCACGGAGCTACTTTAGCTAATTGCTCCCACTTTCAATATGTATCCAGATTAAGACTTAGAGTCATTATCTGGATCAGTGTCAAAACTTGCATCGACGTAACCCTTTACGACGAACCTTTTTGTCACCTCCATAATCGAGAAACATATCCTTATTCCACTAAGGATAATTTTGACCGCTGTCCAGTGATCTACTCCTAGATCACTATTGACCTCCCTTGCCAAAATCAGTGTAGGGTATACAATAGATCTGGTACACAGCATGGCATACTTTATAGAACCTATGGCCAAGGCATAGGGAATGACTTTCATTCTCTTTCTATCTTCTGTCGTGGTCAGGTTTTGAGTCTTACTCAATTCACACCTTGTAACACAGGCAAGAACGCTTTCTTTGACTGTTCCATTTTGAACTACTTCAAAATCTTGTCAAGGTATGTACTCATTGAAAAAACTTATCAAGCGTCTTGATCTATCTCTGTAGATCTTGATACTCAATATGTAAGCAGCTTCACCGAGGTCTTTCTTTGAAAAACTCCTTTCAAATACTCCTTTATGCTTTGTAGAATAATTCTATATTATTTTCGATCAACAATATGTCATTCACATATACTTATCAGAAATGATGTAGTGCTCCCACTCACTTTCTTGTAAATCTGAGGCTTCACTTTGCAAGTCTCAGATAAAACTATATGCTTTGATCAACTTATCAAAGCGTATATTCCAACTCCGAGATGCTTGCACCAGTCCATAGATGGATCGCTGGAGCTTGCACATTTAGTTAACACTTTTAGGATTGCCAAAACCTTCTGGTTGCATCATATACAACTCTTCTTTAATAAATCCATTAAGGAATGCAGTTTTGTTTATCCATTTGCCAGATTTCATAAAATGCGGCAATTGCTAACATGATTCGGACAGACTTTAAGCATCGATACGAGTGAGAAACTCTCATCATAGTCAACACCTTGAACTTTGTCAAAAACCTTTTCCGACAAGTCTAGCTTTGTAGATAGTAACACTACTATCAGCGTCCGTCTTCCTCTTGAAGATCCATTTAATCTTAATGACTCGCCGATCATCGGGCAAGTCAATCAAAGTCCATACTTTGTTCTCATACATGGATCTTATCTCAGATTTTATGGCCTCAAGCCATTTCGTGGAATCTGGGCTCATCATCGCTTCCTCATAGTTCGTAAGTTTGTCATGGTCTAGTAACATGACTTCCAGAACAGGATTACCGTACCACTTTGGTGCAGATCTCACTCTGGTTTACCTACGAGATTCGGTAGTAACTTGATCTGAAGTTACATGATCATCATCATTAGCTTCCTCACTAATTGGTGTAGTAGTCACAGGAACATATTTCTGTGATGAACTACTTTCCAATAAGGGAGAAGGTACAATTACCTTATCAAGTTCTACTTTCCTCCCACTCACTTCATTCGAGAGAAACTTCTTCTCTAGAAAGTATCCATTCTCAGCAACGAATGTCTTGCCTTTGGATCTGTGATAGAAGGTGTACCCAACAGTCCCTTTGGGTATCCTATGAAGACGCATTTCTCCGATTTGGGTTTGAGCTTATCAGGATGAAACTTTTTCACATAAGCATCGTAACTCCAAACTTTAAGAAACGACAGCTTAGGTTTATTGCTAAACCATAGTTCATACGGTGTCGTCTCAACGGATTTAGATGGTGCCCTATTTAACGTGAATGTAGCTGTCTCTAATGCATAACCCCAAAACGATAGTGGTAAATCGGTAAGAAACATCATAGATTGTACTATATCTAATAAAGTACGGTTATGATGCTCGGACACACCATTATGCTGTGGTGTTCCAGGTGGCGTGAGTAGTGAAACTATTTCACATTGTTCTAACTGAAGGCCAAACTCGTAACTCAAATATTTTACCTCTGCGATCATATCGTAGAAACTTTTATTTTCTTGTTACGATGATTCTCCGCTTCACTCTGAAATTCTTTGAACTTTTCAAACGTTTCAGACAAGTAGATATACCCATATCTGCTCAAATCATCTGTGAAGGTCAGGAAATAACGATACCCGCCGCGAGCCTTAACACTCATCGGATCGCATACATCAGTATGTATGATTTCCAACAAATCTGTTGCTCGCTCCATTGTTCCGGAGAATGGAGTCTTAGTCATCTTGCCCATGAGGCATGGTTCGCAAGCATCAAGTGATTCATAATCAAGTGATTCCAAAATCCCATCAGCATGGAGTTTCTTCATGCGCTTTACACCAATATGAATTAAGCGGCAGTGCCACAAATAAGTTGCACTATCATTGTTAACTTCGCATCTTTTGGTTTCAATATTATGAATATGTGTATCACTACGATCGAGATCCAACGAACCATTTTCATTGGGTGTGTAACCATATAAGGTTTTATTCATGTAAACAGAACAACAATTATTCTTTAACTTAAATGAATAACCATTTTGCAATAAACATGATCAAATCATATTCATGCTCAACGCAAACACCAAATAACACTTATTTAGGTTCAACACTAATCCAGAAAGTATAGGGAGTGTGCAACGATGATCATATCAATTTTGGAACTATTTCCAACACACATCGTCACTTTACCCTTAACTAGTTTACATTTATTCTGCAACTCCGTTTGAGTTACTACTCTTAGCAACCGAACCAGTATCAAATACCGAGGGGTTGCTATGAACACTAGTAAAATACACATCAATAATCTGTATATCAAATATACCTTTATTCACTTTGCCATCCTTCTTATCCGCCAAATACTTGGGGTAGTTCCGCTTCCAGTGACCAGTTCCATTGCAGTAGAAGCACTTAGTCTCAGGCTTAGGTCCAGACTTGGGCTTCTTCACTTGAGCAGCAACTTGCTTGCCGTTCTTCTTGAAGTTCCCCTTCTCCCCTTTGCCCATTTCTTGAAACTAGTGGTCTTGTCAACCATCAACACTTGATGTTTTTCTCGATTTCTACCTTCGTCAATTTCAGCATTACGAAGAGCTTGGGAATCGTTTCCGTTATCCCTTGCATATCATAGTTCATCACGAAGTTCTACTAACTTGGTGATGGTGACTAGAGAATTCATCAATCACTATCTTATCGGAAGATTAACTCCCACTTGATTCAAGCGATTGTAGTACCCAGACAATCTGAGCACATGCTCACTAGTTGAGCGATTCTCCTCCATCTTTTAGCTATAGAACTTGTTGGAGACTTCATATCTCTCAACTCTGGTGTTTGCTTGAAATATTAACTTCAACTACTGGAACATCTCATATGGTCCATGACGTTCAAAACGTCTTTGAAGTCCCGATTCTAAGCCGTTAAGCATGGTGCACTAAACTATCAAGTAGTCATCATATTGAGCTAGCCAAACGTTCATAACGTCTGCATCTGCTCCTGCAATAGGTCTGTCACCTAGCGGTGCATCAAAGACATAATTCTTCTGTGCAGCAATGAGGATAAACCTCAGATCACGAATCCAATCCGCATTATTGCTACTAACATCTTTCAACACAATTTTCTCTAGGAACATATCAAAATAAACACAGGGAAGCAACAACGCGAGCTATTGATCTACAACATGATTTGCAAAATACTACCAGGACTAAGTTCATGATAAATTTAAGTTCAATTAATCATATTACTTAAGAACTCCCACTTAGATAGACATCCCTCTAATCCTCTAAGTGATCACGTGATCCATATCAACTAAACCATGTCCGATCATCACGTGAGATGGAGTAGTTTCAATGGTGAACATCATTATGTTGATCATATCTACTATATGATTCACGCTCGACCTTTCGGTCTCCGTGTTCCGAGGCCATATCTGTTATATGCTAGGCTCGTCAAGTTAAACCTGAGTATTCCGCGTGCGCAACTGTTTTGCACCCGTTGTATTTGAGCGTAGAGCCTATCACACCGATCATCACGTGGTGTCTCGGCCACGAAGAACTTTCGCAACGGTGCATACTGTGGAGAACACATTTACTATGATAATTTAGTGAGGGATCATCTTATAATGCTACCGTCAATCAAAGCAAGATAAGATGCATAAAGATAAACATCACATGCAATCAATATAAGTGATATGATATGGCCATCATCATCTTGTGCTTGTGATCTCCATCTTCAAGCACCGTCATGATCACCATCGTCACCGGTAGCGACACCTTGATCTCCATCATAGCATCGTTGTTGTCTCGCAAATCTTATGCTTCTCGACTATCGCTACCGCTTAGTGATAAAGTAAAGCATTACGAGCGATGCATTGCATACAATAAGCGACAACCATATGGCTCCTGCCGTTGCCGATAACTTCGGTTACAAAACATGATCATCTCATACAATAAAATTTAGCATCATGTCTTGACCATATCACATCACAACATGCCCTGCAAAAACAAGTTAGGCGTCCTCTACTTTGTTGTTGCAAGTTTTACGTGGCTGCTACGGGCTTAGCAAGAACCAATCTTACCTCGCATCAAAACCACAGCGATAGTTTGTCAAGTTGGTGCTGTTTTAACCTTCGCAAGGACCGGGCATAGCCACACTCGGTTCAACTAAAGTTGGAGAAACCGACACCGCCAGCCACTGTGTGCAAAACACGGCGGTAGAACCAGTCTCGCGTGGCGTCTGCGTAATGTCGGTCCGGGCCGCTTCATCCAACAATACCGTCGAACCAAAGTATGACATGCTGGTAAGCAGTATGACTTATATCGCCCACAACTCACTTGTGTTCTACTCGTGCAAACAACATCAAACCATAAAACCTAGGCTCGGATGCCACTGTTGGGGAACGTAGTAATTTCAAAAATTTCCTACGCACACGCAAGATCATGGTGATGCATAGCAACGAGAGCGGAGAGTGTTGTCTACGTACCCTCGTAGACCGAAGCGGAAGCATTGATGCAACATAGAGGAAGTAGTCATACGTCTTCCCGGTTCGACCGATCCAAGCACCGTTACTCCGGCACCTCCGAGTTCTTGGCACACGTTCAGCTCGATGACGCTCCCCGGGCTCCGATCCAGCAAAGCTTCGGGGAGGAGTTCCACGGACGACGGCGTGGTGGCGATCTTGATGTTCAACTGTCGCAGGCTTCGCCTAAGCACCGCTACAATATGACCGAGGTGGAATATGGTGGAGGGGCACCGCTGCAGCTAAGGAACGATCACGAAGATCAACTTGTGTGTCATGGGGTGCCCCCTGCCCCGATATAAGGAGCAAGGGGAGGCGGCCGGCCTAGGAGGCGCGCGCAAGGGAGTCCTACTCCCACCGGGAGTAGGACTCCCTCCTTCCTGTTGGAGTAGGAGAAGGGAAAGAGGGGAGAGGAAGAAGGAAAAGGGGGTTGCGCAGGCCTCCTTCCTTTTGGCCTCTCTCCTCTAATCCCGTATGGCCCAATAAGGCCCATATACTCCCGGCGAATTCCCGTAACTCTCGGTACTCGAAAAATACCGAATCACTCGGAACCTTTCCGATGTCGAATATAGTCGGCACCTCCGAGTTCTGGCACACGCTCAGCTCGATGACGCCCCGGGCTCCGATCCAGCAAAGCTTCGGGAGGAGTTCCACAAGACGACGTGGCAGGACGATCTTGATGTTCAACTGTCGCAGGCTTCGCCAAGCACCGCTACAATATGACCGAGGTGGAATATGGTGGAGGGGGCACCGCACACGGCTAAGGAACGATCACGAAGATCAACTTGTGTGTCATGGGTGCCCCCGCCTGATATAAGGAGCAAGGGAGGGGGCGGCCGCCTAGGAGGGGGCGCTAAGGGGAGTCCTACTCCCACCGAGTAGGACTCCTCCTTCCTTGTTGGAGTAGGAGAAGGGAAAGAGGGGAGAGGAAGAAGGAAAAGGGGTTGCAGGCCTCCTTCCTTTGGCCTCTCTCCTCTAATCCCGTATGGCCCAATAAGGCCCATATACTCCCGGCGAATTCCTCGTAACTCTCCCAGATTCAAAAATACCCAATCACTGAACCTTTCCGATGTCCGAATATAGTCGCCCAATATATCGATCTTTACGCCTCGACCATTTTGAGACTCCTCGTCATGTCCCTGATCCCATCCGGGACTCTGAACTCATTCGTACATCAAAACTCATAAACTCATAATATAACTGCCATCGAAACCTTAAGCGCATGGACCCTATGGTTCGAGAACAATGTAGACATGACCGAGACATGTCTCCGTCAATAACCAATAGCGGAACCTAGATGCTCATATTGGCTCCTACATATTCTATGAAGATCTTTATCGGTCGACCGCATAACAACATACGTTGTTCCTTTTGTCATCGGTATGTTACTTGCCCGAGATTCGATCGTCGGTATCTCAATACCTAGTTCAATCTCGCTACGCAAGTCTCTTTACTCGTTCCGAATACATCATCTTGCAACTAACTTATTAGTTGCAATGCTTGCAAGGCTTATGTGATGTGCATTACCGAGAGGGCCCAGAGATACCTCTCCGATAATCGGAGTGACAAATCCTAATCTCGAATACGCCAACCCAACATGTATCTTTAGAGACACCTGAGAGCTCCTTTATAATAACCCAGATTACGCTAGACGCTTGGTAGCACACAAAGTGTTCCTCCGCAAACGGGAGTTGCATAATCTCATAGTCATAGGAACATGTATAAGTCATGAAGAAAGCAATAGCAACATACTAAACGATTGAGTGCTAAGCTAATGGAATGGGTCATGTCAATCGGATCATTCATCTAATGATGTGATCCAGTTAATCAAATAACAACTCTTTGTCCATGGTTAGGAAACATAACCATCTTTGATTAACGAGCTAGTCAAGTAGAGGCATACTAGTGACACTCTGTTTGTCTATGTATTCACACATGTATTATGTTTCTGGTTTAATACAATTCTAGCATGAATAATAAACATTTATCATGATATAAGGAAATAAATAATAACTTTATTATTGCCTCTAGGGCATATTTCCTTCAGATCCAACGAAACGAAACGTTGGTTTCTCTCCGTTTCCATTTTTTCTCCGGAAAAACAGAAACTTTCCACTCCATTTTCATTCCTATTCCAAGGTTGCCCTGTTACAACATTCCATCAAATACAAAGGAAAACTAACACGTATTCTGATGCATCTCAATGATTCACAGATCGTAGCCAATATTTACTTCACAACTAAAGAAAAAAGTTGTGAGAGCGTGTATGAAAGAAAAACTATTGATGGGGTCACTATGACTTAAACCCTAAACCCTAAACATGATTTAGTTTCTGGCCAGGTAGAACCTGTCGAAGGAAAGACGGCTGGCACTCTCGGATCATACGATGCTTTTGTGCGCTCCACTAAAATCGACCTCGAGCATCCCCGATGGCAAAGATATTGAAGAAGTGTGATTAGAATAATAGTATCGCACTAGTTCATGAGACATAAACTCATCACAAGTAGAAGCCAGAGAAGTAGAGAAAGATCGACATGGAGATGGAGCTATGGTAGTGGAGCAAGCCGCTCCAAAAGGAAGATGGACTACCGGGACGCTGGGTCAGTAGCTAGAAGGGCGGTTGGGACGCTGCATCGCCCCTCAGAACGCCCGGATCCGATGCACCGTGTCATCCAGCTTATTCGCCGTCGTTGCTATGTCATTTGCTTGCGTGTTGCACTTTGCCATGTCATCGCTCTGCATTTCATATCATGTCATCATGTGCATCTCATTTTGCATACGTGTTCGCCTCATGCATCCGAGCATTTTCCCGTTGTCCGCTTTTGCAATCCGCACTCCTATGTCTCCTACGCCTTTTTACCTCTTTTTCGTGCGGGTGTTAAACGGTGTCGGAATGGACGAGGTTTGCTGCGGCCTTGGTATAGCACCGTAGACCGCCTGTCAAGTTTCGTGTCATTCGGAGGTCGTTTGATACTCCAACGGTTAACCGGGTAACCGCAAAGCCCCTTTCTCCTTGCAGCCCAACACCCCATTCAAACTGGCCCAAAACCCATCTAACTCCCCTCCATGCTCTCGGTCGTTCGATCACGATCGCGTGGCCGAAAACCGCACCTCATTTGGACTCTCCTAGCTCCCTCTACCTATATATATGCCTTCCCCTTCCAAAATCGCGGATGAAACCACCCCTAACCCTAGATCCCACCTCCTCTCGCGGACGGACATGTCGCCGCCATCCGGACAAATTCCACCGCGGCCCCAGCCAGTCCGGAGTCACCACGTGGCGAGTGCCTCACACAGCCAAGGGCCCATGAGCCCACGGCCGCCCCCACGGCCTGCCTCCCGTCTGCCGCCACGCCTCATGGCCCTGAAGGCCAGCGCCGCCTGCTGGGTCCTCAAGGCCTCCGCGCGCTTCGCCCAAGCTCTGCCGGCGCTGCCCGAAGGTTCACGGCGCGGCCCGCGGCCTGGTTTCCTCACCGGTCCGCCGCCCGCGACCTCCCGAGCTCCGCCACCGGCTCCCTGAGTTTCCCCCACTCCTCTCCGCCGGTTTCTCAACCGGCGAGAACCCCGCCGCCCTCGCTATCCGCAAACCCTAGATCGGAGTGGTATATTTCTCTAAGTCCCGAATCTGTGACATTTTCATGCCCTATTCGTCATGCCATAACTCTGCATCCGTAGCTCCGTTTCGTGCGTGTAATATGTCAAATTGTTCGCCTCGACGAGTACATCGTTTCATCTCATTGCATCATTTTCATTTGAGCTCATCTTGATGCCCTAAATGCTGTTAGAAGAGGGCTATGTGATGTTAGTTTCAGATTCTTAGCAGAACATGCACTTTTGTCATTTTTTCCATGATTGATGTGTGCACCTTATGAACTTGAGTCCTTCATGTGTTTTGTAATATGCCATGCCATATTTACAGGGGTGTATGCCATGTATTTTTGTGATCTCTGTGGTGACTAGCACAAGCATGCAAACTAGGCTTCATGATGTTGCTGATTTCAGCCCTGCTCACTGATATTTTTATGCCATGTAAACTTGATGCTACTGAGAGATCCATGCTTATTTTGAGATACTTCAGTAAGGATGTTTTGAACATATGGTTATTATCTATCCATCTATGCCCTTGTTTGCAATTATGGAGTGCCATAGCTTGAGTCAATCGAGCTCTACTTTTGCTATAAAATGTTTCCTGGCAGATTGTTTACATGTTATTCAATTTTGCCAAGGTTGTTGTAGTTGATCCGTGTATGCTATGATGTTGTTCTTGCCATGTATATCTTCTATGCCATGTCTTCTTTCTGTTAGTTGCCTTGCCATGCCATGTATTGCTCTGTGGTGAGTGTTTCAAGCTCACCAACATGCCTACTTATCGTTGTTCCTGCCATGTATGAATCTGTAATATAACTTGCCATGTTTACATGGGTGCCATCATATCTTCTGGTCTTTTTTGGCTTATGGTCACTAAGGGACTTTTGTTATATGCTTTGAGTAGATTCATGCCATGCATTTGTTTGCCATGTAAGTTCCTGTAGCATGTTGTTTGATAGCTCTAAACACTGCAACCTGATGTTATTTCTGCTAAAGTCTGAAACTGTTATTATTTGCAATCTTGCCATGTCCTTTTGAGCATGTTCTTTTGATTTCTGGAGTTAGCTCAGTGTTCATGTTTTGTAATGCTTTACCTGTACATCATGCCCATGCCTTTTGTTATTATGTTAAGATGCCGTAGCTTAGTGTTTTGATGCTTGCAATATGCCTAGTTGCTGTTTTGGACAGCTTGTCCTTTAAACTTGTATTGTGTATATGTGTTGAACCGTTGCTCCGTTTTGAGTGTGCTGCTTGATTTTGCATGTAGTTTCATATTATCATGTTGCATCCTTGTTTTGAGGTGTTTGCTTGATGTTTGGATGCATTTTGCATCAATGACATGTTTAACTTGTTTTGCTCATATCTTCTAGGCCGTAGCTCCGAATTAAATGAACTTTATATGTAACCTGACTAGAATTTCGTGTAGATCATTGTGGTGCATCTTAACTTGCTGTTTAAAAACTTGAACATAAGGTTTATTCAGATCTTGACCAATTTCGAAATTTGCATATGAGGACTTACCGGAATTGTTCTATGTTGTTCCCGGCCTCATTTAAACTTGCCTTGATGTGTTGCTCTTGTTTGAATCATCCCTTGCCCTGAGTAGATTCATGTAGTCTTGTCATGCATCATGCTTGATTGTGCATCATCTCTTGTTCATGTGTGGTGTGTTTACTATGTTGTGTGCTTCTTCTTGTTAGTTCTTGTTTCATTGCTATGATCGTGAGGATTCGCTCGCTCACGCTTGGTTCGCCTTCGTGGCTTCATCTTCTTCATGGACTCGTTCTTCTTCCTAGCGGGATTTCAGGCAAGATGACCGCTACGCTGGATCTCATTACTATCATTGCTATGCTAGTTGCTTCGTTCTATCGCTATGCTGCGCTACCTATCACTTGTTCCTCAAGCCTCCCAAATTGCCATGTCGCCTCTAACCTTTTGCACCCTTCCTAGCAAACCGTTGTTTGGCTATGTTACCGCTTTGCTCAGCCACTCTTATAGCGTTGTTAGTTGCGGTGAAGATGAAGTTTGTTCCTTGTTGAACATGGAGATGTTGTTCTTGTTGGAACATGTTTACTTGTTGGGATATCACAATATATCTTATATTATTAATGAATCTATATACTTGGTAAAGGGTGGAAGGCTCGGCCTTATGCCTGGTGTTTTGTTCCACTCTTGCCGCCTCTAGTTTCCGCCATATCGGTATTATGTTCTCGGATTTTGCGTCCCTAACGCGGTCGGGTGATTTATGGGACCCCTTGACAGTTCGCTTTGAATAAGACTCCTCCAAAGAAGGCCCAACATTGGTTTTACCATTTGCCTCACCACCACCTATATTTCCCTTGGGAGTAATTAACCCAAGGGTCATCTTTATTTAGCCCCCCGGCCAATGCTTGTCTAAGTGTTGGCCCGAACCGAGTAGATCATGGGCCCCTCGTGGAAACTCGGGTCCGGTTTTACTCAGAGGATGTCTCATCCGGTGTTGCCCTCGAGAACGAGATATGTGCAGCTCCTATCGGGATTGTCGGCGATCGGGCGGCTTTGCTGGTCTTGTTTTATTGTGTCGAATGTCTTGTAGCCGGATTCCGAGACGATCGGGTCTTCCCGGGAGAAGGAATATCCTTCGTTGATCGTGAGAGCTTATCATGGGCTGTTGGGACACCCTGCAGGTATAAACTTTCGAGAGCCGTGCCCGCGGTTATGTGGCGATGGGAATTTGTTAATATCCGTTGTAGTAAACTCAAGCAAACTCTTCTAAAATACACCAACCGTAGCGTGAACCGTGAGTGTCTCTTTTCGGGTTGATCGAGAGGAGAACACGGTTTTTGTGTTATGATTGACGAAGTAGGAGTTCAGGATCACTTCTTGATCATTATTAGTTGACGACTCGCCTTTGTTTCTCTTCTCGCCTCATTTGCGTATGTTAGCCACCATATATGCTTAGTCGCTGCTGCAACCTCACCATTTTACCCCTTCCTTTCCCATTAAGCTTTGCTAGTCTTGATACCCATGGTAATGGGATTGCTTGAGTCCTCGTGGCTCACAGATTACTACACCACCAGTTGCAGGTGTACAGGTTTCAAGGATGATCATGACGCGAGAGCGATGTTACTTGTTTTGGAGTTCGCCTCTTACGCTTCTTCGATCGTGGGATAGGTTCCGTGTCGGCAGCCTGGGCTAGCAGTGGTGGATGTCGCTTGAGCTTCGTTTATGTTTTATCCGTAGTCGGAGGTTGATCTTGTATATGATGTTGATGTATTCTTGTGACATTTGTGCCTTATGTATGTATCCCCACTATTATGTAATGTTGATGTAATGATATCCACCTTGCAAAAGCGTTTCAATATGCGGGTCTATCCTTGGTGGGACCTTCGAGTTCCTTTTGGATAGGGTCGCATATTGGGCGTGACAAGTTGGTATCAGAGCCTCGACCGACCCTAGGAGCCCCCTTGATTGATCGTGTAGTTTGGTCGTTATTGAGTCTAGAAGAAAACTATTTTCGGAGTCTAGTTATATCGGAGAGTAGGAATTCTTTTTACTCCTGTGCCCCTTCGTCGCTCTGGTGAGGAATCTTGACGTAGGTGTTTTGAACTACTCCTCTTCCCATTCAAGTTTTTCTTAGGATCACGCGGTTAGTTTTCGTTCGTTGTCCATCCTCTTTTGTCCGGCACATTCCTCGTCAAGCTGTTTCGAACCTCTTTGTCTTTTGGAGATCAATCCTCAGCTCTTTTCGATCGATGTTGTTTCTCTGTCCGAAGTTGCCCTTGTTTTTCCCACCCACCCTCCCTTCTTCTTCTCGGAACCAGAGTCCGTAATCGAGTATCCATCCTACTCGTGCGAAGTCTTTGTTTTCTTTCCTCAATGATTTCAATCGGTGTTTTTTCTCTTCAAGATATTCATCGTTTCCCCTTCCAAGTTGCTTTTGTTTTCCCGCCCTCCCACCCTTTTTCTTCCCGGAGTCTGACTCTCTCTCGACCAGCTATCTCATTCGTGCGGAACCTCTTCAGTCTTTCGTCAAATATCTCAACCGGTGAATTCTCGTTTTGTTCGTCATTCTTCATCTCTTTCTTTTCCGGTGGATTCAATTCAAGCTTTTCGAGTTGATCACATTCTTTTCCTTGGTTAAAGTGTTTTCCCTGCTCGTTCGCCTCTCGCCAGTTTATCCTTCCGGAGTGATGAAGACATCTCAGGAGATTCGTCTGTGTTCCAATTAATCTGAGGTTGTCACCTCATGCAATATTTCAATCATTCCGGTGCATCACCTATCTCTTCAATAATCCTTTTCAACGGTGTTATCTCTTCAGTGGCCCCTAACCCATAGGTCTTTTCCCATGATCTTACCTGACTCTTCTAATTTCCCCGAAGTTATTCTCAATTCTTTTCGGATTTTGACGTAAGAATGAATTTCATCAGTCAGATGCCTTTCCAAGATCGATTTCAAATCATTTCATTGTTGGCTCAACCTCTTCGCTTTTCATTCTCCCGAGTATCCCAGAATTTTGGTGGTGTTTCACATCATTTGAAGACCAAGAAGAGTTCCTTCTAAATCTTGTCCGCTTTTCTCGAATATTCGTGATTCTAGCTTCAGATCATCCTCTCGATTTATTTCAGCTTGATCGATATTCTTTCTTACCCATCCGGAGTATGTCAGAGTTGTTTTTCCATTTCTTTTCAACGGAGGCCATCATTCCAGCTTATCGTTTCTATTTATCCCAAAGGCCTCCTTCAAGTGTTCTTTAATCAGACATGTTCTCTTTGTTCTTTTGCATCTAAATCCCTCTAGATTATTGGTTCTTCTAATTCTTCCCGGTGATTCATTCTCTTTCATCAGTCATTTCCGAATTCTTACGGTGGTTCGTTCAAGATTCTTTTCCTTGTTTATCATATTAATCCATTCGTTCTTTTCAATCCTACCGGTGGTTCATGAAGACCTTCTCAAGTTTGTGATATGTCAATTCTCAATCCTTTTCAAGAAGAATAAGTAGTATGCAAAATCCATTGTTGGTCATCAATTTAATTTGATGAAGGATAAGCATACAATAAATCTTATTCTTGTTTCATCGTCGTCAAGTAATCCCTTCCTTCGGAGTTTGTTCTTGAGGAATAAATTCTAGTTCCAAGTGTTTTCATCTTTTCTTTTCCGGAATTCAATTTCCTCGGCCATCTCGTCGGAACCTCCATCTAAATCATTGCAAGGCTCATCTTATTCTTTCTTCCTTCATTCTATCTCATCATCTTTTGTTACCGGAGTTCTTCACGGTGGCTCGTCATAATTTAATTCATCCTTCAAGTGTTCATCAAGGTTCTTTTGGAGGAGCTCAAGAATCTTTCTTTCTTTCTTGCATCTCAAAGTGCATTTAATTCTCCGTATCAGTCTGAAGTGGAGTTTTGCATTTCTTTGTTCTTCTCAACTTTTTAATCTTTTCTGCTTGTGGTTGGTTATCACCTCATAATTTTGAGAGGTTATCCATAAGTCCACAACAATCTTGTTCTTTTCGTTGGTGATTTTTTTTTCAACAACTCCGTTCAATCCTTCCTTCTCAGTTCTTTTCATTCAATTCTTTCAATTCTTCCGGAGGCATTGTGTTGTTCCTCTCGTCAACTATCGTTCCATTTTGTCAAACTCAGTTCCAACTCCTTTCATGTTCAGCCGGAGTGCTGCATAAATCCTTTCAGTCTTATTCGTTTCTTTTCTCATTCTAACCACTCCAGTTAGAACGAGTTGTTTCATAGTCTATCTAATTTCCGTGAGCTTTTGATTCTCGTCATTCTCGTCGTTCCTCTCTTCTTCTCGAGTGCTCTCGATTCTTTGCTTCTTCTCTTGAGTTCTTGTTTCACCTCATCCCTTTTCCCTTCCGTCTCGGTCCTAAGATCTCGGACGAGATCTCTTGTTAGTGGAGGAGTGTTGTAACGCCTGGATCCGGCGCGCCTGTGTCATCCAGCTTATTCGCCGTCGTTGCCATGTCATTTGCTTGTGTGTTGCACTTTGCCATGTCATCATCTGCATTTCATATCATGTCATCATGTGCATCTCATTTTGCATACGTGTTCGCCTCATGCATCCGAGCATTTTCCCGTTGTCCGCTTTTGCAATCCGCACTCCTATGTCTCTCGGCGCCCTTTTACCTCTTTTCGTGTGTGGGTGTTAAACGGTCTCGGAATGGACCGAGGTTTGCCAAGCGGCCTTGGTATAGCACCGGTAGACCGCCTGTCAAGTTTCGTGTCATTCGGAGGTCGTTTGATACTCCAACGGTTAACCGGGTAACCGCAAAGCCCCTTTCTCCTTGCAGCCCAACACCCCCTTCAAACTGGCCCAAAACCCATCTAACTCACCTCCATGCTCTCGGTCATTCGATCACGATCGCGTGGCCGAAAACCGCACCTCATTTGGACTCTCCTAGCTCCCTCTACCTATATATATGCCTTCCCCTTCCAAAATCGCGGATGAAACCACCCCTAACCCTAGATCCCACCTCCTCTGCGCGCCGGACATGTCCGCCGCCGTCCGGACAAATTCCGCCGCCGCGCCCCAGCCAGTCCGGAGCCGCCACGTGGCGAAGGCCACACACAGCGGCCCATGAGCCCACGGCCGCCCCATGTCTGCCTCTCTCATTCCAAGGCCAAGCCCGGCCTGAAGGCCCGCCGCCTTTCGGTCCTCAAGGCCCTCATTGCCCGCGCCGCTTCTGGCCAAGGCGCCGCCGAAGCTGAAGCTGCTCGCCTGCCCATGGCCAAGGCGCCAAGGCCTCGATTCACACTGTCCGCCGCTCGCCGACCGACCTCCCGAGCTCCGGCCACGGCTACCCCTGAACTCCCGCTCCTCTCCGCCGGTTTCTCAACCGGGCGAGAACCCCGCCGCCCTCGCTATCCGCAAACCCTAGATCGGAGTTGTATATTTCTCTAAGTCCCGAATCTGTGACATTTCATGCCCTATTCATCATGCCATAACTCTGCATCCGTAGCTCCGTTTCGTGCGTGTAATATGTCAAATTGTTCGCCTCGACGAGTACATCATTTCATCTCATTGCATCATTTTCATTTGAGCTCATCTTGATGCCCGAAGTGCTGTTAGAAGAGGGCTATGTGATGTTAGTTTCAGATTCTTATCAGAACATGCACTTTTGTCATTTTTGCCATGATTGATGTGTGCACCCTATGAACTTGAGTCCTACATGTGTTTTGTAATATGCCATGCCATATTTACAGGGGTGTATGCCATGTATTTTTGTGATCTCTGTGGTGACTAGCACAAGCATGCAAACTAGGCTTCATGATGTTGCTGATTTCAGCCCTGCTCTAATCGATATTTTTATGCCATGTAAACTTGATGCTACAGAGAGATCCATGCTTATTTTGAGATACTTCAGTAAGGATGTTTTGAACATATGATTATTATCTATCCATCCATGCCCTTTTTTGCAATTATGGAGTGCCATAGCTTGAGTCAATCGAGCTCTACTTTTGCTATAAAATGTTTCCTGGCAGATTGTTTACATGTTATTCAATTTTGCCAAGGTTGTTGTAGTTGATCCGTGTATGCTATGATGTTGTTCTTGCCATGTATATCTTCTATGCCATGTCTTCTTGCTGTTGGTTGCCTTGCCATGCCATGTATTTCTCTGTGGTGAGTGGTTCAAGCTCACCAACATGCCTACTTATCGTTGTTCCTGCCATGTATGAATCTGTAATATAACTTGCCATGTTTACATGGGTGCCATCATATCTTCTGGTCCTTTTTGGCTTATGGTCACTAAGGGACTTTTGTTATATGATTTGAGTAGATTCATTCCATGCCTTTGTTTGCCATGATAAGTTCCTGTAGCATGTTGTTTGATAGCTCTAAACATTGCAACCTGATGTTATTTCTGCTAAAGTCTGAAACTGTTATTATTTGCAATCTTGCCATGTCCTTTTGAGCATGTTCTTTTGATTTCTGGAGTTAGCTCAGTGTTCATGTTTTGTAATGCTTTACCTGTACATCATGCCCATGCCTTTTTTTATTATGTTAAGATGATGTAGCTTAGTGTTTTGATGCTTGCAATATGCCTAGTTGCTGTTTTGGACAGCTTGTCCTTTAAACTTGTATTGTGTGTATGTGTTGAACCGTTGCTCCGTTTTGAGTGTGCTCTATATGAAACTTGCTTGATTTTGCATGTAGTTTCATATTATCATGTTGCATCCTTGTTTTGAGGTGTTTGCTTGATGTTTGGATGCATTTTGCATCAATGACATGTTTAACTTGTTTTGCTCATATCTTCTAGGCAGAGTCTCAATTAAATGAACTTTATATGTAACTTGACTAGAATTTCGTGTAGATCATTGTGGTGCATATTAACTTGCTGTTTAACAACTTGAACATAAGGTTTATTCAGATCTGGACCAATTTCGAAATTTGCATATGAGGATTTACCGGAATTGTTCTATGTTGTTCCCGGCCTCATTTAAACTTGCCTTGATGTGTTGCTCTTGTTCGCATCATCCCTTGCCATGAGTAGCTTCATGTAGTCTTGTCATGCATCATGCTTGATTGTGCATCATGTCTTGTTCATGTGTGGTGTGTTTACTATGTTGTGTGCTTCTTCTTGTTAGTTCCTGCTTGCTATGATCGTGAGGATTCGTTCGTCTACGCTTGGTTCGTCTTCGTGGCTTCATCTTCTTCATGGACTCGTTCTTCTTCCTAGCGGGATTTCAGGCAAGATGACCGCTACGCTGGATCTCATTACTATCATTGCTATGCTAGTTGCTTCGTTCTATCGCTGTGCTGCGCTACCTATCACTTGTTCCTCAAGCCTCCCAAATTGCCATGTCAGCCTCTAACCTTTTGCACCCTTCCTAGCAAACCGTTGTTTGGCTATGTTACCGCTTTTCTCAGCCCCTCTTATAGTGTTGTTAGTTGCAGGTGAAGATGAAGTGTGTTCCTTGTTGGAACATGGAGATGTTGTTCCTTGTTGGAACATGTTTACTTGTTGGGATATCACAATATATCTTATATTATTAATGCATCTATGTACTTGGTAAAGGGTGGAAGGCTCGGCCTTATGCCTGGTGTTTTGTTCCACTTTTGTCGCCCTAGTTTCCGTCATATCGGTATTATGTTCCCGGATTTTGCGTCCCTAACGCGGTCGGGTGATTTATGGGACCCCCTTGACAGTTCGCTTTCAATAAGACTCCTCCAAAGAAGGCCCAACATTGGTTTTACCATTTGCCTCACCACCACCTATATTTCCCTTGGGAGTAATTAACCCAAGGGTCATCTTTATTTAGCCCCCCGGCCAATGCTTGTCTAAGTGTTGGCCCGAACCGAGTAGATCATGGGCCCCTCGGGAAACTCGGGTCTGGTTTTACTCGTAGGATGTCTCATCCGTGTTGCCTCGAGAACGAGATATGTGCAGCTCCTATCGGGATTGTCGGCGATCGGGCGGCTTTGCTGGTCTTGTTTTATTGTCTGTCGAATGTCTTGTAGCCGGATTCCGAGACTGATCGGGTCTTCCCGGGAGAAGGAATATCCTTCGTTGATCGCGAGATCTTATCATGGGCTGTTGGGACACCCTGCAGGTATAAACTTTCGAGAGCCGTGCCGCGGTTATGTGGCAGATGGGAATTTATTAATATCCGTTGTAGTAAACTCAAGCAAACTCTTCTAAAATACACCAACCGTGTAGCGAATCGTGAGTGTCTCTTTTCGGGTTGATCGAGAGGAGAACACGCTTTCGTGTTATGATTGACGTAAGTAGGAGTTCGTGATCACTTCTTGATCATTACTAGTTGACGCACCGCCTTTGTTTCTCTTCTCGCCTCATTTGCGTATGTTAGCCACCATATATGCTTAGTCGCCGCTGCAACCTCACCATTTTACCCTTCCTTTCCCATTAAGCTTTGCTAGTCTTGATACCCATGGTAATGGGATTGCCGAGTCCTCGTGGCTCACAGATTACTACACCACCGATTGCAGTGTACAGGTTTCATGATGATCATGACGCGAGAGCGATGTTACTTGTTTTGGAGTTCGCCTTCGCTTCTTCGATCAGGGATAGGTTCCGTGTCGGCAGCCTGGGCTAGCAGGTGGATGTCGCTTGAGCTTCGCTTATGTTTCATCCGTAGTCGGAGGTTGATCTTGTATATGATGTTGATGTATTCTTGCGACATTTGTGCCTTATGTATGTATCCCCACTATTATGTAATGTTGATGTAATGATATCCACCTTGCAAAGCGCTTCAATATGCGGGTCTATCCTTGGTGGGACCTTCGAGTTCCTTTTGGATAGGGTCGATATTGGGCGTGATAATCCCATACCGCAGTGACTTCCGATTGGGACGCACCGACCGTGGGTTTCCTCCTCGCCGATGTCGATCAAGGCTTCACGCAGAACATTGTTCCTTCCCCACCGCGGATCAGGCCCGTCGTTCTATACTTGTGAAGAGAGCAACCTAAGCAAGCAGGCTTGTAGCTTAGGCTCCTGCTAGTGTAAATATAGTGGTTTTCGCTTTCTCTCCATATCAACCATTTTATATTGCGACGTGTCATTCAAGAGTGAAATGATGGTTGCTTCTTCCGACTAACTTATCTGTGTGTTTTGACTGCCCTTAGTAGCCCCTACACGCATTCCCCACGTATGCAACAGTCACACGCACACATGGACGCAAAAACGCCACGACGCCTCTAATGCATGCATGTCCGAGCACACAATGGAACACACACGGTCACGCTCAAGTGCTCAACCTACACGCATGCACACACATACTCGGTCGGTGAGCTAGTGACCGTATAAACACCGAATATATATATATATATATATATATATATATATATATATATATATATATATATATATATATATATATATTGAGCGCAATGAGCGATTATGAAGTCCATCGACCGTATTTTTACAAATATACAGTGATGCATGTGTATTTATCTCGCTTGAAATTAAGCCATATTAACCGGAGAGGAGGCAGTATGGACTAGCATTACTTTGCTGTGTCCCGCTAACTTGCTTAACGAGGAGAAGGTTGCAGGACGGAGAAGCTTGCGCTGATGGCTCACAGGACAAGGAGAAACTTTTGACTAATGCAAGCTCTCCTCGCCAGCGGTGGACGTGCAACTTAATTCGGTGTCGATTGCCGTAGCATACACTATACTACTAGTGCTATTATTGTTCGACTTCCTAATAGGCTAACAGCCAAGCTTAAAGTTTACTAGTACTACTACTATAGTCTATAAAGGTACGTACTACACTAGTACTAGGAACCGTATGGAGGAGCGCCTGACTCTTATTATAATTTTAAAATGTGATAAAGCAATCTTCAACACATTTGGTTCTCTTCGAGGGTTCTCGCATGTGATAATGGAAGTTGATTGCATGGAACACTCGCCACAATTCTCGCTTAATTCTGGCTCATATCCTATTACAAATAGTAGCGCCGTAATATTTCCTATTTTTGTTATCCAGCATGTAAATAGGTCAAGAAACCTTGGCGCATCTTCGTGCGAACCGTGCTTGCTGCACTTTGAATGTGGCCGAGATCCGCTTGATGAAACACCTCGCTTCCTACTTCTTTTTTATGGGTACCTCGCTTCCTAGTGACCAGTGTATTGGGTGATCGCCCTAAGAATGCTTATATATGAATAAAGCTCTCTCGTTTACCCGCAAAAAGATTAAGCCATATTAACCGGAAAGGAGGGAGTATGGACTAGCACTACTTTTTGGTGTGTCCCACAACTCGCAGAACGAGGAGAAGCTTGCGTGACAAGGTGAAGCTCGCCACGCCTTTTGACTAATGCAACCTACCCTCGTGGACATGCATCAGTCCATTCGTGTCGATTGTCGAGGCATACACCGTAGTACCCAACATGCGGAGTACCATCATTGTTCGACTTCACGAAGAGGCAAAGAGCTGCACAAGAGTACGAGTAGTACTACTACTAGAACCGCATGGTGGAGCGCCTGTATTTTATTTTTTTATCTCCGATAAAGTACACGCTTATTCCGAGAAGGGCGGAAAACGGCAGCCTAACATGTAATGAATGATATCGATCAACCAACCATGCTCGAATATATCTTGGCCTCCGTGGCGAGCCCGTCTGTGTTCTCGCCTCGCTCTCTCAAGGAACGGCGGGTTGGCTCTTTGCCGTCAATTGAGATCGGTTTGCTCACACTCCTGTCCCACATGTCGCTGATATGCCAAGAGGAGGTGCGTTGACCGACCGCCATACGCTGCATTTCTGGTTTTGCATCTTCATACTACTCCTCCCTACGCCACAGCTTATGTATGCTTTCATTATGACGCATTTCTCTCAATGCATTTCCACCACCGGAGAGACTTTAGACGCGCTTTGGTTTAATACTCAATTAATTAGGGCGTGGTAACCGCAATCAAGTCCACAATTTTCTCTCCATGTACTGTACTACTACAGAGTGGAGTAAGTGCATGCATGTGTGTACCCGGTGGAAGCATCGCATGCATGTGTGTACGATTATTCCCTCTAGTAATAGACGTTGTGCTATAACTACCAATGCTATTTTTCAGGCCGATCGCTAGTCGCCTTTGGTCCCACATTTTTTTTTTTTTTTCTGCTACTGTATAAATAGTGACAGATGGAGTAGTATGAGCGGATTCAAAGAAGAGCGTATTGATGGTTGCTTCTTCAGAGCAACTTACAGTGGGAAAGGTGGGGCTTATGATTTGACTGCTCATTACTCACTATTAATGTGGCGCAAGGACCGGGTTGAGTCTCCCATGCGGTTGTGCACTACCCCCTCGGTTCTTAAATATACTCCGGAGTATTTGTCTTTCTGGAGATTTCAATGAGTGACTACTCAAATATTTGTATTTTTGGAGATTTCAAATGGGCTGGCACATACAAATGTATATAGACATATTTTAGAGTGTAGATTCACTCATTTTGCTCCGTATGTAGTCACTTGTTGAAATCTCTAGAAAGATGTCGTGGTATTCTCACGGGGGGCTTGCGAGTCGACAGATGCCACAAGGGCTTAGTGTGTGGGTAAGACTGCTGCTGATAGGACCGGGAGCGGGTATGCGAGTAGCACGCGGTGGTTTACCCAGCTTCGGAGCTCTCCAGATAGATAATACTCCTACTGCTGCATGTCTCAGTGTATCTATCTGGGGTGTACATCGGGCAGTACAAAGTGCTCTTGGAGCTGTATCTGAGGACGGTGCCATAGGCTTCTGGCATCGGGCCTCGTATATGCATATGAGCACAAGTATGTGCTTAGTTGTGGGTGGATGGATGAATGGATGTGGGTGTGAGATAGCTGGCTATCTTGCTAGCTAGCATGCATGCGTGGGAGTGAATGGCCAAGAGGCCATAGTGGCCAAGAGGCCATAGTGGCGCCCGTGCCCGTGAGCCTCCCCTGGTGCTCCTTATAAAGGGGAGCCCAGGGGACAAGGGATGGCCCATGTGACCAACTTCACTATTTGGGAGACAACGATGTGACATCTCACACCTACTACAGTGTATCACTATTGCTCTGCAATGTCCGGGTACAGCCGTCTTGTCCGCGGTATGGCCATCGTGTCAGGGTCTTGTCGGTGTCGGGTCGTGCTGCAGTCGGCAGCCGGCTGGTTGACGCAATCGGCAGCCGGCTGGTTGGCGCAGTCGGCAGCCGGCAGTCGGATGGGAAGCCGGCAGGAGCGGCCGGACAGTCGGACTGAGGGGCTTTGCTAGCCCCGATGTCTTGAAATATCGTCTTGCCGACCTCGGGGTACCCGTGGTCAATTATTCCGACAGTAGCCCCCAAGCCTCCGGGCAACTTGGCAAAGTTGGGCGGAGGTTTTATGTCGAGTGTTCATGGAAATTATCAAGAAAAAAGACAAAGTTAGTCCATGCAGATATATCAAATGTTTGCTTTTAGCATTGCAAGTTTTATGCGGAGGGTGCCGACTCGGTTTCGTCCGAGCCCCCTTAATCTTTTTCGTGTTCCCTCCGCTTTTTGGCTTGTGCTCTTGATTGCCGGATAGCCGCTCTGCGGTCTGTGGCTAAGAGTGGGCCGCGAAGTGGAGTGTACAGTACTCAGAGTCTAGGAGCAGATTCAACCGAGTAGATGCTTGTGAAGGAAAACGGCCGGGTCACCCGAACCGTTTTTCTTCCCTGACTTTTTTCGCGTGGGTGGCCTCCAGCGTTCACTCTTGCTAGCCGGACAGCCGCTCTGCGGTCTGTGACTAAGAGTGAGCCTTTGGTATCAAGCAGACGCTACTAAGCCGCTCAAGGAACAAACATCTTAGGCTGTTGCCAGCCCTCGCCAACTCGGCTGGCACCGAGGCTAACAAAGGATGCAACTGTAATTAAAATGCGGAGATAGACCCGAGCATCGCCGGGTTATCCGTCTTACGTGATGCAAAAATATGCGCGAGGAGCTCACATTGATTTTCGTAGTCGCGGTCGTCGAAGACAGCCGGCGTGGTTTTGCTCGCGGAGTGCGCCGCGCACTCATTGGGTGTAGCCTTCGAGCCTCTGGGTGCTCGAAGGGGGGTCCGGGCCGGTCAGGCTCGACCGGCCAGCGGCGAGGCATCTTGCGCCGCCCTTTTTCTTCTTTTTCTTCGCGGCTGCTAGCAGCGGACAAAACTCTTCTCTTATTCGCAATCTTGGGCTTAACGCACTCATTGGTGTAGCCTCGAGATTCGGGCCGACCTCTCGAAAGCGGTCGGGCCGGATCTCGACGATACTTTGTCTTCTCATCGCGGGTCGCGTCAACAAGACTCATTGGTGTAGCCCCGAGATTCGGGCCGATCACGAAAGGCGGTCGGGCGGATCTCCGCAACTACTTTGTCTTTTACAGCCGGACGTATATGTTTTTATTCATTCGGCTGGGCAGCCAGACTCCGACTCAGCCGTTGGACTCTTTGCAGCCGGCCAGGCGGCCAGCACCTTCTTCACAGCAGGCGGTCGGACGCACATCTGGCAGTCGAACGCAAACTCCAGCCGGGTGGGTGTAGTCGAACGCACATCTCTCTTTTTTTTACCCAGCAGTCGGCTCGGCCACGCGACCAGCCGGCCCTTGACTTTTCTTCTCCCAACCGGCAGCAACTTTGCCCCGCAGGCAGCCGGCAAATTTCTTTCTTTTTCAGTTTTCTAGCCAGCCACCACTTCTCTCTGTTCCTTTCTTCAGAGCGTGGGGAGGCAGCAGCGGCCGGCCGGTCGTGGGGAAACCGGCCAACGCGGGGCGGCGACCTGACGGGCGCATTGGGGCCGGCAAGGGCTGGAGCAGAGCGGCCGGGCCAAGGGCGAGGCGCCACGACCCGGCGGCCGGGTGTTGCAGAGGCGGAGCTAGCGGGCGGCAGCAGGCAGGTGGAGGGCGGAGCGGCGCGAGGCGGCACGGCCGGCTAGCGGCGAGCCGCCACGGGACGAGCGGAGCCGCCGCCCCGCCGCAGCCGACGCTGGAGAAGGCGGACGCTGCAGCCGGTCAGCAGCAGCACGGAGGAGCGGACGCTGCTGGCGCGGACGGCGGACACGGCGCTGCAGGGCGGCGCGAAACCCGTCAGCGAGGCATTGCAGAGGGACGGCTCGCGGAGCAGGCAGGGCCGAGCGCAGAGCCGGCGCGATGCGCAGAGTCGGCAGCGGCGACCTGGCCGGTGCGGGACGCGGAGCGTCTCGGGACGGAGCCGACGCAAGGGGACCTGGCGGCCCGGCGCAGGCGAAGGGGACCTGCGCAGTTGGTGGAGACGAGGCGTGGAGGGGATCGAGGGAGCCCCGCGCAGGTGCGTCAGCGCGCCATGGTAGCAGCTTGCAGGGGAGGGCGGAGCCGCGGCACAGGGGAGGCGCTCGGGCCGAGGCACAAGGCGGCGCGGCGAAGGACCCGGCGCATGCGGACGGAGCCGGCTGGCGACAAGCCGGGATGGAGGAACCGGCGTGGGGCAGCGAACGGGGCCAGAGCGGGACAAAGCCGGAGGCGGGCGCCGTGACCACGGCCGGTGCCGCAGGAGTCGCCGCGCGGGGGCGAGGCGGAGCTGCCGAGGCACGGCAAAGCAGCCGAGTGAGCGGAAGCCGACAACCGTGGAAGGAGCCGCCCGAGGCGGACGCGGCTGCACGCTGGGCGCTACCAAGCCGGGCGCGGACTTCGGAGAAGCCGCGCGCGGGCCGGGCGTGTGGCGGCTTTACGGAGGGGGCGAAGCGAGGGCTTGTCGGCAGCGTGGCCTCGAAGCGGCGGCAAGCGGCGGCGCGGCATGCGGGCTCGTGATGGATGAAGAGGCGGCTGTGGATGGACGGCGTGAGTCGGCGGCAACCGAGACCGTGCAGGCGGACGGCGCAGCGGCCGGGGCCGCGGAGCAACAGCCGGAGCCGGGCGGAGCTGGAAGCTGGGCGGAGCTGGACGAGGCCGGAGTCGGGCGGCCGGCGGACGCGGTAGAGGCTGGCCGCGCCGGGTTGGAGCAGAGCAGGGGCCCGGTCCAAGGCGTCGGAGAGGAAAGCTCGACGCAGGGGCGAAGTCGCGCCCGTGCACGAGGCGTAGTAGGCCGGAGCAGGGTGGAGCCGCGACGGAGAGGCCAGGCTCGCAGGGGTCGTAGGTCGACGCAGCGGAGGAGAAGGAGGTCGCGGACGCTGATTGCTGCGGCAGGCGCGGGACTGCAGCCAACGCCCGACGGATGGAGCTGCGCGTCAAGGCCGAGCGTGCTAGCTGCAGACCGAGCCATTGTATGGCCATTGTGCTTGTGTACAGGTCGTGTCCGTCCTGTATCTAACAAGTGTATGGGCGACGTATAGGGATTATACGAGGATTATCTGGGGCTTGTCCGACTTGCATCTGATCATCGTACAAGTGGTGTATGGGCATTGTTTGGGTAGTATATCTGTGTAGTGTATGGCTAATGGTTTGACCATTGTCTGACTTGCACCTAGCTAGCTTGTCTAGGTAGCATATGGAGGGGCGAGCGCTCGTTTTGGCAGGAGCAAGGTGCAACACGGAGGGAAGCATACGCGAGCGGCGTGTGGATGGCAACGCCGATCGAACGAGGCCCGCAAGGCACGCACGCTGCAGACGGACGGTCGGGCGCTATGTGGTAGTGAAGAAGGCAAGGCCGATGGCGAGGTCACGCCGCCCCTCATGGCCATTCCGGGGGCATGTCGATGTCGAGCCCCCGACCGCTATCGGAGAGGCGGCGTGACGTCGCGATGATGAAGACGAAGAGGCCGACGGCGAGGACGCGCCACCCCTCGCGGCCGCTCCGGGGGCGGGTCGATGTCGAGCCCCTGAGCGCTACCGGAGAGACAGCGCGACGCCGCGACGGTGGCGATAAAGAAAAAGGGGTCCCGCCCGAACAGCGAAACCAGCAGCAGCGTGGTAGCATAGTAGTAGTACCACCCCACGGTGGGCGCCAACTGTCGTGGTATTCTCACGGGGGGCTTGCGAGTCGACAGATGCCACAAGGGCTTAGTGTGTGGGTAAGATGCTGCGATAGGACCGGAGCGGTATGCGAGTAGCACGCGGTGGTTTACCCAGCTTCGAGCTCTCGAGAGATAATACTCCTCTTTGCTGCATGTCCGAGTGTATCTATCTGGGTGTACATCGAAAGACAAAGTGCTCCTGAGTCAGATTCGAGGACGGTGCCATAGGCATCTGGCATCGGGCCTCGTATATGCATATGAGCACAAGTATGTGCTTAGTTGTGGGTGGATGGATGAATGGATGTGGGCGTGAGCTAGCTAGCTATCTTGTTAGCTAGCATGCATGCGTGGGAGTGAATGGCCAAGAGGCCATAGTGGCGCCCGTGGCCGTGAGCCTCCCCTGGTGCTCCTTATAAAGGGGAGCACAAGGGACAAGGGATGGCCCATGTGACCAACTTCACTATTTGGGAGACAACGATGTGACATCTCACACCTGCTACAGTGTATCACTATTGCTCTGCAGTGTCTGGGTACAGCCGTCTTGTCCGCGGTATGGCCATTGTGTCAGGGTCTTGTCGGTGTCGGTTCGTCTTAGCGGCAATGGCTGGTTGATCGCAATGGCAGCCGGCTGGTTAAGCATGATGGCAATGGCGGTCGGCAATCGGGCAGAGCAGTCGGACGGGAAGCCGGCAGGAGCGGCCGGACAGTCGGACTGAGGGGCTTTGCTAGCCCCAATGTCTTGAAATATTGTCTTGCCGACCTCGGGGTACCCGTGGTCAATTACTCCGACAAAAGACGAATCGAATATTTAGGAACGGAGGGAGTACACATACGAAGCAAAATGAGTGAATCTACACTCTAAAATATGCCCATTTGAAATTTGTAAAAAGACAAATATTTAGGAACGAAGGAGTATAATTTTGTGCATGCCACATGGACGCGGATGATGAAGAGGCTTCTGGCAATGCTATCAAGCTTCCATCATTTGTTTATATAATTGACGTACTATACAAATAATTTTCCAGCGACATGAAATTGTACAATGGTGTGAGCTTTCAACTTTTCTTTCGCGTGTCTTGCCATCGATGCTCTTTCAGAAACAATAAAAACTAACTTCCTTACTAATGCATGTCAATTATTAGCGATCGTAGCTAATAATTACATCACAACCAAGACAGAGTTGTGAGAAGGTGTTAAATTAAAATTGATCCATGCTTTCATTGGCAGAACGCCCCCCAGCTCTGTCTAAATCAACAAGGCATGTTGGGAAAAAAGTAGCTGTCCGGAGCATGCAAATTCCGATCATTTTGTGCAGTTCCACTAAAATAGAGTTGAGCGTCCTGTTCCAAAGATATTAAGTGTGATTACGATAATAGAGGACTGCTGATGAAACAATAAACACACAAATAGAGCCGGTCACCTTTGCGGTCTCTTCGTGACTAACTAGTTGGAGAAGATTAGGCTCGGAGTTGGATGAGGAGGATATAGCAAAACCAATCTCCCTTTGTGCAACAAGCACTAAAATGTAGAGACGCGTTGCCCGTGTGACATTTTAGTACAACCGCACAAAACACTCTTAAGAAAAAAGTGATTTGTGCAGTTCACCAAAAGGTCGCAATAGCAACGAGGTGAAATGGATAGCCCTGTTTGCAAAAAAGAGGTAGAAAGGAAACAATTACTGGCCAATAACAGTCGACGACACATGCGACGACAAAAAAGAAGCATATTTATGGGAGTCCTGGATTAGGGGGTGTCCGGATAGCCGGACTATATCCTTTAGCCGGACTGTTGGACTATGAAGATACAAGATTGAAGACTTCGTCCCATGTCCGGATGGGACTTCCCTTGGCGTGGAAGGCAAGCTTGGCAATACGGATATGTAGATATCCTCCCATTGTAACTGACTCTGTGTAACCCTAGCCCCCTCCGGTGTCTATATAAACCGGAGGGTTTAGTTTGTAGGACACAACAACAACAACAACAACAACAACAATCATACCATAGGCTAGCTTCTAGGGTTTAGCCTCTCTGATCTCGTGGTAGATCTACTCTTGTACTACCCATATCATCAATATTAATCAAGCAGAGTAGGGTTTTACCTCCATCGAGAGGGCCCAACACAGGTAAAAACATTGTGTCCCTTGTCTCCTGTTACCATCCGCCTAGACGCACAGTTTGGGACCCCCTACCCGAGATCCGTCGGTTTTGACACCGACATTGGTGCTTTCACTGAGAGTTCCTCTGTGTCGTCATCTTTAGGCCCGATGGCTCCTCCAATCATCGCTAGCGATGCGGTCCAGGGTGAGACTTTTCTCCCCGGACAGATCTTTGTGTTCGGCGGCTTTGCACTGCGGGCCAATTCACTTGGCCATCTGGAGCAGATTGAAAGCTACGCCCCTGGCCATCAAGTCAGGTTTGAAAGTTTGAACTACACGGCCGACATCCGCGGAGACTTGATCTTCGACGGATTTGAGCCACAGCCGAGCGCGCCGCACTGTCACGATGGGCATGATTTAGCGCTGCCGCCGAACAGTGCCCTGGAGGCTGCACCCACATCCGCTTCGACCTCAAGCTCGGAGCCAACTGCACCGACCGAGGGCGGATGGCTAGACCCCGCCACGGAGGCTACAGTCTCAGCGGCGATCGAGCCGAACATTAGCCTTATCCCTCGTGAGGCCCGTGACTCCACGGTACCGGACTCTTCTCCGGACTCTAAACCCTCCGCGCCCCTGCCAATCGAACCCGATTGGGCGCCGATCATGGAGTTCACCGCCGCAGATATCTTTCAGCACTCGCCCTTCGGCGAAATTCTAAATTCACTAAAGTCTCTCTCTTTGTCAGAAGAGCCCTGGCCGGATTATGACCGGTAGGATTGGGATGTGGACGACAAAGAAATTCGACGCCCACCCACCACCCACTTCATAGCCACTGTCGATGACTTGACCGACATGCTTGACTTTGACTCCGAAGATATCGATGGTATGGGCGGCGATCAGAGAGCGAAGCAGAACCAAAGGCTCCCACGTGGCACTGGAGAGCCACCTCATCCTACGATGTATACATGGTGGACACACCCAAGGGAAACGACGACGAGGAACGGGAGGACGCAATGAAGGATCGTTCCTTCGAAAAGCAGTCAAAGCGGCAGCGTAAGCGCCGCTCCAAACCCCGCCTCGACAGAGACAGCGGTCATACAGACCCAGCCACAGAGCAGGGCGAGCCAGCGGACGATGAACATGACATCGAGAAACCGTCCGAACAAGGCAACCTGGATAACCAACCCGTCCCCAGCGAAGATAACAGTCCGGACGACCTCACGCCGGACAAGTTCCTGGAGCAGAAAAACCTCCACAAAAGCGGAAGCTCAAAACTGCGGAAGATGCACTCAGAATCAGATGGAGCAAAGTACTCAACACCACAGACAAATATGGCGACAGTCACCACACAAAGAGCTACCCAAAGCAAAAGCTGCTGCCTGAATTTGGTGAGGAGGCCTTAGAGCCCACGCAATCAAAAAACAAAGAAGCCACCCGGTCAGATGGACGACCTCATGGCCAACCTAGAGCGGCAAACGGCGTCGCACACAAGCCAGCACGCGACCCACACGAGGATTCGCATCAAAAAGATGGCCCAGCCAGATCTATCTACGGGCCAAGAAAGCAAGCTCTAGTAAGCAATGCAACGCAACAAATATCCGAACACCACGGCACACCCAAATACAGGGGTGCCGCACACCCCCTATGTTTCACCGATGAGGTGCTGGACCATGAATTTCCAGCGGGATTCAAACCCGTAAACATAGAGGCATATGACGGAATGACAGACCCTAGAGTCTGGATTGAGGACTATATACTCCATATTCACATGGCCAGAGGAGACGACCTCCACGCCATAAAATATCTACCCCTCAAGCTCAAAGGGCCAGCCCGACATTGGCTTAAAGGCCTTCCCGAAAACACCATTGGAAGTTGGGAAGAGGTCGAGGACGCTTTTTCAAGCAAATTTTCAAGGGACCTATGTCCCACCACGGGATCGCATTTATTTAAGTCATATAACTCAACAACCCGGAGAGTCAGCCCTAAGCTCTCGAACAGATTTCTTACTAAAAGAACCAGATAGTCGATTGTCCGGACGCCAAGCCTTAGCAGCTTTCAAACACAGCGTTAGAGATTTAATGGCTCGCCAGACACCTCAGCCAAGAAAAGCCAAGAACAATGGCCGCATTAACAAGCCACATGACCCGCTTTTGCGCGGGAGAGGACAGCTGGTTGGCAAGATGCAGCACCAGCGACCCAAGCACATCCGAAGTCAGGGATGGAAACGGGAAGCCAAGATGCAGCAAAGACCGGCGCCGGAATAAGGAAAACAGCCCAATGAGCATGGCAGTCAACGCCGAATTCAAAAGCTCTTGGCAGGGTCAGCAAAGCTGCCCCTTAAAGATAACAGGGACGAACTCTCTAATCTAAACAAAATCCTAGACAAGATATGTCAAATCCACAGCACCCCCGGGAAGCCCGCAAATCATTCCCATAGAGAATGTTGGGTCTTCAAGCAATCCGGCAAACTCAATGCCGAACACAAGGGGCTGGATACACCAAGTGAGGACGATGATGAATCCCACAAACAGAGCACTGGGAAACAAAAGAATTTCCCACAAGAAGTCAAAACAGTAAATTTACTTCACGTGACAAAAGGGAGAAACGAAGTGGCGCCTATAGAGATATGCGCCATGCGGCCTATCACAAAGGAGTCTGCCACTGGTTGTTAAAACCGATCACCTTCGACCATCAGGATTACTCCGGACGTATCCGGCACGCAGGCTGGGCTGCCTTGGTGTTAGATCCGATAATTGACGGATTCCACTTTACACGAGTCCTGATGGACGGTGGCAGTGGTTTAAACCTGCTATATCAGGACAGAGTCCGCAAAATGGGGATGGACCCAACAAATATTAGCCATAGCAACACTTCCTTTAAAGGAGTAACGCCAGGCCCAGAAGCCCATTGCACGGGTTCCCTCCTACTAGAAGTTATGTTCGGTTCCCCCGATAACTTCCGTAGCGAAAAGCTAACCTTCCACATCACCCCATTTTCAAGTGGCTATCAAGCACTACTGGGACGCGAAGCTTTCGCCCGCTTTAATGCAATACCGCATTATGCGTCTCTCACGCTTAAGATGCCCGGTCCATGAGGCATCATGTCACTAAAGGGAAATATTGAGTGTTCCTCCCGCGCGGAAGACTGTGCGGCTGCCTTGACAGCCACACACTAAGACGGCTTCACCAATAAAAGCACCTAAACAGGTCGTTAAGACCACGGACGTGGCTAGACGAGTCCGGCGTAAACATACAATTGATAAAGGCTTAATAGCCGTATACCCCTGTACAAGGGGCTCCGCGCATGTAAAACAAGAGACAATAAGGCTCAATTTTACCCATTTTGAATTATACTTTGTTTATTTAGTATAACGTACATTTCGCACGACCTTTTTCAACTAAGTTCCTCTCTTTTTCAGATGAACACCATGCTATCCCGTCCAGGACACGGCACAACGGAGACACGGGCGCAGACGTGCAGCAGGGACCCGTTCCAAGGATTCTTTTTAGATTAAGACCCTGCGTAAAACTTTTTTTACTGTCTCTTGTTGATACACATTCCCCGGATTCTCAGTATAACCGAGGAGGAGGTCAAGGCGTCTTGGCATGTGGCCACGTCGAATTTTGCGCGTGCACAGACACGAGGGCTTATTACCAAGGGCACTTTATTCAGCCTGCTTTCATAAAGACCGAGTACCTTAGGGAGTGTTCGGCGTCATGAAGTTTGGCCTTATATGCATCAGCTCGAATCATGTCTTTGGTCAAATGTTGGGTTTGCCCGGCTCCTGTGTTTTGCTGCCTTACGTTCCGCTCTATCGGCTAAGGTGGCACCACGAGAACTACTGCGATTGTGCCCCGGTTTAGCCAGGCGAGCACCTCAGTAGAGAAGCCGAAAACTGACTGTCATGATATAGCGTGAGACTGGTCAACCACTCGATGACCTATCGGAATCTTCGGGATTCCTCCGCATTAACGAAGGGCCGTTTCCCAGCCAGGCACACACGAGCCCCGAGTCCGGTCGAGCGCGGCGCCACCAGGGGCTATATAGTAGCCTCACTGTCAAACTCCTATGGCTAAGTGAAAGTGATAAAGCATTATAGTCCGATTGCCTAGTTCGCTGCGCTATCACCTCCTTCATCGACCAAGACATTGGATCAAGTGTGAAAATGCGCCTTCTGCGAACACCCCCGCATTATATGCGTGGGGGCTGAAGCCAACGACTGCCATCTTTCAGATTATATACACATATACCTTAACGGCCGCACAAGAGATATTATAATTCTTGCAGGCACAAGTATAAAAAGCTTCTACAATTCATCAAAATATTGTTTTACAATAATACATGTTATTTGAACATAATATCCTTTGAGCACTACATCTCTATTAAACGAGCGCCTTGCAGAACTTCTTGAAAATAGTGCTCGGCAGGTACTCGGCTTCCGTCCGAGTCTTGGGATGCAACAACAGTGGCCTCCATCTCCGCCCAGTATGTCTTGACATGGGCAAGGGCCATCCGCGCACCCTCTATGCATGCTGACCTCTTCATCGCATTGATATACGGCACTCCACCAAGGAACTGCTGCACCAAGCTAAAATAACTGTTCGGCTTTGGCCTTTCCGGCCACAGATGACCCACGACATACTTCATGGCGAGTCCGGATAACCTATTCAGCTCGGCCCATTCAGCTAAACGATCGGTTAATGGAAGCGGACACTCTGGATTGTGGAACTGCGACCAGAAGAGCTTTTCCGCTTCGCGATCTTTCTGATCTCGGAAGTGTTCGGCCGCATCAGCGGCACTCGCCGCTAAATCCAGATACGCGTCCGCCGAACTCCACATCCGGTCCAACGGAGCATATTTAGGATCCCCGAACTTCATCCGCAGCATAAAGGGTTTTCCAGCTGCGATATCTCCGGCTTGACGTAGCTCCTCCTTCATTGCTCTCATCGCAGAACGAGCATCCTTGGCCACTGTAGTGGCCTTCTCCAGGTCCGTCCGCTCCGCCCGATCTTCTTTTTCAAGAAGCTTGCATCGGTCAGCAGCGCTCTTCAACTTCACAGCCATCTCGGGCATTTCCTTCTTGCTTCGGCAGTGAGCAGCATGTTCGGCTTTCAGCTCTTCAACCGCCTTTAAGGCAGCCACATCACTTTTCCTAGCTTGCTCCTTGGCTCGGGCAAGTTCTGCCCTAAGGTCCTCCACGGCGGCACCTCCATCTGCATCAAGCGCACACGTTGTAAGATACTGGCGTCAAGCCCCTCTTACCAGGTGTCACCGGAGAAATTATATACCTTGTGCCTCGTCAAGCCGCTTGTTGACAAGCGCGATGTCGGCATCTGCCACGTCAAGTTGCCGCTTTAGCTCGGCCAATTCATCGGTCCGGCTAGCCACCGGACACTTTGCCACCTACATAGGAAGGCGGTAAAATTATACCCGGGACTATGATCCTCTGCGTATTGTCGTCTTCGACAGCACACAAAGTCTCAGGGGCTACTATCTACACAGGGCGCATCTTAAATATGCAGACTGTCAAAAGGTACATCATCTCGCGTACCTCAAAACTGGTCAGCAGACTCCTGACTGCTTCATGCAACCCGCTCTCCGTGGAGGAAATCCTTTCAATTATCGTACCCATCAACGTACAGTGCTCCTCTAAGATAGGCGCTCGCCCTAGCAGATCCTTCAGTACCTCCGACCGTGCACCAGGCGGTGCCGGACTCGTCCAATTGCCTTTTTTGAAAGCCGAACACGGAGGGCTTCGGGGGGCCATATGCCTCCCGGCCCTACCGGGTTAGGAGAAACCCTCCGCGATGATACCTCGGGGTTGCCCGCCTCGTAAGGTGGTGCGGTAGGGGGAGGCGTTCCGCTCTCCATCATTTTCGTAAGAAGGTCCCCCGAAGACGAGCTCTACTGAGAAGGGCTAAGATCCGAACGACAAGGTAAATTTTCGGTTATTTTCCTCAGAAATAAAACAAGGATTTCTCTCATTTTAAACCCCCCCTCTCTACTTACGGCTCAGTGGAGGGCTGATCCCCTTGAGGGCATAGTATGGCCGAGGTATCCCCCGGCACAGGACCCTCTGGCGAAGATTTCTTCCCCTGCTTTGAGACCATGGTCTCCGGGTCTTCAGAGGCGGTCCTCTTCTTCCCCTGAGGAGAGGAATTTTCGATTCCTCCTTTTCGGACAGCCTCCTTCGGGGAGGTAGTAGCTTCCTTGTCCCCCCTTCATTTTCTTCCGAAGGCGCGATCTCCAGCATCCTGGTTAACACGGAATCCGGCGAGGTCTTAGGAAGGGGGGCTGGACACCTGATTAACTTCGCCTTCGCTATCCACTCCTGTTTCAAGGACGGCTCTTTTAAGGGCGATGTTGTGATAAATGTACGGATGGCGTGTCAGGGCACAGGGCTACTTACTTGAGTATCCGGACGATTGCAGCTCAGACCTGCGTCCTCAATAGAGTCCGGACACACTGCTTGTGGCCCGAAGAACAACTTGTACATCTCCGCGGGCGTCGCGCCCATAAAATTTTGGAGATCTCGTGGTCCCTCCGGATTGAACTCCCACAGGCGGAGGGGGCAACATTTGCAGGGCAGGGTTCGGCGAATCAACATGACCTGCGTCACCACGACCAGACTGACGTCTCTTTCTAGGAGATCTCGGATGCGGCCCTGCAGCAGGGGCACGTCCTTTGCTGGCCCCCAGTCCGGCCCCTTATTAACACATGACACTAGTCGGGGCGGGGGACCCGAGCGAAAAGCAGGCGGCGCCACCCACTTCGTACCCCTGGGAGTTGTGATATAAAACCACTCTTGTTGCCATAAGCTGGACTCCTCTTGAAAAGAGCCCTCGGGCCATGGAGCGTCGGCATTCTTGCGTATAACAACGCCTCCACACTCTGCGTGCTGATCCTCGATCATCTTCGGTTCTACTTTAAAGGTCTTGAGCCACAGTCCGAAGTGAGGGGTAATGCAGAGGAAAGCTTCGCACACGACGATGAAGGATGAGATGTGGAGGATGGACTCCGGAGCTAAATCGTGAAATTCCAGCCTATAATAGAACATGAGCCCCCTCACGAAGGGATCCGTCGCGAAGCCTAGCCCTCGGAGGAAGTGAGACACGAACACCACGCTCTCACCGGGCTTGGGAGTGGGAATAACCTGCCCTGGAGCAGGCAGCCTATGCGAGATTTCTCCAGTCAAATACCCGGCCTCTCTCAGCTTTAACACGTCTTCCTCCATGACGGAGGAAGGCATCCATCGGCCTCGAAGGTCGGAGCCGGACATCATCGAAGGTCCGAAGCGCCTAAATCTGGAGCCCTGGGTGTTGGAACTCGAGGCAAGAGGCGGATTCGATTGAGATCGAAAGAAAGGAGTAAAGCTTTGGTCTCTTTATAAGAGGTTGAATACCAAGAGCCCTCCCCGTGACCGTTTGGGACTTACCTTTGATCGAGGAGACATACCAACGGGCGCGATGATACGTCTCCAACGTATCTATAATTTTTGATTGCTCCATGCTATATTATCTACTGTTTTGGACTATATTGGGCTTTATTTTCCACTTTTATATTACTTTTGGGACTAACCTATTAACCGGAGGCCCAGCCCAGAATTGCTGTTTTTGCCTATTTCAGTGTTTCGAAGAAACAGAATATCAAACGGAGTCCAAACAGAAAAATCCTTTTTGGAACGTGATTTTCTCATCGGATAAGGCCCAGGAGACTTGAACCCTACACCAAGGCATCGAAGAGGCGGTCACGAGGGTGGGGGGGCACCCCCCCCTAGGGCGCGCCCCCCTGCCTCGTGGGCCCCTTGAAGCTCCACCGATGTACTTCTTCCTCCTATATATACCCACGTACCCCCAAACGATCAGAACAGGAGCCAAAAACCTAATTCCACCGCCGCAACTTTCTGTATCCACGAGATCCCATCTTGGGGCCTGTTCCGGAGCTCCGCCAGAGAGGGTCGTCCTCACGGAGGGCTTCTACATCATCATAGCCTCTCCGATGAAGTGTGAGTAGTTTACCTCACACCTTCGGGTCCATAGTTATTAGCTAGATGGCTTCTTCTCTCTTTTTGGATCTCAATACAATGTTCTCCCCCTCTCTTGCGGAGATCCATTCGATGTAATCTTCTTCTTTTTGCGGTGTGTTTGTTGAGACCGATGAATTGTGGGTTTATGATCAAGTCTATATATGAACAATATTTGAATCTTTTCTGAATTCTTTTATGTATGATTGGTTATGTTTGCAAGTCTCTTCGAATTATCCGTTTGGTTTGGCCAACTAGATTGGTAGTTCTTGCCATGGGAGAAGTGCTTAGCTTTGGGTTCGATCTTGCGGTGTTCTTTCCCAGTGATAGAAGGGGCAGCAAGACACGTATTGTATCGTTGCCATCGAGGATAACAAGATGGGGTTTATTTCATATTGCATGAATTTATCTCTCTACATCATGTCATCTTGCTTAAAGCGTTACTCTGTTTTTAACTTAATACTCTAGATGCATCTTTGGATAGCGGTCGATGAGTGGAGTAATAGTAGTAGATGCAGAATCGTTTCGATCTACTTGTCACGGACGTGATGCCTATATACATGATCATGCCTAGATATTCTCATAACTATGCTCAATTCTGTCAATTGCTCAAAAGTAATTTGTTCACCCACCGTAGAATACTTATGCTCTTGAGAGAAGCCACTAGTGAAACCTATGGCCCCCGGGTCTATTCTCATCATATCAATCTCCATCACTTTAATCTTGCTTTGCTTTTTACTTTGCCTTTTACTTTTTACTTTGCATCTCTATACCAAAATACCAAAATATTATCTATCAAATCTCACTTTCGTAAATGACCGTGAAGGATTGACAACCCGTGTCGCGTTGGTTGCGTTGAGCTATTTGTGTTGTGTAGGTCGAGGGACTTGCGCGTGGCCTCCTCTTTGGATTGATACCTTGGTTCTCAAAACTGAGGGAAATACTTACGCTACTCTGCTGCATCATCCTTTCCTCTTGGGAAAACCAGCATAAGCTCAAGAGGTAGCAAGAAGAATTTCTGGCGCCGTTCTTAGGGAGTCTCATAAAAAGTCAACATACCAAGTACCCATCATAATCCCTATCTCTCGCATTACATTAGTTGCCATTTGCCTCTCGTTTTCCTCTCCCCCACTTCACCCTTGTCGTTTTATTCGCCCTCTTTTTCTTCCTCTCCTTCTCCTTCTCCTTCTCCGTTTGCCTTTTTCTCGCTTGCCTTGTCGTCATGGCTAGTCTTATATCTTCTCCTTTATCTCCTGAGAATGAAGTCTTAAATTTTAAACAAAGGGAGGGAGAAAATTTGAAAGATGCTTGGTATAGAATTTGCAATGCTCAAAATAAATCTACCAGGAAGCAATCTACTTCAGTTCTTCTTCGCAATTTTTATGTAGGTGCTAGTCCTTGGTATAGATATATTCTTGATACCATTACCGGGGGGAATTTCTTGGGTAGCCATACTTTTGATTCTTATAATGCTATGATAGATTTATTTGGCTCACCACCTCTTTTGGTTAATGGAACTATGTTAACTTTGGAGCATGTTATGCAAAGGCTTGAAATTATTGAAAACAAAGTTGCTACCATTGAATCAATTGAAAATCTAGATAAAAAGATCCATAATCAAATTACCCAATATGGATCTAAGGTAGGAATGACTTTGAAAAATATTAATGAGAAGGAACCCATGGTTAATGAGAAAATAAATCTAGATTCCACTAGAATCGATAAACTTGAGGGTATCATTACCAACTTGGGAACCGCTTTTTCTTCTGTAAAGAATACTCCTAGTCCTCCCACTAAAATTGCTAAGCTTATGTATGTTCCTAAGAATAAGGGTGAATCATCTAGTAAGGAAACTGCGGATCTTAAATCTATAAGTATTCATCCCGATCTTTTTGTTATCATTAAGGAACCATTTGCTACAAATGAATTTTTCGATCTTGTGCCTAGAAGTTTGATAATTACTAAAAAGAAAGAAATATCTAAGAAAGGTAGATGCCTTATTGAAGAATTTCCTTCCAAAGATGGCAATACCTAGATCTATCCTCGCTTTTATGCCTAGCTAGGGGCGTTAAACTATAGCGCTTGTTGGGAGGCAACCCAATTTTATTTTTAGTTTTTGTGTGTTTTTCTTATGTTAGGGAATAAATAACCCATCTACCTTCTGTTTGGATGTGGTTTCGTGTTTTAGTTAGTGTTTGTGCCAAGTTAGACCTATTGGATCTTCTTGGATGATAGTTATTTAATCTTGCTGTAATTTCCAGAAACTATGCGTTCAGTGGCCGAATTGTTAAAAATCATCAGAACGTGATAAAATACTGATTCCAATTGCTGATGATCAATAAACAAATTTTATAGGTCTTGCAATTTTGGTAGAATTTTTTGGGTTCCAGAAGTTTGCGTTAGTTACAGATTACTACAGACTGTTCTGTTTTTGACAGATTCTGTTTTTTGTGTGTTGTTTGCTTATTTTGATGAATCTATGGCTAGTATTGGAGGGTATGATCCATAGAGAAGTTGGAATACAGTAGGTTTAACACCAATATAAATAAATAATGAGTTCATTACAGTACTTTGAAGTGGTCTTTTGTTTTCTTTCTCTAACGGAGCTCACGAGATTTCTATTGAGTTTTGTGTTGTGAAGTTTTCAAGTTTTGGGTGAATTCTTTTGATGGATTATGGAACAAGGAGTGGCAAGAGCCTAAGCTTGGGGATGCCCATGGCACCCCAAGATAATCAAGGACACCAAAAGTCAAAGCTTGGGGATGCCGGAAGGCATCCCTCTTTAAATCCACTTCCATCGGTAATTTACTTGGAGCTATATTTTATTCACCAACATGATATGTGTTTTGCTTGGAGCGTCTTGTATTATTTGTGTCTTTTTTGTTAGTGTGCCACAATCATCCTTGCTGTACACACCTTTTGAGAGAGCCATACATTAATTGGAATTTGATAGAATACTCTATGTGCTTCACTTATATCTTTTGAGCTATGTAGTTTTGCTCTATGTGCTTCACTTATATCTTTTAAGCGTTATAATTTTGCTCTATGTGCTTCACTTAGATATTTTAGAGCACGGTGGTGGTTTGTTTTAAAGAAACTATTGATCTCTCATGCTTCACTTAAATTATTTTGAGAGTCTTACTAGCATGGTAATTTGCTTAAATAATAACATGCTTGGTATTCAAGATTCGTGAAACTTTCTTTTGAGTGTGTTGAATACTAAGAAAAGTTGGATGCTTGATAATTGTTTTGAGATATGGAGGTAGTAATATTAAAGTCATGCTAGTAGAGTAATTGTGAATTTGAGGAGTGCTTGAGTTAAAGTTTGCAAGTCCCGTAGCGTGCACGTATGGTAAAAGTTATGCAACAAATTTGATACATGAGGTGTTATTTGATTGTCCTCCTTATGGGGACGAGCGATGGTCTTTTCCTACCAATCTATCCCCCTAGGAGCATGCGCTTAATACTTTGGTTTTTTATGGCTTGTAGATTTTTGCAATAAGTATATGAGTTCTTTATGACTAATGTTGAGTCCATGGATTATACACACTCTCACCCTTCCATCATTGCTAGCCTCTACGGTACCGTGCATTGCCCTTTCTCACATTGAGAGTTGGTGCAAACTTCGCCGGTGCATACAAACCCCGTGATATGACACGCTCTTTCACACATAAACCTCCTTATATCTTCCTCAAAACAGCCACCATACCTACCTATTATGGCATTTCCATAGCCATTCGAGATATATTGCCATGCAACTTTCCACCATCCAGTTTATCATGACACATTCATCATTGTCATATTGCTTAGCATGATCATGTAGTTGACATAGTATTTGTGGCAAAGCCACCGTTCATAATTCTTTCATACTTGTCACTCTCGATTCATTGCATATCCCGGTACACCGCCGGAGGCATTCATATAGAGTCATACTTTGTTCTAGTATCGAGTTGTAAATAAATAGAAGTGTGATGATCATCATTCAATAGAGCATTGTCCCAAAAAAAGGCCAAAAAAAAGAAGGCCCCCAAAAAAAAGGGGCAATGCTACTATCCTTTATTTCCACACTTGTGCTTCAAAGTAGCACCATGATATAGCGAGTCTCATATATTGTGCTTCAAAGTAGCACCATGTTCTTCATATAGAGAGTCTCTTGAGTTATCACTTTCATATACTATTGGGAATTTTTCATTATAGAACTTGGCTTGTATATTCCAACAATGGGCCTCCTCAAGTGCCCTAGGTCTTCGTGAGCAAGCAAGTTGGATGCACACCCACTTAGTTTCTTTTGAGCTTTCATACATTTATAGCTCTAGTGCATCCGTTGCATGGCAATCCCTACTCCTTGCATTAACATCAATCGATGGGCATCTCCATAGCCCATTGATTAGCCGCGTTGATGTGAGACTTTCTCCTTTTTTGTCTTCTCCACATAACCTCCATCATTATATTCCATTCCACCCATAGTGCTATATCCATGGCTCACGCTCATGTATTGCGTGAAAGTTTATGAGTTTGAAATTATTAAGGTATGAAACAATTTCTTGGCTTGTCATCGGGGTTGTGCATGATGAGAGCATTCTTGTGTGACGAAAATGGAGCATGACTAAACTATACGATTTTGTAGGGATGAACTTTCTTTGGCCATGTTACTTTGAGAAAAAACATAATTACTTTGTTGGTTTGCTTGAAGTGTTATTATTCTTTATGTCAATATGAACTTTTGTCCTGAATCTTTCTAATCTGAATATCCATACCACAATTAAGAAATTTTGCATTGAAATTATGCCAAGTAGCACTCCGCATCAAAAATTCTCTTTTTATCATTTACCTACTCGAGGACGAGAAGGAATTAATCTTGGGGATGCCTGATACGTCTTCAACGTATCTATAATTTTTTATTGCTCCATGCTATATTATCTACTATTTTGGACTATATTGGGCTTTATTTTCCACTTTTATATTACTTTTGGGACTAACCTATTAACCGGAGGCCCAACCCAGAATTGCTGTTTTTTGCCTATTTCAGTGTTTCGAAGAAACAGAATATCAAACTGAGTCCAAACAGAAAAATCCTTTTTGGAACATGATTTTCTCACCGGATAAGACCCAGGAGACTTGGACCCTACGCCAAGGCATCGAAGAGGCGGTCACGAGGGTGGGGGGTGCGCCCGTGGGCCCCTCGAAGCTCCATCAACGTACTTCTTCCTCCTATATATACCCACGTACCCCCAAACGATCAGAACAGGAGCCAAAAACCTAATTCCACCGCCGCAACTTTCTGTATCCACGAGATCCCATCTTGGGGCCTGTTCCGGAGCTCTGCCGGAGAGGGCCGTCCTCACGGAGGGCTTCTACATCATCATAGCCTCTCCGATGAAGTGTGAGTAGTTTACCTCACACCTTCGGGTCCATAGTTATTAGCTAGATGGCTTCTTCTCTCTTTTTGGATCTCAATACAATGTTCTCCCCCTCTCTTGCGGAGATCTACTCGATGTAATCTTCTTCTTTTTGCGGTGTGTTTGTTGAGACCGATGAATTGTGGGTTTATGATCAAGTCTATCTATGAACAATATTTGAATCTTTTCTGAATTCTTTTATGTATGATTGGTTATGTTTGCAAGTCTCTTCGAATTATCCGTTTGGTTTGGCCAACTAGATTGGTAGTTCTTGCCATGGGAGAAGTGCTTAGCTTTGGGTTCGATCTTGTGGTGTTCTTTCCCAGTGACAGAAGGGGCAGCAAGACACGTATTGTATCGTTGCCATCGAGGATAACAAGATGGGGTTTATTTCATATTGCATGAATTTATCTCTCTACATCATGTCATCTTGCTTAAAGCGTTACTCTGTTTTTAACTTAATACTCTAGATGCATGCTGGATAGCGGTCGATGAGTGGAGTAATAGTAGTAGATGCAGAATCGTTTCGATCTACTTGTCACGAACGTGATGCCTTTATACATGATCATGCCTAGATATTCTCATAACTATGCTCAATTCTGTCAATTGCTCAAAAGTAATTTGTTCACCCAGCGTAGAATACTTATGCTCTTGAGAGAAGCCGCTAGTGAAACCTATGGCCCCGGGTCTATTCTCATCATATCAATCTCCATCACTTTAACCTTGCTTTGCTTTTTTGCTTTGCCTTTTACTTTTTACTTTGAATCTCTATACCAAAAATACTAAAAATATTATCTATCAGATCTCACTTTCGTAAGTGACCGTGAAGGGATTGACAACCCCTAATCATGTTGGTTGCGTTGAGCTCTTTGTGTTGTGTAGGTATGAGGGACTTGCGCGTGGCCTCCTACTGGATTGATACCTTGGTTCTCAAAAACTGAGGGAAATACTTACGCTACTCTGCTGCATCATCCTTTCCTCTTCGGGGAAAACCAACGCAAGCTCAAGAGGTAGCACGCGACTGGGTTACCCACGTCCGTGTTGATGAGAATCCCGTAAACAAAGGGGACACGATCTCTGCTTCGACAAGACGTGCCAAGGAAACCACCTCGCAAAACGCGCTGAGGTGGGACAGTAAAAACGATTCGAATAAAGGCTTGGCTGTGGTGTGATGTCACGCTACAGAATACGTCAGTAGATTAGATTTGTGAAAATACTATTCTCTCTACGGTGGTATGTGGAACTTGTTTTGCAGAGCCGGACACTATCCTTGTGTTCAAAATCTTTTATGAAGTATTCGGAGGAGGAACCCGCCTTGCAATGCCGAAGACAATCTGCGCGCCGGACTCGTCGTCATTGAAGCCTGGTTCAGGGGCTACTAAGGGAGTCCTGGATTAGGGGGTGTCCGGATAGCCGGACTATATCCTTTAGCCGGACTGTTGGACTATGAAGATACAAGATTGAAGACTTCGTCCCATGTCCGGATGGGACTTTCCTTGGCGTGGAAGGCAAGCTTGGCAATACGGATATGTAGATCTCCTCCCATTGTAACCGACTCTGTGTAACCCTAGCCCCCTCCCATGTCTATATAAGCAGGAGGGTTTAGTCCAAGTAGGACACAACAACAACAACAACAACAACAACAACAACAACAACAACAACAACAACAACAACAACAACAACAACAACAACAACAACAACAACAACAACAACAACAACAACAACAACAACAACAACAACAACAACAACAACAACAACAACAACAACAACAACAACAACAACAACAACAACAACAACAACAACAACAACAACAACAACAACAATCATACCATAGGCTAGCTTCTAGGGTTTAGCCTCTCTGATCTCGTGGTAGATCTACTCTTGTACTACCCATATCATCAAGCAGGAGTAGGGTTTTACCTCCATCGAGAGGGCCCGAACCTGGGTAAAAACATTGTGTCCCTTGTCTCCTGTTACCATCCGCCTAGACGCACAGTTCGGGACCCCCTACCCGAGATCCGTCGGTTTTGACACCGACAATATTCCTTGTCTTAAGGGAAGATAACAACACGGTTGTGTTTGTCTAAAACAGTGTGAGGACGAGAATGCAATATGGAAAGTACGCCGGACAAGCTACGTTTTGGGCAAAGAACTATGGAAGATCCACATGCAGCGATGTGGGAAGGCAGGCGATGGATCAAGGCGAAGGGATACAGAGGTCATCGGGATGTAACTAGGTGAGTGGAGGCGGGCGGAATCTGCGGCGGTGGCGTAAACCTGCCGCACGGATCTTAGTCGAGAGAGCGGCGTGTACCGCAGATCGGGACGAGCTGCCTCGGCGCCGTCGAGCGGAGAAACGATGCACTTCCTCCCTTTCCCCGGCGGACGGATGCGGCGGATCGGTGACCAACGGTGAGAGATAAAAGGCCACCGCCTCCCTTTCCCCGATGGGCGGGATGCGGCGGATCGGTGACCAACGGTGAGAGAGAGAGGCCACCGCAACCTTGTGTGAGATACTCGAAGAGCGACAAACCGGCAGGCGGGCTCCATTGTATATAGTGAGCGGACTACCTTTTCTCCATAAAAATCGTTTTATATTCGTATACGTGCCATTGGCGCTATAACTTTATTTAAAAATAACACGGCAACGCGTCAAGTCGAACTTTGTTTACGTGCACGCGTGGTACCGACCTCCTAGGTAAACAACCGCTTCTGAGCGTTCAAATTAGCACGTGGGCTGCCATTTAAGTAAAGAAATGAGCTCCACCGTGTAGCCGCAGTGGTGTGGCTGGGCACAAAGCATGAGTACGTGCACGGTGCACCTATTCTCTTCTTGTATCGTACACCACCTCACGTGGGGTTGTGTGAGAGAGATACAAACCTAGAGAGATATAGTGTGTGGGTTCTTGAGAGTTTTTTTGGGGGGTCAATCAAAAATGTAACATATGCAATGTGTGTGAAATAGATTCCTAGATATAACCTATATATAGAGGGGGCGATCCACGAGAAGAGAGTGGAGGTATCATCGGCTTGAGGTGTCCATAGAATCGAAGAGAGGATGATGTGTGTGTGTCTGCATGATCGATAAAGAGTGCCATCAATTTGTGTGTGCCCACGTCAAAGATATAGAGTGGCTGGCCTCTTTGGAGCGTGAGATGGGACATGTGCAGTTTGTCTCGTGGCATGGATACCTACCTGCAGCGCTCGACTATCGGTGTGTGGTGGGGAAGAGGAGGCCCAACTAACTATAGAGGTACAATGGCTGGTATATGTGTGGAGGAGGAGAGAGGCCTACCTCATGTATTAAGGAGATCGATCCGCCTCATGTATTAAGGGAGATCGATCGGCATCCATGCATATGTGCGGGAGAGGAATAAGGTTGGGAGAGAGCAGAGCTAGAGTGTTGGAGGGGTGGTAGTGGAGTTGCTTCTAACAAATGGTGGGATAGGCTTGCTAGACAAGCGGAGGCACGCCGCAATATCAATAAGAGAGGAGCTGGCTGCTTGTTGCTGTGCACGCGTGCGTGTGAGAGGCGGGTCGGGAGGCATGCACGAATGATGAGGGGGACGATGTGGCTGTGGTAAGCGAGGCGTAACTACATAGGAAGATCAATCGCCCTTTGTTAGAGAAGGAGAGACATAACTTGTGAGGTACGTTGATCGATGGGGGGGTAGTTAAAGTCGATCTAGGTATATGTTGGGAGATTGATCGGTATACATGCATGTGTGTGTTAGAAGCAAATGAGGCATGAGGAGAAGGATAGAGAGAGAGGGATGCATGTAGGAGGTGGTACGAGAGGCATACTATATCGAGGGGGGAAGAGTGTCTTGATCTGAGAGAACGATGAAAAGAGTGGTGGGAGTGAGGCATGGATGGTGACAAGAGAAGAGGGGAAGCTTGTTTTTGTGCTAGGCACACCTGGCTAGAGAGGCATATCGATCAATGTGTGCCGTAAAGAAGGAGCTGGGGGGCCTACACACACCGTGGGTGAACGACCTAAAGTGAAAAGGCGAATTTACGCGATGGAGCTAGAGAATGCTGAGGGGGGGGGGGTGAGAGGGATGCGGGCGTGTGCATGCACAAGAGAAAGTTAGTGCTAGCTACAAAGATAAGAGGGTTGTGTGGGTGTAAAAGACGAATAGAGATCATATATACTTCATTACAAAAAGCGAATTCGGATATTTGAAGAATTTATCATAGTGTTTCAAACCGACGCATGTGTGAATATATACAACGGTGATACACATGGTGTGGTTATGAACATGTTATACTATATTTAATATATTTTATCTCTACTCTTATAAAAAAACGGAGTTGTTGATGATGGTGTGCCTGCCATCCTGCATTATAGGCTGTCCGATTTATATCTGGCGGATAGCAAGGAAACTATGATGGTTGAAGTTGGCAACAATCATGATTGTAGACTCTTATTGAAATAGAGAAACGAATTCAAATTTAGTTCGAATTGCAGCGGTAGTATAGACATTTGGAATGCACTAAAATGTTGGTATGAGTAGGTTACATGCATTATACAACAAGCAAAAAAATTTAATCATACATAACATGAATTCATACTCCCTCCTTCCATCTATATAGGGCGTAATGAGATTTTTAAGACCGCCTTTGACTATTGACAAGATTAATAGTACATGACATGCACAATTTGAAAATTAAATCATTGAAAGAACCTTTCACAGACGAATTTAACGGTGTGCTTTGTGTATGTTGCATGTCATATATCATTGCTCTAATATTTGGTCAAAGTTAGCATCAAAAAACGCATTAGGCCCTATATAAATGGAAGGAGGGAGTAGCTTTGAATAGCATTTGTATAGTAAAACGGGGCAAGACTCTCTCTTTGTGTGGTGTGAATAGTTTTATTTTTTTCGTTTTCTTTTTGGTTGAGGAAAGTGCGAATTGATTTGGTGCGTACAAGTACAATATTACTACGTTAGGCTTGTCCTAAAATTCAACCCGCGTCTTGTTATATCCCAAAATTCAGATATCGTGATCCCAAAACTGGCGCCTTCATAACCCGCGCTTGCTATCCCGAAATTACAACGCGAAAAACTCCCTCTAGCTGCCAAATCCCGACACGTGAAATCCCCTTCTAACCTCGAGCGAAAGGGCCGCTAGTTCAAATCGGTGGGGGGTACTTTTGTAACACACCCTACATTTTGGACAAGCGCGTCCCTAAGTCATGCTTCACCGCCTCCCATCGCCCCCTTTTTGCCATTCGAAATCCCTGGCCGCCATAACCTCTCCGCTCCAGCCGTGAAACCCCACCCTCCTCCATTCGCCACGTCACCGCTGCACAGCCGGAGCCTCTTCCCCGACGACGTCGTCCACTGCAACAGCTCGACGTCCCTCGTCCACCTCCCCGGATGAGGATCCGTCGTCCATCTCGTCGTCCCGCCAGTTCAGCCGCCCCGTCCTCCACCTCCAAGGAGCTGCTCCGACGATCGCCTCATCTATCGCGGCTGCTCCATCCCCACATCGCCACCTTAACCTGCTCTACCGGAACCGCAGCATCCTCACCGACTCCTCGGACGAACTCGGGGCCTACTCGGCGCCACCAAATAGGTTGTACACTCATCGCATCGCACCTTCTCCTTAACTCGACCTCCCGGCGTCGACGGTGCTCCATCCCGCACCCCCATGGGCGGCTACCTTGAAGCCGGCGCCCATGGCGACATCTCCACGGCTCTCCCCGGTGCAAAGGCCCTTTGGCGGCGGCGTCCATACCAGCCGGATCTGCTGCTGCTCGCCTCTCGCTCGATCGCTTCGCTTCGCCCAGCTCTTCTTCTTTGCTCCCCCCTCGCTTCGTCTTCTTTGCTCTGCTCGATTAAGCCACACTTGATCAACTGAATCGACTTTTGGATCGATCGATTTTCAGGGGTTGGGGGTCTTGCTAGAGTTAAGGAAGAACCACCCACAGCAGGGACGGGGCTCATGGAGAGGTACCCACTATCTATCTTAGGGTTCGGGTGGGGCGGGGGCCTAGAGGGCTGGCCGGGCGGCGGTGGCGAGTTGTTTGGGCGGCGGCGGCTGGGGCAGGTGGTTTGGCCGATGGTGGCTGGTGGCTCGGGGTGCAGTTGAAGATGAACTGCAGGCCCTCCTAAACTACATGTCAAGTGCCTCTCTGCTACCATTGCGTTCAGCCGACAAGATTATCATTCAGATTCCACAATAAATTTCAGTTTCGACGATTAAGTTCGAGTCAACAGTTTTACCTCATCTGTTGTAGTCGGTGGTTTTGGTGATGTTAATTTTACATCCATTTTACATCATCTATTGGAGATGCTATTAGAATCCCACTTGAGATTGACGATGTACATCTTGTCTTGCTTCAGCCTTGGCGTCTTCTGGCTCACGGAGCTGCTCCAACGACGAACGATCCATCACAACAGAAGCAGTGCCACGGGCGCCGTCTCTGATTTCTCGGATCTTCCTCCACACCTCCGACAGCCACCTCTGCCTCAACTACTTGACCAACCCAATGATCTTTGAGGTCGACACGGCTCACGACAAAGAGGTTGTACACTTGTTGCATCACTTATTACTATACATTCACGTCGATCCATTAGGGCTATTTTGGTTCAACGGAAAACGATCCACCGCTTGTTACCATTACTCTAAATTTCTGCATGCTCTCCTTATATAATCTCACCATATTTTTTCGTATGCATGTCGGATATTGTACACAGTCATCTGAACATGTAGAGAAAAGAGAAGAGTTTTATGCGGCAATACAATGTCATGCGACATCGTTCCATGGTGGGTTCAATGGCAAACCCTCCCCACCCTCTCCAGTTGTAATCCAGAGGAAGATATCTGTTACGAGGCGGATTCAGCGCGCACGACCACTCCTATTTACCCCCAAGGTGTTTGCTCTACCTTGGCATGATGATGTTAGTCATATCATGCATAGGTTGCCTTGCAAAGCCTACTTTTGACATCATATATGTCATCTGCTTAGTTTAGACATGTTACGTAATGCCACTGTTTAGTTTCTATATCATATATGGAAATTATGCGTCTCATGTCTTTTAGCCAGCCATAATATATGTGAAATGTGCAATGCCATCTGTTTAACCAGGCATCATATATTTGAATGATATCTTGCCCATCCTTTTCTTCATTACATTTCCATTTGTCGACAATGTTTGTATATTAAACTACTCTTCCTGTGATTCAGCCATTTGGGTGGGAGATGGAAAAATGGAGTGAAAACAAGGCCTTGAGAGCGAGCATGCTACACAGTCAAGCAGATCTCTTGTTGGGTCCCGATAGCTCCTCGAAATGGATTGAGAGACAGATGACCAGTCCTATTCCCCACCGAGGTGTATGTTCTAACTTGGCAGTTATCTGCTCATATCATGCATACAATGTCTTGCATTGCATAGTTTAGACATCATATACACAATATTCAACACCATGTTCTTAGTTCAGACATCATATCGAATGCCCTCTGTTTAGCATATAAATCACATATGTGAATTAAATGATGTGATCCTGATTACTTAGATAACATGTAGATGAATTATGTCATGCGATCCTGTTTAGTTATTCATCATATCTTTGAATTATGTTATGCTATGCTATCCAGTTTAGATAGACATCATATATGTGAAATTATGTCATGCTATCCGTCTTAGTTAAACAATATACATGTCAACTATTTCATGCCCTCTTTTTTCCACACTATCTATTGCATCTATCTCTCATACAATGTATGTACATTCAACTATGTTTCCTGTTTATCGGCCATTTGAATTGGAGCGGGTGATGCTAGTATCTAGCGGACTAAAAACACGGTCTTCAAATAAAAGAGTGCTACCTCTTGATGGAGATAGCACCCCGGTTGTACATGCACAAGAACCAGCCCTACCACACATAACCCAAACTCTCACAGATTGTACCCTGCTGCGATGGATGAGAGAACCAGCTTCACCCAATCTAATCCCAACCCCAAATGATAGTAACCCAGTTCCTGTTGACACAAAGACCATCTCCACCACAGAGCTCTCAAACAAGAGCGGTTAGTAAGGCAGCTCCAAATGCCCAAAGGGCTAGTACTATCACGGCGAACCCCGACTCCACCGGTTAATACGCCTATTCACGTGGAGGAAGCACAACCAGCTAGTCATAGTTTAGCATCTATCGCATTTGATGTTGTTAAATCGTATATGCGTATCTTCCCATCTTGGAAATATTATATCAAGATGAAGGAAAATGCCGATTCGGTGTTTGTCCAGGAGTTATGTGTAAGTAATGTTATTCATGGCAATTACTTTGCTTCATCCCATACATCCTGCCTCCATGATGGTTATAATACAAACAAATTTTCCCATTTTCTCTATAGAGAAGGACCGATTTGGAAACTCGGGATGAGGTAACTGTGCTAATACCTCTGCTATGTTCAAGAATGCTTGGTGGCGATCGAATTACACAAGAAAACGTACTTCACCGGCAAAGAAACTCATCAAATTCCCTTACGTTCTCTTGAGATACATTTATCGGACGATGATAGGAATGCCTTGTTCATCTTGGTCCCGAACCAAGAATGTGGTAAGGTCTATGAGCTCATTTTCTATTTTTAAGTATTATATTCTTGTGTCTTATTGTACTCTGTTCATGTAGAACAAGTGACTAAACTGAAGAACAACTGTTCTAATTTAAGATTACATTGTTATCATAGTTCAAAAAGCGCTAGGCGTTAATTGTGCGTTTGCCACCGCTTTGCGCTTTTTCGACCAAAGCGCATGCTTATGCGATTATGCCTGATTATGCGTAGTTATGCGCAATGCGTTTTATAACGCCTAGATCCTAGGCGCGCTTAAGCGCCGCTTAGCACGCGCGCATTTTTAACTATGATTGCTTTGCTCTTGTATCACCGTATTTACTCATACAAACTTATTTTTAAATTGAAGGTTCAATCGAAACTCCAATGGCACAACAGGTATGTTCACGCATGTTTCTTTAACAGGTTTGCTCTTATCAATAGCTCTGTTGATTTCAATTTCAATTGTGTATATAGTTGACTTTCATATCATGCACATTACTAGCATCACAACAGAGCCAATAGTGTTGTTGTACATGTAGACCTGTGGCACCCATCTGAAAACTTGTTGTGCCGTGTAGTTTCCCATGCTTTGTTTTCTTTCACTGCTGCTTTGTCTTGAACTGATATGATTTGAACCGTGTCTCTATTTTGATTTGGCAAGACAATGCAGTGACCATAGGACATAGATATATGTTTGTTTGATGCTTTTATTATGTACTAGTACTTGGCAATAGAAGACTTGGTAGTTTAATCCTGTCCACCTTACTAATGAACTGGTTCACGAAATGAGTTTCATATACTAGTACATGCTAAACTTGTTATGTGTCCGCTTGTTTCTTCTTTTAGAATCTTGATGAGAATATTGGGGAAGAGTGCCTTATTAAGCAATGGTAGAGGAAGTAATGCGAGATAAGGTTCGGGATAGTGACACGTCCTTGTTGGTCTCCAACAAAGCTGATAAAACAGCTAAGGAAGACTATCTTGAAGACAATGAGACAACCCCAAAGTCTGTCTTGGTTTAGTGTTCGATTCTTCGCCACTACCGTTTGCACAAGCTATTCAAACTCACCGTCTGCGAATCAGTTCGGTTTCTTGAGTCTCAACTACAAGTGAAAGACATCGATCAGCTATCTTTGCGACAAGAAGCGGAAGGATCTGCGGAAGTCCTGGAGCATTCAAATGCATACTTTACGGTGCAACGACAAGCGTTGGAGGATTTTAGCGCCAAACAGACAAAGCTAATCAGCTTGCTAAGCTTATTGTCGAATGGTGGATACCGGGATAACGTTTCTTGATCTCTTCGAAGTTGTTTGATTATGCTCTTGTTTTGTTGCCGCTTATTTGCACCGGTGGCCAATTTTGACGACCGGTGTATGTAATGTGTTGCTTTGTTCCCTATATTTGCCTTTGGTGGCGAACTTTGATGCCCAGTGGATGTAATATGTGTAATAGCGGTAATAGGCTAGCGTTAATTGCTCGCTTATTTATTTCCTTATTGTCTTGTTTAGTTGTTTGCTTGTAGTCACTGCAGTTCTTTTTCTGTTTTTTTCTAGTGGCCACAATAGCCTATTTTTGGTAACTAGGCCAAAATAATCATGGCAACACACGGACTGTTGTAACCATGGGCCTCCTGTAGGCCGTATGATCCATGGGCCTTCGTCCGACCGTAGGATCCATCGGTCTTCTATACGGGCCTTAGGGTCCATGGGCCTTCTACGGGCCGTAGGATCCATGGGCCTTCTATGGGTCGTACTATCCATGGGCCTCATACGGGCCGTAGGATCCATGGGCCTTCTACGGGGCGTATCAACATTTCGCCAATCATGGGCTGTACTATTCGTGGACCATAACGGGCCGTTAATAGGCCGTATTTGATAACTCTATGAAAACAGCCCAACGGGTTTTTTTGACATGAAAACGGCCCAACGTATTAACGGTCCGCAAACAGGCCGACTGTAACGACGGGCTGAATTTGGCCCACAAGCAGAAAATGACAGCAACAGGCCGTATGTAACCGAATGCTGCAAATGAGCCCAAGAATCATTGGGCCCTGAGAAGGCCGAAAGATAACTTGGGCTGGAAACGGCCCAACGGAATAACAGGTCGTTAATGGGTATAAAGTGATACACTGTTCATTACGGGCCAGTTTCACCACGGGCCGTTAATGGGCCAAGAGTTACAAAGGTCATCATATGGGCCGAAAGAAGCCATGGGACACACATGGGCCGGAAGTTAAAACGGGCTGAATCATATTGGATGGCCCAGATGACGCTACTGGGCCTAATTCGGATAGGGTGTAACGGGCCCTGGGTTAGCGGGCTGTAAATGGGCTATATGCGAACATGCCGTTGACAGGCTTTTCGTGGGCCGGCCCGCCACCTTTTGACCAAGTCAAACGGGCCGGCCTTTTCACAGGAATGGGCCTCTGTTGGGCCGTGCCACGTGTCTCCGTATCATAGGCACCTTCGGTCCAATGAGTGGATGACATCTGTCCCAACGGTGAGCCGACACGTGTTTCCTCCAGCCAATGATGATTTTACACGTGGAAAATCCCCATTGGTCGGGGCTGTTAACGGGTTATCGGATCCAAAACCCGACCCGATAGCTTAACGGCGTTCCGTTACGGTGGATGCCATGTGTCGGTCACCCTTGACGAAAGCACTTCTGTGATGCGCGATTTATCGTCATGGAAGTGGACACTTCCGTGATGATAATTTTGGTAATGTCATGGAACACTTCTATGACAGCACAGGTATGACTATCTTGATTCGGTCATAAAATCATCATGGATGTACATGCATGACAAAAAACGCGACCTACTGTGACAAACACGTATCATCACAGAAGTGTATTTTTTTGTAGTGATTCTTTCAAATCCGCGACACTAGTAATTCAAGAACCCAAAAAGGCTGGTAAGCAAGTCATCTTTTCAGATGGAATAGAGAATGATATCTACCAAACATTGGCTGGACTTCTTCCCAAATTAACTTACAACTATGTACAAAAAGCATATGAATTTTTATGTGATATGTTCTACATAATTCGAACATAAACAGTTTTTATATGCGATCCATACTATTTTCTCATGATTTATTTTTTACTTTTCTTCGTGATGTTCTTCTGCGATGAACAGCCAAAGGATATTTGAGACTGAAGGAGTTTGGGTGGATCAGAAAACTATAACTCTATCATTCAAGCCTGGTGGTTGGATAAACCCTCGGGTTGTTGGCTGTTTTTCAAAACTAAAGAACAAATGCCAGCTGGACCGGGGAAGAAAAGGCCTCCTGCGAAACAGTGAAATAGTGGAGCACATAGTTAGCATTGACGACATGGTCAGCCTATATTTTGAATTCTTCTCCTCGGTTTTCGTTTTCACATCATCGGTATTTCCTTTTCTTAACTATCAATCATTTTCTGGGAAACAAACATGCAGGAGAAGCTAATGAACCCAATGCTAAATCATTCAGATCTTGCAAACCAACTAATCTTACAGGAAAGTAATGTTGGCTTCAGTTTATTGAATGCTTCCTTGGTAAGACAAGTTCTTTTGTACAAACAGCTCTTATAGATTTTTCTTCTTTAAAGAGGTTACACTATTAGATTGTAACTTTCCACAATTCCCTAGGTAAAAATGCCTATATTCAAAGAAAAACAATGGATTTTAATCATTGCTAACTTCAGAGCCAAATTTTTTGATATCATGAACCCATACTACAATGGTGATACATTTCTACCAACTATTAGTGTTGTTATCTACAACTTCAAGGTTTTGTTTGCTGCTACATACGGAAATTCTAGTTCTTTCAGCATAGGAAATTTTGAATCAAGATTTGTACCAGCTCCCAAGGTCAATTTTAGGTGGGTTTTCGATGGAACTCTCCCATTTTACAAGATTTGTACCAGCCACCAGCAAATTTTTGGTTCTTTCTCCTAAAAAAGCAGATTAAAAGTATTTTAAATTCACAATAATTTCCATCCTAAGTATGGAACTGATTGTGCTATTATTTTTCTTTCACAGGTGTGACTCAAGAATTTTCCTTCTTCAGTATGTTAGCAAGTACAAAGGTCTCGGTTTGGAGGGTTTCTCTAATGTAAGCGATAGACATATGTTTCCTTTTTTGGTCATTAATTGGAACATATCAGGAAATAAACATCACTTTTTCTAAAATACTGTAGGATGATTTACATGCTCTACGTCAAAAATTCCTTTTTGAGATTGTAACTTGCAAGGACAATGAAATTCAGCTCCCGTTAGTAACTTATTTCCTGCAGAGACATGTAAGTTCTCTATTTATTTGTCTCCCAATGATAGAAAAGAGATGTTTTTTTTCTTAGAGCCTGTTCTTTCATACCGAACAGTGAAATTATTTTCTTCTAATCCTGTATATGTTTCAATAGGGTTTCCGCATATTCAAGTGAAGCTTTGAAGGCCAATCTTTACTAGATTACGCATATGACAAGAACCTCGGGTAACTCTCGAAAATCAACATGTATTTCCAATTAACATGTTTATTCTTTCTATTCTCAAGGGTCTCATTATTCTTATTAGTTAGTGTAACAGGGTTCACCCAAAAGAATCCCAATGATTAAATGTTCTGCACCTGCATTTCCAATTAACATATTTCTTCTTTTTATTCTCAAGGGTCTCATTAATACTCTCACCTTCAAGGGAAGTTGCACTGCAAGATTCAACTCAAAGGAATACTTCCATGCGAAAAATGCTTCCTTAACAATAGAGCTATCTTTTTTTCTCTTGCTGGTCTAGTGATAGTTTCTTTGCAAGACCTTCAGCTGTAAACAATGTCTGAAGACAGCTGAAACAGTTCTGTAAACGAGCAACCGATTTCTTTGGGAAACATATTTCCCTTTTTTATTCTCAAGGGTCCCAATGCAAGAGTTATTTTCAACTCAAAGGAACAGTTCCATGAGGAAACTAATCTGCTGTTTGTTTAACATGGTTCCCCAGTTATATTTTCTTGCATTACGTTCAATTGTAAAGAAGGTTTAAATCTGCAAAATAAGTTTGTAAAGAAGCTCAAATATTTATATTCTTATTTCCAAGTAGTCTTTTTTATGTTTATTTTTTTGCTCCTATACTGATTCTTTCTTGGACTTTTGGAACTCTTTTCTTACTACTGTTTGTCAAGTTTCACAATTATTGTTGACCCCCTCCTCTCTCCTAGATTTATTCTGGGCATGTGGCAACCCCCGTAGAACAAAGGGAGCACCAACCTTGATATAAATAAAGGATTACTACCTAGCCGGAGGCTCGCCTCATTCGCAACATACCACATACATTGTAACCAGTTCATTGTGAACACACAACAATATTATCCTTAGGCAGGAGTAGTGTATTACACCTCTACGGTGGCCTGAACGTAGGTACCTCCGGTGTGTTTTACCTCTTGTTGTTTCCTCTTCGGCGATCGATGCCCTCGGTAACGTAGCGTGTTTGGTCCCTGGTCGATCTCACAAAGGGTTGTTGCACACAACCCAATGTCAGGTTCCTAGACACCGACAAGCAAAAACAACCAGCCAAGTGAAACAAGGTGAAACGACCGGTGAAGATCCAACGATTGAAACCAGGCAGACGGTCGAAATGACCACGATCGGACGGCAATCTAAGGTGCCAAGTTTTTTTTTTTTGAGGCAAACCACGCGCTTTATTAAACAGTAAAAGCAATGTTTACAGGTACATTCAGAGGATCATAAGGGAGATCCAGCCAAACGTGACGACCAAAACCTAAAGAAGAAGCGTGTTTTGCTAAATTGTGGGCTTCAAGATTGAAGTTTCTCCGTTCGTGAATGATAAGACAGCTGGTAAATTGGCCCATCCTTCCTTGTATCTCCCGCACAATTGCACCGTTTGCAGCACTCGAACCTTGTTCAATGTCAGTCACTAACGTTTGGCAATCTGATGCCATAGTAATGCATGCAAGGTTCAGGTCAGCAGCAAGGGCTAAGCCCTCCCTACAAGCCAATGCTTCAATGACGGTTGGATCATTAATGTTCCCGAGCGAGGGTGAAGCTCCAACGTATCTGCTCGATGCATCTCGGCGTAAAGCCACCGCCGCTTTGTTTTTTTCCCCACGGAGAAAGCTCCGTCGATGTTTATCTTTGAGTAACCCGGTTACGGCGCCAGCCATCTCTTGCTTGCATCAGGTTTAGGCTTCAACATCAACTTGTGGCTCCTGGCATTATCTAGCTGGTTCAGCTCAGCTATATAGGAATTGACAAAACCATGGATATGTTCCGGGCTCTGGAAGATGTTCTCATGGATGGCCTTCCGACGAGCAGACCAAATTGCCCATAGTGTGATGATCATCCTGGTGAACTCAAAATGAGGTACTGTGTCGTGCATGAAGAATAGCCAGTTCTTTGCATTTGGTTATGTGTATCCCATCATATGCTCTATAATGTTCTCATCCGACAGTGCCCAGGTACACCGAGACATTGTACATTCGATCAAGGAATGACGCCAAGAGTCCTTGCAGCCACACAGTGCACACCTGCTAGACGTTGCCATGTTTCTATGCTGTAAAAGGTCCGCTGAGGGGATGGACTGATGTGCAAGACGCCATACAAAAACCTTCAGTTTGGATGGTATGGAAAGTTTCCAAAGGTTTGTCCAAACCTTTTCTGTTTTCTCATTGGAAGATGATCCCGCTACACCTTCAAGCCAGTTTTCTCTTCTGATTTTGGTGTGTACCAACATTCTGTATGCAGACCTGACGGTGAATAACCCTCGGCGATCGAAATGCCATGCCCAAAAATCAGTAACTCCAGCGGTGCATATAGGAATGCTCAGGATCGCATCAGCATCCATTGGCAAAAATACTTGGCGAACCAAGTTGACGTCCCATGTACCTTCAGTGTGATTTATCAGTTCATGCACCATTTGTGGAGGGTCTTGAATAAGGGGTAATAGTGGCCGTAACAGTGGTTCCCTCGGGATCCAATTACAGTCCCAAATCATAGTAGTCTATCCGTCTCCAATGCGACGAATCAGGCCCTGCTTAAGCACATCTCGACCATCTAGGAGTGCACGCCATACCTGGGAAGGATTGGCGCCAAGTTCTGCTTCAATAATAGAGCTATTTGGGAAATAGGCAGCCTTGAGTAAACGAGCACTCAATGAAGATGGGTCCTGGATCAGGCGCCATGCTTGTTTGGCCAGTAATGCCAGGTTAAAAAGCTCTAGGTCTCGGAAACCTAAGCCCCCCATATATTTAGGGCTTGTCATGATTTGCCATGATACCCAGTGAGGTTTCCTTTTACCATGTTTGCTCCCCCACCAAAAGCCACGAATAAGAGAATTTATATGCTCGCATAGGCCCCGGGGTAATCTGAAACATGCCATGGAATAGACCGGTATTGCCTGTGCAACCGATTTGATAAGCACCTCCTTCCCTCCTGCAGATAAAAGCTTCTCGAACCAGGCTTTAATCTTCTTCCAAACTCCGTCTTTCAGATATTTAAAAGTGCCATTTTTTGAAAGCCCCACATCTGTGGGCATTCCCAGATATCTCTCGTTGAGGGATTCATTAGGTACCTGCAGTGATAGCTTGACCACTTGGCGGACAGTATTAGGGCATCCTTTGCTGAAAAAGATAGAGGATTTGTCTCTATTAACTCTTTGACCTGAAGCTTGGCAATACCGATTCAATAGGTTTGACACCTCCTCGGCCCCTTCCGAACTTGCCTTGAAAAACAGCAGGCTATCATCTGCAAACAAGAGATGGTTCACCGGCGGAGCCGTTGAAGCCACCTTGATCCCGCTTAAATGAGATGACTGATTAGATTTCAAAAGGCACGAAAGGCCCTCTGCTGCCAACAAGAAAAGGTAGGGGGAGATGGGATCTCCCTGTCGAATACCCCTGGATGGTTTAAACTCCTCAAGCTTCTTGCCATTGAATAACACTGAGAATGAAACTGAGCTTACCATCCCCATGATCACCTTGACATACTCTTGGTTAAAACCAAGCTTGAGCATTATCGCCTCAAGATACTGCCACTCGACCCTGTCATAAGCCTTCATCATATCCAACTTTAGTGCTGCAAAACTATTAGTCTTGGATCTATTTCTCTTCATGAAATGTAGACACTCATATGCTGATATAATATTGCCTGTGATTAGTGTACCAGGAACAAAGGCTGACTGTTCTTGCGAGATAATTTCAGGGAGAATAACCTTAAGACGATTAGCCAGAACCTTTGAGGCTATTTTATATAGGACATTGCACAGACTAATAGGTCTGAATTGTGAAAGGGAAGTAGGATCTGTTACCTTAGGTATAAGAACCAAAACTGTTTCGTTGATGGATTCCGGGCTCTCTTCTCCCTTCACAATTTTCAAAACCACCTCTGTAATCTCTTTACCACACACGTCCCAGTGGCGCTGGAAAAAGTGGGCGGGAAACCCATCCGGTCCAGGGGCTTTGGTTGGAAACATCTGGAATAGAGCAGTTTTAACCTCATCGTCTACATATGGCTTCAGTAAGGAAGCATTCATCTCTGCAGTGACTTTCTGTGGTATGTGTCCCAAGACCTGCCCCATATCCTGGACCCCCTCTGAGGAGAAAAGGTTTTCATAAAACGCTCTGGCTATGTTCTCCATCTCTGTTGGGTTTGAGGTATTCGAGCCATCAAGTCTGGAAAGACTTTTTATCAGATTTTTGCGCCTCCTCATACATGCCCGCTGGTGGAAATACCTTGTGTTTTTATCTCCAGCTGAAAGCCATTCAACTCTGGACCTTTGTCGCCACATAATTTCCTCCCTGTAATAGAGTTCAACAAGTTTCTCAACAATCTTCAACTCTTCATGCGTCGGCCCACTCCTATCTTGGTGATTATGAAGTTCCTCTAATCTCTTCTTCATCTCTTTTATCTCTTTCCGTACACTACCAAATGAGTCACGGTTCCAACAAGTAAGGCTAGCTGAAAGGTTCTTAAGCTTCTCCTTTATTGCCTGTACAGAATGTGCCACGATCGAGGTGTCCCATCCCGCTACAACTGTAGGCTTGAGTTGCCCATGTGTCTCCCACATGAGCTCATATTTAAACTGTGGCGGTCCTCTATGAATTTGTTCTTGAGCATCAAGTTTCAGGTGAAGTGGCTTGTGATCAGAAGTGGCCGCGCTAAGGTGATGTAGTTTTTCTTGTGGCCACTGCTGAAGCCATTCCGCCGAGCAAAGGGCCCGGTCCAGCCGAACCCTAGTATAAGTGCCCCCTGAGACCTTCTTCTCGTATGTCCAGAAGCTACCATGGTAGCCTAAGTCCATTAGCAAGCAAGTATCAACCATGTCCCTGAATTCTTGCATTTGGCTCGGGCTTCGCTGCCCTACTCCTGCGTGTTCTTCTGACCTTAGAACCTCGTTAAAATCGCCCAAACAAAGCCATGGGAGTGAGCTGTTTGGAGAAATTCCTTTGAGTGTATCCCAGGTCTTGTATCTCTCCTGCGTTTGGGCTTCTCCATACACAAAAGTTACTCTCCAATCTGATGGTCCCAAAGCTTGGACCAAAAAGTCAACATGATACCTGGAGTAACCCAAACAATTCAGCTTTATTTCATTGTTCCAGTACACTCCTATGCCACCACTTCTACCAGAGCTACCAATAGTGTAGCCATTATCATAGCCTAACAAACTAGCAAGACCTTCTACTCTACTTTTATTCAACTGAGTTTCGACGATACATAGAATAGAAGGGGTAAACTTTGCCGCGATCTTGCGGAGCTCTCGAATTGTCGCGGCGTTACCGGCTCCGCGACAGTTCCAGCAGATCAGACTCATTTGGCCTGGCAGCCCTCCACCCCGGAGGCCGCCACTGATGCCATTTTTGGTTTGATTGGTGAGCTGGTGTTCTTAAGCTTCTTCTTCTCTCTCGGTGAAATATACTTAGGTGGTGAAGGTGGAATAGGTGAGCCATCCGATCCCTCTGTTTCAGCATGGTGACCATGAGACGGGTCACTGGAAGCAAGTCCATCATTGCTGCTGGTCGTATTTGGTGCAGTCTCATCATCCAAGTTGAGCTTCTTCCTAGCAGAAGACTCAGGAGGCATGTCGCCTTCTCTGACCACATGCGCCCTTGGTGGGCCCTCGGGCTTTTTAACTGGGCTTGATGCGGTATCAACCATGACGTCCTCTTCCTCGAACCCCGCTTCCTCCGAGCTTCGCTTCCTTTGTGTGTTCCCCCGACCTGCGCGACCACCTCCACGGAAGCGACCTCGATTGTATGCGTTGCCTCCACGGCTGCCTCCACGAGAAAACTATGTCTCCCTCCGCTTCGCCACAAGGTTTCTGCTCCACTGGATCTTTTCAGGTGGGTGCACACCATCGCCACAAACCTCCATATCGTGCCCTAGCAGTCCACATACACCGCAGAAGAAGCCTATTTTTTCATACTTCACCTCCAGAAAGATTCTCTCTCCAGCAAGATTAAGTGGAGTCCACCTGACCAGAGGTTTGTTCACATCAATCTTGACTTTAACCCTCACATAATTGCCTTCAAAGTATCTCGTGGGATTTAACTCTACAATCCGCACAATTCCAATCCTCTGTGCCAGCTGGTCGACGATCGGTTCCTTCCGATACAGGTCTGGAATTTTGTGTATCTGCGCCCAAACCATTGCTCTCTGAAGCTTCACCGAGTCTGGCACTTTTTTTCCATCGAAGTCCTCTAGCAGAACCATCAGTCCCCGGAATATCCATGGCCCCTGATGCATCACTCTCTTCCAGTCAACGAGGCAGAATACTTGGACGACGAACAAGTTATCGTCCACCTCTCTGATTTCAGGAACATGTGTAAGATTCCAGATGGACTTCATCCTCTCCTTAAAGGCTTCAGCACTGAAGGTTTTTGCGGTTTGCACTTTGGCCACCGCAAGCCATCGAGCCGCCTTGGCCAGCTCGCCAATTTCATCAGGCCCCACGTAGACATCATCTAGCTCTGACTCCTGGAGGTTCATCTTTCCCATCTCGTCGGCGAGATCCGCCTCTGCCGAACTCTTCTTTCCAGCCCCAAGTCCGTGGGAGCTCGATCCTGACGATGCCATGCAGACCCGTCTTTCTTCCCGGACGGAAAAACCAGATGCGATTCCTTTCCCGAAACCCTACCCACGGGAACCAAGGCCAATGGCCCGAGCTCAGCGTATCGAGAGGCAGCGAGGGAAGATGTTGCGTGGTAGGTAAAACTCGACGTCGGCGTGGTGGCCGGCGGAGTAGGTAAAACCCTAAATCACCTATGGCGGCGATTAGGTTAGCGCTAGCGTTTATCGAAGGTGCCAAGTTGCCCATGATCTTTACAATAGACGTTTGTCCCAATCTGTTCAATCGGGGGTGGCCCAAAGCGTTTTGCATGCTGGGCTGGGCTGTGGGCCTCTGCCCCGAAGTACCACCCAACCCGAAGGGAGCACCTTCTTCGGCCTATATAGAGAAGAGAGAATAGAAAGAAGGTTCCAGATCCAACTCCCATCGACCACATCCCCGCGCACATCTCAGGGAACCCTAATCGATCCAATTCCTCCCATCCCACATCTCAGGGAACCCTAATCATCCAATTCCTCCCATCCCCATCCCCATCCCCACCCCCCATCACACACACACCCAGCAATGGCCCCGGCGGCGCAGGAGCAGTGGTACATCATGTACGCTGTTCCGGATGTGTCGGAAGATGTGATGAAGCCCCAGAAATTCCCCAACGCGACGTTCTCCTTCAACAAGGTTCCGCTACCTTCCCGCCTATTCCTCGAGAGTAGCGTCGCCCCGCCGGAAGCGTCGAGTACCCCTACATCGCGGCTGCCGACCGCAGCGGCCACCTTCTGCTATGCGGTTACACCTCGTTCGGGCTCACCTTCTACATCTGCGATCCGCTTTTCCGCAGGACGATGGGCATCTTCCCCCACGACGGCGGCTTCAACTGCCACTACTGCGTTGGCCTCATCCGCAATCACAACCGCAGGCTTCTCATGGTGGCCGATCTCAACCCGTGCTTTTTCGAAGAAGATGTCTTCTTCACGCTCTTCTGCACGGTCGACTTGTACTCGTGGGTCGAGAAGGAGCCCGACTGCTCGAAAATCTTGGATAAGCAACAGTGGCGCGGTGATGGCGTTCTCACTCATGAAGGTTTGCTCTGGTGGTTCGACTTCTCCTACTGTATACTTGCCTGCGACCCCTTCGATGATAAACCGGTGCTTCACTAAATCAAGTTCCCGCATGTACAACACCAGCTGCCCTTTGCACCGTCCACAATCAACGGTGACATACACCGCTGCTTAAAGGTGAGCGAAGGCAGCTGCGGTACGTGCAGATCCATGGCCCCAGACACGAACCGGTGGTCAGCATGTGGACGCTGTCCTCCAACAATCCGTCAGAAGCGCAATGGAAGCCGACGCACGAAGTGAGGTTGGCTGAGATCTGGAACCATGAGACCTACAAAAGGACGCCGCTGCACCGGGATGTGATCCCCACTGTGGCGCTTGTCAACCCGATGAAGGCACACGAGGTCTACTTCTTCCTGGACAAGCACATCTTCTCTGTCAACCTGCAGAACAGTAGTGTGGTGCAGTATGAGAAGTTTGAAGATTCGGGGATGCCGGACCTCTCCTCCTGCCTGGTCCATGCTTGGCAGTTCCCACCGGAGCTCACCGAATATCATCACTTGCCTGGTACCCATCTTGTTCTCACTCTCTCTTAAGCGATTTGCAGATTTGCGTGTATATGACATTAGCATGATTAATCCTGTGCAAGTGTTAATAATTTTATTGAGCACATAGCGCATCGTCTCACACCCTTTAATTTAATGCAGGGTGATATAACTTTGTTTTTTTTATTTCAATATTTAAGGTTGCAGTTCATGTTTCCTTACTGTTGTGGTGCTCTTTGTTTGTCCATAAGCCTGTGCTGACACGGATGGCCATTATTCTAGATAGATAGATACATAGACAGATGGTTCAGAGTAAGGTTCTTCTCCCAACACAGAATGCACCATATTTGGTGGTGGCCTGTCTTGTATATGTTGTTTTTAGGCTGTTCTGACACAGTATTTCTTGTTTACATCAGTCCATTATGCTTGAAATTCACTATATGATGCTGGTACAGCTTGGCTTGTGTAACAATCCAATTTACTTAATGAGACGTTTTAAAGTAACCGTCCACCACTTTTCTCGCACATCCCTCATCCACGCGCCTCTGTTCTCTTACCCAAAGCAGTCATTGTTCTTCATGTAAGCTTGGACTAAAATTCTTGGTGGCCTGTCAGCTGTGGTGAGCTGTTGGAGTGAAAACCTTTTTTCCTCTGTTACCTCTATATTCCTGGCCTTCCGCTGCGACCCCTCATCTTTTTTGCCCCTCTGATCCCCTTCCCTTAATTCTCCAAACAGGGAGACTCAGACAACAAAACTTGGACTTATATAGTGCAATCCAAAGGCATAGCTTCATTCATCAGAGTTCCATGCAAACATGTGCAACAAGCTTCTCGTGCCAGCATTTTGCAAGCGACAGTTTTTTAAGCCACACACGCATTGCCCCAGATCCCACATGTATTTTCTTTACATTCAACCATCAAAATCTATTAATAAATCTTCTATATCCTGCTACCACAAAACTATTTTAATCCTTTACATTTATCCTCATTCATGAAACCGAAAGGAGTGTCTCGCTGTCTATTCAACTAATACATGCAGAGTGAATCAATAAAGACCACACAATGTGGAAAAGTCAGTTCAATCTGGAACACAGTTTGGAACTTCATGTACAGACATCATCTTATTTCTAAGATTGTTGTCCAGCTTCATATGACATCTTATTTATGAGATCGTTGTCCAGCTTGATTAGATCTTTGTCTTTTTATGTTGATATGTCTTGTAGATGATGTTATTATGCGGTCCTTTGAAAAAAAAAACCTAGCACATATCAGGATTCTGTGATGCCCAACTTGCTTGCTGAAAATATGATACTTCAACTGCATTTCATTAGTTAATTTATCATTATGCTGGGATTTTAAATTTCACCAACACTAATTATATCTTTGATTAATCTGAAGGAACCGATGTGTTGGGTGCCACGGGGGTTTATTTCCTGAATCGATATGAGTCAGTGGAGGATTTCCATGAAGAAGTGATTGCTGCCACAGACAGGTGAATTTGTTCTTCACTCATGTGTATAGATTGTTGTTGCAGTATATGTTGCTTTACTCTAGAAACATCCGCTTGTTGCATTATAGAAGTCTTTGTTTCAGAACCTAATGGATGCTATCTTGTTTCAATTTATTCAGGTGGTGTCACGAATTGCATGAGATGGGTATGTAGGAGATCTACTAAACTGGTTTATTCCAATGTGTTCAGTTGGGAATGTTTTTTCATTTATTGGGTCTGCTGGCTAAAGGAATTTCATAACACAAATGTTTGCTATCCCAATCATGGATCATCGTTTCTTTGTGCAGGTCTGGAGGAACTTGAAGATGGAGATGATGATGCCTCTGAGATGAGTGAGGATCTTGAAGGGGATGGAGATGACTCTGAGACGAGTGGGGATGACTCCGAGATCAGTGAGGACGATGTTGAAGAGGACGGAGATGAAGACTGAGATGACGTAGACGATGGAGGTGATTTAGAAGTGTGCTAATCTGTCCACCCCGCGTTTCTTCACTTAAAGAAATGCTTTTACTGTGTTGCTCCTTGTCTAGTCTAGTGGTTCGGCGTTCTGGTAGCACCATGGTATGTTTTGTGGTTGTAGTTTTCTGTACAATGCGACAGTACTATATGTGTTTCGGTGTCTCGGCTGGGTGGGGGTAGCTTCCCGGTTGGCCGCCTCCCCAGCTCCCCAGCTCTTTCCGTTTACGGAAACCCCTTTGGTCAATAAAAAACTGCTCTTATAAAAGACAGCAAGATCGCACTGTAGCATATTTCTGGAACCTCCCTATAAAATTTGCAATGGTCGTTTTAAAACCTGCAGTTAGTTTTTAGAGGAAAGGATGCATATTTTCTGAAATAAGAAGTTTTGATCAGGTCCTTTCTGATTTCAAAGGTTAAAGAGATCAACAAAGCCTCCCGGCAAGCTGGTGTTAAGAGCTTAAACCCATGTGATTCTGAAATCAACTCGTTGTCAAGAGCTTAAACCCATATGATCCTGGAATCAACTTGTCGTTTTTTGGTGATACTCTTATCTCTCCTTTGTGGCCTCTTCTCATGTCAAGTTTGGTCTATATTAACCTTTTTTGAGGTTATCAATACGCTTTAGCCGTTGATGTCGGATAGACTTCTCTTCAATTAGGGCTACACCAACTCTATTACGTCTAACTTTACACATATTGTCAACCAACTTTACTCATGTCGTCTTTTAGCCAACCAACACTCAATAATGAGGGTCGAATCTTCATCCTATAGAACACGACTTCTACCTTTTGCGGCACTATCTTGTTCGAGAAGCTTGGCATCACTTTGTTCATCCGGGTTTTGATTCGATGACTCACATTTTCTTCGATATCATCATCCTTCTGCAGTATTGACCTCAAATATCGAAAGGCGTCAAGGCTAACCTCCTCCTCATGCCTAGATATACTAAATTCACACCTAACGTATTCAATTTTAGTTCTACTAAGCTTAGAATCGTTTGATTTCAAAGTTTATCTCCATGGCTCTAACTTGTGACATAGTTCCATCACCAAAGAAAAAAAGCTGAGGGCTCAAAGCTGACCCTTGACACAGTCCAATCGGAGGAAGTCGTCGGTGTTGTCATCACTTATTCAAACACTTGCCACAACATTATCATACATGTCCTTATGAGGCTAATATACTTCCCGTTTCTCTAAGGCCCAACACATGACATATTGCGGTATCATATCGTAAGCCTTCTCCAAGTCAAAGAACATCATATGCAGGTTCTTTTGCTCCATGTATCTCTTCGTAAGTTGTCGTACAAGAAAATGGCTTTCATGCTCGACCTGCGAGGCATGAAACTAGACTGTATTTTGGTCACACTTATCATTCTTCTTAAACGATGCTCACAGTGGAATACACAAGGGGTGGCTACTCCACGAGGAGCCTGGCAGTAGGCCTGCCACGGGGCCTAGGAGGCCCATCAAGGAGCTAGCAACAGGACGGAGCTAGGAGCATCAGATAGATATCTAGGGACCATCTTGGCCCCAAGTCAAGATGGTGCCAGCCAAGATTGGATCTACATCCTATAGACCTTAGTCGTTGTCGTGCATATAAGGAGGGTGCTACGAGGTTCTCACTCCCACATACTTCTGTAGACCTTTACTCTCGGTAGCAACACTTATCCCCCATTGTAATCCCTCGCACGAGGTACACTCACCATGAATACAAACTCAAAGTAGGACATAGGGTATTACTCCTCATCGGAGGCCTGAACCTGGTTAAATCACCACTTTGACCTCTAATCTGGAACTTCCCGGTCACGTTCACTACCCTATTGAGGGTATTGACTGTATTATGCACCGTTAATTGGGCGCTAGGCATGGGCCGCGTCGGCCGGAGACCTATCCCAGATCGAATCTCCTCTAGCTTCCGGCGGTCTCCCACCGGGAGAGAGCCTAACCTCCGGATCTTTCACCTTCACCGCGGACAGGCCGGGTTAACTTCAATCCACCGGCCTACCCTATCTGCATCGTCTTCTTTGGCGCACTGGCTTTCATCATCAATAACCATGGCGGCTTCCACGTGTGCGTCCAACCATTTCGACAGATTGCATCGGTGGCCTCATCGAGCTTCGCGATAACTTCGCCGCCGCCCTTCGATCCAGGAAGCGTCTTTGGGCAGCAGAACGTCAGAGCGACGTACCAGCAGGCGATGCAAGCATGCTTGGACGACCAGATTGACGACAAGTCAAAGGCCTTGTCAGATTCATCAAGCTATATGTTGTCCTCACTGCCGACCACTGACTCGGAAGGCGGCGACACCGCACCAATAACCCCAATGTTTGAGGCCAGGGCCTTGGCATCAGGGGCAGGGCCCTGCTTTGACCTCACGACGTCCCACTAGCCCTTCACGACTTCTCACTTTGTTATCTTGGTCTTAACATTACAAGAAGGTTGTCAAGCTTCTTGTCCTGCTAGTTACAATGGTAAATTGCATGGTATGGTAGGAATTGATAAATAGATAAAGTAAATAAAGTGGTACAAGAAAGAACAATATTTTTGTAGATGTTTTCAGTCATGTAAAGTAGACCCCCGGGGCCATAGGTTCACTAGTGGCATCTCTCCAAGCAGATAAATGTATGTGGCGAACAAATTGCAGTTGGGCAGTGATTAAATTGCAACATTTATATTTATGACTATGATCATTCATGGCGTACTCTTGCATAGGCATTACGTTCGTGATATGTATACTGTTATCCAACTGCATCTACAACTAATAATCCACCCCACGACCGCTATCCAAATGCTTCTCGAAGTATTAAGTTCATGAAAAACAGAGCATTGCAATAAGCATGATGACATAATGTAGACACTAAAATTGTCATCTAAGTGTGATAAAGAAACCATCCTTTTATCCTTGGTGGCAACAATCCAATACATGTCCAATCCTTTATTGTCACCAGGATCAAACTCATGACAATATTGAACCAACTACTACGCACCACTTCCTGTGAAGAACTACGTACCTATCAATCCTGGCCGGAGAAGAAAATGAAAGCATACATAGCTACTCAATTATACAACAAAAACCTTCAAAAGATTCATTTAATTCAATGAACAATCAGATCATAAAGTGACAATTCATCATATCCCAACAAACACGACCACCGATAACATCATGTTGACCCCAATCATGTGAGGTAGCTCCCGAAAACTTTGTAATGAATCATAAGGTAGAGAGCATGTCATCTAGATACTGCAATGGACCCAAGGTCCTTAGTAAACTACTCACACATGACCATGGAGGCATCAAGAGGTTGATGAAGATGGCTTCAACGGTGGATTCCCCCTCCAGCATGGTGCTAAAATAGACCTCCAGATTGGATCTCCCCGGAAGAGGAACTTGTGGCGGCTAGAAAAATCGCAAAAAGGTATCGAGGTTTCCATGATTTTTAGGATTTATAGGTGAAAAATGGTCGTAAAGGTGGTGCCCAAGGGGCCCACGCGGCCATGCCACACAGGTGCCCCCTAGTCGTACCACCAGGCTGCATGAGCCTAGGGTGTCCCCGCGACAGATCCCGACACTTTTTGGAATCCTCGTGTCCTGGAAAAAGATATTATCTCGCAAGGTTTTTTTAATATTCGTAGATATAGATTTTCTAAGAAGTCAAAAACATGTAGAAAACAACTAGCTTTGGGCACTGAATTAATAGGTTAGTCCGAAAAATAATAAAAATTTCCATAAAAAGTATTCAAAATTGATATTATAATAGCATGAAACAATTAAAAATTATAAATAAATTTGAGACGTATGTGTTAGGAAACATAGTAGAAAACAAAAAAATCGTCCTGCTGTCAAACAAGTTGTTGGAAATATGCCATAGAGGCCATAATATTGTATAATTATATTTCCATTTTTATAATTAAGAGTTTATATTTCATGCTCTAACTGTTATAATCCTGGAATATGTGATTCAATGGAAAACTCATATGCACGTGTGGAATGATAAACTGTAAAGAATAGGTTCCTAGTCTCGCCTTTAAGACTGACCAAGTGTTGTTGGTGATCATGTTTTCCGGATCATAGGATATCACTAAGTGTAACCTTAGTCATAGAACAACATTGAGAGTATGACGTGAGAAGAATGATCATATTGAATCGACCCAAACTTGTTTGTTATATTTTGAGATAATATCATTTGAAATCAATTGTTATAACACAGAGTGTTAACTTGTGTTTTGCTACTTTGACCATGTGAGTATCATAGTCACTTCCTACCATACCGTGGACTTTGGGGTTGCTCAAACGTCATCTGTAACACGGTGACCACAAAGACAACTTACAGGTTCATCGGAAAGTATGACAAGGGACTAGATAGCTCGAGAGTGAGATTTGCTCCTCCGATGATGGAGATATATTCTTAAGGCCCACTCAGTGCGGCGGCATAAATCATCATCTGGCCAGACATAGGTGACTATGTCATGGGGATGCTAAAACATATCGGCGAGAAAGAAGAACAAAACCGGCAACGAGGATGATGGTATAGTGAGCATGCGTATGACTCAGGAGGATACCGATGCATCTCAGATTTTGTAAAGTATCATGAAGCAAAGGTAACATCACATGATAACTAAAGGTTCACTCGAATGTCATTCATGTAATTGAAGGGACCGATATGGACGTCCACGATTCCCCTATCGGTCATTGAATGGAGGAGTTACGTTCATGTCTTTGATTTACCAAACCTACGGGGCCACAAGCTTAAGGTAATCATGATCTTCTAAGCGTTAGTAGGACGACAATATTGAGGATTTATTTGTGGAATTGTTTCATTAATATTCAGTTTCAAGATGAACCAGAAGCATTTCGGGGTCACCAGAAGGGTTTCAGAGTTTATTGGGTAATACCGGGTATTACGCCATAAATAATATATAGGTGGAAAATGTTTTGGTTATGCTAAATCAATAATAAAAGGCCCCTTGGGCACCACCTTGATGCTTAACAAATAATATACATAGTAGGCTTTTATATTTAATTTAATATAACGGGCCTTAAAAGGACAAGAGGTGGAAGGCATCTCGGGCCACAAGGGCCCATAAGGAGTGGCGCCTCCCCTTTCCTATAGGGGCGCACCAAGGAGGGTGAAAGAAAATGCGGTGCCCCCATGTTTGGTTTTGGTAATTGATGACAATCTCTATGGACTAATGGTTGCCTTGAGTTATATTTGAAGGGTTTGTCAATAGGCTTTTTTGTTGGAGTCCTTTTTTTGGTTTCAAGGAGAGTTTGTGATGACCAAGGTGCTATTAAGGAATTATCCAAAGATTGGTCATGTGAGTGTTGATCTTATTGCAAGCATGTCTTGAAGAAGAAGAGTGTGTGATCATTCATGTTTACCTTCAAGACATCATCGAAATGAAGAAAGTAGGAAAGATTCAAGGTTGATCAAGACTAAGTCAAAGAGTGAATCAAGTTGATCAACACACAAAGCATAGAAGATGTACCGAGAGGGATCAAACGATCCCATGGTATGGTAAGCATTGTCAATTATGCTCTGTGTACTAACCCATGGTCTTCGTGAGATTTCTTTGTGGGGTTAGGTTGCGATGTGCAAGTTCAAGTAGGATCATCACGAAGAGATCATATGCTTGAAGCTTGCCGTCCATTGTTGTGGCAACAGACTTGTGAAGATGTGCCGAAGAGTGGCTCACCCATAGTGGAGTATGGGGGAGCAATCAACTAGTCTTCACGTAGCCTAAGCAATCAAGAAAGGTGGTCCAACTTGAGGAAGTCAAGATCGTCATCATCTAGCTCCAGTGGACTATGTGCAAGGCAAAGGTTTTCCCTTGACAGATTTTCTATTTTACCGGTCTCATGGTGGTAGTTTGGAGACCGGGTTATAGGATCGATTGCCGTACTATCAAGGGAGGCTCTCGATGAGTAGCTTGATCGTATCGTTCATAGAGAGCTCAAACCATTGCATCCTTGCATCATCGTTCTTGGTTCTTGTTTGTTTTTTCTCCTTGTGAGATTTGGAGCTATTGGTCATCTTCGTCACAAGCCCGAGTTCACCGAAAACGGAGTTCACATGCATCTTCTATGATGTTTTCGATGTTGGAGATTATGCCTGTAGCGACCAGACCCGAATGGATCAAGTCTCGTGCTCGTGTCATCCCCGGATCGAATGCCGACACCACACAAGATTTCAAGGATTTATTGCAGAGTAGCAATCACACACTTATTACATCGTTGTCCACAAGGAACTTATTACAATAATATGGTGAAGGCCATCTAATGATAACAGCGAAGGCTTGGAAGATAAGCGAGTCCATCAACTCCAACGGCATCACGAGTATAGAACCACGACCTAACACCTTACTCGTCGTTCGAAAAGTCTGCAACATGAAAGTTGCAGCCCAAAACGGGTCAAGACATGGAATATGCCGCAATGTAACACATAAGAGCAATGAAGGAATAAGCCTATACTACATGCATATTTGGCTGGTGGTAAGGCTCTCTGTTACATTTGCATAAAGCTGATTTTTCCCTACATCAAAGGAATAATTTTATTTAACTATCATGGTGGTTGTTAAACATTGAGAATGGTTGACAACATCCTCAATCCCAATTAAAAAGTACTCATCAAAACCCAATAACTTTTATTAGAAGTAACATGTTGAGATTCACATGATATTCAATTACAGGATACTCAAATTGTCCATAACCGGGACACGGCTAATCATGATTAGTTTATACACTCTGCAGAGGTTTATGACTTTTCCCCACAAGACTCGATCGCCTCCGGTTGGTTCTCGTGACTACATGGTGTTTGAGAAACGGATGACCGAGACATAGTCTTTCAGAAGTGCTAGCACCTTACATGTGGGTAGACCGTACCAACCTACATCCCCTACATCAGCTAGCCTACCCGTAAGAGTTCGCACGACTTAGTCAACTACGCTAGAGCCCATAATTGGCTTGTGGCTGCACACGGAAGTTTCCAGTTTGAATAATCTTATGATCCCTTAGAGCACGGGTGGCGGTCCAAGAAATACAGAGCAAGTCCTCGATGGAAACCAGTGCCTCAATCCACCCAGATGTGTGTTTAGGTTGCCACCTTAGATAAACCATTAATTAACAATCTCACATCTGTCATGGATATTCACTCACCCAATCCACGTCTACTAGCATAGCATAGCATAATAAGCAAACGTAGAAGTAACTCCCAAGGTTTCATAAGTAAAACAGTAATAGGTACTACTCAATCTACTTCCCAAACCCACAATTTAATTAGATCCTAATCATGCAAGTGTTTGAGGAATAGATCTAATGCATAAAAACTGGGTATGAGAAAAGTATGATCAAAGTGTTACTTGCCTTGCTGATGATCCGCGAGTCCTAGAGATTCGAAGTAACAAGCGGCGCACTCCGGGTGATCTAACGCAGACAAACAACAAGCATACAATAAGTACTCATCTAATGCACGGGGAAATCTCGAATAAAAGATCTAACCAGAAAGTTCAACTTAAGAACCCTGGTTGCAAAAGAATCGAATCGAAATAAAGCATCGAAAGCCGAAACTCGAGAGAGAACGACTCGGTTTAGCAATCTGAAATTAGGTCAAAATTTCACAGTAGCAAAACTCTGTGAAAGTAGGTTAGTCGGAACGGCGGTTTCGTTACAAAACTCCAGGCGCTTGAATCACCTGATTCCGATAAACGAGCGAGAAATAAAACAGTTTTGAAAATCGGATCTGAAATCGAATCAGAAAAATAACGGATTAAATCCGATTAAAAGAAAACGATGAACGGTTTAAATAGCGGACGTTCGTTAGCAGAACGAATCCAACGAACGTGTTCATTAAAACGAACGGTTCGGTGAACGTTCGTTAAATAAGAAAACCAAAAAAAAAAAAACCAATCTAGGTTTTTTTAGAAAAACCGAACATCTTTTTTTTTTTAAAATAAAAACCGGATCGGTTTATTAGGGGAAAACCGGATCGGGCCGGGGCGGCTACCTCCGGTGGTCTCGCCAAGCGAGCTCAAGGGCCTCGGGCGAGGGGCGAGGGGCGGGGGGTCGAGGGCGGCGAGGGCGGCAGGCTCGCGCGTCGGGCATAAACGGCGGCGGGAGTTCAAGCGGCGGCGGGTTCATGTGGGCGGTGGCGGCGGGGTGAGAGAGAGGGGGGGGGTGGCGGGTATATAAAGGGAGGGGGGCGCCGGTGGCTTGGGAGGGGCAAGGAGGCGGGTGGAGTCGGACTCGGGCGGCGGGCGATGGTGTCTGCGGCGGCGGAGTCCGCTGGCAGGCGCAAGTGGGGAGGAGAGGAGGGTGGGCCGGCAGGGCTGGGCCTGGGCCTGGCTGGTGGCAGTGGGCCTCGCCCTGTGTGGGCGATTTTTTTTTAAATAAAATTTAAACCAAATGAATTTAAAAAAATACCAAATGAACTCCAAATTAAATAAAACAAATTTTCCCGACTCCTAAAATGAGTCGAACAAAATGAACTTTAAAACAGCAAACATGCATAAATTTTAAAATGCTCATTTTGCCTAAGCAAAATAAATCTTCCAAAGCAAATTTGATTTATTTATAATATCCTCATTTTTCCTAATTGTTGGGAAAGTCATATTATTCCCTCTCAAAATATTTTTATAGGAAAAACTTTATGAAGATAATTAAATAAATCAATTGATCCCATTTTCAAAATTTGAGAAATCCCAAATATGAAAATTATGAAACTTCCAACTCTCTCCGAGGGTCCTTGAGTTGCGTGAAATTTCTAGGATCGGAAAATGCGAGAAAAATATGATATGCATGATGACCTAATGTATAACATTCCAAATTGAAAATTTGGGATGTTACAAACCTACCCCCTTAAGATGAATCTCGCCCTCGAGATTCGGGTTGGCTAGAAAATAGGTGAGGTGGTCCTTAAGCAAAACTTCCTATCTTTCCTGGTGGCTTCATCCTCGGTGTGGTGGCTCCACCGAACTTTGCAAAACTTGATAACCTTGCTGCGGGTAACTCACCGGCATAATCGAGAATCTTAACCGGTTTTTCCTCATATGTCAAGTCATCCTTCAACTGTATTGCTTCCAGTGGCACTGTGTCTCTTAACGGTACCTCTGCTATCTCGGGGTGACATTTCTTCAACTGAGAAACATGGAATACATCATGAACTCCTGACAGTCCTTCTGGCAATTCCAACTTATACGCAACTTCTCCCATGCGTTGCAAAATCTTATACGGTCCAACGAAACGGGGTGCTAACTTTCCTTTCACTCCAAAACGCTTAACTCCTCGAAGCGGGGATACTCTGAGATATACTCTGTCTCCAACTTCATACTCAATCGCTTATGCTTTTGAATCGGCATAGCTCTTACGTGCGGATGAGCTACCTTGAGCCTGTCTCGAATCAGCTTAACCTTCATTGGCACTCCTTAATCAAATCTGGTCCAAACAATCGACGATCTCGGTTTAGTCCCATGACAACGGTGTCCTGCACCTTCTTCCATACTGAGCTTCAAAAGGTGCCATCCTCAAGCTGGTTTGGTAATCTGTTGTTGTAGGAAAATTCTGCATATGGCAAATTATCATCCCAACTAGATCCATAATCTAGTGCACAAGCTCTCAAAGATGTCCTCCAAAATCTGATTGACTCTCTCGGTGCATCCATCGGTCGTGGGTGGAAAGTCAGATCAATTCCAATCGGGTTCCCAATGCTTCGTAACCGGTTCCAAAATTTCAAGTAAACGGGTTCCTCTATCCGATACGATGCTCCTCGAACTCCGTGTAAGCACACAATTCTGGTCATGTATATCTTTGCCAACTTAGCACTGCTATAGGTAGTCTTGATCGAATGAAATGAGCTACCTTGGTCAAACGATCGACTATGACCCAAATCGAGTCATATCCTGAACGGGTCTTGACAAACCTGTGATGAAATCCATGCCTAGTTTATCCCACTTCCATTCGGTATCGGCAACGGTTGTAACAATCCTGCTGCTTCGATGCTCGCCTTTACTTTCGACATACGTGCAAACTGCTACATACTCCGCAATATCCTTCTTCATTCCGTCCACCGTAAAACATTCTTCAAATCCAAATACATCTTGGTATTTCTGGTGAATCGAATAAGGTGAATCATGGGCTTCTTGTAAAATCAACTTCCTGATCTCTGGGTCATTGGGCACATAAACACGGTCTTCAAACCATAGGGTATCGTGCTCATCCTCACGAAATCCTTTAGCTTTTCCTTTGCTCATTTTCTCCTTTATAGAGGCAACTTCCTTATCGCCTTTTGGGCTTCTCGATTTTGTCCATTAGTGTCGATCAATCTCCAATGCTGCTACATAGCCTCTGGAACTATTTCCAAACATAGCTCTCGAAGGTCCTCGGCTAACTCATTGGGTATTCCTCCCATCATTAGGGTATTGACGTGGCTCTTACGGCTCAATGCGTCTGCTACAACATTAGCCTTTCCGGGGTGATAATGCAATCTCATATCATAATCCTTAATAAGTTCTAACCATCTCCTTTGTCTGAGATTCAATTCCTTCTGTGTGAAGATGTACTTCAAACTCTTGTGATCCGTATATACTTCACAATGATTTCCAATGAGAAAATGTCTCCACGTCTTCAAGGCATGCACAACGGCTGCTAACTCCAAATCATGAGTGGCATAATTCAACTCATGAGGCTTAAGTTGTCGTGAAGCATACGAAACAACTCTTCCTTCCTGCATAAGCACTGCTCCAAGTCCTCGACGTGAAGCGTCGCAATACACCTCATAATCCTTAGTATGATCTGGCAATATCAAAACTGGTGAGGTAACCAATCTTTTCTTCAACTCCTGAAAACTTGCCTCACAGTCCTCAGTCCATATGAATTTGTTTTCCTTCTTTAACAATTCTGTCATAGGCTTTGCAATCCTTGAGAAATTCTCAATGAATCTTCGGTAGTATCCTGCGAGTCCAAGGAAACTCCGAATCTCTCCAACTGTCGTTGGTGCTTCCCATTTGGTTACGGTCTCAACTTTTGTGGGGTCAACTGCTATTCCTTCTCCGGATATAACATGTCCGAGAAATCCAACTTCCTTTAGCCAAAACTCACATTTGCTGAACTTGGCATACAACTGGTGTTCCCTCAGTTTCTCCAAAACCAATCGCAAATGTTCCTTGTGTTCCTCTTCATTCTTCGAGAAAATTAAAATGTCATCAATGAACACCACGACGAATTTATCCAAAAACTCCATAAACACTTTGTTCATCAGGTTCATGAAATAGGCTGGCGCGTTAGTCAGTCCAAATGACATAATAGTATACTCATACAGTCCATATCTCGTGGTAAATGCTGTCTTGGGTATGTCTTGCTCCCGAATCTTCAACTGATGGTACCCTGATCGCAAGTCGATCTTGGAAAACACTTTTGCTCCTTGCAAGCGATCAAACAGATCATTTATCATAGGTAGTGGGTACTTGTTCTTGATTGTTACTTCATTCAATCCACGGTAATCAACAACCATTCTTAAAGATCCATCCTTCTTCTCCACTAGCAAAACGGGTGATCCCCAAGGTGAAGAACTTGGGCGAATAAAACCTTTATCCAATAGTTCCTTAATCTGCTTCTTGATTTCCGCCAAATCCTTTGCGGGCATCCTCAGACGGTCGCTTCGATATCGGGCGTTCACGCAACAGCTCGATCAAAACTCGATGTCTCTATCCGGCGGCATTCCTGGCAACTCTTCCGGAAATACATCAGGATAATCCTTTACCACTGGTACTTCTTCCTGTACCACTCCTGATAAGCAATTAACTTGTGCTCTCCTCGGCTCGTGCCGTGATACATACTTAATCCTTCTTCCCTCTGGTGTGGTGAGCAAAATTGACCTTGTGGTACAATCTATGTTTCCTCCATACTTTGATAACCAATCCATTCCTAATATCACATCCAATCCTTGGGATTCCAGAACTATTAGGTCTGAGGGGAAAACATAGTGTCCAATCCTTAGTGGCAATCGATCACACCATTTACTAGCCATGTACTCTGCTCCGGGTGAGGTTACTAGCATGGGTGACCTAAGGGCTTGGGTTGGTAACTTGTACTTATCCACAAATCCCTTTGATATGTATGAATGCGATGCACCAGTATCGAAAAGAACAACTGCAGAAATGACTTAACCAAAAACTTACCGACATCTTGATCGGGCTGATCTTCAACTTCCTCCACATCAATGTGGTTCACCCCCCCGTTGAAAGGGTTGGGCTTCTTTCCAGAGCTTCCATTGCCATTTCCATTCTGGCCTTCTGGACAGTCATTTGCATAGTGCCCAGTCTTGCGGCACTTAAAGCAAGTAATATGACTCAGATCTACCTTGGATGGTGTAGACGGGTTGGTGCGGTTCTGTCCGTTGCTTCCTCCATTCCCGTTCCCATTCTTGGTGCCATTATGGTTGTGCGAATTACTTCCTCCATGGGTATGCTGAAACTGAATTCCTGATTTAGGGGTATAACGAGGCTTCACTGGGATCCAGAGTTATACTTCCCTTGTCCATACTTCCGCTTGCGGTTCTCAATTTGCTGCTGCTTTCCTTCAATCATGAGAGCTCGGTCTACTAACTCCTGGTAGTTGTTGAAACTTGCTACCATCAACGGCATGCTGAACTCATCATTCAGTCCTTCTAGAAACTTCTCCTGCTTAGTCAGATCAGTAGCAACGCTATCCGGGGCATAACGTGCTAATTTGCTAAAGTCATCCACGATCGCCAACATCCTTCCTCCTTGGCGTAAGTTGCGAAACTCACGCTTCTTCATGGCCATGGCTCCTGCTGAAACATGGGCAGACGAAAAGCTTGTCAAACCGGTCCCATGTGATGTTGTTCACGGGTAAGTGGTCTGTGAAATTCTCCCACCATGTCGCTGCGGGTCCTTCAAGCTGATGTGCTGCAAACTTCACTCTTTCACCATCTGTGCATCCTGCAGTGGTCAGCTCCTTCCTATCTTGCGGAGCCACCATCTGCTACAATCGGCTCGGTGCTATCGGAATACACCGCGGTTCAAATCTAAGGAAACGAGTCGATGATCCGCAGTGGTGGTGGTGGCGGTGGGTTGTTGTTGTTGTTGTTGTTGTTGTTGTTCGCACCAATGTTTGAATCAGGGTATTCTGCTGCTGGATCAATTGGGTGATCTCTCAAGGGAAAACGAATCCGGGTCGCGTCTCGGAGGCATCTGATGGGTTTAGAAAAGAAGAGGAATGTAGAATAGAATGAGGTCTAAGGGGATCACTACCCAAATGCACATGAGCAAAACACACAAAATCACTCCATTCAATCAAACAAGGGCTTACAACGATCTAACTATCGCAAAAGTGCGTGTACTATAATGTTTACATGGAGGAACACTACTAATATGTGGGGACTTCTACTAATTTGAACCGTGGAAGACTCCATGATGTCCGCTCCACTTTCGTCTTCAAAGTCGGGTTCACTTGGATCCGAATCGGTGTCGTCGATGTTGATGTAGTCGATTGGGTATTCGACATACTTGGTCTTCATTCCCGAGCGCCAACTTCTTCTTGAGTTCTTCGATCTCGTACTTAAGATCGTTATTGTGTCTTGCCGAGCTACGATCTCGTCCCATGTAGTCCTTGCGTGTAGTCTTTAGTTCTTCTTCCATTCGATGATCCTTCCCTTTGTCTTCGCAACTCCAACATGTCATTGCACATTTGGTTCTCCTGGCGTCGAATGTGCTGATTTAACTCCTGGATGAATGCTGCAATGGACCTATCCTTCTTGGTGTTGACGACGTCCCAGTTGTCATCTCGGCATCTGCAAATCTGGTAGATGGTATCCTTGAGGTCTTCTTGATAAACTTCTCCAATGCGTCCCATGGTGATGTGAGCTGCCATGCTCTTTCCTGACTCCAAGTGGGTGCATCGAAAACACTATCTATAGGCTTGGTGATTGGGGCGAATGTCCTTCCCGAACGTGAGCATGAATCTTCCAGCGCTCCTCTTCAGCAGAGTGGCGTTGAAAGTCCCGTGAAGCTTGGTAATCCAATGTTCGGTGCTTAGTAACTTCCTTCAAGTGAAATCCAAAAGGTGTGCCTTCATCCGGTTGGGTGTACTTGATCTTCGCGTCAAATCATCCTAAAGGGAGTAGAAAAGATGAGGAGTTAGAAAATGGGAAGAGAGTAGTGATCTATGGCTTTAACTTAGTGGTCGTGTCCTACAATCGGTGTGCTCGATACCATTCTCTCAGAGCGACCAGACCGAATGGATCAAGTCTCGTGCTCGAGTGTCATCCCCGGATCGATAATGCCGACACCACACAAGATTGAAGGATTTATTGCGAGTAGCAATCACACACTTATTACATCGTTGTCCACAAGGGAACTTATTACAATAATATGGCTGAAGGCCATCTAATGATAACAGCGGAAGGCTTGGAAGATAAGCGAGTCCATCAACTCCAACGGCATCATCGAGTATAGAACCACGACCTAACACCTTACTGTCGTTCGAAAAGTCTGCAACGTGAAAGTTGCAGCCAAAAACGGGTCAGACATGGAATATGCCGCAATGTAACACATAAGAGCAATGAAGGAATAAGCCTATACTACATGCATATTTGGCTGGTGGTAAGGCTCTCTGATTACATTTGCATAAAGCTGATTTTTCCCTACATCAAAGGAATAATTTTATTTAACTATCATGGTGGTTGTTAAACATTGAGAATGGTTGACAGAGATCCTCAATCCCAATTAAAAAGTACTCATCAAAACCCAATAACTTTTATTAGAAGTAACATGTTGAGATTCACATGATATTCAATTACAGGATACTCAAATTGTCCATAACCGGGACACGGCTAATCATGATTAGTTTATACACTCTGCAGAGGTTTATGCACTTTTCCCCACAAGACTCGATCGCCTCCGCTTGGTTCTCGTGACTACATGGTGTTTGAGAAACGGATGACCGAGACATAGTCTTTCGAAGTGCTAACACCTTACATGTGGGTAGACCGTACCAACCTACATCCCTACATCAGCTAGCCTACCCGTAAGAGTTCGCACGACTTAGTCAACTACGCCAGAGCCCATAATTGGCTTGTGGCTGCACACGGAAGTTTCCAGTTTGAATAATCTTATGATCCCTTAGAGCACAGGTGGCGGTCCAAGAAATACAGAGCAAGTCTGATGGAAACCAGTGCCTCAATCCACCCAGATGTGTGTTTAGGTTGCCACCTTAGATAAACCATTAATTAACAATCTCACATCTGTCATGGATATTCACTCACCCAATCCACGTCTACTAGCATAGCATAGCATAATAAGCAAACGTAGAAGTAACTCCCAAGGTTTCATAAGTAAAACAGGTAATAGGTACTACCTCAATCTACTTCCCAAACCCACAATTTAATTAGATCCTAATCATGCAAGTGTTTGAGGAATAGATCTAATGCATAAAAACTGGGTATGAGAAAAGTATGATCAAAGTGTTACTTGCCTTGCTGATGATCCGCGAGTCCTAGAGATTCAAGTAACAAGCGGCGACCGGTGATCTAGCGCAGACAAACAACAAGCATACAATAAGTACTCATCTAATGCACGGGAAATCTCGAATAAAAGATCTAACCAGAAAGTTCAACTTAAGAACCCTGTTGCAAAAGAATCGAATCGAAATAAAGCATCGAAAGTCAAACTCGAGAGAGAACGACTCGGTTTAGCAATCTGAAATTAGGTCAAAATTTCACAGTAGCAAAACTCTGTGAAAGTAGGTTAGTCGAACGGCGGTTTCATTCTGAAACTCCAGTGCTTGAATCACCGATTCCGATAAACGAGCGAGAAATAAAACAGTTTTGAAAATCGGATCTCAAATCGAATCGGAAAAATAACGGATTAAATCCGATTAAAAGAAAACGACGAACGGTTTAAATAGCGGACGTTCGTAATGTAACGAATCCAACGAACGTGTTCATTAAAACGAACGGTTCGGTGAACGTTACAAATAAGAAAACCAAAATAAAAATAAAAAAAAAACCAATCTAGGTTTTTTAGAAAAACCGAACATCTTTTTTTAAAATAAAACCGGATCGGTTTATTAGGGAAAACCGGATCGGTAGGCGGCTACCTCCGGTGGTCTCGCCATGGCGAAGCCCGAAGGGGCTCGGCGAGGGGCGAGGGCGGCGGGGTCTGGAGGGGCGGCGAGGGCTCGGCTCCTCAGTAACGGCGGCGGCGGGCGGAGTTCGCGGCAGCGGGGGTTCAAGGTGGCGGCGAGGTGGTGAGAGAGGGGGGGGGGCGGCGGGTATAAAGGGGGGGGCCGGTGGCTTGGGAAGGGGCAGGAGGCGGGGTGGAGTCGGACTCAGGCGGCGGGCGGCGATGGCGTCTGTGTGGGAGTCCGCTGGCAGTGGCGTGTGCAGGAGGAGGAGAGGAGGAGGTGGGCCGGGGGGCTGGGCCTGGGCCTGCTGGTGGCCGGTGGGCCTCGGCCCAGTAGGAATTTTTTTTTTAAATAAAATTTAAACCAAATGAATTTAAAAAATACCAAATGAACTCCAAATTAAATAAAACAAATTTTCCCGACTCCTAAAATGAGTCGAACAAAATGAACTTTAAAACAGCAAACATGCATAAATTTTAAAATGCTCATTTTGCCTAAGCAAAATAAATCTTCCAAAAGCAAATTTGATTTATTTATAATATCCTCATTTTTCCTAATTGTTGGGAAAGTCATATTATTCCCTCTCAAAATATTTTTATAGGAAAAACTTTATGAAGATAATTAAATAAATCCAATTGATCCCATTTTCAAAATTTGAGAAATCCCAAATATGAAAATTATGAAACTTCCAACTCTCTCCGAGGGTCCTTGAGTTGCGTGAAATTTCTAGGATCGGAAAAATGCGAGAAAAATATGATATGCATGATGACCTAATGTATAACATTCCAAATTGAAAATTTGGGATGTTACAATGCCGGTTCTTCTCTGATGGAGGGTTAACTCCTCTATATCTTATTGTTTTGATGCTAATCGTCTTCCTCTATCCAACAGGCTTGAGTTTGCTCAATTCGGAGCTCATATGCAGAAGTTATGGCGGTTCTAGTTTTCTCCCTGTGGTAGTACTGCTCCTGTCGGGCGGTAGTACCGCTTGTTGGCGGTACTTCCGTTGTCCAGTTCCGCGCCTACTACCGCTGCTTTTTCTTGGGTCTGTTTTTCATGTCGGGTTCAGCAGCCGCAGGGCGGCAGTAAGGCGCGACAGTATCGCCTATAAGTGGTAGTACCACTCGGTCAGGCGGTAGTACCGCTTTAGTAGTACCGCTGTTGTACCCTGCCTCCTTTGCTCATGTTCTGCTTCTCCCATGGTAGTACCGCTGGGATGAGCGATAGTACCACTTACAAGCGGCAGTAGCGCCGAGTTTCCTCTTCGTTGCTCTATTTTCCTGCTACTACCGCTCGAGCGGTAGTACCGCTCATTGGAGCGGTAGTACCGCTCGTGTGTGGGCTGAGCACATAACGGTTGGATTTTCCCCCTCCTATAAAAGGGGGTCTTCTTCCCCATTGAACCTGATCCTTTGAGCTCGTGTTCTTCTCCCATTGTTGACCCTCTTCGAGCTTGCTTTCTCTCAATCCCTCCATGGATTCTTGCTAGTTTTTGGGGGAAAAGAGAGAGGTGATCTAGATCTATGTTTTCTCCTCTATGTGAGGGGAACCCTTTGGATCTAGATCTTGGAGTTCTTCGTGTTCTCTTCTTTGCTCTTCCTCTCATTTTCCTCCCTAGCATTTGTTGCTTTGGTGGGATTTGGGAGAGAAGGACTTGGGCACTCTGTGTGCCCTTTGCCATTGCATTTGGTGCATCGGTTTGAGTTCTCCACGGTGATACGTGCAAGTTACAAGTTGAGAAGCTTATTACTCTTGGGTGCTTGGTACCCTTGAGCTTGTTCCTCTTGGGTGCTTGGGCGTGATACATCTCCAATGTATCTATAATTTTTGATTGTTCCATGCTGTTATATTATCAATCTTGGATGTTTTATAATCATTTTATATCATTTTTTGGTACTAACCTATTGACATAGTGCCAAGTGCCAGTTGCTGTTTGCTGCATGTTTTTACATCACAGGAAATCAATATCAGACGAAGTCCAAATGCAATGAAACTTTACGGAGATTTTTTTGGACCAGAAGGAACATAATGGGCCCTGGCTGCGCCTGGGGGGGTGCTCCGAGGAGAGCGCAATCCACCAGGGCGCGCTAGAAGGCCCAGGCGCGCCCTGGTGGGTTGTGCCCACCTCGGGTGCCCCCGAACAGCCTCTTTGCTCTATAAATACCCCAATATTCCAAAAACCCCAGGGGAGTCGACAAAACATTCATCCAGCCGCCGCAGAGTCCAGAACCACCAGATCCAATCTAGACACCATCTCAGATGGGGTTCACCACCTCCATTGGTGCCTCTCCGATGATGCGTGAGTAGTTCTTTGTAGACCTTTGGGGTCCGTAGTTAGTAGCTAGATGGCTTCTCTCTCTCTCTCTCTCTCTCTCTCTCTCTCTCTCTCTCTCTTGATTCTCAATACAATGGTCTCTTGGAGATCCATATGATATAACTTTTTTTGCGGTGTGTTTGTTGGGATCGATGAACTTTGAGTTTATGATCAGATCTATCATTTTATATCCATGAAAGTATTTGAGTTTCTTTGATCTCTTTTACGCATGATTGCTTATAGCCTCGTATTTCTTCTCCGATACTTGGGTTTTGTTTGGCCAACTTGATCTATTTATCTTGCAATGGGAAGAGGTGCTTTGTAGTGGGTTCGATCTTACGGTGCTTGATCCCAGTGACAGAAAGGGAACCGACACATATGTATCGTTGCTACCAAGGATAAAACAATGGGGTCTATCTCTACATAGATAGATCTTGTCTACATCATGTCATCGTTCTTATTGCATTGCTCCGTTTTCCCATGAACTTAATACACTAGATGCATGCTGGATAGCGGTTGATGTGTGGAGTAATAGTTGTATATGCAGGCAGGAGTCGGTCTACTAATCTTGGACGTGATGCCTATATAATGATCATTGCCTGGATATTGTCATGAGTATTTGAAGTTCTATCAATTGCCCAACAGTAATTTGTTCACCCACCGTTTGCTATTTTTCTCGAGAGAAGCCACTAGTGAAATCTATGGCCCCCGGGTCTCTTTCTCATATTATTTGCCTTCGCGATCTATTTTATTTGCCTTTTATTTCCAGATCTACTAAACCAAAAATACAAAAACACCTTGCTGCAATTTATTCTTATTTATTTTATTTGGCGTTCGATCTATCAATATCTACAATTTTATCTCACATCCGTTTACCAATTTATGGCACCGTTACCCGAAAGGGATTGACTACCCCTTTAACACGTCGGGTTGCGAGGATTTGTTATCTGTGTGCAAGGGCTGTTTATGTTGTGTTGCTTGGTTCTCCTACTGGTTCGACAACCTTGGTTTCATATATGAGGGAAATACCTACCGCCGCTGTGCTGCATCATCCCTTCCTCTTTGGGGAAATACCGACGTAGCTTCAAGCGACATCAGGGCGCCCTAGACGGTTGGTGGTGTTCGGAGCTCAATCATTGTGGTGTAAAGCTCCAGGCAACCGTCGGGGTCTCCAATTAGGTTGTGGAGATCACCGCGAGCAATTTGACAGTTCCGGTGACCGCCCCCAAGGGTTGCCAAAGTGTGTGGGTTCGGTGACCGCCCCCAAGGGTTGCCAGTTGTACGGGTTCGGTGACCGCCCTCAAGGGTCCCTTAGTGGAATCACGACATCTTGCATTGTGCGAGGGCATGAGGAAATTACGGTGACCCTAGTGGCTTCTTGGGGAGCATTGTTGATGTGTACTACACAACCTTCTTCTTGTAGACGTTGTTGGGCCTCCAAGTGCAGAGGTTTGTAGGACAGTAGCAAATTTCCCTCAAGTGGATGACCTAAGGTTTATCAATCGGTGGGAGGCGTAGGATGAAGATGCTCTCTCTCAAGCAACCCTGCAACCAAATAACAAAGAGTCTCTTGTGTCCCCAACACACCCAATACAATGGTAAATTGTATAGGTGCACTAGTTCGGTGAAGAGATGGTGATACAAGTGCAATATGGATGGTAGATATAGGTTTTGTAAACTGAAAATATAAAACAGCAAGGTAGCGAAGGTAAAAGTGAGCGTAAACGGTATTGCAATGATAGGAAACAAGGCCTAGGGTTCATACTTTCACTAGTGCAAGTTCTCTCAACAATAATAACATAGTTGGATCATATAACTATCCCTCAACATGCAACAAAGAGTCACTCCAAAGTCACTAATAGCGGAGAACAAATGAAGAGATTATGGCAGGGTACGAAACCACCTCAAAGTTATTCTTTCCAATCAATCCATTGGGCTATTCCTATAAGTGTCACAAACAGCCCTAGAGTTCGTACTAGAATAACACCTTAAGACACAAATCAACCAAAACCCTAATGTCACCAAGATACTCCAATGTCACCTCAAGTATCCATGGGTATGATTATACGATATGCATCACACAATCTCAGATTCATCTATTCAACCAACACATAGAACCTCAAAGAGTGCGCCAAAGTTTCTAGCGGAGAATCAAGACGAAAACGTGTGCCAACCCCTATGCATAAGTTCATGGGCGGAACCCGCAAGTTGATCACCAAAACATACATCAAGTGAATCACGTGATATCCCATTGTCACCACAGATACGCACGACAAGACATACATCAAGTGTTCTCAAGTCATTAAAGACTCAATCCGATAAGATTACTTCAAAGGGAAAACTCAATCCATTACAAGAGAGTAGAGGGGGAGAAGCAACATAAGATCCAACTATAATAGCAAAGCTCGTGATACATCAAGATCGTGCCAAATCAAGAACACGAGAGAGAGAGATCAAACACATAGCTACTGGTACATACCCTCAGCCCCGAGGGTGAACTACTCCCTCCTCGTCATGGAGAGCGCCGGGATGATGAAGATGGCCACCGGTGAGGGATCCCCCCTCCGGCAGGGTGCCGGAACAGGGTCCCGATTGGTTTTTGGTGGCTACAGAGGCTTGCGGTGGCGGAACTCCCGATCTAATCTCTGTTCTGGAAGTTTTAGGGTACGTGGAGTTATATAGGCGGAAGAAGTACTTCAGGGGAGCCACGAGGGCCCCACGAGGCAGGGGGCGCGCCCTAGGGGGGTGGGTGCGCCCCCCACCCTCGTGGCTTCCTCGTTCCTTCCTTGACGTGGGGTCCAAGTCCATCGGGTGGCTTTCATTCCAAAAATAACTTCTCTAGTTGATTTCGTTCCGTTTCGACTCCGACTGATATTCCTTTTCTTCAAAACACTGAAATAGGCATAAAACAACAAATCTGGGCTGGGCCTCCGATTAATAGGTTAGTCCCAAAAATAATATAAAAGTGGATAATAAAGCCCAATATTGCCCAAAACAATAGATAATATAGCATGGAGCAATCAAAAATTATAGATACGTTGGAGACGTATCAAGCATCCCCAAGCTTAATTCCTGCTCGTCCTCGAGTAGGTAAATGATAAAAAAGAATTTTTGATGCGGAGTGCTACTTGGCATAATTTCAATGTAATTCTTTTTACTTGTGATATGAATATTCACATCCGAAAGATTCAAGACAATAGTTCATATTGACATAAAAATAATAATACTTCAAGCATACTAACTAAGCAATTAGGTCTTCTCAAAATAACATGGCCAAAGAAAGTTCATCCCTACAAAATCGTATAGTTTAGTCATGCTCCATTTTCGTCACACAAGAATGCTCTCATCATGCACAACCCCGATGACAAGCCAAGCAATTGTTTCATACTTTAGTAATCTCAAACTTATAAACCTTCACGCAATACATGAGCGTGAGCCATGGATATAGCACTATGGGTGGAATAGAATAATGATGGGGATTATGTGGCGAAGACAAAAAGGAGAAGGTCTCACATCAACGAGGCTAATCAATGGGCTATGGAGATGCCCATCGATTGATGTTAATGCAATGAGTAGGGATTGCCATGCAACGAATGCACTAGAGCTATAAATGTATGAAAGCTCAACAAAAGAAACTAAGTGGGTGTGCATCCAACTTGCTTGCTCACGAAGACCTAGGGAATTTGAGGAAGCCCATCGTTGGAATATATAAGCCAAGTTCTATAATGAAAGATTCCCACTAGTATATGAAAGTGACAAAACAAGAGACTCTCTATCATGAAGATTACGGTGCTACTTTGAAGCACAAGTGTGGTAAAAGGATAGTAGCATTGCCCCTTTTTATTTTCGTTTTTTGGGCCTTCTTTTTTTCTTTTGGCCTTTCTCTTTTTTGGGACAATGCTCTATTGAATGATGATCATCACACTTCTATTTATTTACAACTCAATGATTACAACTCGATACTAGAACAAAGTATGACTCTATATGAATGCCTCCGGCGGTATACCGGGATATGCAGTGACTCAAGAGTGACATGTATGAAAGAATTATGAACGGTGGCTTTGCCACAAATACAATGTCAACTACATGATCATGCTAAGCAATATGACAATGATGAATGTGTCATGAAGAACGGTGGTGGAAAGTTGCATGGCAATATATCTCAGAATGGCTATGGAAATGCCATAATGGGTAGGTACGGTGGCTGTTTTGAGGAAGATATAAGGAGGTTTATGTGTGAAAGAGCGTATCATGTCACGGGGTTTGGATGCACCGGCGAAGTTTGCACCAACTCTCAATGTGAGAAAGGGCAATGCACGGTACCGAAGAGGCTAGCAATGATGGAAGGGTGAGAGTGCGAATAATCCATGGACTCAACATTAGTCATAAAGAACTCATATACTTATTGCAAAAATCTACAAGCCATCAAAAACCAAAGCACTATGCGCATGCTCCTAGGGGGATAGATTGGTAGGAAAAGACCATCGCTCGTCCCCGACCGCCACTCATATGGAGGACAATCAAATAACACCTCATGTTTCAAATTTGTTGCATAACGTTTACCATACGTGCATGCTACAGGACTTGCAAACTTCAACACAAGTATTTCTCAAATTCACAACTACTCAACTAGCACGACTTTGATATTATCACCTCCATATCTCAAAACAATCATCAAGCATCAAACTTTTCTTAGTATTCAGCATACTCATAAGAATTCTTACAAATCTTGTATGCTTAGCATATTAAGATTTAAGCACATTACCATGATATTTAAGACTCTCAAAATAATATAAGTGAATCATGAGAGTTCATCTATTTCTTCAAAATAAAACCACCATTGTGCTCTAAAAGATATAAGTGAAGCACTAGAGCAAACAACAGACTACTCCGAAAGATATAAGTGAAGAGCAATGAGTAGTCGGATAATTATGTAACTATGTGAAGACTATCTCATTTAAGAATTTAAGATCTTGGTAATTTATTCAAACAGCAAGCAAAGCAAAATAAAATAAAATGACGCTCCAAGCAAAACACATATCATGTGGTGAATAAAAATATATATAGCTCCAAGTAAAGTTACCGATGAACGAAGACGAAAGAGGGGATGCCTTCCGGGGCATCCCCAAGCTTAGACGCTTGGTTATCCTTGAATATTACCTTGGGGTGCCTTGGTCATCCCCAAGCTTAGGCTCTTGCCACTCCTTATTCCATAGTCCATCGAATCTTTACCCAAAACTTGAAAACTTCACAACACAAAACTTAACAGAAAACTCGTAAGCTCCGTTAGCGAAAGAAAACAAAAGACCACTTCAAGGTACTGTAATTAACTCATTATTTATTTGTATTGGTGTTAAACCTACTGTATTAAAACTTATATATGGTTTATAAACTATTTTACTAGCCATAGATTCATCAAAATAAGCAAACAACACACGAAAAACAGAATCTGTCAAAAACAGAACAGTCTGTAGTAATCTGCAACTAACGCAAACTTATGGAACTCAAAAAATTCTAAAATAAATTGGTGGACCTGAGGAATTTGTATAGTAATCATCTGCAAAAATAATCAACTAAATATCACTCTCCAGTAAAAAGTTCTAGCTAATCTCGTGAGCGCTGAAGTTTCTGTTTTTTACAGCATGATCATAAAGACTTCACCCAAGTCTTCCCAAAGGTTCTACTTGGCACAAAAACTAATTAAAACACAAAACCACATCTAAACAGAAGCTAGATGGATTATTTATTCCTAAAGAGAACCAAAAAGCAAGAAACTAAAATAAAATTGGGTTGCCTCCCAACAAGCGCTATCGTTTAACGCCCCTAGCTAGGCATGATGATTTCAATGATGCTAACAAAAAGATAAGAATTGAAACATAAAGAGAGCATCATGAAGAATATGACTAGCACATTTAAGTCTAACCCACTTCCTATGCATAGGGATTTTGTGAGCAAACAACTTATGGGAACAACAATCAACTTGCATATGAAGGTAAAACAAGCATAACTTCAAAACTTTAAGCACATAGAGAGGAAACTTGATATTATTGCAATTCCTACAAGCATATGTTCCTCCATCATAATAATTTTTAGTAGCATCATGAATGAATTCAATAATATAACCAGCACCTAAAACATTCTTTTCATGATCTACAAGCATAAAAAATTTATTACTCTCCACATAAGCAAAATTCTTCTCATGAATAGTGGGAGTATCATAAGAGACTTGAATACTATAAATTGTTTCCACATTAAAAGAGTAATGTTCAGAGAAAGGGTACTCATAATCACGACAAGTTTTATAAATATAATCATCACTACTCTTTATAGCATAAGTTTTATCACAATAATCATCATAAGTAGCAACTTTGTTCTCATCATAATCAATTGAAACCTCTTCCGAAATAGTGGATACATCACTAAATAAAGTCATGACCTCTCCAAATCCACTTTCATATTATAAGATTAAACATCCTCCAAAATAGTGGGATCATTACTTCCTAAAGTTGACACTCTTCCAAACCCACTTTCATCAATATATTCATCATAGGTAGAAGGCATGCTATCATCATGACAACTTTGCATATCAAAACTTGAGAGGCTAAAAATATTATCGTTATTAAACATAGCATCCCCAAGCTTGGGACAAACATTAATTACAACAAATATATTCTCAAATATGTCATCCTCATCAAACATAGCTTCCCCAAGATTGGGCCTTTTTATATCATAAGCATGATCACTCTCATCATTAATAGTATAGATAGCACCAACAATATAGCAAACATTATTATCATATTCTTCCAAGCAAGTGACAAAAAGATTTTCAAGATCATAAGGAGTATCATTATCTTCCCAATCATAATCATCACAACAAGCAATAGGCATAACGAGATCATCATCAAGTGTATCATCTTCATTTTCATGAGGCACATCAATAATAGGAGCAAATTTATTTGGGAGAGATACCTTTTTACCTCTCTTCCTTTTTCTTTTCTTCTTCTTCACCACATCATGTGTGGGTTCAATCCTCTTTTTGGAGCTCCTTATTAATGAGATTGGTTGAATAGAAGGCTCCTCCTCGTTACCTGATTCATCATAAGAAATAATAGGAGGATATTGGGAAGTCTCTTCCCTTTCATTTTTATTCTCTTCATCCTCTATTTGTTTTCTTTTCTTTATGTAATTGGCAATATAAGGATTTTCAATGCAATTCACCGCACAATACATATAAATTTCTTCTAGATCAATATCGAGGAATTTCTCAAGGTTATATTCTGGAATATGCCTAGTTTGACGTTTCATTTCTTCATAACCCAAAAGCAAACTAAGTTCATTATAATGTGCAAGGGAAATCAAGTCATCACAAAATTTTGGACACGATTCGATCATGAAACTATTTGCATTTGATATTTAAATGACCATGTTCATTGCAAAGTCACAAGTACGGCTAAGATATCTTAAATTTTCAGCACTAACTTCTAGCCTTTCTTGCAACCATTTAGTTTCTAAATGCTTATGCCTCTTGCAATATCTATCTTCTCTATTTGGTGTGTCCTTGAAAACCCAATGCACTCCACAAAAATTGACATGTTTATAGGAGGCATTTTCATCATAACTAGTGCAATCATCATTAGTACTATGGATATTCAAGGAGTTCATACTAACAACATTGCAATCATGCTCATCATTCAAAGTTTTAGTGCCAAACATTTTAATGCATTCTTCTTCTAACACTTGGGCACAATTTTCCTTTCCATCATACTCACGAAAGATATTAAAAAGATGAAGCGTATGATGTAAACTCAATTCCATTTTTTTGTAGTTTTCTTTTATAAACTAAACTAGTGCTAAAACAAGAAACAAAAAGATTCGATTGCAAGATCTAAAGATATACCTTCAAGCACTCACCTCCCCGGCGACGACGCCAGAAAAGAGCTTGATGTCTACTACACAACCTTCTTCTTGTAGACGTTGTTGGGCCTCCAAGTGCAGTTGTAGGACAGTAGCAAATTTCCCTCAAGTGGATGACCTAAGGTTTATTAATCGGTGGGAGGCGTAGGATGAAGATGCTCTCTCTCAAGCAACCCTGCAACCAAATAACAAAGAGTCTCTTGTGTCCCCAACACACCCAATACAATGGTAAATTGTATAGGTGCACTAGTTCGGCGAAGAGATGGTGATACAAGTGCAATATGGATGGTAGATATAGGTTTTTGTAAACTGAAAATATAAAAACAGCAAGGTAGCGAGCGGTAAAAGTGAGCGTAAACGGTATTGCAAGGATAGGAAACAAGGCCTAGGGTTCATACTTTCACTAGTGCAAGTTTTCTCAACAATAAAAACATAGTTGGATCATATAACTATCCCTCAACATGCAACAAAGAGTCACTCCAAAGTCACTAATAGCGGAGAACAAACGAAGAGATTATGGTAGGGTACGAAACCACCTCAAAGTTATTCTTTCCAATCAATCCATTGGGCTATTCCTATAAGTGTCACAAACAGCCCTAGAGTTCGTACTAGAATAACACCTTAAGACACAAATCAACCAAAACCCTAATGTCACCTAGATACTCCAATGTCACCTCAAGTATCCGTGGGTATGATTATACGATATGCATCACACAATCTTAGATTCATCTATTCAACCAACACATAGAACCTCGAAGAGTGCCCCAAAGTTTCTAGCGGAGAATCAAGACAAAAACGTGTGCCAACCCCTATGCATAAGTTCATGGGAAGAACCCGCAAGTTGATCACCAAAACATACATCAAGTGAATCACGTGATATCCCATTGTCACGACAGATACGCATGACAAGACATACATCAAGTGTTCTCAAGTCATTAAAGACTCAATCCGATAAGATTACTTGAAAGGTAAAACTCGATCCATTACAAGAGAGTAGAGGGGGGGAGAAGCAACATAAGATCCAACTATAATAGCAAAGCTCGTGATACATCAAGATCGTGCCAAATCAAGAACACGAGAGAGAGAGAGATCAAACACATAGCTACTGGTACATACCCTCAGCCCCGAGGGTGAACTACTCCCTCCTCGTCATAGAGAGCGCCAGGATGATGAAGATGGCCACCGGTGAGGGATCCCCCCTCCGGCAGGGTGCCGAAACAGGGTCCCGATTGGTTTTTGGTGGCTACAGAGGCTTGCGGCAGCGAAACTCCCGATCTAATCTCTGTTCTGGAAGTTTTAGGGTACGTGGAGTTATATAGGCGGAAGAAGTACTTCAGGGGAGCCACGAGGGCCCCACGAGGCAGGGGAGCGCGCCCTAGGGGGGTGGGTGCACCCCCCACCCTCATGGCTTCCTCATTCCTTCCTTGACGTGGGGTCCAAGTCCATCGGGTGGCTTTCGTTCCAAAAATAACTTCTCTAGTTGATTTCGTTCCGTTTCGACTCCGTCTGATATTCCTTTTCTTCAAAACACTGAAATAGGCATAAAACAACAAATCTGGGCTGGGCCTCCGGTTAATAGGTTAGTCCCAAAAATAATATAAAAGTGGATAATAAAGCCCAATATTGCCCAAAACAGTAGATAATATAGCATTGAGCAATCAAAAGTTATAGATACGTTGGAGACGTATCAATTGTGCCTCCACACCTCTCCAAACAGAGATTAACATCTGCAAGGGTGTGAACTTCGGGATACATCGTCGTCTCCACGTGCCTCGGTTAACTCTTACCCGAGCCCTTTACTTATGCACTTTACTTCGTGATAACCATATTGCTTCTTGTCATATATCTTGCTATCACCTAGTAGTTTATCTTGCTTAGTATAAGTTGTTGGTGCACATAGGTGAGCCTAGTTGTTGTAGGTTTTGTGCTTGACAAATTAACCGCTAGGTTTATTCCGCATTTGTTCAAGCCTAGGCGACATCCACGATCTTTCAATTGGTATCAGAGCCTCGTCTCTCTTTATAAGGCTTAACCTCCTAGAGAGTAAGGAGGTCTAATAGGGGTTTAGGATTCTCTGACACTCTTAGTTTCGATGGCGCACATTTTGATGTTTGGGTAATTCGCATTCTTAATCTCTTCAGGGTCATGGACCCAAATTTAGAGCGAATTGTAGATATGGGTTTTTCTCCTCCAAAGGATCCCCAAAGATTATCTTTATAGGATGAGAAAAACTCTTATCTCAATGCTCAAGCTTCTAATGTGCCTTTTGATGCTTTGAGCAATATAGTTATATTTCAACTCATGCCGTTCCGAGATGCTCATGAGTTTTGGACAAAGCTTCAAGATAAATATGGCATGTCCAAGTTTTGTGGGGATGTTTGTTCTCCCTCCACCTCCGGCCGTGTTGTGTTCTCAACTTATTCTACTTCACCTACATGTGGTTTGCCACAAGGTAATGACATGGTGAGTAGTGGTGTTCCTTGCAATGATGATAGTGGGCTTATTGTTGGTAATCCTTCATCACTTTCTTATTGTAATGCTTCATCTTTGGACTTTAGCACTTCGGGCACTCCAAATGTTTCACATGCTTGTGTTGATAGTCCTTGCATATCATGTAGAAATTGCTTGACTAAATCTCATGATGATATGCTTGCTATGTATTGTTGCCATGATAAAAATGCATCTATTTCCTTGATTTGTTGTGCTAACAATGTAGAGGAAACCCAACACCCCATGGAACAAGATGTGGTCTTGAATGGTGCTTTTCAAGGGATCCTACATCATCATCTATTGCATTTTGCCTTCTGGCTAAGGCTTCAAAGACTACAAAACAAAGACACGTCCATGACATTTTGGGCCGAAAGAAATTTTTTTCTGTCATACTTATGACACTTCTATGACGATAATTGTGACAAAACCCGGTATCATCATAGATGTGGTGGGCTCCTACTTCTATGACAAAAAATCATGACAGAAAATGGGCTTTTCGTCCCGGGCGGGCCGGAGACGCAGCTGCATGACATTCTTTGGGCCGTCCATGACGGAAAAACCGTGGTAGAAGCGAGGGCGAGGAAAATTTCGGGAGTTCCAGTTACGGTGGGAGGTCGGGGCGAAGCGATGCGCGTTCTCTCGTACACGTCTGCTGCGTGTGTGCGGGCGTTAGCTCTAATCAACCCGAGCGAGCGTTGGGCTCTAATCAACCCGGCGATTGCCTTTGCAGGTTACGCGTTCTGAACCCAAGCGATCGATCGATGGCTGTTAATCGAACCCGATCGGCGATTCGCCGCTCTCGCTGCTAATCAAGCCGATCGATGCTGCCTCTGGATGAGCGATGGCGTTGCGGGGGGTTGGATTAACGGTTCGATGGGGGTGGATGAACAGGACCCGTGGTGTTGCCTCTGGATGAACAGGACCCCGATCGATCGAGCTGGTTGGTGCCGGACGAACAGGACCGCGTGGAGGGCTGGATGAACAGGACCACCCATGGAGGGCTGGATGAGCAGATGAGCGGTGGAGGGCTGGATGAGCGATGGCTCGTGGAGGGTGGTTGAGCAGAGCCCGTGGAGAGGGCTGGTTGAGCGATAGCTCGTGGAGTAGCGCGGTGGAGGCTGGATGAACAGGAGCCCGTGGATGAACAGTCACACGTGGAGGCTGGAGGAGGTCGACGGTGGATGAACAGTAGACCGTGGAGGCTGGAGGGGGTCGACGGTGGAGATGAACAGTAGCCCGTGGAGTCCCGTTTTGTGGTACGCCACACCCCACCCGATGAACAGGACCCCCGTTTCGACCGTAGCGCTCCAACACAAGTCCGTTTCCTCCGTTTTGCGGTACGCCACACCCCTCCCGATTAACAGGACCCGTTTCGACCGTAGGAGGTCCGTTTCCTCCGTTTTGCGGTACGCCAGACCCCTCCCGATGAACTGGATCCCGTTTCGACTGTGGCCGGTCGAACACAAGGCCGTTTCCTCCGTTCTACGGTATGCCAAGCCTTGTTTCCATCGGCTGTTCCGTCCAAGCCGGTTGGCTCCCACGCATTCTGTTGCCTCCCGATGAACACGAGCATTCCGGTGCCTCCCCATGAACACAACAACGATGCTGTTTCTCCGTTCTGACCTAGCCATGTACACGAGCCCTGGCCGTATGTACGCGCGAGTAGGCGTCCGAGACCCCGCCCGTATGTACGTACATGGCCGTATTTACTTTATTGCACCCTGGCCGTTGTACGTACGTGTACATGCTACGTGCGCGCCTCTACTACGACACGTGTGTGCCTCTACATCGACCAGTATGTACGTACACATTCGCGACCAGAATGACAACACTACGTACGCTTCGACCAGGTGGGTCCCGACTGTTAGGCACTTCCTTGCATGTGAAGATGTAGCTGGTGGGTCCCTGCAGTCAGGGGGGCGAATCGTTTTTTTTTTGCCCGGACGCACTTCCTTGCGTGTGAAGATGTAGGTGGTAGGTCCCAGCAGTCAGGGGGGAAACGTTTTTTTCATGAAATACGGTTGCCTGTCCGGTGGGTCCCTGCTGTCACGTGGAGGAATCATTATTCTCCACGTAATAAGGAGGCACTTCCTTGCTGCGGTCGTGGACCTAGCTGCCAGCCTCTCCACGTACAGTCCACGTCCGATGGAAGCCGTTCCTTGACCATGTTGACCACGCCGTGCCAAGAGCACCAGGGCGGTGGACGACGTCGAGGCCTAGGAAGGGGACGACATGGAGCCGGGGAAGACGCGGCAGTGGATGCCCACACATAGAGGAGTATGAGGGTTCACTGGTTCGCTGCGGTGTGAGGCTCTTGCCGCCAAGAGAATAACAGGGGGTGTGGGTGAATAGAGGGATGGCCTGGCCAGCGGTGGGAGTAGTAGGGGGTGGTGAGGCCTCCGGAATCGCAGCCGACCACGGGAGGCGGAGCACGAGGCATGACCGGCGCTGGTTTGGGCGGCTGGAGCAAGAAGACCAAAGGTTGAAGAAGCACTACGGCCGTTGGATGGACATCGTACGATCACTGGAGCTAGAATCGTGCATATTGACTAAGTTGACAAAACCCTCCATCCCCGTCAACTTAGTAGGCCCACAAGTCAGCCTACCACTATACTGGGTCCCAGCTAGCAAGGGGAGTATTCATTTTTTTGTGCGTAATAAGGAGGCACTTCGTTGCGTGCGAAGATATAGCTGGTGGGTCCGAGCTATCAGCGGTGGTAAAGTTTTCTTCACGAAATACAGAGGCCCTCTCGGTGGGTCCCAAATGTCAGGTGGAGGAATCATTATTTGGCGCGTAATAAAGAGGCATTTCCTTGCGTGCGGTCGTGGACCCAGCTATCAGCCTCTCCACGTACAATCCACTTCAGATGCATGTCGGTCGTTGACCATGTTGACCAGGGCACGCCGAGAGCACCAGGGCGGTGGACGACGGCGAGGCTTGGGAAGGGAATGACACGGAGGCGGGAAGACTCGGCAGTTCTTTCCCACGCGGAGAATCTGTACGTCTGAGGTTCTTTTAAATCTGCCGTCACGGAGAATAACATCAGGTGTGGGTGAGTAGAGGGATGGCTAGGCCAGCGATGTGAGTACGATGGGGCGGTGAGGCCTGCGCGGCAGCACAGTCGGCCGTGGGGAGGAGGGAGCAGGCAGTCCCACCGGCGCTTGTTTGAGCGACTGGAGCAGGAAGAGTAGAGATTGAAGAAGCACGACGGCCGTTGGATGGACATCCAATAGTCACTGCTTATGCGTCAACCTTTTTTTTAGGAGAGCCTCAAATATGTGGGAAACAACATACAACCCATCTGCCATTATTTCTAATAATCTACAACCCATTTGCTAATTCTTAAGGTTTTTTTGGAGCCCATATTCCTTTTGTTAGCATTACAACCCATATTGTGGCCATGGTTAAAAAACTGTACGAAATTTTGCATATTTCGGCGCGGTCCGAACTGTTTTTAATCTCGAAATTTCGAGTCACATTCAAACTGATTTTAAAAGTAATTTTATATCAATATAAAATCCACCAAATTGTCCACGCATACAAATCAATGCAATTTAAAATCTCAAAATGAAAAAAATAAATTTGAAACTAATTGCCGGTTTGATGTGTTTAAAAAATGTACAGCCCATTTCTCATTACTGATAGGCCATTTTCTCGGCCAGCCGAATGAAGCTCTCCTCGTCTTGAAAGATTTGCAGCCCAACAGGCCTGACAAAGCGACTTACTTGGCAAATCACAAAAAAGCTGGGCGTGGCCGTGGACCCAGTGCGGCCGTGGACCCAATTGTCGGTCTCTCCATGTACGATACTCTTAGATGGAAGTCGGTCGTTGACCACATTGACCACGCCGCGACGAGAGCACCAAGGCGATGGACGACGGCAAGGCCTAGGAAGGGGACGATGCGGAGCCGGGGAAGACGCGGCAGTGGATGCCCACGTGGAGAGGAGTACGAGGGTTCACTGGTTCGGCTGTGGTGTGAGGCTGTCGTCGCCACAGAATAACAGGGGGTGTGGGTGAGTAGAGGGATGCCCTGGCCAGCGGTGGGAGTAGTAGGGTGCGGTGAGGCCTCCGCGGCATCACAACCGGCCACGGGAGGCAGGAGCATGCGACACGACCGACACTAGTTTGGGCTGCTGGAGCAAGAAGACCAGAGGTTGAAGAAGCACTACGGCCGTTTGATGAACATCGTACGATAACTGGAGCTAGAATCGTTCATATTGACTAAGTTGACAAAGCCCTCCGTCCCCTTCAACTTGGTAGGCCCACACCTCAGCCTCCCACTATGCTGGGTTCCAGCTGGCAGGGGGAGTATTCATTTTTTGTGCGTAATAAGGAGGCACTTCCTTGCGTGCGAAGATAGCTGGTGGGTCCAACCTGTCAGCGGGGGGCACTTTTTTGCAAAATACAGAGGCCCTTCCAGTGGGTCCCAGATGTCAGGTGGAGGAATCAAAGACTTGAGAAGGCGTACAAAACAAGCTAGTGTACAAGTAAAGAGACGTTGCTGAGTTTTAGAAAAAAGAGAGACGCGCTCTTGTAGTTGGTTCAAATCCAAACCTAGACTATGACTATATATGGTGCTATGCTACTCTGCAAGTAATGAAACTGACATATCCAACGTTCGCTTCTCTTCTTGTCCACTTACTCTGCCTAGCATCATAAGCTCTGGCCGCAACAACCATGTCCGCTGGCTGCTCGTCCACCTGCTCTTCAGCAGGCAACAACCAAATATGCGCCAAGCCGCCACCCGTACCATCGCTTGTGGGTCTCATCACACCCCCGCCGGCACGCGCACCGCAGCCGGTTGCTCATTGCAACCCGCTGCCGTTGATGTGGTGCCACTGTTGCAAATCACGTAGAGTCATCCGTCGCGTCTCAACCAAAATCCTCAACCCTGGCCGAGTCTTCTACAAATGCCCGAATCATGGGGTAATAATATGTTTAAGTGTTGTTACGCGCTTTCGGTTGCTGATTTTTTAATAGTCGGTTGATGATCTTCCAATTTGATTCATGCAAAAGGGAAGATTCGTGTGATTTGTATTTACGGGAGTTCTTGATGTGGGGAGTGCAACTATGCTGATTATTTGGTTAGCCGAGGAATCCCAATACCAGCAGGTTGGGGTGTTGGACAAATGGCGAAGGAGCGACGGAAGAGGAAGATGCAGCGAAGGTTAAAGATGCAGTTCCTCGATCATGGCCAAGCAACAACTCTTGAACGGCCTTGTCAACAATGAGGAGATGAAAGAGCTTGTGAAGATAATGGGCAAAATCGATGTGCTCAGAGGATGATTGTCTCTTTATTTGCGGTGTATGTAGCACTTCGTGATGTATTCGATGGATTACCTCGCGAGGAACCCGTGGCGCAAGCCATGACAATCGAGGCCGGTAGGCGCCGCCTCTTGATGTCCTTGTTTCCCTTTCGGTGCAAAGGGGGCAAGCACATGCCAAGGCATCAGGCAAAGGTTACCCTTCCGGTGCAACAAGACCAAGACCAGCCGAGCGGCAGGACGGAGGTCACCGTGCAGCCCAAGACGGCGTCATCACCAATGCTTTTGGCAGCCGAAGACCACCTTTGGTCGGGATAACTTGTACTAGATGTTCCCCTTCAAATGGCCAATTCCCGCTCAATATTTGGGGAGAGGACCAGGGCCTCTATAAATAGAGCTAGCCACCACAGAGTAGGGGAGATCGGACCAGATCGGACAGAGCCCTACCAGAGAGAGAGAGAGAAAGGCGATCGAATTCACCCAAGAAGTTCATCGCACTAGCTCAAGAACATCTCTCGCAAGGCTGTTCTTCCCTTGTACTGTTCATCTTCAGCCCCTGAGGCAATCCACCACACCACACACTGGAGTAGGGTATTACACCACAACGGTGGCCCGAACCAGTATAAATCTTGTGTCCTTGTGTTGTTCATCATTTCCATCTTAGATCGCATGAGGGGATAGACGTGGAACGGTAGGGGAGAGATCTCCGCGGGCACCCCAGTGTTCGAACCTCAAGGGTCTGCCGGAACCCGAAATCCGACATTTGGCGCGCCAGGTAGGGGTGCGCCGGAGTCCTTCCTCCCGCCGACCCGATCTCCACCAACATCGCGTTCCGCCCTCATGGCGGACGACGCACCGTCCGCTCCGGCGACAGATACCGGCACTGGGGCCAGGGGCTGCAGGCCTTGGCCCCCACCTTGCGGCAGGTGCAGTGGCCATGCAAGTTCAAGTCCGAGATGCCGCCGCGCTACAACGGCACGACGGACCCGCTGGTCTTCCTGCTGGCGTACGAGGAGGCCGTCCTCAGGGACAGAGGCGACGACCGGGTGATGGCCAACTGGTTACCCATGGCCCTCACCGGCGTCCCGTGCATGTGGCTCCTCCACCTGCCAACGGCTTCCGTGACCTCCTGGGAGGGGCTGCGCGACCTCTTCCTCGCCCGTTTTGCGGCACCAGCGCCGCCTGTCGTCGCAGCTCTCCTGGGTGGCTCCCAAGCACCACCCTCGAGCCATCACGTCAAGCCATTCACCCGCCGGATCTGCACCGCCACCAAGTATCGAGAAGCCTCCCCGGGCTGGGCGGCGCCCGAGGCCGATCTGACCTTCGACTCGGATGATCACCCCTTCAACCCCGCCGGTTCGGGCACGCTCCCGATGCTGTGCACCCCAACCATCTGCCAAGTGGCCGTCACCAGGACCCTCATTGACGGTGGTGCCGGCCTCAACGTGCTCTCGGTGGAGGCCTTCAGCCTCCTCCACGTACCGCTAGAGCGGCTCCAACCCAGCAGGCCTTTCTCGGGCGTCGGAGTCGGCTCCACCGCCTCCTTGGGACAGATCCGCCTCCAAGTGACCTTCGGCACCTACGACAACTTCCGCACGGAGCTGATCGACTTCGACATCGCCCCCATCGGCCTCCCTTACAATGCCATCCTCGACTATCCGGCCTTGGCCCGGTTCATGGCAGCAACTCACCCGGCGTACAACCTCATGAAGATGCCCGGGAGCAGCGGCGTCCTTACCGTGTCAGGAGACACAAGGGATGCACTGCAGGCGCTCCAGCTCGCTTTCAAGACAACCGCGGTGGCGCAGCCCGCCAGCGCCGACGCCCTTGAGCCCAAGGGGGCTGCGCCGGCTAAAAAGAAGCAGCTATTCACCCAAGACAAGGCGGAAACCAAGCAGGTACCGGTCGACGAGGACGGGTCCACTGACGCCACCTTCACCAAAGGAGCCAACCTCGAGCCCGAAAGCAGAGAAGGCCTGGTGAGGTTCTGTAGCGAACAAGAAGGTGTTCGCGTGGGAACTGATCGATTAGCGAGGTCCCGAGGAGTGTGATTGAGCATCACCTCAACGCGTGCCCCAACGTGCGCCCCGTGAAGCAGAAGGCGAGGCGACAGTCCACAGAGAAACAAGCTTTCATCGTTCAAGAGACCCGGAAACTGGAAGCGGCAGGGGTCATCCGCGAGGTCCGCTACCCAGATTGGCTGGCTAATTCAGTCGTCGTGCCAAAAAAGGGAGGAAAGGAGCGCATGTGTGTTGACTTCACCAACCTCAACAAGGCCTGCCCGCAGGATCCGTTTTCGCTCCCCCGCATTGACCAGATAGTCGACTCCACCGCAGAGTGTGACCTATTATGCTTCCTAGATGCCTTCTCAGGCAACCACTAGATCAAGATGGCGGTAGAAGGCGTGGAAAATACGGCTTTCCTGACCCCATGTGGAGTGAACTGCTATACGTGCTTGCCGTTTGGGTTGCGCAACGCGGGCGCAACCTTTCAACGGCTGATGCACATTGCCTTGGGCCGGCAGCTCGGGAGTAACGCTGAAGCTTACATAGACGACATTGTGGTAAAGTCTCGGGAGGCAAAAACCCTGATACAGGACCTGGAAGAGACTTTTGCGAGCCTCAACGAAGTGGACCTGAGGCTCAACCCGGAGAAGTGTGTGTTTGGAGTCCCCTCAGGCAAGCTCCTTGGTTTCCTGGTATCCCACAGGGGCATCGAGGCTAACCCAGAGAAGGTCAAAGCAGTCGAAGACATGAGCCCACCAAGGACTCTCAGAGAAATGCGGAAGCTCACCGGGCATGTAACCGCGGAAGGGCGCTTCATCTCCAAGCTGGGAGAACGAGCACTTTCCTTCTTCAAGCTGATGAAGAAGAAGGGCCCCTTCAAATGGACTGAAGAGGCTGACATGGCTTTCCAAGATCTCAAGAGGTACCTTACCAGCCCACCGGTGATGATAGCTCCGCGTCCTCAGGAGCCCCTAGTGCTCTACCTTGCGGCCACACCCTACTCCGCTAGCGCAGCCCTGGTGGCGGTCAGGGAGGAGCGCCGAGCCAAGGCCGCGTCGCCCGCCCGAACTGAAGCAGAGCAAAGCCAGGAGGGCCTCGCGAAGGCCACGACCGCAGCCGGAAAGGAACAACCGCAGCAGGAGGGCACACCCGGAGCAGGAGAGGCCTCATCAAGCGACCAAGCGCTGGGGGCTCCGTCGTCTCAGGAGACGTCTCGGCCTCAGGAGGACGCAAGCCGCGCCAGTACCCTCAACCTCGTCGAGCATCCCGTATACTTCGTCAGCACGGTGCTACGGGACGCAAGGGCGCGATACTCCATGCCTCAAAAACTCCTCCTCGCGCTATTAGTGGCCTCATGCAAGCTGCGGCACTACTTCCAAGGCCATCCTATCAAAGTTGTCTCAGCGTACCCCTTGGAAAGGGTACTCAGGAGCCCCAACTCGGCTGGAAGGGTCGCTGAATGGAACATCGAACTGCAAGCGTTCCAGCTAGAATTCAGTAAGACCAGAGTCATCAAGGGAGCAACACTCGCAGATTTCATGGCGGAATGGACAAAGGCACCGGGTCTCGAGGCAGGCGAGGACCGATCGCTTTCCCCAGGGAGCGAGGCCCCGGATGGCTGGGTCATGTACTTCGACAGGGCATTCACCCGGCATGGCGCGGGAGCTGGAGCAGTGCTCATATCCCCTACTCAGGACAAACTCTACTACGCCGTACAACTCTGTTTCCAGCACCGGGGAAAGGTCTGCAACAACATAGCAGAGTATGAAGGCCTGATAGCCGGCCTGAAAGCCGCAACCGCCTTAGGGGTAAAGCGCCTCATCATCAAGGGCGATTCGCAGCTCCTCGTCAACTTCTCCAACAAGGTATACGAACCGAAGGACGAGCACATGGAAGCCTACCATGCTGAGGTTCGCAAGATGGAGAAACAATTCTGGGGGCTGGAGTTGCAGCATGTGCCTCGCGGCACAAATCAGGAGGCTGATGACATCGTTAAGAGGGCATCAAGGTGTCTGCCTCAGGAGCCTGGCGTCTTCGAGGAGCGGCTCTTCAAACCCTCGGCGGTGCCCTCACTGTCGAGCATGGCGCAACTGAGGGAGGAGCTCCCCCAGCCGCCTACCTTAGGAGCTCCGGTCTGCGGCCCAGCCTCAGGGGCACGCCTGCTCCTGGCGATGGAGCCTCAGGAAGGATGTTGGATCATGGAGCTCAAGAGTTACTTGATGAAAGGGACCCTGCTGGAGAGCGAGGAGGAGGGGGAACATGTGGCGCGGCAGGCCACTGCTTCCTGCATCAGGGATGGAGAGCTCTACCGAAAGCAACCAAATGACGTGTCCCTACGTTGCATCTCCAGGGAGCAAGGGAAGGAGCTGCTGGCGGACATACATGACGGAGACTGTGGGCACCACTCGTCATCACGAACCCTCGTCGGCAAGGCGTTCCGTAGTGGATTCTACTGGCCCACAGCGCTCAACGACGCCGTTGAGCTGGTGAAGGCTTGCGAGGCCTGCCGCCACGCTAAGCGAGATTCATCGACTGCGGGGGTCTCTGACTATACCCCTCTCATGGCCGTTCGCAGTTTGGGGGCTAGACATTCTGGGCCCGTTTCCTCGAGCGCCGGGGGGCTATCGCTACCTATACGTCGCCATGGACAAATTCACCAAGTGGGATGAGGTGGAAGCCGTCCGCACAATCCCGGCAGGCTCAGCAGTCAAGTTCATCAAGGGCCTCGTGAGCCGATTTGGGGTACCCAACCGCATCATCACCGACAACGGTTCGCAATTCACCAGTAATCTCTTCAAAACGTACTGTGCTAACCTTGGAACACAGATATGCTACGCCGTAGCACACCCCGAACAACGGCCAGCCTGAGCGAGCCAACGCGGAGGTCCCGAGGGGCCTCAAAGCCAGGACCTTCAAGAAGAAGCTGGAGGCCTGTGGCAGGGGCTGGTACGACGAACTCCAGTCCGTTCTGTGGTCAATCCGCACAACCGCAACCAAGCCGACTGGCGAGACCCTGTTCTTCCTTGTCTATGGAGCAGAGGCTGTTCTCCCTCATGAGGTCAGGTGTCGCTCCGCACGGGTCCTAGCGTTCGACGAGACGCAGCAGGACACCATGCGGGGGACAGATCTCGTGCTGGGGGAGGAACGCCGTCGAGAAGCCGCACTGCGAGCGGCAAGGTATCAACAGGCGCTGCGACGGTACCACTACCGCAACATCCGCCCCAGAACTCTTGAGGTATGAGATCTCGTGCTCAGACGGGTTCTCTCCAGGGAGGGGCTGCACAAGCTCTCTCCCATGTGGGAGGGCCCATTCAAGGTTGTTCATGTTTCCAGGCCTGGCTCCGCGCGCTTGGAGACCCTGGAGGGGGTACCCATCTAGAACGCGTGGAACATTCAACATCTCCGGAGGTTCTATCCCTGAGCGAGGCCTAGCGCTAGGAAGGGCCCGGTGCCTATGAAGAAGGCGAATGCTTGTGAAGCCGCTGCGTTTTGGAAAAGGCTCGGTGCCTGTGAAGAAGGCGAATGCCTGTGAAGCCGTTGCATTTTGGAAAAGGCCCGGTGCCTGTGAAGAAGGTGAATGCCTTTGAAGCCGTTGCATTTTGGAAAAGGCCCGGTGCCTGTGAAGAAGGCGAATGCCTGTGAAGCCTTTGCGTTTTGGAAAAGGCCCGGTGCCTGTGAAGAAGGCGAATGCCTGTGAAGCTGTTGCATTTTGGAAAAGGCCCGGTGCCTGTGAAGAAGGCGAATGCCTGTGAAGCTGTTGCGTTTTGGAAAAGGCCCGGTGCCTGTGAAGAAGGCCAATGCCTGTGAAGCTCGCCGCCCGTGACACTCTCACGTAATATTGAGTGGGGCTATACACGCCTGAGTCTCCAGTGCCGCCCTCGGGCCTCGGGGCTCCATACCTCCAGTGGCAGCACTTAGCTCCGCGCTGGTGAGAAGACGTCGAAGACTAGAATAGGTGCCGGACGCGGATTTTTCATTTGCTTTCTGCAGTTGGCTTGTTCGTTCTTGTTTGAAGTTTTACTGAAGCTGTTGCCGTCCCAGGCTTGCGAACCTTTGTCTTTTTCACTCACTTGCCTTGTTTTCTCTCGCACAAGTCTCGCGAGGGAGATTTGCGGGCGCCCTCGCGAGTGTTTTCTGCCCCGATTGTTTGGAGTTTTCTTGCCCGAGCCCTCTGCGGGAGCACCCCTCCCAGTCCGTGCCTCACGGGCATCACGACACGAGCGCAGGACCTGGGCCGATCGCCCCCTACGACCAAGACCGAAAGCTACCCCTCCTACTAATCCTTGCAGGGCATGAAACGCACGGCCAGGCCTCGACCTCGGGAGGCGAGGGCCTCGTCAAGCCCCACCAAGCCAAAATAATCCCCGCACATGGGTGCACGGCGCGGAAACATAGCGCAGAAATAGCAGAAACAACGCAATGGTTAACACTACCTTCTGTTTCTGCGCAGGAAAAGGAGAAAAACAAAACGGGCGCGACTCGTCCGGCACCAACCCACAACGAAAGTTCGAGCTGCTTCTGAGGCTCAAGCAGATCCCTCCTCTCGCTTCACCGGGGTGCGATGGTGGGTTGACCCGCTGCCTTCGCCCAGGCGGGCGCGACGGCGCGGGGGCTGGTCGCGGCCACCGCTGGAGGAGCTGCTGCCTGAGAGGGAGTCGACGAAGCTTGGTGAACCTCGAGCACGACCGCCTGTACGCCTGTCGCCGTCTTCATCCTGGTCAGTACCGGGGCTGGGCAGGCGGCCGCGATCACCATCCTCGGGGCAGCACCCAGCACGGCGACCGTCTTCCCCGAACACCCTCACATAGAGGGTGGCGTCGCCGTAGAACTTGAAGTGCAGGGTGCACCACCGGCTCATGCCGTGCGCGCGGGCAAACGTTTGCCAGCCGCGGGTCAAGGCCCCATTCCCAGAAGCGGAGACCTCCAGCGAAGCCCAGGAGTCCATACTGCAGCAACCATCTGCCTGGAGCCAGAAGCCGCACCGGGCACCGGCCGGCAGTTCACCAACGAAGAAATGGGGGAGCTGGAGCCAGGTGCTGGTCGGGTCCGTCAAGCACACGACGAACTCCGGCAGCACCTCCGCCGAGCGAAAGCGCGGCCTGGGGGGCCGTGCAGTCATGACGTGCCTCCCCTCGGCAGCCGGGCGCTCACCACCGCGCAGGGCGCCGCCTCCCTGGCCGCAGGAAGCCACTACGGGGACCGTGGGATGCTTGCGAGGGCGGCCCCAGCCACGCTTGGTCGGGGGGGAGTCAGGCCCAGCCTGGCTGGCCTTCCCTTTCTCCGCGGCCGAGAACCTCTTCGGAGCCATGGGAATGGTGGGTAGCCAAAAAGAAGGAAAGGAGCAGCAGGAAGGAATGGACTGAAGGGGCTCACGCAGCCCCGTACTTATAGCTGGAGGAGGCCAACCGCCGAGCACCACAATCGCGGGTAATCATGACCCGTCTCTCTGCATGCGGGGACTTGTCAAGTCGTGCGGTTGCCGAGGCGTCGTGGGAAGCGCAGACGCCCACGTCCTATCAATCGCCACGCGGCGCCCAAGGCCGCAGGCTATTAGGGTCCGCGGCGCTTCGCACTTGCCCCTTCGCTTCTCTGCTAGGCCAAGCCCGGGCGCGCCTCGGGCCCGGGGGCTACTGTCGGCGTTCTGGGAACGGGGGTCCCCAGACTTGCCTGCCCGTGGCCTACGGCGTGGCTCAAGTGGGGGCCCAGCGCATCCCATCTTCATCAGCTCAAGCTCAAGACCCTCGCGAGGGGCCAAGCCTCGCGGGGCGGACGACAGGAAGCTTCCTTAGAGGCGGCCTCATCAGGCAGGCTTGCGAGGAGGCGGAGAGATCAAGGCAGGGGTACCTCACGAGGAACCCGTGACGCAAGCCATGACGATCGAGGCCAGGCGGGCGCCGGCCTGCGCACTATCCTTGTTTCCCTTTCGGTGCAAAGGGAGCAAGCACAGGCCAAGGCATCAGGCAAAGGTTACCCTTCCGGTGCAACGAGACCAAGACCAGCCGAGCGACAGGACGGAGGTCACCGTGGAGCCCAAGACGGCGTCATCACCAATGCTTTTGGCAGCCGAAGACCACCTTTGGTCAGGATAACTTGTACTAGATGTTCCCCTTCAAAATGGCCAATTGTTGGCGCCCTTCCCGCTCAATATTTGGGGAGAGGCCCAGGGCCTCTATAAATAGAGCTAGCCACCATAGAGTAGGGGAGATCAGACCAGATCGGACAGAGCCCTACCAGAGAGAGAGAGAGAAAGGCGATCGAACTCACCCAAGCAGTTCATCGCACCAGCTCAAGAACATCCCTCGCAAGGCTGTTCTTCCCTTGTACTGTTCATCTTCAGCCCCTGAGGCAATCCACCAAACCACACACTGGAGTAGGGTATTACACCACAAAGGTGGCCCGAACCAGTATAAATCTCGTGTCCTTGTGTTGTTCATCGTTTCCAGCTTAGATCGCACGAGGGGATCAGACGTGGAATGGTAGGGGAGAGATCTCCGCGCGCACCCCAGTGTTCGAACCTCAAGGGTCTGCCGGAACCCGAAGTCCGACAATGTGTATCAGTATGAATCGTAATACCCCACAGTGTCATCTTCTTCTTCGTCCTCAACGTCCTCGAACGTTGGCTTCTTCTTGATCAACTCTTGTATGTCCACAACACGACAGGCAATCTTTTCACCGGCATCATTGACGCGATGGTTCTCAAAGATATTAGGAACATCTTTGATATCTTGTATATCAGGAGCAGTGTAAGCACCATCTTGCTGTGCAACTTCATTAAACGAATTCCTCTGCTCAAACCTTTGCAATACTCTCCAGTCATCGCTACGTGCAAATGTGTCTTCCAAGAAAAATATCTGTGTTGCTTGATTTGCCAAAATAAAAGGCTCGTTGGTGCGGTACGCCGCCTTGACATTGATGTATTTGAAATAATCATCAACTCGGGTTTTGCGATCACGGAAAACAGGTTATACCAACGACAAAGACAATGTAACCACACACCGATGATCCTCGAAATCGAGATATATCTGCAATGAACAATGCATGTTATGTTAGCATACATTTCAGTTGTCTCTTTGTCATACGTATCCGTGCTCATGATGGCACTGTTTTGTTTCTTCCTGCCTTCGTCTCGTGCAAGAGTGTTGTAGCGCACATCTCCAACAATGCAAGATTCATAATTTTTTACACGAGTATCAGGACCCATTGCTAGTGAGTAAAGGGCATCATCAACTGCCTGCCGATCCTCCCGCATCTTCTTAACCTATGGTTAGAAAATAGACAAGCTGATCATCTTATGTACTCAATATATTAAAAAAACTGACAGTGCAATTCAAAAGCTTACATTTGGCAAATCCTACCATAACCAGTTTGTCAATGTTTCTTGGATCGGCAATAACTCCTTTTTGTAGATGCTGCACAACATAGTGATCGCGTCAAACATCTAAATATATACGAATGTGCTGTAGGTTTAGTAGATTACGATGTATAAGCTGCATTACTTAACACTTGATATAAGGTAGTATCTCAGGACAGTTATTCAACACATACCAAACCATTTTGTCCAAATATTTAGGTTTGTCCTCTTGTCGACTCTTCCCTGTAACTCGAACAGAATAATCAAAAACATTGAGCCCGGGATTGTCTTCATCCACCTCTTTGCTAAGCTGATCAGCTGTTTCAATGTATTTTGAGCAGAATGTCAACGCTTCTATAGCAATGTAGGCCTCTGCAGTGGAACCCTCGGGTCTAGCTCTGTTCCTAACATATCCCTTGAAAGTGCCTAGCCGCCTTTCAATAGGGCACATCCAGCCATCTTGTCTTCGACCTCTAAGTAGTGCCTCATCGTAGATGAATAGCCAAATGCACCATCACATCAAAGAAGGCTGGAGGATATATCTTCTCAAGGTCGCATAGGATAGTTGGTATCTTGTCTCTAAGACGCTCCAAAGCATCTATCCCGATATTTCTATCGCAGAGTTCCTCAAGAATTGTCCCAACTCGCAACTGCTCAGTATAAGTTAGGGCGGCCCAATCCTCTAAGGATAACAGGTAAAACCCTTTGAAGTAGGATGTGGCAGTCATGAGTTTTCAACCCTTGTACCTTGTTTCCATCTACACTAACTCTCCTTTCAGGGTTGGAAGCAAATCCATGTGGGAATCTCACATGTGACAGGACCTCACACAATTCTTTTCTTTTACCTTGTCCAAGACGCATACAACCGGTGCCATATCCCGTGGTTTACCTTCATCTTGCACCGCAAATCCTGTCGATACCAGTGTGTCAAATCAATCCTTGATTTTAAGGTATCTCTTGTCTTGCCTTCAATATTAAGAAGTGTGCCGATAATGCTGTCACATATATTTTTCTCGATGTGCATCACATCAGGATTATGCCGCAGATCCAAATATTTCCAATACTCCAAGTCCCACAAAGTTGACATGCGGGTAAACAATAATCTCTGTTCTGCCCTGCCACGCTTTCTTTTCCCGCTACCATTACCAGGATGGTTTCCTGGTGTAATATGCCTGACCTTCTCTAATTCCACTTGCAACTCATCGGCGGTGAGCCTCTTTGGCGCATCACGGTTTTCATGCTTTGCATTGAACACATGTCTTTGGTATTTTCTAGGATGCGGCTTGTCCTTGGCAAGGAAACGGCAGTGTCCAATGTAACAGATCTTGCTAAGTATTGCATATGACAGCGGATTCCTGACACAGCGAACACATGCATTGTAACCATGTGCCGTTCTCCCTAACATAGTGCCCAAAGCCGGATAGTCATGGATGCACCAAATTATAGTAGCACGCAGAAAGAAATCAGCTGGTGGGCTGCTATATAGGTCTCGAGTGAGAACACCCCTCCATAGCTGTTGAAGTTCCTCCACAAGAGGCTCCATGAACAAATCAAAATCCTTTCCAGGACTTTTTGGACCTGGGATGAGCAAGGCCATCATGTAATTTGATTCTTTGGTGCAGACATTTGGAGGCATGTTGTAAGGATAACAAGCAATCGCCACATGCTATATGTGGCGCTCTGGTGGCCAAATGGGTTAAATCCATCCGAAGCTAAGCCAAGTCTAATGTTTCTCGGTCAGACAGACAAAATTTTCGTGTTTACGATTGAAGCTTTTCCACTCACTACCATGTGATGGATGGCTCATTACATTCGATCTCTGTACTCCTGGTTCCTAGAGTGCCACAAGACATCCTCTCTTGTTTCAAATCATGAAACAACCTCTGCAATCTTGGTGTAATTGGAAAATGTCTCAGAACATTATGAGGAATCCTCTTCACAACATCACCATCTTTCCATCTTGATGATTTGCATTTCGGGCATTCACTTAAGTTGGCATAATCCTTCCGGAACAGAACACAATTATTCTTACAAACATGGATCATATCATATCCAATTCCAACTACACGAAGGAAATTCTTCATTTTACTGTAGGTGTGTGGCAGCTCAGACGCATCTGGGCAAGTCTTGCGGAATGCAGCCAACATCGCATCGAACGATTTGTTGGTCATTCGCTCAGATGTCTTCACATGAAGAAAGGTGACCATAGCTGAGAATACTGGCAGCTTATTTCCTGGGGTGACAGCCACGTTGCATTGTTCCAACATGCGGGCCCACCGTTTTTCTGCTGCAGGTGAAAGTTCACGGAATGCACGAGCATTTCGTAGCATTGTTTCAATGTTGGTCAACCTCACTGGCTCCGCCACCACCTCCTCCTCCTCCTCTTCCACCTGAGCATCAGGCAGATCAAGATGGTGATCTGCTGCTTCCACGTAGTCAATAACATTGACGTTCACAGCTTCACCAAGATGAACCCACCTAGTATATGTGACCGACATCCCATACAAGTGTAGATGATTTTGCACAATTGACTGGGGTCTTGTAACAGAATTCATACAACTGCTACACGGGCAGAGCACATCTGATTTTGGACCACCGTACTCAGCTCTGATAAAGTTCATGAAGTTTTCAACCCCCTCGACATATGCAGTGGATAATCTTCGAGTAGAAGTTATCCAAGTCCTGTCCATCTGTTATACATACAAATTAGTTCTTCTACTAGATATTACAGGAAAAACATATATGCTTTTTTATGAAGTCCAGAAAAAAATACCTAGGTCAATGTCTAAAGCTATGGCAAGATATTTGGACGAGCAGATCTAAGTAATGAAATATATGTAAAGCTAATTCAGCAAACAGATTTGAGTGCTAAATTACGGCAGACTGTTTCAGCAGTCAATGAGGCCGAGCACACATCCATCGAACTATCAAAGGCCATCGCAGCAACAAAGATCGAGTATAAAACGGTGTAGAGCTATTTCACCTAACAGATTGGCTACTAGACCATGGCAATCTACGTCACAATAAATATATGGCAGGATATTTTAGCAACTAATCGGCCTTGGCATGCCATCTCAGCTAAGCAGATTGAGTGCAGAATAGGGCAAGGAAGCTTCTTAAGCAGAGCATATTGACTGTAAACTACTTCGGCAAACAGTGAGATTGACAACGTCTATCAGCTAACATCCATCGCTACACCGACATGCACGGGGCCTCAGTCTAGAATGCGCGTACTGTGGGAGAAGCTGACCGCCGTGCGTCTCCACACGAACGTCGCCAGCGGTGGTGGCACTGACCACCGTGCGCCTCCACAAGAACGTCGCCAGCGGTGGCGGCGCGGCTAGAGGACGACAGTCTACGAGAGGGTACTGTGGGAGCGCGAGGATCGCCGTGCGTCCCCCCTCGACGAACCGCTGCGTCGACGTATCGGCGCGGCGGGTAGGGCGGCTTTGGCGGAGCGAATGGAGTGGAGGGGGACGGGGGGGGGGGGAGGGGGTTTGGGGAATTTATTGGCTAGTTGGCCGAAGGGCGGTTGAATCTAGGATTTGGGGGAAATTTTTGGGTGGGGGGAGGATTTTCGCGTGGTGGGCGGGGGGAGTTTGGTGCTTGGTCGGTTTCCCCAAGTGCAGTCCCACGTGTCAGTGAAGAGGCAAGCCGAAGCGCGTTCAATTTGCGTGAGCCGTGTGCAGGACCGAACGTGTGTGGGGTGCAATGCGACCGCGGCAAGGGTGCTGTGAGTGTACCACCTTTTTTCCTTTTAAACTAGGTGCTGCGGCTCCTCAAAAAATAAAACCTTGTTGCTTCGCGCGATCCATCGATACTACTACTAGTAATCCGGTAATCCCGACTAAAACGGCGCGGCCGAGTCTTTTCCCGCGCGATATGCTAGGAGGTTGGCTTAGTTGGTTTTTTAGGACGAGTAATGCTACACCTACGTAATCCCAGTTACGTAATTAACGTAATATGAAACGTGTGAGCTGTTGATTGTAGATTGGGGGGAGGGAGGGGCCCACCACCATGAAAATCAGGGGAGGAGAGAGAGAGGCAATTTACATTAACCCTTTCGTAGGTTCCCGTTGATATAGAAAGATGTGAAATGCGTGAATGTGTAGTGGACGTACTATTGGAGTGCCTAAGATAAATTGTGTATGTATAGACCCAATGTGTTTATTTTACTTTGCATGTTAGCTTTGTCTCGGTTCAATAAAAAGCAGAGTTGGTGATGATGGTGTGCCTGTCATCCTGCAATATAGGCCGTCCGATCTATATCTAACGGATAGGAAGGAAAGTATGACAATTTACCCGCACTCCTCTCCACATTTGCAGATAAGGCCTGCCCTCGTTCAATCTTTTCTCCCCAAGATCTTGATCTTTCGTGCAACGCACGGGCATCTTGCTAGTACTCCTACAAAATAATATATTATTGTGAAAGTTCATATACACCGGCCGAGATTAATGCAAACACGGCAGATTTTCATTACATTTCGAACTTTTATAGGACAGAAAAATAAATGAAACCCGACCCTAAACCTATTCTATGGCGGCGACCGACGTCCTCCATCTGCGATCTCTATGTACGGGGGCGGGGTTCAAGACCCGTGAAGTGAAGGTGCAGTCTCCGGCGAGGAAGAGTAGAACACGGGATACGGACCGGCCAGTTGGCACACCATGCCCTGCCGCCTCCCATGCCCTCTCATCCTCGGAAGAGTCCACGACCTCGGCGGTGCCGGACGTTGGACGGCGGCAAGTAGGACGCGTGGCTGACGGTGCTCCTGGCGTCGGCCGCCAGCGTGGCCACCGCTTGTGCGGTCGCGTCCGCGTCCGGCTATGCCGCTATTGCGTCGCGAGAGGCGACTTGAGCGAGGGCGGTGACCTCGAGCTTCATCCCAGAAGACAAGCTGTCCCGGAGAGCGTTCACGCTTGCGGTCATGGCGGATGTGGTGCCAGGTAGGAGGACGATGCACTATGGTGTGGAGGTTAGCTGGGCGTTGCCGCTTTAAGTAGTGCATTCCGGTGAGGCCAAACGTCCTGGTGCGTCATTAAGTTGCCGGAGTTGGTTCCTCGGGCACCGAGCCTCTTAACAACGACATACGGACGGACGACATGAATGCGGGAAGCTGGCGCCGGCTGGGAACGCACCGCACGACGGCGCGAGGGACGAGGGTTTTTGGTGTGCCAGGGTAGTCAGCTGCGGTCGTGGCAACGTTGGAGATTCCCTTTGCTCACATGTGATTGACGCATGTCATTGAAAAAGCAAGATGACCCGACATGGTCTCAGGTCCCGAGGATGCAGTTGGCCGCGCTACACCACTCCATGGACGCGTCCCGGCGCCCTGTGCATCCTCGACGAGCCGGGTGTTGGGGTGTGTTTGGATTGTGGCCAAAGTGCACCTTACCAAAATTTTGGTCATGACCCAAAGATTGGTCTTTGTTTGGATGGTTGCCATTTTTTTGGCATGCCAATGAACTCTAGCCAACTTCATTTTTCTTTCCAATGTCGGCCAAATCATGGGCAACCAAAACCTCAACCAAAATTTTGGCTATCCAATGCTTTGATGGGGCAACCTTGGGCACAAACCAAACATACTGTTGGTCGTGCCACAGCACTAATGCCACCCTCGGCACACTAAAACTGACCGTGTCTAGCAACGATGAGCGTGTCGCTCACTGCGGTCGCCGTGTCCAGAGGCGGTGCTGGAGCTGCACCAAGTTGTTGGCCCCCAGGACCCACATGAACGGTTGCTGGTGGCGAGGAGGTCGTGGGCCAGCTCCTCCATTGGACTAGTCTGCGCTACGTCGTCCCGACAGGTGTGCTCCACATGTCGGTATCCCTGTTTTCCCGGCCATATTCGAAGTCGGTGCTCCGCGTTGCGCGTAGGCCTTTCACTATGTAGGCCAAGCGAGACAACTTATTGTTCATTTGAGCCGTTCAAGTATAATCATGTGGCGTTTGCTTATTTCTCATTCCTCTCCAACCCTCTTCTCCATCGATCATGTCGCCCTCCGGTCGAGTCCATCCTCCCACATGCCTCATTTGAACATTCCGCCGAGTATCATTCGCATGTGGGCCTGGACCATGCTTGTATTTCCAATGTTTTGTAATTTGTCCGACATGCATACAAACAAACGGTTCGTGTAAAGTTTCACTTTTCCTCCACTACGTGTCGCTTCGCGTCTTAGTTTTGACATCCCATTCGGTTCATGCCCCGACACATGTTGACGAGATCGATTGATGTTCAGAGATCAATTGTGTGTCGTGCAAGGAGATAAATGTTTGGTCTGTTTCTATGATAGAAATGACCCGCCGGGGGTCTGTGGGGATCAGAGGGAGTATATTGTACGTTCATAAGCGAAATGAACGTATTGTACCCACCCTAGTCCTCTTTCAATCAATCTTCGGACCTTGAGATGAAATCGAGAGAGAACGAGTGGGGGCATGTGTGATACCTAAGGCGGATTCAAAGTTTTGAACCGGTGATCATAGCATCCGCAAATCATATATAAAGGGTATTCAATGTTCGTTTTGTTTTTGAACGTACATTATAGTCCCTCCTATCCTTTCCAGTTTACATATAAGTTTTATGTGCAGTCAAAGTATCTCTACTTTGATAAAAAAAGTATCAACATTCAACAACACCCAATCAATATTGTTTGATTCGTACGTACTCCTAGTTTTGTACTCGAGATGGTTTCCAATTTGTTTTCAACCACGTGAATGTGCTTGTTCTCGCGCATGCTCTTCCTACTAGTATTTAGCCACGATAGCCAGTCCAATAGTAACTTTTTAAGCTCCCCGTCCAACAAGACTAGTGGAGTCTTGACAACATCTGTACTAGAGTATGCAATGCTCATAGTAGTACTCCTCCTTCCATTTATATAGGGCCTATGTGGAGGAGAGATGTGAAAAAGTAAGGGGAGTGAACTCTCATGCAAGAGCCTAGCTATATACGCATTCCTAGTTAAATACAATAAATATGAAGAAGGAGATGGAGAGGAGATGGAAAAAAGTACTAATACAATAGCCAACCTTATAATTTTTTTTGCGGGAAATAGCCAACCTTATAGCCCACACTACTGTATGGGTGCATATAATAGATGATGGCTATAGATGACATGGAAGTTCCTTATAGCCATCGACTGGCTATATTATTAACCATGCTCTAATGCGTTTTACAAAACCGCATTTGACTATTGACAAGATTAATAGTACATGCGATGTATAATGTGAAAATTATATCATTGGAAGCTCCTTTCACATACGAATTTGACCGTATGCTTTGTGTAAGTTGCATGTCATATATTATTACTCTAACATTTGGTCAAACTTAGCCTCGAAAATCGCATTAGGCCCTGTATAGTAAATGGAAGGAGGGAGTAGTAGTGGAAGTGGATCCTCTAACGTAGGTATCCCTGCCTTACCCTCCCTTTCGGTCACTTACTGGCGGACCCCATGCTTGCTAGGCCCCGCATGTCAGTTACTCAATGGGTTCGGCCACGTCAGGGGATCCTCATCCGTAGTATACTCCCTCTGTTTTTATTTACTCCGCATAAAACGGAGGGAGTGGTAGTATAAATGACGCGGGCGGGGGAGGGGGAGGGACGTCGGTTTTCTCTCAACTGCGGTCCCACAAGCAAGCAAAAACGCAAGACGAAGCGTGTTCCATTCGGTGAGCGACGTGGAGGGTCCAGTGTGCTGGGCTGCAACGCGAACGCGACAAGAGCGACGTACAGTCAAAACCGATTGACCGGTCGTCACCGGAACCACTATTCACACCAGAACCTTCGCTGCTCAGCCTACGCCAGCCACTGCCCTAACCACACCTAATCTCCAGCCCCTTCCCCCACCTTTTGATCCCCTAGCCCGCATCAAGCGTCCCCTAGTTCGCCGAGAAGCCATGGTGCGCCGCAAGATCACGTACTACAAGATGCTGACGCCGGAGCACCGCGCAGAAATCGCGGCGGCGGTCGGCGCCACAGACCTCCGTTCCCAAGCTTGCTTTGTGGCGGGCCAATCCCCGAGTTCTCTGGAGCCAAGCTACGAGGAGGAGGAAGCCGATCCAATGTTCATGGCGGAGGTCGCGGCGCAGAAGGCCCCTGATGCGTATGAGACGATGGAGGTCGACTTCGTGCCGGCGTCCGGGTCCCCCATGGTGCAGGCGGACCAGCGGTTCAACCTGGCGATACTAAAGGAGGACCGGGAGGCAGAGGCTCAACTCGGCGTGGAGCGCGTGCATGCCGCTGCCATCGAGGCTCTCCTGCAGGCGGAACCGGATGTCGTGGATGTGAACCGGGCGGCGGAGGCTCAACTTGAGGCGGAGCGCGCGGATGCCGCTGCCATCGAGGCCCTCCTGCAGGCGGAACCGGACGTCCTGGACTTGAACCAGGCGGCAGAGGCTCAACTCGACGCGGAGCGCACGGATGGCACTCTCATCGAGGCCCTCCTACAGGCGGAACCGGACGTCCTGGACTTGAACCGGGCGGTGGAGGCTCGACTCGACGCGGAGCGCGCGGATGCCGCTGCCATCGAGGCCCTCCTGCAGGCGGAACCGGACGTCCTCGACTTGAATTGGGCGGTGCTCTCGTCCATGCAGAGCGCCCGCACGCTCCACGTGAACGAGTAGCTGGAGGCCAAGGACAACCACGGTGTTGAGACACACGTCGGCATCTATGGCTGGTTCGCGCCGGCAGCCAAAGACGACGAGGCCGTCTCGTTCCGCGAGCAGTGATAGTTTTTCTTGATGTTGTTATTTTTATGGATCTTTTGCTATGTAAAAACATATATTGTTATGCAAGTTGCCTGACTTGGGTCAGTCTACCATTTCAGGCGGTTGGATGAATATCCTATGTCTCCTAACCCTTCTTCCTCACCTCTTCTTCTTCCCCAATAGACCACCACACGGGCCGTACGGATACTCCCAACATGCGGTTGGATAAACATACTCTATGAACGAAAATTATGTGTCAGCGGTAGGATGGCTGAGTTTGATTTGTTCACATGCGACAACACATGTCAGTGAGGGTGCGTTCCCTTGGTTGGGTTTGCGGCGTGCAGGAGCGACTGTGTGAGGGTGCGGTGCGACCGCGGCGTGCAGGAGCGACCGTGTGAGGGTGCGGTGCGACCACGACAACCGTGCGCAAGTGTCCTCCTTTTCATTTTGAAAACTTTAGGCACGCTTGGCAAAAATGTGTGGCGAAGTATGGCAATGCAAGGCCTAGACCCAAACAGGATAAGTACGTACTACGTACTAGGAGTACTAGTGTTAAAAAAGAAAGGCGGGGTTTTCCTTCGCGGGATTAATCGATACAAATCCTCGTTTCACGTGTCAATTAATGCGTATTTTTTTCTCCAAAGCCCAAAGAGCTAACCATCTCACTCCTCATCGCTTGATTAATGCAGCGCCATGCAAACCAACCTTCTCACTTCCGCATGCATGCAGGGGATATTAATGTCCTTGGTTGCTAGTACGAGGCAAACCCCATCAATTTTGCCTCGATTAGTGTTAGTGGCCTTTTGCAAATTGTAATTTTGATATACTGGCCTTGTGTACAAAAAAATGGAGGTAGTAACTATATTTGACTTCCTTCCCCATTGCACTGACGTCGATGATATCTCGAATGTTGTGGTATGGCGAAGTGCGTTCGACGGAGAACGTCAAGTGAGGGAGACCACAGTAAGTCGTTCGCAAGTGCCGCCTGCAAGCCAAGACAACCGCCTTATTTGCATCCAGGAAGTCCGTTGAACCAAATGACGTGTAAATGTACTAGTAGTACTCGTACACAATAGCGTCGTCCGTCCAGCTTAGTGCGGTGAGATGGTTTCTCGAAGAAGACGATGGAGAAGCGAAGTCAGCGAAGAGTGAAATGATGGTTGCTTCGTCCGTGCTTTGTGATTTGACGCCTCACTGCTTTGTGATTTGTGATAGAAGGGACAGGGGAGTAGACTCTGTGCACTATACTGTACATGCGTCCAAGCACCGAAGGAAGAGGAGAGACGTTGCATTTTTCTATTCCTTCAATCAATCAACCAGGGAGCTTCGGTTCCATCGTTTTGGCTTTGGCAACACCGTCCACAATGGTTCCCACGATGCCAAAAGCTATTTTCACATTTTGCTACACATTGTGGATGCCCTTAACAGTTCCACTTGGTTTTGCTCCTGTGTGCTATCTATACAAATCTCAATTATATTGATCTAAAAAATTATAGAATCAAGATTAGTAAAAAGGAGGTGATTTTGCCGCGCGGATGGAGGGGAGGTTTCTTATTTTTAGAGGACGTTGTCCTGGCGGTTTTCTAACATGCAGTCCCACGTGTCAGTGCTTTACCAAGCCGATCCGCTTCCCACATGAGGCAGAACAATGGCAGAAGCAACACGTGGTTAACTTGAAGAAGATGAGGGAGAAGCGGATTCAGCAACGAGTGAAATGATGGTTGCTTCGTCCCTACAACTTCTTTTTAGCATTATTACTTCGTCCCTCCAACTTAACTGCGGGAAAGGTGCAGCTTTGTGATTTGACGCCTCATATCTCATTACTACGCCGGCGCCATGACTGGGTGCTTCACCCCAGCTGCTCTGCACTGTATTCCGGTATGGCATGTGGACCCGGTAGCTTGATGTCCCACATATTGGCGAAAGGGACTAGAAGATTTATGAAAGCGAGCGCTCCACTCTTACGACGAAGGAGTACACGACACGACGGCCCAGTGAACTGTCACTTGTACTGTATAGTACTATAGTTTTGCTATTTCGCACGATCCATCGATACAAACCCGATTAAATAGGAAAGGGCGGGATTTTTCCCGCACGGTATATGTGTCGGCGTTCTAGGAACGGGGGTCCCCAGGCATGGCTCTACTAGCAGGCCTATACGGCCCAGCTTCGTCAACAAGGCATTCAAGACCCTCGCGAGGGGCTAAGCCTCGTGAGGCGGACAATGCAAGACCTCCTCAGGAGCGGCCTCGGCAGGCAGACTCACGAGGGGCGGAGAGATCAAGGCAAGGCAAACCTCGCGAGGTTCTCGTGATGTGAGCCATGATGATCGAAGACCAGGGAGGCGCTAGGCGGGCGCCAGCGCGTGTAGCGTCCTTGTTTCCTCTTCGGTGCAAAGGGAGCAAGCGCAGGCGCGGAGTACCGTGGCATCAAGCAAAGGCTTCCATATCGGTGCAACGAGACCAAGACCAGCCGGACGGCAAGACGGAGGTCACCATGGAGCCCAAGATGGCGTCACCACCAGAGCCTTTCGCAGGCGAAGACTACTTTTGTTAGGATAAGCTGTACTAGTTGTCCCCTTTCAAATTGGCCGTTGTTGGCTCCCTTCCCACTCAATATTTGGGGAGAGGACCAGGGCCTCTACAAATAGGACTAGCCACCACAGTAGAAGGCAAGTAAGCCCGAGTTGATAGAATCTACACACACACACACAAGTTCGCCATGCACAAGAACACCTCAACCTCAGGAGGCTGTTCTTCCCCTTGTACTATTCATCATCAGCCCAAGAGGCAATCCACCACCACCACACTGGAGTAGGGTATTACACCACAACGGTGGCCCAAACCAGTATAAATATTGTGTCCCTTGTGTTGTGAGTTCGTCTAGTTCGTTCTTGAGATCTTAGCTAGTTAGGACGTGGATTTGTAGGGAGGAAATCTTCGCGCGCACCCCAGTGTTCGAACCTTGAGGGTTTTGCCGGAAACCGTGATCTGACATTTGGCGCGCCAGGTAGGGGTGCGCCGTAGCCTTCCCTTCGCCGATCTACGCTCCACCACCACCACGCTCCGCCCTCATGGCAGGCGCCTCGCTACCGGCTCCAATGGCCGGTGTTGACGACGGGGCCAGGGGGCTCCAAGCCCTGGCCCTCGCCTTGCGACAGGTGCAGTGGCCACCCAAGTTCAAGCCGGAGATGCCGCCGCGCTACGACGGCGCGGCGGACCCAACAGTTTTCCTGCTAGCATACGAGGAGGCCGTCCTCGAGACCGGAGGCGACGACAAGGTCATGGCCAACTGGTTTCCCATGGCCCTCACTGGTGCGCCGCGCGCCTGGCTGCTCAGCCTCCTCGGATCCACGGTGGCGTCTTGGGAGGAGCTGCGTGACCTCTTCACTACGCGCTACGTGGCACCGGCACACCACGCGGTCGCGGCCCTGCTAGGCGGCTCTCAAGCACCGCCTTCAGATCGCCATGTCAAGCCGTTCCTTCGCCAGATCAACGCCGCCTCCAAGCGCTCGGGGGCTCCGCCGGGCTAGGCTGCGCCCTAGGCTGACCTCACCTCCGACTCAGGAGACCACCCCGTCATCATTGTCGGCTCGGGTATGCTCCCGATGCTCTGCACGCCCACCATATGCAACGTGGCCGTCACCAAGACCCTCATCGATGGCGGCGCCGGCCTTAACGTGCTCTCCGTGGAGGCCTTCAGCCTTCTTCATGTGCCGCTCGAGCGGCTCAGCCTCAGCAAGCCTTTCTCAGGAGTTGGCGGCGGCGCCATGATAACCCACAAGTATAGGGGATCGCAACAGTTTTCGAGGGTAGAGTATTCAACCCAAATTTATTGATTCGACACAAGGGGAGCCAAAGAATATTATCAAGTATTAGCAGTTGAGTTGTCAATTCAACCACACCTAGATAACTTAGTATCTACAACAAAGTATTTAGTAGCAAAGTAATATGATAGTAGTGGTAACGGTAACAAAAGTAACGGAAGCAAAAGTAATATTTTTGGTGTTTTGTAGTGATTGTAACAGTAGCAACGGAAAAGTAAATAAGCGAGAATCAATATAGGAAAAGCTCGTAGGCATTGGGTCAGTGATGGAGAATTATGCCGGATGCGGTTCATCATGTAACAATCATAACATAGGGTGACACAGAACTAGCTCCAATTCATCAATGTAATGTATACATGTATTCCGAATATAGTCATACGTGCTTATGGAAAAGAACTTGCATGGCATCTTTTGTCCTACCCTCCCGTGGCAACGGGGTCCTAATGGAAACTAAGGGATATTAATGCCTCCTTTTAATAGAGTACCGGAACAAAGCATTAGCACATAGTGAATACATGAACTCCTCAAACTATGGTCATCACCGGGAGTGGTCCCGATTATTGTCACTTCGGGGTTGGCGGATCATAACACATAGTAGGTGACTATAGACTTGCAAGATAGGATCAAGAACACACATATATTCATGAAAACATAATATGTTCAGATCTGAAATCATGGCACTCGGGCCCTAGTGACAAGCATTAAGAATAGCAAAGTCATAGAAACATCAATCTCAGAACATAGTGGATACTAGGGATCAAACCCTAACAAAACTAACTCGATTACATGATAGATCTCATCCAACCCATCACTGTCCAGCAAGCCTACGATGGAATTACTCACGCACGGCGGTGAGCATCATGAAATTGGTGATGGAGGATGGTTGATGATGATGACGGCGATGAATCCCCCTCTCCGGAGCCCCGAACAGACTCCAGATCAGCCCTCCCAAGAGGTTTTAGGGCTTGGCGGCGGCTCCGTATCGTAAAACGCGATGATTTCTTCTCTCTGGATTTTTTCTCCCCAAAAGCAAATATATAGAGTTGGAGTTGAGGTCGGAGGAGCTCCAGGGGGCCCACGAGGTAGGGGGGCGCGCCCTAGGGGGGAGGGTGCGCCCCCACCCTTGTGGACAGGGTGTGGGCCCCCTGGTCTTCATCTTTTGCAAGGATTTTTTATTATTTCCAAATAGACGTTCCGTGGAGTTTCAGGTCATTCCGAGAACTTTTGTTTCTGCACATAAATAACACCATGGAAAGTCTGCTGAAAACAACGTCAGTCCGGGTTAGTTCCATTCAAATCATGCATGTTAGAGTCCAAAACAAGGGCAAAAGTGTTTGGAAAAGTAGATACGACGGAGACGTATCAACTCCCCCAAGCTTAAACCTTTGCTTGTCCTCAAGCAATTCAGTTGACAAACTGAAAGTAATAAAGAAAAACTTTTACAAACTCTGTTTGCTCTTGTTGTTGTAAATATGTAAAGCCAGCATTCAAGTTTTCAGCAAAGATTATGACTAACCACATTCACAATAACTCTTATGTCTCATCTTTACTCATATCAATAGCATAATCAACTAGCGAGCCATAATAATAAATCTCAGATGAAAACACTTTCTCAAAACAATCATGATATGATATAACAAGATGGTATCTCGCTAGCCCTTTCTGAGACTGCAAAACATAAATGCAGAGCACCTTTAAAGATCAAGGACTGACTAGACATTGTAATTATGGTAAAAGAGATCCAGTCACAGTCATACCCAATATAAATTAATAGTAATGAATGCAAATGACAGTGGTGCTCTCCATCTAGTGCTTTTTAATAAGAGGGTGACGACTCAACATAAAAGTAAATAGATAGGCCCTTCGCAGAGGGAAGTAGGGATTTGTAGAGGTGCCAGAGCTCGGCTTTGAAATAGAGATAAATAATATTTTGAGTGGCATACTTTCATTGTCAACATAACAACCAAGAGATGGCGATATCTTCCATGCCTCACACATTATAGGCGGTTCCCAAACAGAATGGTAAAGTTTATACTCCCCCTCCACCAACAAGCATCAATCCATGACTTGCTCAAAACAACGAGTGTCTCCAACTGGCAACAGTCCCAGGGGGACTTTTCTTTGAAATTATTTTGATTTAGTTTGCATAAAGCATTGGAATGGGCATCCCGGTGACCAGCCATTTTCTCGTGAGTGAGGAGGGGAGACCACTCCTCTTGAGAATAACCCTCCTAACATGGAAGATAAGGGCAGCCCTAGTTGATACATGAGCTATTCGAGCATACAAAACAGAATGTTTATTTGAAGGTTTAGAGTTTGGCACATACAAATTTACTTGGAACGGCAGGTAGATACCGCATATAGGAAGGTTTGTGGACTCATATGGAATAACTTTGGGGTTTAAGGGATTGGATGCACAAGCAGTATTCTCGCTTAGTACAAGTGAAGCCTAGCAAAAGACTGGGAAGCGACCAACTAGAGAGCGACAACAGTCATGAACATGCATTAAAATCAATGAACGTCGAGTACAAGCATGAGTAGGATATAATCCACCATGAACATAAATATCGTGAAGGCTATGTTGATTTTGTTTCAACTACATGTATGAACATGTGCCAAGTCAAGTCACTTAAATCATTCAAAGGAGGATACCACCCCACTATACCACATCACAACCATTTTAATAGCGTGTTGGCACGCAAGGTAAACCATTATAACTCATAATCAAGCATGGCACGAGCAACTATGATCTCTAATTGTCATTGCAAACATGTTCATTCATAATAGGCTGAATCAGGAACGATGAACTAATCATATTTACGAAAACAAGAGAGGTCGAGTTCATACCAGCTTTTCTCATCTCAGTCAGTCCATCATATATCAGCATAATTGCCTTTCACTTGCACGACCGAACGATGTGAATAATAATAAGAGTGCACGTGCATTGGACTAAGCTGGAATCTGCGAGCATTCAATAAACAGGAGAAGACAAGGAAATATGGGCTCTTGGTTAAATCAACAATAATGCATATAAGAGCCACTTCAACATTTTAATCATGGTCTTCTCCTATCGACCCCCAAAGAAAAGAAAAGAAATAAAAACTATTTACATGCAACAAGCAAAAGAAGAACGGGAAATATTTTTGGGTTTTCTTTTTAATTATTACTACTACAGCAAGAAAAGTAAACTAACTAAAAACTACTACTACTTTTTTTTTGGTTTTTCTTAAAGTTTATCAAACACACAAGAAGAAAGCAAGAAAAAGAAAATAAACTAGCATGGATATTACAGTGAAAGAGTATGAGCACCGACATCTAGCAATGAGTGTGTGTGAACATAAATGTAATGTCGGTGGGAAATACGTACTCCCCCAAGCTTAGGCTTTTGGCCTAATTTGGTTCATTGCCAAGGATGGCCTGGCGGATATCCGTAGGTGTAGCTGGAGTTGTACTGAGATGAAGAAGACTCTGACTACCACTGGCTGGCAGTCATCTCCGGATCCCAAAAGTAATTAGACTATCGTGGAGGCTCAAATTGTGGTTCCGGCTCCGGGGCTGGTGTAGGGTTCCGTGAGGCAGAATGGCCGCCACGGAACGAGATACGGACCTTCGATAAATTAAACAAGGAAGGAGCAGGCAAGGTAATAGTCTCAGGGTGATGTTTATCAAAGTACAATTTGTATTTAAGCTCCCCTTCCTTATTCTTAACAATAAAGTCATGCACTAACATACTCTTATAATCTAAATAAGCATTGGGCAACAATTTTTCTTCTTTCTCATAGAGCCTAATAGGTATGTTATAATGCGCAGCTAGGCGTGAAGCATAAATACCTCCGAAGATGGGACCCTTAGTACAGTTCAGACTTAACCGTTTAGCAATAATACCGCCCATACTAACAGTGTTATCGGAATATAAACCATGGAGCAAAATGATAATATCAGGAACACTAAGGTTTCCATAGTTTCTGTGACCAATTAAGCAACGACTAGCAAATATAGCAAAGTAGCGTAAAACAGGAAAATGTATGCTAGTGATTCTTGCATCGGAAACCTTCCTGGTTTCCTCCACAGTAATGGTGTCAATAAACCCATCCACATCTTTGCGATGTGGTTCATCTAAGGTACCCTCGAAGGGTATTTTGCAAACCTTGCAAAATTCCTCTAGTGGCATCTTCTTGACAACATCATATAAATGAAACTCTACTGAAGGAGGTGATTCCTTAGGAAAATAGTAGAAATTTTGCACAAAAGTATTGGTGAGTAAGAGATACTGATGATGTTGGTCGCGGAGGAAGTCGGTGAGGCCAACATTCTCAGCTAATGAATAGAAATCATCATAAATCCCGGCTTTTCTCAAGAAATCATCGGAAGGCCATTCACACGGCCGAACCTCCACGGTGCGAGGCAAATTATATTTGGGCCTCTGTGCTTCTTCATTTTGCTTTTCCTTCGAGCTTCGGCTCGATGAGCCCCTCAAAAATCTCTTCATTATTTTCAGAAATATTCTGAAATTTTTAGTAACTTCAAACAAAAGTGAACCAAACTCAATAAAATTGATAGCAACTACTCCTACAAGTGCCTAGAGCCTATATCATGCATTAGAACTACTTGGAACCATATAAATTTGACATGCAAGCTCAAGAACATGGTCACCTAGGCAGCACAAATTTGCAATGAATAAAGCACTGGAACAAAAACTAATTGGACCAATGGAGGAGTCACATACCAAGGAACAATCTCCCCAAGAAGCTTTGTGAGAGGTGCTTTGAGCAAGGAGATCGAAAATCGCAGCAAAATGAGCTAGAACTCGTGCTTGAGCTGGATATTGGTGTTTGTGGGAGGAAGGAGTGTATGGGTGCAGGAATAAGTGGAGGAGGGCCACCGTGGGCCCACGAGGCAGGGGGCGTGCCCTGGGGGGTAGGGCACGCCCTCCACCCTTGTGGCCAGGTGCTTGCCCCTCCTGCTATGTTCTCAGTGCCAGAAATTCTCAAATATTCCATAAAAAATCATATTCCATTTTCAGGGCATTTGGAGAACTTTTATTTTCGAGGTATATTTATATTGCATAGACAGAAAAAAATACTATTTTTACTTTATTTCAACTAAATAACAAAAAGTAGAAGGAGGGTATAGAAGGTTGTGCCTTCTAGTTTCATCCATCTCATGATCATCAAAAGGAATCCACTAACAAGGTTGATCAGGTCTTGTTAACAAACTCATTCTGAATAACATGGAACCAGAGAAATTTTGAATAACACTATGTTACCTCAACGGGGATATGCACACCCCCAATAATAAGAATATCATATTTCTTCTTGACAGTAGGAAGAGGAAATTCAAAACCTCCAAATATAATCGATGGAATTTTTCCAATAGAGTTGATACTATGAACTTGAGGTTGTTTCCTCGGAAAGTGTACCGTATGCTCATTACCATTAACATGAAAAGTGACATTGCCTTTGTTGCAATCAATAACAGCCCCTGCAGTATTCATAAAAGGTCTTCCAAGAATAATAGACATGCTATCGTCCTTGGGAATATCGAGAATAACAAAGTCCGTTAAAATAGTAACGTTTGCAACCACAACATGCACGTCCTCACAAATACCGACAAGTATAGTATTTGATTTATCAGCCATTTGCAAAGATATTTCAGTAGGTGTCAACTTATTCAAATCAAGTCTACGATATAAATGGAGAGGCATAACACTAACACCGGCTCCAAGATCACATAAAGCAGTTTTAACATAGTTTCTTTTAATGGAGCATGGTATAGTGGGTACTCCTGGATCTCCAAGTTTCTTTGGTATTCCACCCTTAAAAGTATAATTAGCAAGCATGGTGGAAATTTCAGCTTCCGGTATCTTCCTCTTATTAGTAACAATATCTTTCATGTACTTAGCATAACGATTCATTTTGAGCATATCAGTTAATCGCATACGCAAAAATATAGGTCTAATCATTTCAGCAAAGCGCTCAAAATCCTCATCATCCTTTTTCTTGGATGGTTTGGGAGGAAAAGGCATGGGTTTCTGAACCCATGGTTCTCTTTCTTTACCATGTTTCCTAGCAACAAAGTCTCTCTTATGATAACGTTGATTCTTTGATTGTGGGTCATCAAGATCAACAACAGGTTCAATTTATACAGCATTGTCATTACTAGGTTGAGCATCATCATGAACATCATCATTAGTATTTTCATTAGGTTCATGTTCATTACCATATTGTGTTTCAGCATCAGAAATAGAGATATCATTTGGATTTTCAGGTGGTTCAGCAATAGGTTCACTAGAAGCATGCAAAGTCCTATTATTTTTCTTTTTCTTCCTTTTAGAAGGACTGGGTGCATCAATATTATTTCTCTGAGAATCTTGCTCAATTCTCTTAGGGTGGCATTCAGGATACAAAGGTTCCTGAGTCATTCTACCTGTTCTAGTAGCCACTCTAACAACATATTCATTTTTCTTACTATTCATTTCATTGAGCAAATCATTTTGAGCTTTAAGTACTTGTTCTACTTGAGTGGTAACCATAGAAGCATGTTTAGTAATGAGTTTAAGTTCACCTCTAACATTAGTCATATAATCACCCAAGTGTTCAATCATATAAGCATTCTGTTTTAATTGTCTACCAAAATAAGCATTGAAATCTTCTTGCTTAACCATAAAGTTATCAAACTCATCCAAGCATTGGCTAGCAATTTTAGTAGGAGGGATTTCAGCTTTATCAAATCTATAGAGAGAATTTACCTTTACTACCTGTGTCGGGTTATCAAGACCATGAGGTTCTTCAATAGGTATTGGATTAAGATCATATGTTTCTTCAACAGGCGGTAGATTAAGACCATGTATTTATTCAATAGGAGGTTAATTCTTAACATCTTCAGCTTTAATACCTTTTTCTTTCATAGATTTCTTTGCCTCTTGCATATCTTCAGGACTGAGAAATAGAACACCTCTCTTCTTCGGAGTTGGTTTAGAAATAGGCTCAGGAGTTGGCTCAGGAAGTATCCAATTATTTTCATTTGTCAACATATTATTCAATAGAATTTCATCTTCATATGGTGTTCTTTCCCTGAAAACAGAACCAACACAACTATCCAGGTAATCTCTGGAAGCATCGGTTAGTCCATTATAAAAGATATCAAGTATTTCATTTTTCTTGAGAGGATGATCAAGCAAGGCATTAAGTCACTTGAGAAGCCTCCCCCAAGCTTGTGGGAGACTCTCTTCTTCAATTTGCACAAAGTTGTATATTTCCCTCAAAGCAACTTGTTTCTTATGAGCAGGGAAATATTTAGCAGAGAAGTAATAAATCATATCCTGGGAACTACGCACACCACCAGGATCAAGAGAATTAAACCATATCTTAGCATCACCCTTTAATGAGAACGGAAATATTTTAAGGATATAGAAGTAGCAAGATCTCTCATCATTAGTGAACAGGGTGGCTATATCATTTAATTTAGTAAGATGTGCCACAACAGTTTCAGATTCATAGCCAAGAAAAGGATCAGATTCAACCAAAGTAATTATATCAGGATCAACAGAGAATTCATAATCCTTATCGGTAACACAGATAGGTGAAGTAGCAAAAGCAGGGTCAGGTTTCATCCTATCACTAAGAGATTGCTGATTCAATTTAGCTAATAATCTTTTGAGCTCATATCTATCTTTGCAAGCTAAAATAGCTAAAAAGCTTCTTTATCAAAAACATAACCCTCAGGAATAAAAGGCAAGTCTTCATCATCACTTTCATCAATATAATCAGTTTCAATGATTTCTTTCTCTCTAGCCCTAGAAATTTGTTCATCAAGAAATTCACTAAGTGGCATATTAGTATCAAGCATAGAAGTAGTTTCATCATAAGTATCATGCATAGCAGAAGTGGCATCATCAATAACATGCGACATATCAGAACGAGTAGCAGAAGCAGGTTTAGGTGTCGCAAGCTTACTCAAAACAGAAGGTGAATCAAGTGCAGAGCTAGATGGCAGTTCCTTACCTCCCCTCGTAGTTGAGGGATAAATTGTTGTCTTAGCGTCTTTCAAGTTCTTCATAGTGACCAGCAGATATAAATCCCAAGTGACTCAAAGAATAGAGCTATGCTCCCCGGCAACGGCGCCAGAAAAAGGTCTTGATAACCCACAAGTATAGGGGTTCGCAACAGTTTTCGATAAGTAAGAGTGTCGAACCCAACGAGGAGCTAAAGGTAGAACAAATATTCCCTAAAGTTCTATCGACCACCGATACAACTCTACGCACGCTTGACGTTCGCTTTACCTAGAACAAGTATGAAACTAGAAGTACTTTGTAGATGTTTTGGATAGGCTTGCAAGAAAGTAAAGAGCACGAAAATAAAAGCTAGGGGCTGTTTAGATAAAGACACAACTAAATTAGTTTTAGTAAAGAGCTTGTAGTCACAAGAAAGTTATTTGTCCCTAGGCAATCGATAACTAGACCGGTAATCATTATTGCAATTTTATTTGAGGGTGAGGCATAAGCTAACATACTTTCTCTACTTGGATCATATGCACTTATGATTGGAACTCTAGCAAGCATCCGCAACTACTAATGATCATTAAGGTAAAACCCAACCATAGCATGAAAGTATCAAGTCCTCTTTATACCATACGCAAACAACCTACTTACTCAGGTCTGTGCTTCTGTTCACTCACGCCACCCACTATAAGCGAATCATGAACATATTGCAAACACTACATCGGGAATCCCTCACGCTTGCGCGACACGGAGAGCACCATAGGACAACACCAATAATAAAACATGCAACTCAAACCAATCACGATCATCAATTAACCCATAGGACAAAACAGATCTACTCAAACATCATAGGATAGCCATACATCATTGGGAAATAATATATAGCGTTGAGCACTGAAAGTGCAACTACCCCTGGGTGGTTTTGGTAATTCCTAACAACATATAGCTCATTGAGCTAACATTATTCCAAGATTAATATTTCAGGAAAAGCTCAATGAATGGCATGGCATGGATGCGGAAAGTGGATCCCTCAAAATTCTAAGGACAAAGGATTGGCTCAAGCTCAAAAGCTCAAGACTCTACATTTTATATTTTAGTGATCCAAGATCACATTGAGTCTATAGGAAAAGCCAATACTATCAAGGAGGGATGAGGTGTTGCTTAATGAGCCTCTTGCTTCATGTGCTTAGTGATATGCTCCAAAACCCTCAACTACCTTCCCACATCCTACTATGACCTAAACCAAAAGTCAATCTCGGCCCCACCGATTCTTTCTATCCGGCGCCACCGAGTTTCAAATGTCATAGCCACTGCCACAAACCCTAGGCAAATCGGTTTCACCGATAGGGATCTCGATCTCACCGAGATGGGATTGTAATCTCTGTTTCCCTTCGTAACGTTTCGGTCTAACCGAAGTGAGCGATCGGTCCCACCGAGATTGCAATGTAAACTCTCTGTTTCCCTTTTGTAACATTTCGCTCACCGAGATGAGCGAATCGGTCCCACCGAGTTTACCTGACCAACTCTCTGGTTAGCTTATTACCAAAATCGGTCCCACCGAGTTTGTGTAATCGGTCACACCGAGATTACGTTATGCCCGAACCCTAACCATATCGGTCCTACCGAGTTGCATCTCAGTCCCACCAAAAATCCTAACGGTCACTAGGTTTGCTGAATCGGTCCGACCGAGTTTAACCATTCGGTCCCACCGATTTTGGCAAACTGTGTGTAACGGTTAGATGTTGTGTGGAGGCTATATATACCCCTCCACCCACTCTTCATTCGTGGAGAGAGCCATCAGAACACATCTACACTTCCAATACACATGTTCTAGAGAGAACCACCTACACTTGTGTTGAGCTCAAGATATTCCATTCCAACCATATGAATCTTGATCTCTAGCCTTCCCCAAGTTGCTTTCCACTCAAATCTTCTTTCCACCAAATCCAAATCCTGTGAGAGAGAGTTGAGTGTTGGGGAGACTATCATTTGAAGCACAAGAGCAAGGAATTCATCATCAACACACCATTTGTTACTTCTTGGAGAGTGGTCTCTCCTAGATTGGCTAGGTGTCACTTGGGAGCCTCCGATAAGATTGTGGAGTTGAACCAAGGAGTTTGTAAGGGCAAGGAGATCGCCTACTTCGTGAAGATCTACCGCTAGTGAAGCAAGTCCTTCGTGGGCGACGGCCGTGATGGAATAGACAAGGTTGCTTCTTCGTGGACCCTTCGTGGGTGGAGCCCTCCGTGGACTCGCGCAATCGTTACCCTCCGTGGGTTGAAGTCTTCATCAACGTGGATGTACGATAGCACCACCTATCGGAACCATGACAAAAACATCTGTGTCTCCAGTTGCGTCTGAATCCTCCAAACCCTTCCCTTTACATTCTTGCAAGTTGCATGCTTTACTTTCCGATGCTCATATACTCTTTTGCATGCTTGCTTGAATTGTGTGGAGATTGCTTGACTTGTGCTAAGATAGCTAAAATCTGCCAAGAACTAAAATTGGGAAAAGGCTAGATTTTTATTTGGTCAAGTAGTCTAATCACCCCCCTCTAGACATACTTCCGATCCTACAAGCACCATGTTTAAGTAGAAATTACAGCGGGTAAGAGATAGGCTACACCACTGCATAGAGGGGGGAAGAGTTGGTGGTGATGGCGGTGAAGTTGTTGGTGAAGATTGCGGTGATGATGATGGCCACGGCGGCGTTCCGGCGCCACAGGAAGAGAAGGGGAGAGGGGGCCCCTTCGTCTTCTTCTTCCTTGACCTCCTCCCTAGATGGGAGAAGGGTTTCCCTCTGGTCCTTGGCCTCCATGGCGTGGGAGGGGCGAGAGCCCCTCCGAGATTGGATCTGTCTCTCTGTTTCTGCGTTCTCCTCTGGTGCCCTTTCACTGTTTCGTATATATATGGAGATCCATAACTCCTATTGGACTGAAACCTTCGCAGTGATTTTTTTTTACCAAAAAATAGCTTTCTTGCAGCCGAAGAAGGGCATCAACCGCCTTACGGGTGGCCCACGAGGGTCAGGGGCGCGACCAGGGGGGCAGGGGCGCCCCCTGCCTCGTGGCCACCTCAGGCACCGTCTCGCGTGGATTTTTCTTCCGGAATTTTCAAAATATTCCAAAAATAAGCTCCGTCCCTTTTTATCCCGTTTGGATTCCGTTTGATATGGATATTCTGCGAAACCAAAAACATGCAACAGACAGGAATTGGCACTAGGCACTGGATCAATATGTTAGTCCCAAAAATAATATAAAAAGTTGCCAAAAAGTATATGAAAGCTGAATAATATTGGCATGGAACAATCAAAAATTATAGATACGACAGAGATGTATCATGCCGCCCACCCCCTGGGGCAAATCCGCCTCCCCGTCACCTTTGGCATGCGCGACAACTACCGCACTGAGCTGGTCGACTTCGACATCGCCCGCATCGGCCTCCCGTACAACGCCATCCTCGGGTACCCGGCTCTGGCCCAGTTCATGGCGGCAACCCACCCAGCATACAACCTCATGAAGATGCCTGGAAGCAAGGGTGCCCTCACTGTCAAGGGGGACACCAAGGAGGCCATGGCGGCGCTCAAACTCGCCTTCAAGACCGATGCGGCGGTGCAGCCCGACGGCGCCGGTGCCCCTGAAGCCAAGGAGGCCGCACCAACCAAGAATAAGCAGCTGTTCACCCAAGATAAGGCGGAAACCAAGCAGGTGCCGGTCAACGAGGACAGGTCCTCAGGAGCCACTTTTACCATAGGTGCCGGCCTCGGCCCAAGCCAAGAGGAAGCATTGGTAAAATTCTTGCGCGCAAACAAGGATATATTCACGTGGGAGCCCAACCAGCTGGTGGGGGTCCCGAGAGAGGTGATTCAGCATCACTTAAGGGTATGCCCCAATGTGCGCCCTGTCAAGCAACATGCAAGACGACAATCCATGGAGAAGCAGGCCTTCATCGTCCAGGAGACCCGCAAGTTGGAGGCAGCGGGTGCCATTCGCGAGGTCCGGTACCCCGAATGGCTGGCGAACCCCGTTGTGGTACCGAAGAAAGGCGGGAACGAGCGAATGTGCATCGACTTCACCAACCTCAACAAGGCGTGCACTAAAGATACGTTCCCTCTCCCACGCATCGATCAGATCGTCGACTCCACCACTGAGTGCGACCTGCTGTGCTTCCTGGATGCGTTTTTAGGGTATCACCAAATCAAGATGGCGGTTGAAGATGTAGAGAAGACAACCTTTGTGAACCCGTGTGGGGTGTACTGCCACACCTGCATGCCCTTCGGACTGCGCAACGCGGGCGTGACCTTTCAGCGGTTGATGCACATCGCCTTAGGGCGGCAGCTCGGGAGAAACACCGAGGCCTACGTTGACGACATTGTGGTAAAGTCTCGGGAGGCAAGAACCTTGATCCAAGATCTGGAGGAGACCTTCGCGAGCCTGCGCCAGGTGAACTTGCGACTTAACCCGGAGAAGTGTATGTTCGGTGTCCCTTCCAGTAAGCTGTTGGGGTTCCTCGTGTCCCACAGAGGGATCGAGGCGAACCCAGAGAAGATCAAGGCCATTGAGGACATGAGGCCACCGTAGACCCTCAAGGAAATGCAGAAGCTGGCTAGTCGGGGGACTGCGTTGGGACGCTTCATCTCCAAGCTGGGAGAGCGAGCCTTACCCTTCTTCAAGCTGATGAATAAGAAAGGCCCATTCGAGTGGACCCCGGAGGCCGACCGAGCTTTTCAAGACCTCAAGAGATACCTGACCAGCCCTCCGGTGATGGTGGCGCCGCGACCTCTCGAGCCTCTAGTACTCTATCTTGCCGCCACCCCGTACTCCGCCAACGCAGTGCTGGTGGCGGTTCAGGAAGATCACCAAGACAAGGGCGCGCCGTGCCAAGCTACAGCCGAGGTAACGCAAGATCAAGAAGGCGCAGCAAGAGCCGTAGGGACATCAACTGGGAACCAAGCTCGGCAGGACAATGCCGCCGAGATCCAGGCCGGCGATCAGGCACCGGAGGTTCCATCACCTCAAGAGATATCCCAGCTTTCGCAAGACACGAGCCCCACCGACGCACCAGCCCTCGTCGAGCACTTGGTGTATTTCATCAGCACAGTGTTGTGGGACGCAAGGGCGCAGTACCCCATGCCCCAAAAGCTCCTTCTTGCGGTCTTGGTGGCCTCGCGCAAGTTGCGGCACTACTTCCAGGGCCACCCCATCAAAGTCGTCTCAGCCTACCCATTGGAGAGAGTGCTCAGGAGCCCCAACTCCACTGGAAGGGTCGTTGAGTGGAACATCGAGCTGCAGGCATTCTAGTTGGAGTTCAGCACTACCAGAGTCATCAAGGGAGCTGCACTTGCTGATTTCGTGGCGGAATGGACGGATGCCCCAATGCTGGAAATAGGCGAGGACCGGTCCACCTCGCCGGGAAGTGAGGCGCCCGATGGCTGGGTCATGTATTTTGATGGTGCCTTCGCGCACCAGGGCACGGGGGCTGGAGCAGTACTCGTCTCGCCCACTCAAGACAAGCTCTACTACGCTGTACAACTCTGCCTCCAGCAGGGCAAGAAGGTCTCCAACAACATCGCAGAATATGAAGGCCTGATAGCGAGCCTGAAAGTTGTGGCAGCCCTGGGGGTGAAGCGTCTCACCGTCAAGGGCGACTCGCAGCTCCTCGTCAATTTCTCCAACAAAGTATATGTGCCAAAGGACGAGCACATGGAGGCATACCTCGCAGAAGTATGCAAGATGGAGAAGCAGTTCCTGGGCCTGGAGTTACAGCACGTGCCTCGTGGCACCAACAAGGAAGCTGACGACATCGCCAAGAGGGCGTCCAAGCGGCAGCCCCAAGAGCCTGGCGTCTTCGAGGAGCGTCTCTTCAAGCCGTCTGCAACGCCGCCACTTTCAAGGAAAGCTCAGCCTCGGGAGGAGCTTCCGCAGCTGCTTGCCACAGGAGCCCCAGCCTATGGCCCGACTTCGGGAGCGCGCCTGCTCTTGGCGCTCAAACCCCAGGAGGAATGCTGGACCAAGGAATTCAAGGAATACCTGATGCAAGGGATGCTGCCGGAGAAGGAGGAGGGTGCGGAGCGCGTGGCCCGGCAGGCCACAGCATACTTAGTCCGGGACGGTGAGTTGCACACGAAGTGACCAAATGATGTTTCACTACGTTGCATTTCCACATACCAGAGGAAGGAGTTGCTATCTTACATACATGGTGGGGACCGCGGGCACCACTCGTCATCACGGACCCTCGTCGGCAAGGCATTCTGCAGTGGATTTACTGGCCCACAGCGCTCAACGACGTAGCCGAGCTGGTGAAGTCTTGTGAAGCCTGCCAATTCCACGCCAAGCAGATCCATCAGCCAGCTCAGGGCCTCCAGACCATACCACTCACATGGCCGTTCACGGTCTGGGGGCTGGATATCTTGGGCCCATTTCCTTGGGCGCCAGGGGGCTACCGCTACCTCTATGTCGCCATCGACAAGTTCACCAAGTGGGCGGAAGTGGAAGCCGTCCGCACCATCCCAGCTGGATCCACGGTCAAGTTCATCAAGGGCCTCGTGAGCCGTTTCGGGGTCCGCAACCTCATCATCACCGACAACGGCTCGCAGTTCACTAGTAACCTCTTCAAAACATACTGTGCTAACCTTGGAACGCAGATCTGCTACGCTTCGGTGGCGCACCCCAGGAGCAATGGCCAGGCCGAACGCGCCAACACAGAGGTCCTGAGGGGCCTCAAGACCAGGACCTTCAAGAAGAAGCTCGAGGCCTGTGGCAGGGGCTGGCATGACGAGCGCCAGTCCGTGCTGTGGTCCATCCGCACCACCACCACCAAGCCGACGAGTGAGACCTCGTTCTTCCTCGTCTACGGAGCTAAAGCGGTCCTCACTCACGAAGTCAAGCATCGCTCCGCACGGGTCCTGGCGTTTGATGAAACGCAGCAGGACGTCACACGGGGGATGGACCTCGTGCTGGGGGAGGAACGTCGCTGCGAAGCTACACTGAGGGTGGCAAGGTACCAGCAGGCGTTGCGGCATTTCCACTGCCGCAACATCCGCTCCAGGACGCTCGAGACGGGTGACCTTGTCCTGAGACGGGTCCTCTCTAGGGAAGGGCTGCATCCTAGGTTCTCGGACTAAGGTAACCCCTTTAACTCTGATATTACTATTGATCCAACCTAACTTTAAGGGGCATCCTACAGAATGCTCTGCTAGAATCATACTCGTCGATTAGGAAGAGAGGTATGAGACAATGCATGAGAGACAGGCCTAAAGATAATGTGCATACATGAGACACGTAGGCAGGTCTATGTATATAGAAAGGGTCGATGGGGATTGTGTGTGTGTGTGTATGCTTGCGAGAGGAAGAGTGCTTGTGATAAAGGTTAGTGAAAACAGTTGTAAATGGTTATGAGAGGGAGGGAGGGTTATATCGAGAGCATGTGTGCGAGAAAAACACCTCGGGAGAGAGTGTGTGAGCATGTGTGAGAGACCACCGATGGAGAGTGAAACTACACGTAAAAGGCTGCTGTACACATTGATTAAAGATATAAATTGTATCCAAATATTAGGATGGGATCATGATATTTGGAATTCGCATAAGGAACGGTCATTGATCCATCGGACACCTAGATTCTATCGAATTTGAGCATGTCTATGTTATTATTCGACACAATTGATCCACATAGTTAGCATTTTGAACTCCAGACAATGCATCGCTTTAGCAATCGAATATAAACGTGAGTATAGTTCATGTTGTGTGTGTAAAGCACATTATACATACGAAAGTTACACAATGAACATTATAAATAGCTACCTATGAACTAGCATACATTTGAATTCAACTTAAGGTGGTTTAGAAAAATCGAATTCAACATGAGGTCCATCCAATTATTTGAATTTGACATCATGGCATTTGTAAATCATACCTAAATTATGGGGGCACCAATCTTTGCTCTGATTTTGTACATAATAGCATATGTAGTCATGTACAAAATAGATTCAAATTTAGCTCCTCCATTCCAAAATAATCGTAGTTATAGGATTTTCAAGTGTGAAAATTTAAAAAAGAAGCAGATAATTTAATGAGGTTTTCAAACATACAAGGTCAAATTTAACGTTGTCTATTTAGGTCAATCCTCAAAGTTCAAGAGTACTCTAAACGTGAATGCTTGTGTTTCAAAATTTCGAACAAAGCGCCAAAAGAGCCTCTAGTCGCCCGAAAATGCGCGAGACCAATGTTTGGTACTACAAGGAAATTACTTTTTCTAATAACTCCGACCCGTGAAACCTACCGGCCCGACGTCCAAAGGTCTAAACCGGGGTAGGCTTGTAGCTTCATCTAGATGCCACACAACCGCCTCCGAAAAACATTCATACACAATGGCCGCTTAAGCACACATGCGCGCGGCCGAAATCGCTCCCGCCCACTATTTGGGACACCTGGGATTACGATTCTACCCCCGACCCGCAGTAGGTCCGAAATTTAAGAGGGGGGAAAAGTTTGTACTTTCCCCAAATTTCAAACAAGGGCGTCCCATCTTCTATTAGAAAAAGCCAAAAACAAGGGCGTCCCAGACCAAAACATGGTTCTCCCCCCTCCCCCCCACCCGTCTGATTTCCCATTCATACTCCGTGGGCGCAAAAACTACCTCTCCACCAGCCGCGAAACCCCGGCGTCCTCCGTCCGCCACCCAATCCCACCCATCAACCGCCGCCCTCCTCCATCACGCCGGAGCCGATACCCCAACGTCGTCGTCCACCGCAACCTCAACCGCAACGCCCTCCACGGCTAGTAGTTGAAGACGAGGCCGAGCCGTCCATACCCGAGCCAGTTCAACCACGCCGTCCTGCGCCTCACCGCTGCCACTCCAACTTCACCACCCTCCACCGCACCGGAGCTGTTCCTGCTACGACGTCCTTCGCCGCCTCGGATCCGCTTCCCCTCTGCCGATATACGGCCATGACAACACAGTCAACAATTTGGCCATGGGTTTGTTCAAGGATACACGGTTCTCCAAAACATCGGTTCCCCCGGGAGAAAAAAGAATCGCCGCGACATATGGAGGAGACCACACTGGCAACCGATAAGGGTACTCCTCTTCCCTTATTCGTGCAAATCTTACGTGTCTGCTTGCAAGGTATTCATCCCATAGAAGACACTAGTTGACCGCTTCTTCTTGATACTAGATGTTCCTAGTAACTCGCGACGCACAAGGTTTCTCCTCATATACTATTTCACCTTAGCTAGAGGTCAATCACCCCCCTGAATTTCAATTCCTGGTCAGTTGATTCCCAATTAACGGAAGCATTCCCTAGCGTAACAGGTGCTAGTCCGCATATTACGTCGGGGAAGCAACACCTCAGTGTTTATCTTAGGGGCGTGTGGGGCCTAGAGCTATTGGCGCCCGACCTGGAGGTCGGCCGAGATTAAAAGGATGGCCTAGGGGCGCTGCAAAGCATGGCGGTGGTGTGAGTTCGAGGGGAGGGCAGGGCGACGGAGGCAGGGGTCTGGGCCGGTGGTTGCTGGCGGTTCGAGAAAGATCGTCAACAGTGAATGGCGGGAGGTAGACGAAGGCCAGCTGCCCGTTCCTTATAGATCGTACGGTTCATTAAAAAAATCGATTGACCTATTTATTTTCAGTCGACTATTATCTTGATATGACCACATGTGGTGGTGTGCTGGAGGAGTACCTGCATTTCCTGTGCTCATATATTACAAAATCATATGGAGTAGAACCTAATTTTGTTTGCCATGCAATGTTGTAGAGTTATCATATGTCTACTGTCATTTATTTTTCAGCCACATGCTATCTGCTACTTTTATAGTGCACTAGTTCTGCACACACTTCACCCATTCTCTCACTATTGTGTTTTTATGCAAGGGTATTTCAGAGTGTGCCTTGAGAGAAGCAGAAAAGAAAAGAGATAAGTTGCTCCAGCTTTCTACGCGGGTAAGCACGACATGTTACAACACTATAAAGGGTGCAGTGTCGTGAGATGGAGACGGTGGCGTAGCTCGGAGTTGATGACCTCGCTGCAATGAACCACCATCCTGTGTGCTTGCTTTAACCAGCGGTGTCATATGTGTTTGCATGTTCCATATGGTGTCTAGCTTGTATTCGAAAGGCCAAAGTCGGTCTTTATTAAGATAAGGAAAGATATTTTTTACATGAACCACCATCCCGTGAGCACCAGAAGACAAATAGCTAGTTAGGGCACTGGCCAAGCCAGTGACAAGCCCAGCAAAGACATGCATCACCTGGAAGCCAACTAAAAAGCCGCGATGGTGGCGAAGCAGCCCGCCTCCCACCAGGCTCTCAGGTCCTAGATGATCATGCTCACCACTCCAACCGTATGTCTAGCTTGTATTGCTTCCAATTTGGTTAAATTGCATCTGCTTAGCTTACACATTATACCTTTGAATATGACACGCTTTTATGTTTTTGGTACATACTAGTACATTTGTGTATTAACCATGTTCTTACATCAAACTAATGTTCTTGTGTATCCCTCATCAATCACTTGTGATGAGGCAGTCAGGCAAGTGTATCCCTCATCAATCACTTCTAATTTTGTTGAATTCCATCTGCTTACTTTACACATTATAATTGAATAAGACACATGTTCCTGTTTCTAGAACATACAATATCTGTCTATCACACCATGTTATTACATCAAATTACTACTATTTTGTAACCTGCAACAATCACTTATCACAAGACACGTTTGACTTTGGAGTGTGATATAAGTTACTTCTCGCATTCTTTTCTAGCTTGTACTACTAATTTGTTGAAATGACACTTATGGCGAGACAGTTCTAACTTGGTAGACTGATATTCGTTGCATCTTTCATATGGTGTCTAGCTTTCATTGCTTCTAATTTGTTGAAATGCCTTCTCCTTAGTTTACACATCATAAGCTGTGAATATGCAATGCTGTGAATATGCAATGGCACTAATGACGAGAGACCTTTAACTTGATAGTGTGATGTTGTTTGCATCTTGCATATGATTTATTTCTTGTACTGCTTCACATTTTTTTAAACAACATTTATGATGAGACACTGTTAACTTGGCAGAGCGATATTTGTAGCATCTTTCATATGGTGTCTGTGGCACCCCGGCTCAGAGCGACCGGTTTACCATGCATTGCCAGCCCAGAGACCACGTCTTCTGGCAACACACAACAACTTGGTACATAAAAACAACCGCTTTATTGATGCTAGCGGAACAAAGTTTACATTACAACAACTGTCGAGGCCAAGCGGCACACCCGGTGCGGCTGAACAATATGTACATTATTTAGTGAACATAAAGGGCCTCGATCCGAACAACTACGTGGCAGCGGAATACGTCATGGCGGAAGCTCCATGTCACAAGGACACCGATGTGGACACGATCTAGACTCGAACAGCGCTCCTCTTCAACGATACTTTCCTGAAATCTGGCATGACAGGCCAGGTCAGTACATTCAATGTACTTGCAAGCTCACAACAGGCATAATCATAATGGCAAACAATATCATGATATTTAACCAATTATTAATAATGCAACACTATATGTCAACATGCTGTGATCATGCTCGAACGTCCATCGGGACAGCTTACCAACTGTGATCATCCCTGGATCACAAACAAACCACCAACGTGGTCTTTCATAAGAACAACTCGTGATCCTTACGACGATCACAACCACGACCAGTGCCTGGTCCCGAATGCCTCGATGGCCTCTCTGCCATCCATCAACAATGCAAGTTCATAGCTTAGTGTGCAAATTTTTATTAAACATTGACTCATGGTGGCACCTAGTACGAGGTGTCCGTGACCGTGGACTCGGCTATCGATAGATTATACACACTGCAGAGGTAGCACACTGTACCCACACCACGGAACCCATGGCCTCGCACTCCCATTCGGGTGGACCAACGGCATGCCGACAAAACCCTTCCATTGCCACAACACTCTCCCGGCCACTCCGACCCAATCCCCAACGGGCTGGCCCTGGGTGGCCCCGTGTCTACCAAAGACACCCCGAACACCGTCGTGGTCAAAACAATCCCACTCGGGGACTCGGTACCATAATATCTTCAACGAGCACACAAGATTATGCCTGCTTACCGGGCCAGGGCAAGCACGGCATAACCTTCCCTAGTTGGAGGCACCGACCAGACGCCATGTCAATGGACCGAATCAGGGCCTTCCCAAAAAGGCAAATGTGGTGGCACTGGGAAAGAAACTCGATTCAGCGGCACCATGACCCAGTCAACGGTATATTCAAGATGAGTTATATTCAGGTTCAACTTTAAAATGAAAATGACCGGTGTCATAGCATGCCATGAAATGCGAAACTACACATGCATCACATAATAATAAAAATGACCGATGTCATCCATACACACACCAAGCGTCAACAACTCATATTACTTTACTACTCAAAATGACTCATAACTTAACAAAAATATTATGCAACAAGTTTTATTAATTTCTCACGCAAGAAAGTAACTCCGATAAATTTCTCATATGCTTGACAAAAAGATTTTACTATCAACAACTCTTAATTTATTTATCAACTAAGTTGTGTTCAAACATTCTGTAAGACAAGTAACATGATTTAGCAAGTATTTAACAGAATATTTTCTAACAAATTTTTATCAATTTATGTAGGCAAGAACAAAGCTTAAAATAATTATTAACATGCATAACAAAATCATTTCTAACATCACCACAAATAAATCTTAACTTGCTTTACCCACTAAACTAGTTTCAATCATTACGTAAATCAAGCATAACAACTAACAAATATTTAACAGAATACAAATAACACAATAATTATTTAAATGCATGGATTAATCATTTCATTCAAGTAAGAAAATCACAAATATTGAAATGACACCATGAAAATGTTGTTGTGGCTTGCCTTAGTGCAGATGAGGTTCACAAGCCTTTTGGTGATCCTCAAGACAAGCCTCACCCTCTGAAAATAAATTTAAACACAAAAAGCAAATATCAAGAACACTTCTGAAAATCACTAGAAATTCTAAATAGCTCAGAAAAATCTCATCCTTGGCGAGCTGCTAGATTTCTTTTCAAAGAACACAATGCAAAAAGAATCAATTCATTTGGACTTATGGTTGAAGAGTTATAACTGTTTGAAGTTCTCTGGAATATAAATGATTTTGAATTTAAATAAACAGCTGGGGGGTGACGTCGAAGGCGTAAAACCTCAGGGCGCCACCACTCGTACCGCTTCATGCACGTACAGAGTGGCTGACTAGCAGGCCCCGCTAGTCAGGTGGGGGAAGGGGGAGAAAGAAACAGAGAAGGCCACGGCTTCGCTGGAGCTCTCGCCGGCGACGAGGGCTTCTTGGCCCAAACGAGAGGGAGGGATTTAGAGAGGGGACGATGGCGCACCTGCCCGTACCCGTGGTGTGGCTAGGGGTGGTCGAACGGCGTCGAAAACAAGCTCACAAGCGGAGGCAGAACGCGGAGGTTGCCGGAGTTGAGGAAGACGGCGAACGGAGGCCACTCCAGGGGCTCCAAGAGGGCGAGACGGCCTCACCGGAGAGAGGTGGAAGCCCTAGAGGGGTTACCCTAGCCTGGGAGAGGCTAGAGCTTCCGCGGCGACCAGAGGGGATCGCCGGCGAGCTCGAGCTCGGGGACGGTGGCCCGAGGCCTGCCCGGACGGGCTACGACTTCCTACACAGTCGTGGAGTGTGTGGGAGTGCTGGATGGGGCTCGAGGAGGCTGGGGGTGGCCCTATTTATAGGCGAGCGGCGAGGGGGTTTCGGGCTCCACCGGTGGACACCTGTCCACGGCGCCCGGCGACAAGCGGCGTCAGTGAGAGGGGGAGAAGGCGACGGAGGTCACACGACAACTGTGGGCGGACAGAGACGAGCACAAGATCGAGAGGATGGCGACGAGCACAGTGCGCTCCGCACTGTTGGGCTGGCCGGACCTTGCCCGTGCTCGCTGCGGCAAGCTCCGACATCGGCGAGCGCCACAGGGGAGTTAATGGCGTTGAGACGAGGATGGTGGCGAAGTTTGGCATGCTCGGGCAGGTGGGGGAAGCGAGCACGCGCGAATAGAGCACTCGGCGGCAGTCAGAGCGCGTCGACACGCAGGCATGACATGGTGGACACGCGTGGTCACCGCGCGAACTCTTCCCTCAGGCCAGCCTACGTCCAAAAATCATGTCTGGCATGTTGTTCGTGGTGGTTTTGAGTGTTACCATGAATTGGTTTGGATCCAGGTGCAGTAGAGAGGTTTTTACAAGCCAGGTAAGTTTCTGATCAGTAACTTGGAACAGTTACTATGGTCAAACGGCTGGGAGATTGAGGATGTGCTTTGGAGGCTTGTTATAAGTTACTAAGGTAAAGATGCACAAGAAAGTTCAGGTCAAATGGAGCAAGTAAAATGGTAGTTGCTGTAGAAACCACCATTTCTGTTCAGAATAGAAAATATTTTCTGTAGCAAAAATATTCCAAAAAGTGATGAAATATTTTTGCTCAGGAAGGTGCCCTAGGGTTCACAAAATGTTTGTGAATTATCTCAGATTTTTCTGAGCCATAAAAATTGGGGTTGCTTTGAAGCAAACAGGTCTGGCTAGGGTTTCTGAGAGAAAATGAATATTTTTCATTTAAGAAAATATTCCAAAGATATTTTGGGGTGGATCAGAAGTGAAATGATGATTTAGGAGGGAAGTGAAGCACTTGGGTGAAAGCCAATAATGCCCTAGTGTTTAAGTCCATATGAAAAGATTCAAGAACTCCAAGTTTCAGAAAATTTTCAAATGAAAAAAAACAAGCAAATAAAAGAGGGCAAAACACCAGGCTGTCACAAACCTGCCCCACTTACAATGAATCTCGTCCTCGAGATTCGGTTGCTTGGAAAAACCACTCTGGATACTGATCCCTAAGGAATTCTTCCCGCTCCCAAGTCGCTTCTGACTCTGTGTGATGCTCCCACTGAACCTTGTAAAATTTTCTGACTTTACTGCGAGTGACCCTTTCCATCTGATCCAAAATTTTGAACGGTCTCTCTTCATAAGTTAAATCTTTTGCCAACTCTATCTCAGCCATTGCAGTCCTTTTCTCAGGCGGGGATATGCATCGTCTCAATTGTGAAACATGGAAGACGTTGTGTACGTCTGCCAATTCAGGGGGTAGTTCCAGTTGATATGCAACCGTACCAACTCGAGACATAATCGGGAATGGACCAATAAATCTGGGTGCCAGCTTTCCACGAGTCTGAAATCTCTTGACTCCTTTCATAGGAGTGACTCGGAGGTATACGTGTTCTCCGGGTTCAAAACTGACCTGCCGATGCTTTGCATCATAATAACTCTTCTGTCGAGATTTGGCCAATTGCAGTTTGTCTCTGATTTCCCTAACTTGTTTCTCAGCTTCCATCATGAGATCTGTCCCGAAGATACGGCTATCTCCAGTCTGTGACCAATTTAGAGGAGTGCGGCACTTACGGCCATACAGAGCTTCGTATGGTGACATCTTTAGACTGGTCTGGAAACTGTTGTTATAAGAGAACTCAGCATATGGAAAGCAATCTTCCCAATTAGCGCCTTTGGCTAGCACACAGGCTCGCAACATATCTTCGAGTATTTGATTTACCCGCTCTATCTGTCCATCTGTCTGAGGGTGATAAGAAGTACTATATTTCAGTGCTATTCCCAAGGCTTGCTGGAGATGGGACCAGAAAGCGGAGGTAAACAAAGAACCTCGGTCGGAAGTGATAGTTCGGGGTACTCCATGCAGACTGACTATTCTGGACACGTACAGCTGTGCAAGTTCATCGGCCCTGTATCTAGTGCTGATCGGAATGAAGTGAGCAACCTTGGTTAGGGTGTCTATTATAACCCAGATTGCATCCTTGCCTCGCTGAGTCCTAGGCAATCCTGTGATGAAATCCATGAAATCTTCATCCCATTTCCACTGTGAAACTGGCAGCAGTTGGAGGAGTCCGGCTGGCTTCTGATGATATGCTTTCACCTTGTTGCATATGTCGCAACAGGCTACGAAATAGGCAATGTCTTTCTTCATTCCCTCCCACCAGAATATTTGTCTGAGATCCTCATACATTTTCGTACCTCCCGGGTGAATGGAATATGCGGATTCGTGTGCTTCTGATAGGATTTTCTTCTTCAAGTCTGGTTGATTTGGCACACAAATGCGTCCACGGAATCGGAGGGTACCAAATTTGTCCTTGGAGAAGTCAGGGGCTTGCTTTGCCATCTGGCCCTTGGCGCATCTTTGTAGCTTGGCGTCAGCTGGCTGGGCCTTGCGGATCTCCATCTCAAGTGTGGGGGTAACTTCCAAAATATTTGCAAGGCCAGCATCCACGATGACCAAGTTGAGCTGAGCGATCTCCTCTTGGAGTTCGGTAGGCAATGATTTCAATATGGCATTTAAGCTGACAGGCTTTCGACTGAGGGCATCGGCAACGACGTTGGCCTTGCCTGGATGGTAATTTATTCCAAGGTCATAATCCTTGACCAACTCTAGCCATCTTCGCTGATGGAGATTTAAATCTGGCTGAGTGAAGATGTACTTGAGGCTTTTGTGGTCGGTAAAAATTTGGCACCTTTTTCCAATGAGGTAGTGTCTCCAAATTTTTAATGCATGAACCACCGCAGCCAATTCCAAATCATGAGTAGGATAATTTCCCTCATGGGGTCATAGTTGTCGCGAGGCATATGCTACTACCTTGCTGTCTTGCATCAGCACGCAACCAATACATTGTCTGGAGGCATCGCAGTACACACCAAAACTGTGATAAATGTCTGGAAGAGTCAATACAGGTGCGGTTGTCAGACGTATCTTCAGCTCATTAAAACTCTTCGCACAATCCTCTGTCCACTTAAAGTTCGTATCCTTTTTGAGCAGTTCCGTCATGGGTTTAGCAATTTTGGAAAACCCTTTAATAAAACGACGATAGTACCCAGCTAATCCGAGGAAACTCCGGATCTGCGTCACAGTCGTGGGCGGTACCCAATCGAGCACATCCTTTACTTTGCTTGGGTCCACGGCTATACCTTCGGCGGATAGTACATGACCGAGAAACCCAACTTTCTTGAGCCAAAATTCGCACTTACTGAACTTGGCGTATAGCTGATGGTCGCGGAGCCATTGTAGTACTGCTCGGAGGTGATCCTTGTGCTCTTCTTCACCCTTAGAGTAAATGAGGATGTCATCGATGAAGACTACCACGAATTTCTCGAGGAAGTCCATGAATACTTTGTTCATCATATGCATGAAGAAAGCAGGAGCATTGGTGAGACCAAAGGACATCACGGTATATTCGTAAAGACCGTATTGAGTAGTGAATGCGGTCTTAGGAATATCTTCCTTTTTAATCTTGAGCTCATGATATCCGGTCCGTAAATCGATTTTAGAGAATACCTTAGCCCCACTGAGCTGATCAAACAGATCATCAATCCTTGGCAGCGGATATTTATTTTTGATGGTGACCTCATTCAGCTGGCGGTAATCTATGCACATACGGAGACTGCCATCCTTTTTGCCCACGAAAATAGCAGGTGATCCCCATGGTGAAGAGCTGGGACGAATATAACCTGTCTGGAGTAATTCGTCAAGCTGTTTCTTTAGCTCCACTAATTTTGATGAGGGCATCCGGTAATACTTCTTGTATAACGATGTGGTTCCGGGCACAAGACCTATTGCAAACTCCAGTTCCCGATCTGGTGGCATGCATGGCAGTTCTTCAAGAAATACATTAGGGTACGCACTGACCACCGGAATAAATTCCAATTCAGCCACAACGGTGCAAACTAGTTCTGGCTTGGGTATATTCTTGCGAGCGTAGAACTTGGTAAGCTGCCCATTCAGACTGGTCAAAGTGACTTCTCGGGTTGCGCAATTTATGCAAACTTGATATCGGGTCAACCAATTCATACCCAATATAGTATCCAACTTTTTAGACTCAATGATTATCAGAGATGTTGGAAAGTAGACCCCGTTGACATTGATCTCCAGATCACGGAAGACCAGATTGCTCTTGATTATAGATCCCGGGGTTTGTACCAGCATATTTTGCCCAAAATCGCGCAAGGAAAATTGTTTTGGGCATCAAAACTCCGAGAAATAAAAGAATGGGAAGCGCCAGAGTCAAATAAAATTACGGCAGGTATGTCATTAACAGAAAACATACCAATGACGACTTCTGGCTTCTCTTGGGCTTCATCGGAGGAGATATGATGCACGTGCCCAGTGAAGTTTTGCTGGGTTGCCATGACTCCATAAAGTTGACTTGTGGCCTGCTTAGGGCATTCATCTTATTGTTCTTGGGGCACTGTTTGGCATAATGTCCATGCTGCCCGTAATTGAAACAAGAATTATTGCGCTGACGCTCCTCGTGTGTTGGGTTGGTCACAACATTCTTGACTTGAGTGGTGGTCTTGTTAACATTCTGCTGCCAATTTGGCTTGAATTCCACCTGAGTCTGCTGCCAGGTACGAGCCTTTTGCACTAGTTGCCCTTCCTTCTTTGGCTCAATCTTACGCTTGTTGTCGTTGTTAACAGGCCTATTATCTGCTATAAGCTTGTGCTCCCGTTCAGCAATGAAAGCCTTGTTCACCAACGTTTGGAAGTCTGCAAAATCAAGCATACTGAGACTACACCGGAGTTGTGGATTTAGACCTCCAAGAAATCTGTCAATTCTCCTTTCTTCGGTGGCCACGTCATAAAGAGAGTAACAGGCCAGATGATTGAATTTTTGCAAATATTCTGCCACACACTGATTCCCTTGGACGAGTGCAAGAAATTCACGCTGCTTAGTCTTCATAACTCCAGTAGGAATATGATATTTTCGGAATCGATCCTTCAACTTTTCCCAGGTGATTTCCTCATCAGCCGACCACATGGCCTTTGTATTTTCCCACCATATGGCAGCTGCGCCCTCAAGATAATGGGTGGCAAAGGGAACTTTATCATTTCCTTCAGTACAAGCAATCTCAAGCTTTTTCTCCATTGTGCGCAACCAATCGTCTGCATCCAATGGGTCAACAATCTGACTGAAGCTGGGTGGATTGGTTCTCTGAAAATCTGACAGCTTTGAGTGATGACCATTTTGATTTCCATTCTGTCCAACCATAGCTTGCACACTTCTCAATATTTCAATCAGATCATTGTTCCTTTTCTCTTCAAACATACGCAGAATTTGCTCGGTGGAGGGAGGATCAGGCGGTGGAGGTGGTGGCTGAACGTACGGCTCGGCAGAATGTCCTGCCTATCATGCGGAACGACGAACAGGAGTTCCCTCACGAACGTTGCTACTGCTTCCTCCCCGCGTCATCCTATTGTGGATTTTTTCCAAGACAACACAATCAAGATGAGAAACACCCAAGAATAAAATTGGTGGAAAAGCCAGCGACAAATCCCGGAAGAAAGCAGAAGAGCGAAGAAAAATACGACGAATAAAGTCTCAACATAATTATACATAGACTCATACATGAAAGGTAAACAACATGACTGGTTCACTACTCTCATACATGCAACGAAACATCATGACTCGTACGACTGCATCCGTACATCATCCAGACAACTGCGAATACTCAAAGATACTACTGCTCTGCTGGTGCTGCAGCGTCCTCCCCTGAAGCGGTCTCGGATCCCGAACTGACGTGGTTAATGGAAACCTCCGGGTTAAAGGTAACACGACAACGCTGCCTCGAGGGCTCTCCCTCAGGGGCAGGGGTAGGATGAAGCATCGGGGCTACAGGAGTAGCAAGAAGTGAGACCCACTCAGCAGGAGTACCGAGAGGGTTCACGGCCGAGACGCCCGTGCTACTCTGGGGAGTAACCGGCGAAATAGGGGAGCTAGAGCTGACTGGGACATAAGGGGTAAATCCCAGAGAAGACGGAGTAGTGGCGGATCTAGAAGTGACCAAAGTAGCGGCTAAAGCAGTACGGGTACGAGTCAGCTCTCGAGCCAGCTCGTGGATCATGAGATAGCTAGCAGTGACATAACGAGCAAGATGGCTAGCAACACTATCAGACTCCGAATCAATGAGAGGGAAACGGACACGACCATTGTCGTGCAGAGATGGGTAATAGTAGAAACCTAGGTGGTTTTGCATTCAGACCTCGTTGTAGCGAAGCTCGACAAGGACCTCAAATGCAGCAAACTGGACAGCCTGAGAAGCGGTGGAGGCGTAACCGCTCCGAGAAGTGCAAGTGTAAGAGCTGGAATCGGAACTAGTGCGCAGAGTGACCACTGCGTGATACTCATACACTGAATCAGCTAGATGCTCCCGGTACACACGATAGACTGGGTCGTCTCCGAGAGGGTACAGCCGACGCCACACGTTGCGAAGGAGGTGCGGTGACGTGTACGACATCAGCTGCAAGCGCACGGATACGCACGGAGCCATCTACACCCACAACCATTAGCAGGTTAGCATAAAAATATATAAACCGAATGCATGCAATGCAATAATCAACACAAATTACTACCGGCACTCAACTTAACTCGTATCTAACGTCCAGTTAACGCGTCGCAGTCTAGCATGGCCTACAGTCAGCGCGACTCTGATACCAAGCGTTGTGGCACCCCGGCTCAGAGCGACCGGTTTACCATGCATTGCCAGGCCAGAGACCATGTCTTCTGGCAACACACAACATCTTGGTATAGAAAACAACAGCTTTATTGATGCTAGCAGAATAGAGTTTACATTACAACAGCTGTCGAGGCCAAGCGGCACACCCGGGCGGCTGAACAATATGTACATTATTTAGTGAACATAAAGGGGCCTCGATCCGAACAACTCGTGGCAGCGGAATACGTCATGGTGGAAGCTCCATATCACAGGGACACCGATGTGGACACGATCTAGACTCGAACAGCGCTCCTCTCCAACGATACTTTCCTGAAATCTGGCATGGCACGCCAGGTCAGTACATTGAATGTACTTGCAAGCTCACAACAGGCATAATCATAATGGCAAACAATATCACGATATTTAACCAATTATTAATAATGCAACACTATATGTCAACATGTTGTGATCATGCTCGAAAGTCCCTCGGGACAGCTTACCAACTGTGATCATCCCTGGATCACAAACTTACCACTAACATGGTCTTTCATAAGAACAACTCATGATCCTTACGGTGATTACAACCACGACCAGTGCCTGGTCCCGAGTGCCTCGATGGCCTTTCTGCCATCCATCAACAATGCAAGTTCATAGCTTAGTGTGCAAATTTTTATTAAACGTTGACTCATGGTGGGACCTACTAAAAGGTGTCCGTGACCGTGGACTAGGCTATAGATAGGTTATACACTCTGCAGAGGTAGCACACTGTACCCACACCACGGAACCCATGGCCTCGCACTCCCATTCGGGTGGACAACCGGCATTCCGACAAAACCCTTCCATTGCCACAGCACTCTCCCGGCCACTCCGACCCAATCCCCAACAGGCTGGTCCTGGGTGGCCCCGTGTCTACCAAAGACACCCCGACCACCGTCGTGGTCCAAACAATCCCACTCGGGGACTCGGTACCATAATCTCATCACGAGCACACAAGATTATGCCTGCTTACCGGGCCAGGCAAGCATGGCATAACATTCCCTAGTTGGAGGCACCGACCAGAGGCCATGTCAATGGACCGAATCAGGGCCTTCCCAAAAAGGCAAATGTGGTTGCACTGGGAAAGAAACTCGATTCAGCGGCACCATGACCCAGTCAACGGTATATTCAAGTTGAGTTATATTCAGGTTCAACTTTAAAATGAAAATGACAGGTGTCATAGCATGCCATGAAATGCAAAACTACACATGCATCACATAATAATAGAAATGACCGATGTCATCCATATACACACCAAGCATCAACAACTCATATTACTTTACTGCTCAAAATGACTCACAACTTAACAAAAATATTATGCAACAAGTTTTATTAATTTCTCACGCAACAAAGTAACTCCGATAAATTCCTCATATGCTTGACAAAAAGATTTTACTATCAACAACTCTTAATTTCTTTATCAACTAAGTTGGGTTGAAACATTCTGTAAGACAAGTAACATGATTAAACAAGTATTTAACAGAATATTTTCTAACAAATTTTATCAATTTATGTAGGCAAGAACAAAGCTTAAAAAATTATAAACATGCATAACAAAATCATTTCTAACATCACCACAAATAAATCTTAACTTGCTTTACCCACTAAACTAGTTTCAATCATTTTGTAAATCAAGCATAACAACTAACAAGTATTTAACAGAATACAAATAACACAATAATTATCTAAATGCATGGATTAATCATTTCATTCAAGTAAGAAAATCACAAATATTGAAATGGCATCATGAAAATGTTGCTGTGGCTTGCCTCAGTGCAGATGAGGTTCACAAGCCTTCTGGTGATCCTCAAGACAAGCCTCACCCTCTGAAAATAAATTTAAACACAAATAGGAAATATCAAGAAGAGTTCTGAAAATCACCAGAAATTCTAAACAGCTCAGAAAAATCTCATCTTTGGTGAGCTGCTAGATTTCTTTTCAAAGAACACAATGCAAAAAGAATCAATTCATTTAGACTTATGTTTGAAGAGTTATAACTGTCTTAAGTTCTCTGGAATATAAATGATTTTGAATTTAAATAAACAGTTGAGGGGGGGTGACGTCGAAGGCGTAAAACCACAGGGCGCCACCACTCATACCGCTTCACACGCGTACAGAGTGGCTGACTAGCGGGCCGCGCTAGTCAGGTGGGGGAAGGGGGAGAAAGAAACAGAGAAGGCCACGGCTTTGCCGGAGCTCTCGCCGGCGACGAGGGCTTCTTGGCCCAAACGAGAGGGAGGGATTTAGAGAGGGGACGATGGCGCACCTGCCCGTACCCGTAGCGTGCATAGGGGTGGTCGGACGGCGTCGGAAACAAGCTCTCAAGCGGAGGCAGAACGCGGAGGTTGCTGGAGTTGAGGAAGAGGGCGAACGGAGGCCACTCCAGGGGCTCCAAGCGGGCGAGACGGCCTCACCGGAGAGAGGCGGAAGCCCTGGAGGGGTTGCCCTAGCCTGGGAGAGGCTAGAGCTTCTGCAACGACCAGAGGGGGTCGCCGGCGAGCTCGAGCTCGGGGACGGCGGCCCGAGGCCTGCCCGACCGGGCTACGGCTTCCTACGCAGTGATCGTGGAGTGTGTGGGAGTGCTGGATGGGGCTCGAGGAGGCTAGGGGTGGCCCTATTTATAGGCGAGCGTTGAGGGGGTTTCGGGCTCTGCCGATGGACACCTGTCCACGACACTCGGCGATGAACGGCGTCAGTGAGAGGGGGAGAAGGCGACGGAGGTCACGCGACAACTATGGGCGGACGGAGATGAGCACAGGATCGAGAGGATGGCGACGAGCACAGTGCGCTCCGCACTGTTGGGCTGGCCGGACCTTGCCCGTGCTCGCTGCGGCGAGCTCCGGCGTCGGCGAGCGCCAAAGGGGAGTTAATGGCATTGAGACGAGGATGGTGGCGAAGTTTGGCATGCTCGGGCAGGCGGGGGAAGCGAGCACACGCGAATAGAGCGCTCGGCGGCACTCAAAGCGCGTTGACATGCAGACATGACATGGTGGACACGCGTGGTCACCGCGCGAACTCTTCCCTCAGGCCAGCCTACATCCAAAAATCATGTCTGGCATGTTGTTCGTGGTAGTTTTGAGTGTTAGCACGAATTGGTTTGGATCCAGGTGCAGAAGAGAGGTTTTTATAAGCCAGGTAAGTTTCTGATCAGTAACTTTGAACAATTACTGTGGTCAAACGGCTGGGAGATTGAGGCTGTGCTTTGGAGGCTAGTTATAAGTTACTAAGGTAAAGATGCACAAGAAAGTTCAGGAAATGGAGCAAGTAAAATGGTAGTTCTGAGAAACCACCATTTCTGTCCGAACAGAAAATATTTTACAGTAGCAAAATATTCCAAAAGTGATGAAATATTTTTGCTCAGGAAGGTGCCCTAGGGTTCACAGAATATTTGTGAATTATCTCAGATTTTTCTGAGCCATAAAAATTAGGGTTGCTTTGAAGCAAACAGGTCTGGCTAGGGTTTCGAGAGAAAATGAATATTTTTCATTTAAGCAAAATATTCCAAAGATTATTTTGGGGTGGATCAGAAGTGAAATGATGATTTAGGAGGGAAGTGAAGCACTTGGGTGAAAGCCAAGGATGCCCAAGTGTTTAAGTCCATATGAAAAAGATTCCAGAACTCCAAGTTTCGGAAAATTTTGAAATGAAAAAAAATCAAGCAAATAAGAGAGGGCAAAAAACCAGGCTGTCACAGTGTCTACCTTCCATTGCATTGCTTCTAATTTAGTGAAATGTCTTCTGCTTAGTTTACACATCATAGTTCTGGTTATCTCATGCCGTCCTGTTTTTCTTACATATTACATCCTCCTATCATGTGGTTGTCTAACATCAAAGTTCAGTTAAATCAGATCACGCATCAATTTGTTCTAAAGAACTAAATTGTTATTCGTTTTCTTGTCGGCTTGACTTAACATGGCACGAGAAAGAGGAAGCAAGAGCGAGCGACATGGAAAGGGAAGCGGAAGAATCCTGCAGATTCTGCCGGTAATCGATGGTGCAATAGAAGGTCAAAGTCCGGTGGAAAATTGTACCAACAGGGTATCCGTGCTACGAGCTGCGAACAAGCCAAACAGAAACAAATAGGTGCCACCAAACAAGCAGAGACAACCCTATTTGTTGCAACACCTTCCACAGTACCACCAGCTGCACGATTTACTCGTTGGTCAACTCAGCGAGCAGCACGTTCCCAAGCTCCCTTGCCACCTGGCACTACTTTTGAAGCACTCTTGACACAAGATGAGTTGGCAAGATCAGATGAACTTTGTGAGCTTCAACAGCAAGAAGGTAGTTGCTGGAGTCAAGTTATAGTTGCATGCTTCTTTATATGTAGTCTCACAGTTTGATGTACACTAACACTTCCTATGTTTTTTGTTGGACTAGCACCTAGGCGCAAGAGGAAAAAAACATCAGGGATAATGCTCGATAGGTTAACTAAATCTAGAGGAGGAAGAATGGAGATCCGTTTTGAGGCAGGTTTAAAAGGCCACGTGATGCTCTGAGTCAGCCAAGTTAGTATCGAGAAAGCGGTTCTTTGTTAGGTGTCATGTCGTATCCTCCCAAAGATGGATTGATACATGAATGACAAAGACGAAACCCAGTTCAACACCTTCCTCGACCATTTATCTGTAAGTATGGTTATGTATAGGAACTAGTAATATCGTCTTGCTCTGTCCAATACTTTCTAGGTTGCTGATAATGAGACTCCCATAATTTTCAACAGGTGAGGTTCAAGTTGGATAGCCAAGATGATGCAACCAGACAAGTTTGCACCCATGTTTTCAAGTCTACTCTGCGATAGTATCGGTATAACTTGAGGAAAACTCACTTTGAAGGCAAGGCTAACAGTGAACTTGCCCAAACATCTCCAGTGGAAAATATATCTGATGAAGACTGGAGAGGCCTCGTTAAACACTGGTCCGATCCGAAGTATCAGGTACATTATATATATGTGATCAGATCACATGTTGAAGTCCTATTTATGCATGTGCCACACGAATCTATCTTCTTGTAGGTGAACTATTCAAAGAACAAGGCCAACCGTACGAAAGTGAAATTCCAACAGACGACATGATATCGTAGCTATATTGCACACTGCGAGGCTCTTGTAATTAGCTGATGTTTCACTCTTTTCGCTGTACCATATTATCAGATCTATATTGACTTGTTCCAAATGCAGAGGAAATACCGCAAGGAACAAAAAGTATCTGAACCAAATGCTGTGGAAATCTTCAAGGACTGTCACACCAGCAAGAAGAAGGACATGACTACACCAGTCGAAGCCACTGTTGTAAGTCCTTAATCCTCATGCCTTTTAACTACTACTTACTCTGACTTGTGCCTTGAACTGCATGGTTTTCAGCCAATGTATATTACTCTTTTCAATTTTATACACAATTTTCTTAGTGTATCATTGCACCTTACAAGGTTTAAAAGAGAGGAGTGATGTTCCTTTGATCTTGACCTGTAATCTAGTTATGTGCTGGACTTGCCCACACAACGTTACAATTGCTGTTTATGCATTCTCGGTTGTTTTGTGATATGAATGATGTCATACTATGCTTACCGTATTATAAACTTCGTCTCTTTATCCTTAGCCCTCAATACAATGTGAAGAAATAGACAATACATTAGCGATGGTACATGGTCATATGTTTGGAACCTGGTTTTATTATGTACTTTGCAATAAAATACAACTAATATTTTACATGGGTTCACGAATAAGTTACGTATATAGACCAAAGCTATTTTGTTTGGTTTTGCTGCCTCCTTAATATCTTCTATTCTGGTACTACTAATGTAAAACCTCAACTTTTCAGCGAGCTATCGAAAAAATGGTGGAACCGCCACCTTCTGAAGGTGGCGAGGCAACTATAACCGCAATGTCAGCTCTTGCTGCAGTGGGTCAGTACTTGTCCACTAACAGTGCCAAAAGCATGTTCCTGCATAATACTGGGTTGGTTGTTAAGGCAATCTCGTCCAAACTGCCTTATGATCAAGATATGCAAGCTGAAAACAATGTTGTATCTGCGCTCCAGACACAAGTCCATTCCCTAACAGAGACCCTTTGTGAAACAAGGAGAGACATTGTTCGATGTTGTGAAGATATCCATGGTTCTGAAACCAGACTATCAGACATTTGCTATGTTGTTCAGAAGCCTAGGAGAACTGAAGGCGAAGGTTATGGTGCTCCATCGGACAATACAACATGACAATGTAACAATCAAGTCAAATGAACTGAGCTTCTGAACTTCTGGTGGTGCATTTATCTGCTAGACTGTTAACTTTTATGCCAACCTTCCTTTTGTTTTATAGTTGTAATTTGTTTTGGTGCGATACAAAATTTGTTCTTAACGTGCAGCCACCGGCTGAAGAATACATCAACCTTTTTTTGTATAGTGTAGGGTGTTCCCTATATTTGCACTGGTGGCGAACTTTGATGCCCAGTGGATGTAATATGTGTAATAGCCATGATAGCCTAGCGTAAGTTGCTTGCTTATTTATTTCCTTATTGTCTTGTTTATTAGTTTACTTGTAGTCAGTGCAGTTCTTTTTTCGCGGTTTGCTAGTGGCCGCAATAACCTATTTTTTAAAACTAGGCCACATTAACCATGGGCTACATATTTACTGTAGTTAACATGGGCCTCCTACGGGCCGTAGAAATAATGGGCCTTCTAAGGGCCGTAGAAACAATGGGCCTTCTACGGGGCATAGAAACAATGGGCCTTATACGGGCCGTAGACACAATGGGCCTTCTACGGGTCGTATCATCAATGGGCCTTCTACGGGCCGTATGATCGGTTGGCCAAACATGGGCCAATAACAGACCACATTATGGCCGTAAATGGGCTAGAGTTGAAATCGTCCATTCATGGGCCGACCATAACGGGCCGTCGTTAATCGGCCGTATTTGATGACGTTATAAAACGCATTAGCGATATGAGCCAAAATGGGCCGATCAGAACCACGGGTTGAATTTGGCCCACAAGAAGAAAATGATAGTAACGGGCCGTAAGTAAACGAGTGCTGGAAATTAGCCCAAGAATAAATGGGCCCTGAGAAGGCGAAAGATAACATGGGCTGGAAACGGCCCAACGGAATAATGGGCCGTTAATTGGCATAAAGTGATACACTGTTCATTACGGGCCAGTTTTACCACGGGGCGTTAAAGGGACGAGGGTTACTAAGGGCTTCATATGGGCCGAAAGACGTCATGGGCCATACATGGGCCGGAAGTTAAAACGGGCTGGAATTATATTGGACGGCCCAGATGACGCTACTAGGCCTAATTCGGATAGGCCGTAAACGGGCCCTGGGTTAGCGGGCTGTAAATGGGCTATATGTGAATAGGCTGTTAACAGGCTTGCCGTGGGCCGGCCCGCCACCTTTTGACCAAGTCAAACGGGCCGGCCTTTTCACAGGACTGGGCCTCTGTTGGGCCGTGCCACGTGTCGACGTATCATAGGTGCTTTGGGTCCAATGAGTGGATGACATCTGTCCCAACGGTGAGCCGACACGTGTTTCCTCCAGCCAATGATGATTTTACACATGGAAAATCCCCATTGGTCGGGGCTTTTAACGGGTTATCGGATCCAAAACCGGACCCGATAGCTTAACGACGTTCCGTTACGTTGGATGCCACGTGTAGGTCACCCTTGACGAAAGCACTTCTATGACGCGCGATTTATCATCATGGAAGTGGACACTTCCGTGATGATAATTTTGGTAATGTCATGGAACACTTCTACGACAACACAGGTATGACTATCTTGATTCTTTCATAAATTTGTCATGGATGTACATGCATGAAAGAAAATGCGACCTACTGTGACAAACACGTATCATCACGGAAGTGTATTTTTTTTGTACTGAAAGGTATCTCCCACTTTGAATCCCAATATATCTTGTGATGATAAGAATGATGATGATGTTGGTAATGATGAAGAGAATGATAATGTTGCCTCCTTAAAAATTAAGGGTTAAATGATTTTTAAAGCTCTTTATAAGAATAAAATTGCTCGTTCCAACTTCATGGAAATCATGTCTATCGCTATCGAGGGCAAGAAATATATTGATGAGTGATACGTCTCCAACGTATCTATAATTTTTGATTGTTCCATGCTATTATATTATCTGTTTTGGATGTTTTACATGCGTTAATATGCTATTTTATATTATTTTTGGGACTAACTTATTAATCTAGAGCCCAGTGCTAGTTTCTGTTTTTTCCTTGTTTTTGAGTTTCGCATAAAAGGAATATCAAACGGAGTCCAAACGGAATGAAACTTTGCGATGATTTTTCTTGGACCAGAAGACACCCCGGAGACTTGAGAACCAAGTCGGAAGAGCCACGAGGTGGTGACAAGGGGGAAGGGCACGCCCTAGGGGGTGGGAGCGCCCCCTGCCTTGTGGGCCCCTCATAACCCCCTCACCTACTTCTTCCTCCTATATATTCACATATATTCCAGAAACATCAGATGAAGCCATGAAACCACTTTTCCGCCGCCGCAACCTTCTGTACGCGTGAGATCCCATCTTGGGGCCTTTTCCGGCATCCTGCCGGAAGGGGATTCGATCACGGAGGGCTTGTACATCAACTCTATTTCCCTTCTAATGAAACGTGAGTAGTTTACCACAGACCTACGGGTCCATAGCTAGTAGCTAGATGGCTTCTTCTTTCTCTTTGATTCTCAATACCATGTTCTCCTTGATGTTCTTGGAGATCCATCCGATGTAATCTTCTTCTGTGGTGTGTCTATCGAGATCCAATGAATTGTTGATTTATGATCAACTTATCTATGAATATTATTTGAATATTCTCTGAATTCTTATATGCATGATTTGATATCCTTGTAAGTCTCTTAGAATTATCGGTTTGGTTTGGCCAACTAGATTGGTTTGGCCAACTAGATTGGTTTTTCTTGCAATGGGAGAAGTACTTGGCTTTGGGTTCAATCTTGCAGTGTCCTCACCCAATGACAAAGTAGGGGTAGCGAGGCAAATATTGTATTGTTGCCATCGAGGGTAAAAATATGGGGTTTTCATCATATTGCTTGAGTTTATTCCTCTACATCATGTCATCTTACTTAAAGCGTTACTCTGTTCTTCATGAACTTAATACTCTAGATGCAGGCAGGAGTCGGTCGATGTGTGGAGTAATAGTAGTAGTTGCAGACAGGAGTCGGTCTAGTTGATACAGACGTGTTGCCTATATTACATAATCATTGCCTTGGATATTGTCGGTGTCAAAACCGGCGGATCTCGGGTAGGGGGTCCCGAACTGTGCGTCTAGGCCGGATTGTAATAGGAGACAAGGGGCACGAAGTTTTACCCAGGTTCGGGCCCTCTTGTTGGAGGTAAAACCCTACGTCCTGCTTGATTAATATTGATGATATGGGTAGTACAAGAGTGGATCTACCACGAGATCAAGGAGGCTAAACCCTAGAAGCTAGCCTATGGTATGATTGTTGTATGATGAAGTTGTCCTACGGACTAAAACCCTCCGGTTTATATAGACACCGGAGAGGGTTAGGGTTACACAAAGTCGGTTACAATGGTAGGAGATCTTGAATATCCGCATCGCCAAGCTTGCCTTCCACGCCAAGGAAAGTCCCATCCGGACACAGGACGAAGTCTTCAATCTTGTATCTTCATAGTCCAGGAGTCCGGCTGAAGGTATAGTCCGGCTATCCGGACACCCCCTAATCCAGGACTCCCTCAGTAGCCCCATGAACCAGGCTGCAATGACGACGAGTCCGTCTCGCAGATTGTCTTCGGTATTGCAAGGCGGGTTCTCCTCAAAATTTTGTGTACCTATTGAAATAATGTCCGATTTTTGTAATGTAGCGCTCCTTGGCTTCCACGCCCAATAATGGCCGTGTTCCACATGTCAAACGAATGCGAAAAGTCGGGGTGTTTTTACATCCACACCCCTAGCCGCATAAACGAGCCGCCTATTTAATGGGATGGGGATTCAGATCCAAACCACACCTTCTCCTCTCCGCAAGTAATCGTCAGAGCGCCTTCAGCAAAGGTCCATTCCAACATGGCCAGCCGTCGCGGCTCCTCCTCTCGCCCTTCCAGTCCTAAACCTGGAGACTGGGAGATGTGCTCCATCCCGCACAGCGAGTTAGTGTCGCTTCAGGCCAAGGGATTTCTCCCTCAGGCCTATATGGTCCCGGTCCGAGCCTGACTCGCCACCTATAATGGCGGAAAACAAGCGGAGAGCACCCCCAATCCCTCCAAAGGAGAGCGGGTGTGCCTCGTCCCTTATCTAATAAGGGGACTGGGATTTCCAATTCATCCATTTTTCCGTGGGCTTCTAGAGTTCTACGGCCTCCAGCTGCACAATCTCACGCCCGCCTCTATATTGCACATCGCGGGCTTCGTCGCCCTTTGCGAGCTATTTTTGGGTGTTGAGGCTCATTTTGCACTGTGGAAGAGGATATTCTGCCTGGTGCCCCGTTCTCAAGAGGGGTCTATATATCAAGTGGGCGGAGCCGAAGTATGGCCCATCGCCGGGACAGGATACCTATCCGGAACCCCAAAGAAGGCGTCAGAGGACTGGCCCTCGGAATGGTTTTATATAGATGATGTCCCGCTACCGGATTCTATCCGGGTCGGTCTCCCCGAGTTCAACAGTGCTCCATTAAAGAAACACTTAAGCTGGCGTCCGCGGAGCTCTCAGAGAGAAAGCGACAGAGACGTCCTTTACCTGATGGGTCGGATAAGACTATTGGCTCATTCCGGACTAACCATGATTGGAGTCATGGCCGCATGCATTATGCGGGGGGTGCAGCCGCTTCAATATAGAGGCCACCCCATGTGGGATTTTAACGGGGAGGATGACGCCACCCGTTACGGTCGTAAGGGGCCGGCCTCGGCTGCCGCTCTAGTAAAGATCTTATCCTCTTTGTACAAGGGAGAAGAGGAGGAATTCCTCCGTGTCAACCCGCAGGGCGGATTTACTATGTATAACCCTCCGAGTTGGGTAAGTGGACGATTTTGCTCGCCCATCCGTTTTATACTCCCATGATTAAATATGCAGTCTAACGACTTCGATGCAGGAACTGCGTCAGGAAGTAAAGGATATAAACAGCCGTCCTCCACAGCCCGAGGATCCAGAACGGTCCCTCGATCCGGACTCTGAAGAGGATCCGGACATATCGGTGGAGCTAGTTGACGGGGTGTTTCATCAGCTAAGCAAGTACAATACCTTGATGGCCATTACGGCTGATTACCCAGGGTTAATCCCGGCCTCCCAGGTGACAGAGACCGGAGCCTCATTCCCTTGAGAAGGATTCCATTCTCACGCATTTCAGTTTTTCTGACGACAACCGTGTTTTGCAGGGGAGGTTTCCGAGGCGGGAGGCCGAACCTGCGGCGGATAGCCAACGAGGGGTCGCAGGGCCCCGTGGGGTAAAAAGGAATGTAGTCCGGACCGAGACGCCGGCGCAAAGATATAGCGCACCATCTATTTCTCTGGTGTTATCCCTTCAGGGCATATTAACGCTCGTGCTCTCTTCAGGACGAAGAGACCTCGCCGGGCTATATCCGGAGAGGTTGCCAATCGCGCCTCCACCAGCCAGGCTCCAACGCCTGGCCCGGAAGCGGCAGCGAACACAAGGCGTGCACCGGACGCTCCTCCGACAGAGGATGCGGACAGGCTGTCTGCCACCAATTCCGAGGTGGAGAGTGCCATGAACCACAGGCGTCGCCGGACAGTTCTCCGCGACGCTTGTTTCACGCAAGAGGCATTGGATGCCTTCAATTCGGGAGATGCGTACCTACGTGCCGCTCAAAATGGTTTAGCCAGAGCCACGGAGCAATATGTAAAAGACATACGGGTAAGAAAATTTTGGTATATATATATATACCCGAGACTTGAAACAGTTAGAATAACTGAGTTCAGGATCATTTGTTATGCAGGTTCTTACAGAAAAGAATACCCTACTGTCCGAGGAGCTGGAAGAGTGCAAAGCCCAACTTGAGGCTGCACTAGCCGCGGCAGGGGAGCCCAACGAGACCCCCTCTGGTAATTTACGCTTCGAAAGATAAATATGTTGCGAAGTGTGGCGTGGGTGCGAATCTGACAAAGAAAATTGCAGATGGCGCCGGATTAAATCCAGACAAGCAACAACTCCTACGCCAGCTGAAGGCTGGTGAGAGCATGCTGACAAAGGTGAGGCGGGAGAAGAACGATCTCCAAGATGCCAACACCAAGCTGGGCGTTGAACTGAAGGATGTTCGGGCCCAGCTGTCGGACTCCACTAAGGAGAATCAACGGCTTCGCGCGCGGCATATATAGTAAGTGCTTAAACGAACTCTGTAAAGGGAATTCGGCGGCGAAGTCGACTAACAGAGTTATGTCTGTAGGTATGCTAACAGGTCGTCCTGCAGAGGAGATGCCTGGTTCAACGGATGACCTTATTCCCGAGCTCTCGCAACTGCACGAGCGAGTTCGACAGGCGATGCAGGGCGTTGCCCAAGCCTTATGGCCATCCCTCCCCAGGCTCGAGGGCCTTGGAGAGCTTGCGGAGAAGCTGAAGGGAGCGCGGCGGCGCTTCCGGTTGTGGAAGATTTCAGCCTGCCGCCAAGTCGCTAGGGAGGCCTGGGCCATGGTGAAGACGCGGTACACAAAGGCTGACCCAAACCACATGGCCGAGGTCGGACCTGTGGGGCCTGATGGGAAGGAGATACCTGTAAGCTTAGCATACGGCCAAGTAGAATTGGCCGCAAAGTATTCCCAGCAGGACTGTAAATTAGACAACCTGTTAGATGGTATAGAAGAGGAATACAATCAGTTAGAGTGACTATGTAATTTTTAATTGACATGTGTAATGCCTTCTAGCCGGATTGTAGATCATTTGTCATTGCCGACCTTTTCACTTCGACCTCGGGACCTGACGGTTCGGAGTGTGTCCGAATACCCTACCGGTTATGTACGAACCGGGGTATGCATGGAGACCAGGCGTAGGGGTCATTAGTGCTTTATCAGACAAGTGCCCAACTAGTTATGTTATATTACATGGTTAGTAAGAAACATCTTCCAGAGAGAATAGTTCTGTTAGGGGTTCCTTTCTCTGGGAGGCATGCCCTAAAGTGCATGTCCGGACTGCAAATGCAGGAAAACCATCTGGGGGCATGTATATAAATAAGTAAAAAAGGTCATCTTTTAGTTCACCGACCAAATATTCCCTTAAGAACGCTAGCTTTCGGCTTCACCCAGTCTGAGGTACACATCCGGCTGATCCGGCAGTAACAATCACAGAGGTGCTCCCTTTACCACCTAGCCGAACAATCGGGAACGTAGGGGTAAGCACAGGAGCCAGGCAACCCAGCTTGGCCAAAACTTAAGTCATATCGATGCATATAATGGTGAAGAAAAGGTACATGCGGAAGTTTGACGCATGTGTTGGGTGTGAAGCCCGTATAAATAAGCTTCTGTTTAAAGAAGCCCCCAGGTTTAATGAGCGCGGGTAGTGCATCACTTGATGAGCCTTTAAGGGCTATAAGAGAAAAGAGGGGAAGGAGAGAAATGTAAGACAAAAAATGTAAAAAATGGACAGAGGAAGGAGACAAACACAGAGTCCGGTGCTAGGCATAGAATCTTCGGAGACGGGCGCCGTTCCATGGGTTCGGCTCGAGTCGGTTATCCGACGCATCTCGCAGGCGGTACACTCCACCAGTCAGGACTTGGTCGATTATGAAGGGACCTTCCCACTTGGGCTTGAGTTTGTCCTTTTTCTTATCCGGCAGGCGTAGAACTAGTTCGCCAACATTGTAATTTTTGGCCCGTACTTCTCTGCTTTGATATCTTCGAGCCTGCTGTTGATAGAATGCGGAACGGGCTTTTGCCACGTCACGCTCCTCCTCCAAGGCGTCCAAGTTGTCCTGCCGATCAAGATCGGCTTCTCTTTCTTCGTACATGCGCACTCGAGGTGAGTCATGAATTATGTCGCAAGGCAGAACTGCCTCGCGACAGTAATTTGTTCACCCATCGTATTATTTGCTATCATGAGAGAAGCCTCTAGTGAAACCTATGGCCCCCGAGTCTATTTTCTATCATATTAGTTTCTGATCTACTATTTTGCAATCTTTTACTTTCAAGTCTATAAATAAAAAAACCCAAAAATATTTTACCTTTTATTTATCTTTCTTTACCAGATCTCACTTTTGCAAATAACCGTGAAGGGATGGACTACCCCTTTATAGCATTGGGTGCAAGTGTTTGATTGTTTATGCAGGTATTAGCGATTTGCGCGTTCTTCTCCTACTGGATTGATACCTTGGTTCTCAAACTGAGAAAATAATTATCTCTACTTTGTTGCATCACGCTTTCCTTTTCAAGGGAAAAACCAACGCAAGCTCAAGAAGTAGCAATGAGTTGGAATCTCGTCTTGAGGAGCATGAGGTCACCATTGAGAAATGGAAGGTCATGAGCGTGATTATGCTGATGAGATTGCAGACCTCTCTCAAGCTCTTGAACTTGAACAAACCACCAAGGAATCTCTTGAGGAGACTTTTTCTCTAGAATTATCTAGAGTGAGGGAATCTCATGATAGAGCTCTTGAGGTGACCAATGATTTTGAAACTAAAAATGATAAGCTTGAAGTTGTGCATGCTAAACTCCTTGAGGACTTTGAGCACCTCGAAAATGGCTCAAGGGTCATTAAGAGGGAGCTCATCAAACTCACCGAGTCTCATGCTAAACTTAAAGCTTCTTATTCGAAAGAGCTTGCCAAGTTGTCTTCTCCTCTTGTTGTTAATGATGATGCTTGTGCTACTAACTCTACATCTTGTGAAGCATCCATTTTGAAGGAGAATGTTGAGATAAGGGCTCAACTTGACTTGCTATCTAGCACTTATAGGAAATAGGAAGAAAATCATGTAAAGCTCACAAGCTCTCATGATGATCTTCTAGTATCCCATAATGTGCTAAAGATAGCTCATGAGGCTACGATTATCAAGGTAACATCTAGTGAGTCTCATGTGGATACTAGCACTAATTCAAGTCAAAATGCTATCTTGCCATGTGCTAGTCCTTGTAATTCATCTACTGGTACATCTTGAAGTACCGAACACACGACACCTTCGAGTTCAGCACACGTTCAGCCCGATGACGTCCCTCAAACTCCGATCCAGCCGAGTGTTGAGGGAGAGTTTCGTCAGCACGACGGCGTGGTGACAATGTTGATGTTCTACCGATGCAGGGCTTTGCCTAAGCACCGCTACAGTATTATCGAGGTGGACAATGGTGGAGGGGGCACCGCACATGGCTAAGAGATCAATGATCAATTGTTGTGTCTATAGGGTGCCCCCTGCCCCCGTATATAAAGGAGCAAGGGGGGGGGGGTGCGGCCAGCCAAGGGGAGAGGGCGCGCCGGGAGGAGTCTTACTCCCACCGGGAGTAGGACTCCCCCCCTTTCCTAGTTGGATTGGGACTTGGGAGGGGGAAGGAGTGGAGGAGAAGAAGGAAAGGGGGGCGCCGCCCCCTCCCCTTGTCCTATTCGGACTGGTGGGGGGGGGAGGGGCGCGCGGCCCAGCCCTAGCCGCCTCTCCTCTCTTCCACCTAGGCCCACTAAGGCCCATTAGGTTCCCGGGGGGTTCCGGTAACCTCCCGGTACTCCGGTAAAATCCCGATTTCAGCCGGAACACTTCCGATATCCAAACATAGGCTTCCAATATATCAATCTTCATGTCTCAAACATTTCGAGACTCCTCGTCATGTCCGTGATCACATCCGAGACTCCGAACAACCTTCGGTACATCAAAACATTTAAACTCATAATAAAACTATCATCGTAACGTTAAGCGTGCGGACCCTACGGGTTCGAGAACTATGTAGACATGACCGAGACACGTCTCCGGTTAATAACCAATAGCAGAACCTGGATGCTCATATTGGCTCCCACATATTCTACGATCATCTTTATCGGTCAAACCGCATAACAACATGCGTTGTTCCCTTTGTCATCGGTATGTTACTTGCCCGAGATTGGATCGTCGGTATCTCAATACCTAGTTCAATCTCGTTACCGGCAAGTCTATTTACTCGTTCCGTAATACATCATCCCGCAACTAACTCATTAGTTGCAATGCTTGCAAGGCTTAAGTGATGTGCATTACTGAGAGGGCCCAGAGATACCTCTCCGACAATCGGAGTGACAAATCCTAATCTCGAAATATGCCAACCCAACAAGTACCTTCGGATACACCTGTAGAGCACCTTTATAATCACCAAGTTACGTTGTCACGTTTGGTAGCACACAAAGTGTTTCTCCAGTAAACGGGAGTTGCATAATCTCATAGTCATAGGAACATGTATAAGTCATGAAGAAAGCAATAGCAGAATACTAAACGATCGCGTGCTAAGCTAACGGAATGGGTCAAGTCAATCACATCATTCTCCTAATGATGTGATCCCGTTAATCAAATGACAACTCATGTCAATGGCTAGGAAACATAACCATCTTTGATCAACGAGCTAGTCAAGTAGAGGCATACTAGTGACACTCTGTTTGTCTATGTATTCACACATGTATTACGTTTCCGGGTAATACAATTCTAGCATGAATAATAAACATTTATCATGATATAAGGAAATAGATAATAACTTTATTATTGCCTCTAGGGCATAGTTCCTTCAGTCTCCCACTTGCACTAGAGTCAATAATCTAGATCACATCACCATGTGATTAACATCAATAGTTCACATCATCATGTGATTAACACCCATAGTTCACATCGCCATGTGACCAACACTCAAAGGGGTTACTAGAGTCAGTAATCTAGTTCACATCGGTAGCTAATTAACACCCAAAGAGTACTCAGGTGTGATCATGTTTTGCTTGTGAGAGAAGTTTAGTCAACGGGTCTGCCAAAATTCAGATCCGTAAGTATTTTGTAAATTTCTATGTCTACAATGCTCTGCACGGAGCTACTCTAGCTAATAGCTCCCACTTCTAATACATATCCAGATTGAGACTTAGAGTCATCTGGATCAGTGTCAAAAACTTGCATCGATGTAACCCTTTACGACGAACCTTTTTTGTCACCTCCATAATCGAGAAACATATCCTTATTCCACTAAGGATAATTTTGACCGCTGTCCAGTGATCTACTCCTAGATCACTATTGTACTCCCTTGCCAAACTCAGTGGTAGGGTATACAATAGATCTGGTACACAGCATGGCATACTTTATAGAACCTATGGCTGAGGCATAGGGAATGACTTTCATTCTATTTCTATCTTCTGCCGTGGTCGGGCTTTGAGTCTTACTCAATTTCACACCTTGTAACACAGGCAAGAACTCTTTCTTTGACTGTTCCATTTTGAACTACTTCAAAATCTTGTCAGGTCTGTACTCATTGAAAAACTTATCAAGCGTCTTGATCTATCTCTATAGATCTTGATGCTCAATATGTAAGCAGCTTCACCGAGGTCTTTCTTTGAAAAACTCCTTTCAAACACTCCTTTATGCTTTGCAGAATAATTCTACATTTTTTCCGATCAACAATATGTCATTCACATATACTTATCAGAAATGCTGTAGTGCTCCCACTCACTTTCTTGTAAATACAAGCTTCACCGCAAGTCTGTATAAAACTATATCCTTTGATCAACTTATCAAAGTCTACATTCCAACTCCGAGATGCTTGCACCAGTCCATAGATGGATCGCTGGAGCTTGCATATTTTGTTAGCACCTTTAGGATTGACAAAACCTTCTGGTTGCATCATATACAACTTTTATTTAATAAATCCATTAAGGAATGCAGTTTTCTTTATCCATTTTCCAGATTTCATAAAATGCGGCAATTGCTAACATGATTCGGACAGACTTAAGCATAGATACGAGTGAGAAACTCTCATCGTAGTCAACACCTTGAACTTGTCGAAAACCTTTTGCAACAATTCTAGCTTTGTAGATAGTAACACTACTATCAGCGTCCGTCTTCCTCTTGAAGATCCATTTAATCTCAATGGCTCGCCGATCATTGGGCAAGTCAATCAAAGTCCATACTTTGTTCTCATACATGGATCTCATCTCAGATTTCATGGCTTCAAGCCATTTTGCGGAATCTGGGCTCATCATCGCTTCCTCATAGTTCGTAGGTTCATCATGGTCAAGTAACATGAACTCCAGAACAGGATTACCGTACCACTCTGGTGCGGATCTCACTCTGGTTGACCTACGAGGTTCGGTAGTAACTTGATCTGAAGTTACATGATCATCATCATTAGCTTCCTCACTAATTGGTGTAGGAGTCACATGAACAAATTTCTGTGATGAACTACTTTCCAATAAGGGAGCAGGTACAGTTACCTCATCAAGTTCTACTTTCCTCCCACTCAGTTCTTTCGCGAGAAACTCCTTCTCTAGAAAGGATCCATTCTTAGCAACGAATATCTTGCCTTCGGATCTGTGATAGAAGGTGTACCCAACTGTCTCCTTTGGGTATCCTACGAAGACACATTTCTCCGATTTGGGTTTGAGCTTATCAGGATGAAACTTTTTCTTATAAGCATCGCAACCCCAAACTTTAAGAAACGACAACTTTGGTTTCTTGCCAAACCACAGTTCATACGGTGTCGTCTCAACGGATTTACATGGTGCCCTTTTCAACGTGAATGCAGCTGTCTCTAATGCATAACCCCAAAACTATAGTGGTAAATCGGTAAGAAACATCATAGATTGCACTATATCCAATAAAGTACGATTATGACGTTCGGACACACCATTATGTTGTGGTGTTCCTGGTGGCACGAATTTGTAAAACTATTCCACATTGTTTTAATTGAAGACCAAACTTGTAACTCAAATATTTGTCTCCGTGATCAGATCGTAGAAACTTTAATTTTCTTGTCACGATGATTTTCCACTTCACTCTGAAATTCTTGAACTTTTCAAATGTTTCAGACTTATGTTTCATCAAGTAGATATACCCATATCTGCTCAAATCATCTGTGAAGGTCAGAAAATAACGATACTTGCCGTGAGCCTTAACACTCATTGGACCGCATACATTAGTATGTATTATTTCCAATAAGTCAGTTGCTCGCTCCATTATTCCGGGGAATGGAGTCTTAGTCATCTTGCCCATGAGGCATGGTTCGCAAGCATCAAGTGATTCCAAAAGTCCATCAGCATGGAGTTTCTTCATGCGCTTTACACCAATATGACCTAAACGGCAGTGCCACAAATAAGTTGCACTATCATTATTAACTTTGCATCTTTTGGCTTCAATATTATGAAAATGTGTATCACCATGATCGAGATCCAACAAACCATTTTCATTGGGTGTATGACCATAGAAGGTCTTATTCATGTAAACAGAACATCAATTATTCTCTAACTTACATGAATAACTGTATTGCAATAAATATGATCCAATCATATTCATGCTCAACGCAAACACTAAATAACATTTATTTTAGGTTCAACACTAATCCCGAGAGTATAGGGAGTGTGCGATGATGATCATATCAATCTTGGAACCACTTCCAACACACATCGTCACTTCACCCTTAACTAGTCTCTGTTCATTCTGCAACTCCCGTTTCGAGTTACTACTCTTAACAACTGAACCAATATCAAATACCGAGGGGTTGCTACAAACACTAGTAAAATACACATCAATAACATGTATATCCAATATACCTTTGTTCACTTTTCCATCCTTCTTATCCGCCAAATACTTGGGGTAGTTCCGCTTCCCGTGACCAGTCCCTTTGCAGTAGAAGCACTTAGTCTCAGGCTTAGGACCAGACTTGGGCTTCTTCACTTGAGCAGCAACTTGCTTGCCGTTCTTCTTGAAGTTCCCCTTCTTCCCTTTTCCCTTTTCTTGAAACTAGTGGTCTTGTTAACCATCAAAACTTGATGTTTTTTCTTGATTTCTACCTTCGTCGATTTCAGCATCACGAAGAGCTTGGGAATCGTTTCCATTATCCCTTGCATATTATAGTTCATCACGAAGTTCTACTAACTTGGTGATGGTGACTAGAGAATTTTGTCAATTACTATCTTATCTGGAAGATTAACTCCCACTTGATTCAAGTGATTGAAGTATCAGACATTCTGAGCACATGCTCACTAGCTGAGCGATTCTCCTCCATCTTGTAGGCAAATTACTGTCAGAGGTCTGATACCTCTCGACACGGGCATGAGTATGAAATACCAATTTTAACTCTTGGAACATCTTATATGCTCCATGGTGTTCAAAACATTTTTGAAGTCCCGGTTCTAAGCCGTAAAGTATGGTGCACTTAACTATCAAGTAGTCATCATACCGAGCTTTTGTCAAAACGTTCATAACGTCTGCATCTGCTCCTGCAATAGGTCTGTCACCTAGCGGTGCATCAAGGACATAATTATTTTGTGCAGCAATGAGGATAATCCTCAGATCACGGACCCAATCCGCATCATTGCTACTAACATCTTTCAACTCAGTTTTCTCTAGGAACATATCAAAATACAACAGGGGAGCTAAACGCGAGCTAGTGATCTACAACATAGATATACTAATACTACCAGGACTAAGTTCATGATAAATTAAAGTTCAATTAATCATATTACTTAAGAACTCCCACTTAGATAGACATCCCTCTAATCCTCTAAGTGATCACGTGATCCATATCAACTAAACCATAACCGATCATCACGTGAAATGGAGTAGCTTTCAATGGTGAACATCATTATGTTGATCATATCTACTATATGATTCACGCTCGACCTTTCGGTCTCAGTGTTCCGAGGCCATATATGCATATGCTAGGCTCGTCAAGTTTAACCTGAGTATTCTGCGTGTGCAAAACTGGCTTGCACCCGTTGTAGATGGACGTATAGCTTATCACACCCGATCATCACATGGTGTCTGGGCACGACGAACTTTGGCAACGGTGCATACTCAGGGAGAACACTTTTATCTTGAATTTAGTGAGAGATCATCTTATAAAGCTACCATCGAACTAAGCAAAATAAGATGCATAAAAGATAAACATCACATGCAATCAAAATATGTGACATGATATGGCCATGATCATCTTGTGCCTTTGATCTCTATCTCCAAAGTACCATCATGATCTCTATCGTCACCTGCATGACACCATGATCTCCATCATCTTGATCTATATCAATGTGTCGTCACATGGTCGTCTCGCCAACTATTGCTCTTGCAACTATTGCTATCGCATAGCGATAAAGTAAAGCAATTATTTGGCGCTTGCATCTTATGCAATAAAGAGACAACCATAAGGCTTCTGCCAGTTGCCGATAACTTCAACAAAACATGATAATCTCATACAACAACTTATATCTCATCACGTCTTGACCATATCACATCACAACATGCCCTGCAAAAACAAGTTAGACGTCCTCTACTTTGTTGTTGCAAGTTTTACGTGGCTGCTATGGGCTGAGCAAGAACCGTTCTTACTACGCATCAAAACCACAACTATAGTTTGTCAAGTTGGTGCTGTTTTAACCTTCGCAAGGACCGGGCGTAGCCACACTCGGTTCAACTAAAGTTGGAGAAACTGACACCCGCCAGCCACCTGTGTGCAAAGCACGTCGGTAGAACCAGTCTCGCGTAAGCGTACGCGTAATGTCGGTCCGGGCCGCTTATGCAACAATACCGCCCGAACCAAAGTATGACATGTTGGTAAGCAGTATGACTTATATCGCCCACAACTCACTTGTGTTCTACTCGTGCATATGACATCTACGCATAAAACCAGGCTCGGATGCAAGTGTTGGGGAACGTAGTAATTTCAAAAAAATTCCTACGTACACGCAAGATCATGGTGATGCATAGCAACGAGAGGGGAGAGTGTAGTCTACGTACCCTCGTAGACCGAAAGCGGAAGCGTTAGCACAACGTGGCTGATGTAGTCGTACGTCTTCACGATCCGACCGATCAAGTACCGAACGCACGACACCTCCGAGTTCAGCACACGTTCAGCCCGATGACGTCCCTCGAACTCCGATCTAGCCGAGTGTTGAGGGAGAGTTTCGTTAGCACGACGGCGTGGTGATGATGTTGATGTTCTACCGATGCAGGGCTTCGCCTAAGCACCGCTATAGTATTATCGAGGTGGACTATGGTGGAGGGGGGCACCGCACACGGCTAAGAGATCACTGATCAATTGTTGTGTCTATGGGGTGCCCCTGCCCCCGTATATAAAGGAGCAAGGGGGGTGTGGCCGGCCAAGGGAGAGGCGCTGGGGAGGAGTCCTACTCCCACTGGAGTAGGACTCCCCTTCCTAGTTGGATTAGGACTTGGGAGGGAAGGAGTGGAGGAGAAGAAGGAACCGGGGGCGCCCCCCCTCTCCTTGTCCTATTCAGACTGGGGGGGAGGGGCGCGCGGACCAGCCCTAGCCGCCTCTCCTCTCTTCCACCTAGGCCCACTAAGGCCCATTAGGTTCCCGGGGGGTTCCGGTAACCTCCCGGTACTCCAGTAAAATCCCGATTTCACCCGGAACACTTTCGATATCCAAACATAGACTTCCAATATATCAATCTTCATGTCTCGACCATTTTGAGACTCCTCGTCATGTCCGTGATCACATCCGGGACTCCGAACAACCTTCGGTACATCAAAACATTTAAACTCATAATAAAACTGTCATCATAACATTAAGCGTGCGGACCCTACGGGTTCGAGAACTATGTAGACATGACCGAGACACGTCTCCGGTCAATAACCAATAGCAGAACCTGGATGCTCATATTGGCTCCCACATATTCTACGAAGATCTTTATCGGTCAAACCGCATAACAACATACGTTGTTCCCTTTGTCATCAGTATGTTACTTGCCCGAGATTCGATCGTCGGTATCTCAATACCTAGTTCAATCTCGTTACCGGCAAGTCTCTTTACTCGTTCCATAATACATCATCCCGCAACTAACTCATTAGTTGAAATGCTTGCAAGGCTTAAGTGATGTGCATTACTGAGAGGGCCCAGATACCTCTCCGATAATCGGAGTGACCAATCCTAATCTCAAATATGCCAACCCAACAAGTACCTTCGGAGACACCAGAGAGCACCTTTATAATCACCCGATTCGTTGTGACGTTTGGTAGCACACAAAGTGTTTCTCCGGTAAACGGGAGTTGCATAATCTCATAGTCATAGGAACATGTATAAGTCATGAAGAAAGCAATAGCACAATACTAAACGATCGTGTGCTAAGCTAACGGAATGGGTCAAGTCAATCACATCATTCTCCTAATGATGTGATCCCGTTAATCAAATGACAACTCATGTCAATGGCTAGGAAACATAACCATCTTTGATCATCGAGCTAGTCAAGTAGAGGCATACTAGTGACACTCTGTTTGTCTATGTATTAACACATGTATTACGTTTCCGGTTAATACTATTCTAGCATGAATAATAAACATTTATCGTGATATAAGGAAATAAATAATAACTTTATTATTGCCTCTAGGGCATATTTCCTTCAGGGACTAGATAGCTCGAGAGTGGGATTTGCTCCTCCTATGATGGAGAGATATTCTTAGGGCCCTCTTAGTTGGACAGCCTCCATCATCGTCTGGCTACAAATAGGTGACTATGTCACAAGAATGCCAGAACATATCAGTGAGAAAGAAGAACAACACCTATACCGAGGATGAAGGTATAGTGAGCATGTGTATGACTCATGAGGATATTGATGCATCACGGGTTTTGTATTGTATTGCAAAGCAAAGTGAACATCACATGATGACCAAAGGTTCTCTCAAATTCATTAGTGTAATCATAGGGATCAATATGGATGCCCACGGTTCCCCTATTGGTCATTGAACGAAGGAGTTTCATTCATGTCTATTATTTACCAAACCTATGAGGTCACAAGCTTAAGGTAATCATGATCTACTGAGTTTTAGTAGGATGTATCAATGGTTTATTTGTGGAATTGTTTCTTTATGAATAGTTTCCAGAGGAACTGGAAGCGTTTCGGGGGCATTGGAAGGATTTCAAAGTTTATCGGGCTATACCGGTATTACCGAGAAATAATATATAGGGGGAAAATATTTCCAGTGTTAGGAGGCTTTTATATTTTGTTTAATATCAACAAGCCTTAAAAGGCCAAGAGGTGGAAGGCCACTTGGGCCACAAGGGCCCAGAAGGAGTGGCGCCTCCAGTTTCCCATAAGGGAGGCCAAATTGTACTAGGGAAAGGAGTTCTCCTCCCTATCTTGGCAGGTGCACCAAGGAGGGGCTTTCCCTCCTTGGTGGTAGCCCCTCCTCTCCCCTAAAACCTAGAGGATTTTGCCCTTTGTAATAACACAACTTCGGGAGCATCCTCTAGTCCTCTAATTCTAGTTGTACTTGATCCTAGCCGATCAATTTGAGCTTGGCCTAGATCGTCTAATCCTCATAATTAGAAGCCCAATGTGGTTCTAATCTCCCCCCAATAATTCTCTGGTGACAATTAGCTCTGGAAGGCGAAGCACTGCTGGATCGTGAAGACTGTCCGCTTGCAACCAAGTAGAGACACTACAAAGAAAGACACGTCCCTGACATTATGGCCTGAACGAGAACTTTTTCTGTCATGGATGGGACATTCTAGGACAATAATTGTGACAAAACATGAATTATCATACATGTCATGGGCTCCTACTTCTATCGAAAAACAATATGACACAAAATTGGCTTTTAGTCCTAGGCAGGCCGGGGGCGCACCTGCATGACATTGTTTGGGTTATGCATGATGTAAAAAATCATGGTAGAAGTGAGGGCGATAATTCTTTTGGGAGTTCTCGGAATACGGTGGGTGGTCGAGCATGAGTGATGCAGTGGTTTACGCATTTCTATCATACACGCGCATGTGTGCGAGCCTTGTTTGTTAACTGAACCCGAGCGGGGCATTCGGTTACTGAACCCAAGCGATATCAATTGATCCCTTGCACTACTACTAAACACAAGTGATTGATCCCACTAGCTACATACTGAAGCTGATCGATCCCTTCGCCGCTAACTCAAGCGACCAATTCCTTCGTTGTAAACTGAACCCGCGCGAGACATGAGTTGAGTTAGCCGATTGGTTGCCCCTTGATGAATAGTGCATGTTGCTCCCGCGCGTGCGATACACCTAGTACGAGTCGAGACTTGCGTCGATCGAGCTCCTTCTGCGAGACATGGTGAGTTGACCTAGCCGATTGGTTGGTTGTGGCTGAACAGTTCCCATTGTTTCCACCCGCTCGTGTGCCCCACCGCAGCCGATGGGGGTAGGATGAATAGGACCCCGACCGTGTAGGTGGTTGGCGCTAGATGAACATGACCCAGAGGAGACTATGCCACGGTACGCCACACCCCACCCGGTTGGGGGTGGATGAACATGACCCCGTGGAGGCTGGAGGAAGTAGACAGTGGATGAACAACAACCCGTGAAGGCTGGAGGAAGTCGATGGTGGATGAACAATAGCCCGTGGAGTCCCGTTTGGCGGTATGCCAGACCCTCCCTATGAACAAGACCCCGTTTCGACTGTAGGCGGTTGGAGAGAAGTCTGTATCCTCTGTTTTGTAGTACGCCAGACCCCTCCTGATTTATATGACCCCATTTCGATCGTACGTGGTTGATGAGAAGTCCGTTTCATCCATTTTGCGGTACACAAGACCCCTCGTGATGAACAGGACCCCGTTTCGACTATAGCAGGTTGAATAGAAGTCTGTTTCCTCTGTTTGGTGGTATCCCTAGCCCCTAGCCGGTGGGGGAGGGTCGATGAGCAAGAACCCATTTCGGTTGTTCCGTCCAAGCCGGTTGGTTCCCGATGAACACGACGCATTGCGACCCAGTTGATTGCCTCCCGATGAACACACCACTGTTTCTCCGTTCTGACCCAACCGGTTGGATGCGGAAGAATAGGACACCGTTCTACTGTACGTTACCTCTCCATATACACGAGCCCTGGCCATACGTATACGTGAGTACACATTCGAGTCCCTCCTGTATGTACGTACGTGGCCTTATTTTTGCAGCGTGGTTGTACGTATGTGTACACGATTTAGATGGGACCGCCTGAACTGCTACGTTGGGGGCTGTTGGGGATATTTCTCCTGACCATGACCCGGCCCTGAATATGACCCGGCCCAGGGCTGAAGGCACAATGGGTCATATAGCTCTACGGGCCAAGGAGGCGCAATCAGGAGAAGGGTAGAAGGCCCATCAGGAGACCCCATAAATGGTCGACTCGTAATGAAGAAGGTGGGCCGACTTACAGAGAAGGCCCATATAGAAGCACCCAACTTGGGAAGTAAGGCAAATAGAAGATAGATTAGGATACGGGTTGTTACCACGACCCAGATTCTATTGTAAATCTAGGGACTCGACCTGGTATATAAAGGGGAGCCCCTAGAGCGAAAAGACTAACTTGCAATCTCTCAAGAGCTAGGTTAGCAAATCCACATCCTTGTAATTGAGATCTCCAACAATATCAATCGAGCAGGAAGTAGGTCTTTACCTCCACCATGACGAGCCGAACCTGGTTAAACTTGTGTCCATCATTCCCGATCAACCCCGTTAAGGGCAACCACCTAGTTGTAATGGCCTCTGAGGGAGTCCTGGACTAAGGGGTCCTCGGGCGTCCAGCCTGTTATCCATGGGCCGGACTGTTGGACTATGAAGACACGAAGGCCGAAGACTATACCCATGTCCGGATAGGACTCTCCTTGGCGTGGGAGGCAAGCTTGGCGATCAATTATGAAGATTCCTAATACGTCTCCAACGTATCTATAATTTTTGATTGCTCCATGCTATATTATCTATTGCTTTGGACAATATTGGGCTTTATTATCCACTTTTATATTATTTTTGGGACTAACCTATTAACCGGAGGCCCAGCTCAGAATTGCTATTTTTTGCCTATTTCAGTGTTTCAAAGAAAAGGAATATCAAACAAAGTCGAAACGGAACGAAATCAACTGGAGAAGTTATTTTTGGAAGGAAAGCTACAGGAAAAGCTTGGAGTGCACGTCAGGAAAGAAGGGAGGTGCCCACGAGGGTGGGGGGGCGCCCCCCTAGGGCGCGCCCCTGCCTCGTGGCCCCCCTTAGGTCCACCGACGTACTTCTTTCACCCATATATACCTACGTACCCTAAAACTTCCAGAACGGAGAATAGATCGGGAGTTCCGCTGCCGCAAGCCTCTGTAGCCACCAAAACCCAATCGGAACCCTGTTCCGGCACCCTGGCGGAGAGGGGAACCCTCACCGGTGGCCATCTTCATCATCCCGGCGCCCTCCATGACGAGGAGGGATTAGTTCAGCCTCGGGGCTGAGGGTATGTACCAGTAGCTATGTGTTTGATCTCTCTCTCTCTCTCTTGTGTTCTTGATTTGGCACAATCTTGATGTATCGCGAGCTTTGCTATTATAGTTGGATCTTATGTTTCTTCTCCCCTCTACTCTCTTGTAATGGATTGAGTTTTCCCTTTGAAGTAATCTAATCGGATTGAGTCTTTAATGATTTGAGAACACTTGATGTATGCCTTGCCGTGCTATCTGTGGTGACAATGGGATATCACGTGATTCACTTGATGTATGTTTTGGTGATCAACTTGCGGGTTCCGCTCATGAACCTATGCATAGGGGTTGGCACACGTTTTCGTCGTGATTCTCCGGTAGAAACTTTGGGGAACTCTTTGAGGTTCTATGTGTTGGTTGAATAGATGAATCTGAGATTGTGTGATGCATATCGTATAATCATACCCACGGATATGTGAGGTGACATTGGAGTATCTAGGTGACATTAGGGTTTTGGTTGATTTGTGTCTTAAGGTGTTATTCTAGTACGAACTCTAGGGCTGTTTGTGACACTTACAGGAATAGCCGAACGGATTGATTGGAAATAATAACTTTGAGGTGGTTTCGTACCCTACCATAATCTCTTTGTTTGTTCTCCGCTATTAGTGACTTTGGAGTGACTCTTTGTTGCATGTTGAGGGATAGTTATATGATCCAATTATGTTATATTGTTGAGAGAACTTGCACTAGTGAAATTATGAACCCTAGGCCTTGTTTCCTATCATTGCAATACCGTTTACACTCACTTTTGCCGCTTTTTACCTTGCTGTTTTTAAATTTTCAGTTTACAAAAACCTATATCTACCGTCCACTATTGCACTTGTATCACCATCTCTTCGCCGAACTAGTGCACCTATACAATTTACCATTGTATTGGGTGTGTTGGGGACACAAGAGACTCTTTGTTATTTGGTTGCAGGGTTGCTTGAGAGAGACCATCTTCATCCTACGCCTCCTATGGATTGATAAACCTTAGGTCATCCACTTGAGGGAAATTTGCTACTGTCCTACAAACCTCTGCACTTGGAGGCCCAACAACGTCTACAAGAAGAAGGTTGTGTAGTAGACATCAAGCAGTTTCTGGCGCCGTTGCCGAGGAGGTGAGTGCTTGAAGGTATATCTTTAGATCTTGCAATCGAATCTTTTTGTTTCTTGTTTTAGCACTAGTTTATATTATAAAAGAAAACTACAAAAAAATGGAATTGAGTTTGTCTCATACGCTTCATCTTTTTATTATCTTTCGTGAAAATGATGGAAAGGAAAATTGTGCTCAAGTGCTAGAAGAAGAATGCATTAGAATGTTTGGCACTAAATATTTATATGATGAGCATGATTGCAATGTTGTTAGTATGAATTCCTTGAATATCCATGATGCTAATGATATGCAAAGCCACAAGCTTGGGGAAGCTATGTTTGATGAAGATGATATTTTTTGTCCCCCAAGCTTTGATGAGCAAATTTACTATGATGAAAGCATGCCTCCTATCTATGATGATTATTGTGATGACACGTATGCTATAAAGAATAATGATAACCATGAAACTTGTCATCTTGATCTTAATTTTCAATCACATGATAGTTGTTTTGTTGAGTTTACTCCCACTGTTCCGAATGAGAAGAATTTTGCTTATGTGGAGAGTAGTAAAATTTCTATGCAAGTAGATCATGAAAAGAATGATTTAGGTGCTGGTTATATTGTTGAATTCACTCATGATGCTACTGAAAATTATTATGAGAGAGGAATATATTCTTGTAAGAATTGCAATAACATCAAGTTTCCTCTCTATGTGCTTAAAGTTTTGAAGTTATGCTTTGTAACATCCCAAATTTTCAATTTGGAATGTTATACATTAGGTCATCATGCATATCATATTTTCTCGCATTTTTTTTCCGATCCTAGAAATTTCACGCAACTCAAGGACCCTCGGAGAGAGTTGGAAGTTTCATAATTTTCATATTTGGGATCTCTCAAATTTTGAAAATAGGATCATTGGATTATTTAAATTATCTTCATAAAGTTTTTCCTATAAAAATATCTTGAGAGGGAATAATATGACTTTCCCAAACAATTAGGAAAAATGAAGGTATTATAAATAAACCAAATTTGGTTTTTGGAAGATTTATTTTGCTTAGGCAAAAATGAGCATTTTAAAAATTTTATGCATGTATTTTGTTTTTAAAGTTCATTTTGTTCGACTCATTTTAGGAGTCGGGAAAATTTGTTTTATTTAATTTGGAGTTCATTTGGTATTTTTTTATTTCATTTGGTTTAGTTTTTATTTAAAAAAAAAAAGCGCCTACTGGACTGAGGCCCACCTGCCCAGCCAGCCAGCCCAGGCCCAGCCGCCCTGCCCACCTCCTCCTCCTCCTCGCGCTCCCTGAAGGCCAGGTGCCCGCCGCCGACGCCTCCGCCGCCGCCCGAGTCCGCCTCCGCCTGACCCTGCCCCCCCCAAGCCAAGCCACCGCCCCCCCTCTTAAATACTCCCCCGCCCCCTCTCTCACCCCGAGCCGACGCCGCCGCCTCTCCCGACCTGCCGCCCGCCGCCGAACGCCGCCGCCGCCGTCCCCGACGCTGAACCCCGCGCCCTCACGCGGAACCCCGCCGCCCTCACCCCGCCCCACTGAGCCTCTGCGGACCTCGCCCGGCGAGAGCCACCGGAGGTAGCCGCCGCCCAGCGCCGCCGATCCGTTTTCTCCCCGAACCGATCCGGTTTTTTTAAAAAATGTGTTTGGTTTTTTTTTAAAACCTAGATTGGTTTTATTTTTTTCGGTTTTCTTATTTAACGGACGTTCACCGAACCGTTCGTTTCAATGAACGCGTTCGTTAGATTCGTTCTATTAACGAACGTTCGCAATTTAACTCGTTCGTCGTTTTTCTTTTAATCGGAATTAATCCGTTATTTTCTGATTTGATTTCCGATCTGATTTTCAAAACTGTTTTATTTCTCGCTCGTTTATCGGAATCAGGTGATTCAAGCGCCTGGAGTTTCGTAACGAAACCGCCGTTCCGACTACCCTACTTTCACAGAGTTTTGCCACAGTGAAATTTTGACCTAATTTCAGATCACTAAACCGAGACGTTCTCTCTCGAGTTTCGACTTTCGGAGTTGTTTTGATTCGATTCTTTTGCAACCAGGGTTCTTAAGTTGAACTTTCTGGTTAGATCTTTTATTCGAGATTTCCCTGTGCATTAGATGAGTACTTATTGTATGCTTGTTGTTTGTCTGCGTTAGATCACCCGGAGTGCGCCGCTTGTTACTTCGAATCTCTAGGACTCGCGGATCATCAGCAAGGCAAGTAACACTTGATCATACCCTTCTCATACCCAGTTTTATGCATTAGATCTATTCCTCAAACACTTGCATGATTAGGATCTAATTAAATTGTGGGTTTGGGAAGTAGATTGAGGTAGTACCTATTACCTGTTTTACTTATGAAACCTTGGGAGTTACTTCTACGTTTGCTTGTTCATGCCATGCTATGCTAGTAGACGTGGATTGGGTGAGTGAATATCCATGACAGATGTGAGGTTGTTTAAATTAATGGTTTATCTAAGGTGGCAACCTAACACACATCTGGGTGGATTGAGGCACCTGGTTTCTATCGAGACTTGCTCAGATTTCTTGGACCGCCACCTGTGCTCTAAGGGATCATAAGATTATTCAAACTGGAAACTTCCGTGTGCAGCCACAAGCCAATTATGGGCTCTGGCGTAGTTGACTAAGTCGTGCGAACTCTTACGGGTAGGCTAGCTGATGTAGGGGATATAGGTTGGTACGGTCTACCCACATGTAAGGTGCTAGCGCTTCTGAAAGACTATGTCTCGGTCATCCGTTTCTCAAACACCATGTAGTCACGAGAACCAAGCGGAGGCGATCGAGTCTTGTGGGGAAAAGTCATAAACCTCTGCAGAGTGTATAAACTAATCATGATTAGCCGTGTCCCGGTTATGGACAATTTGAGTATCCGGTACTTGATTATCATGTGAACCTCAACATGTTACTTCTAAATAAAAGTTATTGGGTTTTGATGAGTACTTTTAATTGGGATTGAGAATGCTGTCAACCATTCTCAATGTTTAACAACCACCATGATAGTTAAATAAAATTATTCCTTTGATGTAGGGAAAAATCAGCTTTATGCAAATGTAACAGAGAGCCTTACCACCAGCCAAATAAGCATGTAGTATAGGCTTATTCATTCATTGCTCTTTATGTGTTACATTGCCAAGATATTCCATGTGTTGACCCGTTTTGGCTGCAACTTTTCACGTTGCAGACTTTTCGAATGACGAGTAAGGTGTTAGGTCGTGGTTCTATACTCGGTGATGCCGTTGGAGTTGATGGACTCGCTTATCTTCCAAGCCTTCCGCTGTTATCATTAGATGGCCTTAAGCCATATTTTGTATTCAGTTCCCTTGTGGACAACGATGTAATAAGTGTGTGATTGCTACTCTGCTATAAATCCTTCGAAGTACTGTGTGGTGTCAGCATTCTTGATCCAGGATGACACCGAGCACGAGCGCTAGATCCATTTGGGTCTGGTCGCTCTGAGAGAATGGTATCGAGCACACGCCGATCGTATGAGACACGACCACTAAGTTAAAGCCATAGATCACTCTCTCTCCCATTTTCTAACTCCTCATCTTTTCTACTCTCTTTAGGATGATTTGACGCGAAGATCAAGTACACCCAACCGGATGAAGGCACACCTTTTGGATTTCACTTGAAGGAAGTTACTAAGTACCTGAACATTGGATTACCAAGTTTCACCGGAACTTTCAACGCCACCCTGCCTGAAGAGGAGCGCTGGAAGATTCATGCTCACGTTCCAGGAAGGACATTCGCCCCAATCACCAAGCCTATAGATAGTGTTTTCAGTGCACCCACTTGGAGTCTGGGAAAGAGCATGGCAGCTCACATCACCATGGGACGCATTGGAGAAGTCTATCAAGAAGATCTCAAGGACACCATCTACCAGATTTGCGGACGCCGAGATGACAACTGGGACGTCGTCAACACCAAGAAGGATAGATCCATTGCAGCTTTCATCCAGGAGTTAAATCAGCACATTCGGCGCCAGAGAATCAAATGTGCAATGACATGTTGGAGTTGCGAAGACGAAGGAAAGGATCATCGAATTGGAAGAAGAACTAAAGACTACACGCAAAGACTACATGGACGAGATCGTAGCTCTGGCAAGACACAATAACGATCTTAAGTACGAGATCGAAGAACTCAAGAAGAAGTTGGCGCTCAGAATGAAGACCAGATGTCGAACCCCCAATCGACTACATCAACATCGACGACACAGATTCGGATCCAAGTGAACCCGATTTTGAAGACGGTGGAGCGGACATCATGGAGTCTTCCACGGTTCAAATTAGTAGAAGTCCCCACATATTAGTAGTATTCCCTCCATGTAAACATTATAGTACACGCACTTTTGCGATAGTTAGATCGTTGTAGCCCTTGTTTGATTGAATGAAGTGATTTGTGTGCATTTGCTCATGTGCATTTGGGTAGTGATTTCCCCTTAGACCTCATTCTATTCTACCTTTCTCTCCTTTCTAAACCCATCGATGCCTCCGAGACGCGACCGGATTCGTTTTCCGCCAGAGATCACCCAATTGATCCAGCAGCAGAATACCCTGATTCAAACATTGGTGCGAACAACAACAACAACAACAACAACCCACCGCCACCACCACCACCTGCGGATCATCTGACTCGTTTCCTTAGACTGAACCCGCCGGTGTATTCCAGTAGCACCGAGCCAATTGTAGCAGATGACTGGCTCCGCAAGATAGGAAGGGAGCTGACTACTGCAGGATGCACGGATGGTGAAAGAGTGAAGTTTGCAGCACATCAGCTTGAAGGACCCGCAGCAGCATGGTGGGAGAATTTCACAGCCACTTATCCCGTAGACACTGTCACATGGGATCAGTTTCAGCAAGCTTTTCGCACAGCCCATGTTTCAGCAGGAGCCATGGCCATGAAGAAGCGTGAGTTTCGCAACTTACGCCAAGGAGGAAGGACTGTTGGCGAAGATGTGGATGACTTTAGCAAATTAGCACGTTATGCCCCGGATGACGTTACTACGATGCAGCTAAGCAGAGAAGTTTCTAGAAGGACTGAATGATGAGTTCAGCATGCCGTTGATGGTAGCAAGTTTCAATAACTACCAGGAGTTAGTAGACCGAGCTCGATGATTGAGGAAAGCAGCACAAATTGAGAACTGCAAGCGGAAGTATGGACAAGGGAAGTATAACTCAGATCCCAAAGAAGCCACGTTATACCCCTAAATCAGGAATTCAGTTTCAGATACCCATGGAGGAGGTAATTCGCACAACCATAATGGCACCAAGAATGGGAACGGAATGGAGGAAGCAACGGACGAACCGCACCAACCCGTCTACACCATCCAAGGTAGACCTGAGTCACATTACTTGCTTTAAGTGCCGCAAGATGGGCATTATGCAAATGACTGTCCGAAGGCGAAATGGAAATGGCAATGGAAGCTCGGAAAGAAGCCCAACCCTTTCAACAGGGGACAAGTGAACCACATTGATGTGGAGGAGGTTGAAGATCAGCCCGATGCAAGATGTCGGTAAGTTTTTGGTTAAGTCTTTTCTGCGGTTGTTCTTTTTGATCTTGGTGCATCGCATTCATACATATCAAGGGATTTGTGGATAAGTACAAGTTACCAACCCAAGCCCTTAGGTCACCCATGCTAGTAACCTCACCCGAGCAGAGTACATGGCTAGTAAATGGTGTGATCGACTGCCACTAAGGATCGGACACTATGTTTTCCCCTCAGACCTAATAGTTCTGGAATCCCAAGGATTGGATGTGATATTAGGTATGGATTGGTTATCAAAGTATGGAGGAAACATAGATTGTACCACAAGGTCAATTTTGCTCACCACACCAGAAGGAAGAAGGATTAAGTATGTATCACGGCACGAGCCGAGGAGAGCACAAGTTAATTGCTTAACAGAGTGGTACAGAAGAAGTACCGATGGTGAAGGAATATCTGATGTATTTCGGAAGAGTTGCGTGAATGCCGCGGATAGAGACATTGAGTTTTTGATCGAGCTGTTGCGAGAACAGGCCCGATATCGAAGCGACCGTCAGACAGATGCCCGCAAAGGATTTGGCGGAAATCAAGAAGCAGATTAAGGAACTATTGGATAAAGGTTTTATTAGCCCAAGTTCTTCACCTTGGGGATCACCCGTTTATTGGTGGAGAAGAAGGATGGATCGTTGAGAATGGTTGTTGATTATCGTGGATTGAATGAAGTAACAATCAAGAACAAGTACCCACTACCGATGATAAATGATCTGTTTGATCGCTTGCAAGGAGCCAAAGTGTTCTCTAAGATCGACTTGCGATCAGGGTACCATCAGTTGAAGATTCGGGAGCAAGACATACCCAAGACAGCATTTACCACGAGATATGGATTGTATGAGTATACCGTTATGTCATTTGGACTGACTAACGCACCAGCCTATTTTATGAACCTGATGAACAAAGTGTTTATGGAGTTTTGGACAAGTTCGTCGTGGTGTTCATTGATGACATTTTGATTTTCTCGAAGAATGAAGAGGAACACAAGGAACATTTGAGATTGGTTTTGGAGAAACTGAGGGAACACCAGTTGTATGCCAAGTTCAGCAAATGTGAGTTTTGGCTAAAGGAAGTTGGATTTCTCGGACATGTTATATCCGGAGAAGGAATAGCATTGACCCCACAAAGGTTGAGACCGTAACCAAATGGGAAGCACCAACGACAGCTTGGAGAGATTCGAGTTTCCTTGGACTCGCAGGATACTACGAAGATTCATTGAGAATTTCTCAAGGATTGCAAAGCCTATGACAGAATTGTTGAAGAAGGAAAACAAATTCATATGGACTGAGGACTGTGAGGCAAGTTTTCAGGAGTTGAAGAAAAGATTGGTTACCTCACCAGTTTTGATATTGCGGATCAAACTAAGGATTATGAGGTGTTTTACGGCGCTTCACGTCGAGGACTTGGAGCAGTGTTTATGCAGGAAGGAAGAGTTGTTTCAGATGCTTCACGACAACTTAAACCCCATGAGTTGAATTATGCCACTCACGATTTGGAGTTAGCAGCCGTTGTGCATGCCTTGAAGACGTGGAGACATTTTCTCATTGGAAATCATTGTGAAGTATATACGGATCACAAGAGTTTGAAGTACATCTTCACACGTAGAATTGAATCTCGAGACGGAGGAGATGGTTAGAGCTAATCAAGGATTACGATATGAGATTGCATTATCACCCCGGAAAGGCTAATGTCGTAGCAGACGCATTGAGCCGTAAGAGCCACATCAATACCCTAATGATGGGAGGAATACCCAATGAGTTAGCCGAGGACCTTCGAGAGCTATGTTTGGAAATAGTTCCGAGAGGCTATGTAGTAGCATTGGAAATTCAGTCGACACTGATGGACAAAATCGGAGAAGCCCAAAAGGAAGATAAGGAAGTTGCCTCTATAAAGGAGAAAATGAGCAAAGGAAAAGCTAAAGGATTTCGTGAGGATGAGCACGATACCCTATGGTTTGAAGACCGTGTTTATGTGCCCAATGACCCAGAGATCAGGAAGTTGATTTTGCAAGAAGCCCATGATTCACCCTATTCGATTCACCCAGAAATACCAAGATGTATTTGGATTTGAAGAATATTTTCTGTGGACCGGAATGAAGAAGGATATTGCGGAGTATGTAGCAGTTTGCGGCGTATGTCGAAAGTAAAGGCAGAGCATCGAAGCCAGCAGGATTGTTACAACCATTGCCGATACCGAATGGAAGTGGGATAAACTAGGTATGGATTTCATCACAGGTTTGCCAAAGACCCGCTCAGATATGACTCGATTTGGGTCATAGTCGACCGTTTGACCAAGGTAGCCCATTTCATTCCAAATAAGACTACCTATAGCAGTGCTAAGTTGGCAAAGATATACATGACCAGAATTGTGTGCTTACACGGAGTTCCGAGGAGCATTGTATCGCATGAGGAACCCGGTTTACTTCAAAATTTTGGAACCAGTTACACGAAACATTGGGAACCAGATTAGAATTCAGCACACTTTCCACCCACGCACCGATGGACAAACCGAGAGAGTCAATCAGATTTTGGAGGACATCTTTGAGAGCTTGTGCACTAGATTATGGATCTAGTTGGGATGACAATTTGCCGTATGCAGAATTTTCCTACAATAACAGCTACCAAACCAGCTTAAAGATGGCACCTTCGAGGCCTTGTATGGAAGAAGGTGCAGGACACCGTTGTCATGGGATGAAACCGAGATCGCCGATTGTTTGGACCAGATTTGATTAAGGAGTCTCAACAGAAAGTTAAGTTGATTCGAGACAGGATCAAGGTAGCCCAGTCCTGCATGAAGAGCTATGCTGATTCAAAGCGCAGCGATCGAGTATGAAGTTGGAGACAGAGTATATCTCGAGTATCCCCGCTCGAGGAGTGAAGCGTTTTGGAGTGAAAGGAAAGTTAGCACCCGTTTGTTGGACCATATAAGATTTTGCAACGCATGGGAGAAGTTATGTATAAGTTGGAATTGCGGAAGGACTGTCAGAGTTCATGATGTATTCCATGTTTCTCGATTGAAGAAATGTCACCCGAGATAGCAGAGGTACCGTTAAGAGACACAAGTGCCACTGAAGCAATTCAGTTGAAGGATGACTTGACATATGAGGAAAAACGGTTAAGATTCTCGATTATGCCAGCAGAGTTACCCGCAGCAAGGTTATCAAATTTTGCAAAGTTCAAGGAGCCACCACACCGAGGATGAAGCCACCGGGAAAGAGAGGAAGTTTTGCTAAGGACCACCTCACCTATTTTCTAGCCAACCCGAATCTCGAGGGCGAGATTCATCTTAAGGGGGTAGGTTTGTAACATCCCAAATTTTCAATTTGGAATGTTATACATTAGGTCATCATGCATATCATATTTTCTCGCATTTTTTTTCCGATCCTAGAAATTTCACGCAACTCAAGGACCCTCGGAGAGAGTTGGAAGTTTCATAATTTTCATATTTGGGATCTCTCAAATTTTGAAAATAGGATCATTGGATTATTTAAATTATCTTCATAAAGTTTTTCCTATAAAAATATTTTGAGAGGGAATAATATGACTTTCCCAAACAATTAGGAAAAATGAAGGTATTATAAATAAACCAAATTTGGTTTTTGGAAGATTTATTTTGCTTAGGCAAAAATGAGCATTTTAAAAATTTTATGCATGTATTTTGTTTTTAAAGTTCATTTTGTTCGACTCATTTTTAGGAGTCGGGAAAAATTTGTTTTATTTAATTTGGAGTTCATTTGGTATTTTTTTTATTTCATTTGGTTTAATTTTTATTTTAAAAAAAAAAACAGCGCCCCCCCCCTGGACCGAGGCCCAGCCGGCCCAGCCAGCCAGGCCCCAGGCCCAGCCGCCCCGGCCCACCTCCCTCCTCCTCCTCCTCACACCCTTGAAGGCCAGGTGCCCCACCGCCGACGTCTCCCGCCGCCGCCCGAGTCCGCCTCCGCCCGGGACCCTGCCCCCTCCCAAGCCACCGCCGCCCCCCCCTCTAAATACTCCCCCCCCTCTCTCTCACCCCAGAGCAGCCGCCCGCCTCTCCCGACCAGCCTTGCCCGCCGAACGCCGCCGCCCGCCGTCCCGCCGACGCCGAACCCCGCCGCCCCTCGCCGGAACCCCGCCGCCCTCACCCCCCCCACCGGAGCCCTGCTGACCTCGCCAGAGAGCCACCGGAGGTAGCCGCCGCCCAGCGCCGCCGATCCGTTTTCTCCCCTCGAACCGATCCGTTTTTTTAAAAATGTGTTTGGTTTTTAAAAACCTAGATTGGTTTTATTTTTTGGTTTTCTTATTTAGCGGACGTTCACCGAACCGTTCGTTTCAATGAACGCGTTCGTTAGATTAGCTTCGTTAACTAACGTTCGCAATTTAACTCGTTCGTCGTTTTTCTTTTAATCGGAATTAATCCGTTATTTTCGATTTGATTTCGATCTGATTTTCAAAACTGTTTTATTTCTCGCTCGTTTATCGGAATCGGTGATTCAAGCGCTGGAGTTTAAGAATCTGAAACCACCGTTCGACTACCCTACTTTCACAGAGTTTTGCCACAGTGAAATTTTGACCTAATTTCAGATCACTAAACCGAGACGTTCTCTCTCGAGTTTCGACTTTCGGAGTTGTTTTGATTCGATTCTTTTGCAACCAGGGTTCTTAAGTTGAACTTTCTGGTTAGATCTTTTATTCGAGATTTCCTGCATTAGATGAGTACTTATTGTATGCTTGTTGTTTGTCTGCGTTAGATCACCGGAGTCGCCGCTTGTTACTTGAATCTCTAGGACTCATGGATCATCGGCAAGGCAAGTAACACTTGATCATACCCTTCTCATACCCAGTTTTATGCATTAGATCTATTCCTCAAACACTTGCATGATTAGGATCTAATTAAATTGTGGGTTTGGGAAGTAGATTGAGTAGTACCTATTACTGTTTTACTTATGAAACCTTGGGAGTTACTTCTCGTTTGCTTGTTCATGCCATGCTATGCTAGTAGGCGTGGATTGGGTGAGTGAATATCCATGACAGATGTGAGGTTGTTTAAATTAATGGTTTATCTAAGGTGGCAACCTAACACACATCTGGGTGGATTGAGGCACTGGTTTCTATCGAGACTTGCTGTATTTCTTGGGACCACCACCTGTGCTCTAAGGGATCATAAGATTATTCAAACTGAAACTTCCGTGTGCAGCCACAAGCCAATTATGGGCTCTGGCGTAGTTGACTAAGTCGTCATAACTCTTACGGGTAGGCTAGCTGATGTAGGGGATATAGGTTGGTACGGTCTACCCACATGTAAGGTGCTAGCGCTTCGAAAGACTATGTCTCGGTCATCCGTTTCTCAAACACCATGTAGTCACGAGAACCAAGCGGAGGCGATCGAGTCTTGTGGGGAAAAGTCATAAACCTCTGCAGAGTGTATAAACTAATCATGATTAGCCGTGTCCCGGTTATGGACAATTTGAGTATCCGTGCTTGATTATCATGTGAATCTCAACATGTTACTTCTAAATAAAAGTTATTGGGTTTTGATGAGTACTTTTTAATTGGGATTGAGAATGTCATCAACCATTCTCAATGTTTAACAACCACCATGATAGTTAAATAAAATTATTCCTTTGATGTAGGGAAAATCAGCTTTATGCAAATGTAACCGTAGAGCCTTACCACCAGCCAAATAAGCATGTAGTATAGGCTTATTCATTCATTGCTCTTTATGTGTTACATTGCCAAGATATTCCATGTCTTGACCCGTTTTGGCTGCAACTTTTCACGTTGCAGACTTTTCGATTTACGAGTAAGGTGTTAGGTCGTGGTTCTATACTCGGTGATGCCGTTGGAGTTGATGGACTCGCTTATCTTCCAAGCCTTCCGCTGTTATCATTAGATGGCCTTAAGCCATATTTTGTATTCAGTTCCTTGTGGACAACGATGTAATAAGTGTGTGATTGCTACTCTGCTATAAATCCTTGAAGTCTTGTGTGGTGTCGATTATTCGATCCAGGATGACATCGAGCACGAGCGCTAGATCCATTCGGGTCTGGTCGCTACATGCTTGTTTTGCCTTCCTATGCTAGTTGATTATTGTTCCCATAAGTTGTTTGCTCACAAAATCCCTATCCATAGGAAGTGGGTTAGACTTAAATGTGCTAGTAATATTCTTCATGATGCTCTCTTTATGTTTCAATTCTTATCTTTTATGCCAGCATCATTGAAATCATCATGCCTAGCTAGGGGCGTTAAATGATAGCGCTTGTTGGGAGGCAACCCAATTTTATTTTAGTTTCTTGATTTTTGGTTCTGTTTAGGAATAAATAATCCATCTAGCTTATTTTTAGATGTGGTTTTATGCTTTAATTAGTGTTTGTGCCAAGTAGAACCTTTGAGAAGACTTGGGTGAAGTCTTTATTACCATGCTGTAAAAAACAGAAACTTTAGCGCTCACGAGATAAGCTAAAACTTTTTACTGGAGAGTACTATTTAGTTGATTCTTTTTGCAGATGATTACTAGAAAATTCCTCAGGTCCATAAACTTATTTTGGAAGTTTTGGAGTTCCAGAAGTTTGCGTTAGTTACAGATTACTACAGACTGTTCTGTTTTTGACAGATTCTGTTTTGTATGTGTTGTTTGCTTATTTTGATGACTCTATGGCTAGTAAAATAGTTTATAAACCATAGAGAAGTTGGAATACAGTAGGTTTAACACCAATATAAATAAAGAATGAGTTCATTACAGTACCTTCATGTGGTGTTTTGTTTTCTTTCGCTAACGGAGCTTACGAGTTTTCTGTTAAGTTTTGTGTTGTGAAGTTTTCAAGTTTTGGGTAAAGATTCGATGGACTATGAAATAAGGAGTGGAAAGAGCCTAAGCTTGGGGATGCCCAAGGAACCCCAAGGTAATATTCAAGGAAAAACAAGAGCCTAATCTTGGGGATGCCCCGGAAGGCATCCCCTCTTTCGTCTTCGTTCATCGGTAAGTTTACTTGGAGCTATATTTTTATTCACCACATGATATGTGTTTTGCTTGGAGCATCATGTCATTTTATTTTGCTTTGCTTGCTGTTTTAATAAAAGTACCAAGATCTGAAATTCTTAAAATGGGAGAATCTTCACATAGTTGCATAATTATTCGACTACTCATTGATCTTCACTTATATCTTTCAGAGTAGTTTGTTGTTTGCTCTAGTGCTTCACTTATATCTTTTAGAGCACGGTGGTGGATTTGTTTTATAGAAACTATTGAACTCTCATGCTTCACTTTTATTATTTTGAGAGTCTTAAATAACATGGTAATTTTCTTAAATCCTAATATGCTAGGTATTCAAGATTAGTAAAAACTTTCTTATCAGTGTTCTGAATACTAAGAGAAGTTTGATGCTTGATGATTGTTTCGAGATATGGAGGTAATAATATCAAAGTCGTGCTAGTTGAGTAGTTGTGAATTTGAGAAATGCTTGTGTTGAAGTTTGCAAGAACCGTAGCATGCACGTATGGTAAACGTTATGTAATAAATTTGAAACATGAGGTGTTCTTTGATTGTCCTCCTTATGAGTGGCGGTCGGGGACGAGCGATGGTCTTTTCCTACCAATCTATCCCCCTAGGAGCATGCACGTAGTGCTTTGGTTTTTGATGACTTGTAGATTTTTGCAATACGTATGTGAGTTCTTTATGACTAATGTTGGGTCCATGGATTATACGCACTCTCACCCTTCCATCATTGCTAGCCTCTTCGGTACCGTGCATTGCCCTTTCTCACATTGAGAGTTGGTGCAAACTTCGCCGGTGCATCCAAACCCCGTGACATGATACGCTCTTTCACACATAAACCTCCTTATATCTTCCTCAAAACAGCCACCATACCTACCTATTATGGCATTTCCATAGCCATTCCATGATATATTGCCATGCAACTTTCCACCATTCCTTTCATCATGACACATTCATCGTTGTCATATTGCTAGCATGATCATGTAGTTGACATAGTATTTGTGGCAAAGCCACCGTTCATAACTCTTTCATACATGTCACTCTTGATTCATTGCATATCCCGGTATATCGCCGGAGGCATTCATATAGAGTCATACTATGTTCTAGCATCGAGTTGTAATCATTGAGTTGTAAATAAATAGAAGTGTGATGATCATAAAAAAAGAAAAAAATAAGGCCCAAAAATAATAATAATAAAAGGGGCAATGCTAGTATCCTTTTACCACACTTGTGCTTCAAAGTAGCACCATAATCTTCATGATAGAGAGTCTCTTGTTTTGTCACTTTCATATACTAGTGGGAATTTTTCATTATAGAACCTGGCTTGTATATTCCAACGATGGGCCTCCTCAAGTGCCCTAGGTCTTCGTGAGCAAGCAAGTTGTATGCACGCCCACTTAGTTTATTTTGTTGAGCTTTCATACATTTATAGCTCTAGTGCATCCGTTGCATGGCAATCCCTACTACTTGCATTAACATCAATCGATGGGCATCTCCATAGCCCATTGATTAGCCTCGTTGATGTGAGACCTTCTCCTTTTTGTCTTCGCCACATAATCCCCATCATTATTCTATTCCACCCATAGTGCTATCTCCATGGCTCACGCTCATGTACTGCGTGAAGGTTTATAAAGTTTGAGATTATTTAATTATGAAACAATTGCTTGGCTTGTCATCATGGTTGTGCATGATGAGAGCATTCTTGTGTGACGAAAATGGAGCATGACTAAACTATATGATTTTGTAGGGATGAAATTTCTTTGGCCATATTATTTTGAGAGGACATAATTTCTTAGTTAGAATGCTTGAAGTATTATTATTTTTATGTCAATATGAACTTTTGTCTTGAATCTTTCGGATCTGAATATTCATACCAAAATTAATAAGAATTACATTGAAATTATGCAAGTAGCACTCCGCATCAAAAATTCATTTTTATCATTTACCTACTCGAGGACGAGCAGGAATTATCTTGGGGATGCCTGATACGTCTCCAACGTATCTACAATTTTTGATTACTCCATGCTATATTATCTACTTTTTTGGACAATATTGGGCTTCATTATCCACTTTTATATTATTTTGGGACTAACCTATTAATCGGAGGCCCAGCCCAGAATTGCTGTTTTTTTGCCTATTTCAGTGTTTCGAAGAAAAGGAATATCAAACAAAGTCGAAACGGAACGAAATCAACTGGAGAAGTTATTTTTGGAAGGAAAGCTACCGGAAAAGCATGGAGTGCACGTCAGGAAAGAAGGGAGGGGCCCACGAGGGTGGGGGGCGCGTCCCCCTTGGGCGCGCCCCCTGCCTCGTGGCCCCCCCTTCGGTCCACCGACGTACTTCTTTCACCCATATATACCTACGTACCCTAAAACTTCCAGAACGGAGAACTGATCGGGAGTTCCGTCGTCGCAAGCCTCTGTAGCCACCAAAACCCAATTGGGACCCTGTTCCGGCACCCTGCCGGAGGGGGGAACCCTCACCGGTGGCCATCTTCATCATCCCGGCGCTCTCCATGACGAGGAGGGAGTAGTTCACCCTCGGGGCTGAGGGTATGTACCAAGAGCTATGTGTTTGATCTCTCTCTCTCTCTCTCGTGTTCTTGATTTGGCACGATCTTGATGTATCGCGAGCTTTGCTATTATAGTTGGATCTTATGTTTCTTCTCCCCCTCTACTCTCTTGTAATGGATTGAGTTTTCCCTTTGAAGTAATCTTATCGGATTGAGTCTTTAATGATTTGAGAACACTTGATGTATGTCTTGCCATGCGTATCTGTGGTGAAAATGGGATATCACGTGATTCACTTGATGTATGTTTTGGTGATCAACTTGCGGGTTCCGCTCATGAACCTATGCATAGGGCTTGGCACACGTTTTCGTCGTGATTCTCCGGTAGAAACTTTGGGGAACTCTTTGAGGTTCTATGTGTTGGTTGAATAGATGAATCTGAGATTGTGTGATGCATATCGTATAATCATACCCACGGATACGTGAGGTGACATTGGAGTATCTAGGTGACATTAGGGTTTTGGTTGATTTGTGTCTTAAGGTGTTATTCTAGTACGAACTCTAGGGCTGTTTGTGACACTTATAGGAATAGCCCAACGGATTGATTGGAAATAATAACTTTGAGGTGGTTTCGTACCCTACCATAATCTCTTCGTTTGTTCTCCGCTATTAGTGACTTTGGAGTGACTCTTTGTTGCATGTTGAGGGATACTTATATGATCCAATATGTTATTATTGTTGAGAGAACTTGCACTAGTGAAAGTATGAACCCTAGGCCTTGTTTCCTATCATTGCAATACCGTTTACGCTCACTTTTACCGCTTGTTACCTTGCTGTTTTTATATTTTCAGTTTACAAAAACCTATATCTACTGTCCATATTGCACTTGTATCACCATCTCTTCGCCTAACTAGTGCACCTATACAATTTACCATTGTATTGGGTGTGTTGGGGACACAAGAGACTCTTTGTTATTTGGTTGCAGGGTTGCTTGAGAGAGACCATCTTCATCCTACGC